>LR999971.1:8750000-10000000 GCA_905220455.2 Deilephila porcellus | reverse complement strand
ATTCGCAACTCTTGCAAGTGCACAAATTGAATTCGGTTGGGTCGCCCATTTGCAATCCAACTAAATAGTCAATGTCGTGCAAAATATTGCTGATCGGAATAAAAAACCGATTACTATCTCACTTTGATGTTGTCGGAGGAAATGAGATCTGCTTCCGATCCGCGAGAAAAGGGAAAAATCTCCTTCCCATTTTGGGGTTCTGCGGCCATTGTACCGGAACCTATTAATCTTGCTTCAATATTTACCTGTCGGTGGCGTCTGCCGCCTGCAAGACCCTTCGATCAAGCTCAAATGCGTGACCGAAGGAAATCACTTACAGCCAGAAAACATTTGAAACATCATTACACCAAGATAAATACAATGAATTTATACTGACTTTAGGGCGTGAAATGTAATTTATTTTTTAATTGAAGGTTTTGACCCGAGAACAAAATGCAAAATTTTGAATAAAAACAATCTTGAGATTGGTAAATTAATGGACTCTCTCGAAACACGCTTTTGATTTGTATGCTACTTTGTTTTTAAAGAAAGTTTCGTGTTACAACTATTGTTATAGCAATAATAAATAATTAATTGATGTATTCTATTGGAAATATAAAATTAAATTTAATGTATTACGTCTTTAAAATGTGACTGTGACTATCGTTCTGAAATACAAAACGAATACAAAGTTTTTCTTTATATTAAAGCTTGATTCTTTTAACAAATGACGTACAGAACCAATAGATTTTAAATGGATTACACGGCTGACTTATTTTTTAAATTTCCCCACCATTGTGAAGAGGACGGATGGCGCTTCATATCAGCCTTAAGGAGCCGGTGTCGACTTTTGACCGTTTGGAGTGCCGATCTAATTTGCCGAATCGCGGAAGCATATGAAATTCGATTCGCTCCAACGAAAATAGGTTTTTGGGACATTGAATTTTTAATATGGCCGGGTTTTGACGCAGTGTTAAAAACATTGTAAACTCCACTTTGAATGTTCAAACATTACTGGTTTAAAGTAAAAAATTGAATATTCAATAATCTCAACTTTACCTACGAATAAGTATAGAATTTCAATTAAAAACACGCTTTGAATTATACAACAAAGGTGGTTAATAAATAAGAAAGTTGCAAACATTTAATTGTAAGTATCTTCCTTTCGCGGTAAAGTTATGTGAAAAGTTGCGCCGACTTAATGATCAATCAAAACATAATTAAAGTCTCATACAAGTAATTAAGGCGGGCAAGAATATTCCATGGTTTAATACATTTTATCCGTTAGTATGAGTAAATTCCAAATTCAAATTAAAAGAAACAAATAAAACGATACAATGAATCAATTCACGTGACGCGCACCGTTTCACTAAGTCAAACGCAGAAAAAGCTAGGATTTGTGAAAATATAACTTTTCCCTAACACAACGTTTTCCTACGTTATTTCCTCGGCAGTCACAGGTGAGATTTATCTTCGGATAATTGGATAAAGAACGCGTTTGCGAGAAGTGATACGAGGCGGAAGAACGAGGAGGCCGGGGGTGGTTGGCTGCTGGCGAAAAAATACCACCGCCAATGATCTACTCGCGAATATAAATTCTATTATTTCATGGAAAATCTCAGAAATGTATTATTTTACATTTATAATTCTGACAACGGATTTTTTATAAAGTATTAATATAATACAGCCTCAGCCTCCGTGGCGCAGTTAGTTAGACGCCGGCTGTGAAACGAGAGGCCGCGGGTTCGATCCTCGGACCGAAACAAATGTTTGTGTAATCCACAGGTATTTGTTTTGAGTCTGGGTGTTTGTTAGACTGAAAAGTCTCTCGTAGTTTCTGATACCCACGACACAAGACTCGAACTTAGTGTGGGGTCAGAACTACACTACTCACAAAAATTAAAGGATATTTTTTTTGATCAATTTTTTTGGTGTTTTTTGAGAGTCTGGAGTCTGGAGTCTGTATTTTGGAGAAAATTGATTGCTAAGAAATTCGGAAACTAAAACTTGGAAGCTTGAAATGTCTATTTTGCAGATCTGTGCTCTATTTCTTGATTGCTCGCTTAGTCGATAAGCAATCGTAAGAAAACCAACGAGAAAAAAAAACTTCCAAAATTTTTCTCGTTTTTAAAACCGTGCATTTACTTGGGCAGTGTTTTTTTGGTGATATCATTATAAAATTCCCGTAGATAATTTAATTGCCTTTAATTTGATATACCAGAAACCTCCGTGAAATGATTTGAAGCTGACTTATGATGAATCAAAGTAAAAATGGCCTATCCCACTTGACATTGGATAACTCCATGAATATCAATCATGGGGAAAACAAAATTAAAATTTTAGTAATTTCAAACTATGCTTTATAAGATGGTATTAAAGTCTTGTGATAATAAACAGTATGTCTAAGTAAAATTGTTGACTGAAAAAAAGGTAAAAAAACTGTTATTTATGGATTTTCGGAAAACACTGCATATTTTTGGATTAAAGAAACAAACGAAGGATATCGTCGGTAACTTTTCAACCTTAAAGTATACTAAAGACACTCTGAAAATTTCAAACTGCTCCGATTTGATTATCTTAGTGTTCGGAAGGTTTGAACTTACTGTATTCGTCAAAATTGTCGTAATAAGCATATTTCGTATGTGATCTCGATTCGGTGTTTCTCTATTAAGTTTATATTATTTTCTCTATTATAAGCGTATACTAGGTTTCCCAGGATCAGACAAAATCGCGCGAGTTATCTAATATTAGTGATTACTGCTACCCGAATATCTTACTACAACTTGAAGAGAGGTGACTTTGCTAACGTCTTTACGTCACTCGAAATTAATCTCACCGGTGGCGTTACTGACATATTTTTACGTACTTTTTCTACATATCTAATTACACGAGTGAATATAGCTCACATATTAAAAAGATACATCAATAAGCATAAAACAAGATATTAAGACAATTTTATTTTCACGAATTAGATAATAAAGAGGGCATTATAATATACAAAATTAAGTTATACATTTAGGAGCGTTAGTAATACGAAACACCAAGTAATACTATCTAATGAGCCTACACCAGTATCGATCACCTTCCACGTTGACCACATTAAATTAAATCTGTCAAAAATAGTAGATTAAAGTAAGAAACAGAGCAAACCGCATACTGTCCAATTCCATTTGTAATGAGCTTTTATATGTGTGGTATTAATATAAATGCGGATAACAACACCAACCGCGAAATGTTCATTTAATATGAATATGGATATTACTAGTGATTATACTCAGGTACATCCATCCAAACATGAAATTAATTATTTCATTATCTACGTAATTATTACAGTGTAATCGCAACTATCTATATGAATGTGAAGGGTAATTTAAAATCATATGCAATTTTACCTTATGCGTTGCCTCTATGATTTTACATAATTACAAACAGTTATGAATAGGATAAACATTAATAAAATACTAATATATGTTAGAAATTGTGCAGAAAACACCACATGTAAGCACAGATGTGAAGAGACAAACAACGACACAGGAAAGTTCAACAACTAGATAACACACGATAATTACAAGTATGCGAGGAAAGTACACATTTAGAAAGACATACAAGCCTGACGTCACGTAAATAGCGTAGCGTAAGTAAGCCGTCATGACAGTGATAGTCTTACAAGATATTATCCTACTGCCGTAAAACCCCAGCTTACTCAACCAAATTACTGATTATTACGGAATAAGAGAAGTGCTTACTAAGGTTACGCTAATGACAGACAACAACCTAAATACAAATCAAAAAGTGCCTGTTACATTTCAGTGTGCCTAAACCAAACATTTGGTTGATATTACAGACGGCAGAGTGATTTAAAGATGTATTTACAAAGTGAAGCCCCAAACACACGAAAGGGTTAGCGTGGCGTAAATTGAGAACGGTGAATAATTCATAGATATTTTGGAATTACCTTGACCATTTCACGTAATGCGACGGTCAGCCGCTAGGCAGGAAGACTTCAGGCCCGAGTAACACCAAGCGATACTTTAGGCACTTTAATTTTATTTACACTACTTGTATCTATTTAAGTGTCTTTTATTGTCTTCGTGCGCAGTTCAGGATAAAAGCAGGTCCTGGAAATCAATTCGTAACGTTAATAACATAAAATATTGAACGCAAACAACATTTGGGTGAGTCCGTTGGTCGGCTGAAATGTGATTTATTTAGCTAATAGGCGAAACGGATGGAAGTAGAGCTTATGCAACTGCTAAGAGCACCGTTTAAAACTCAGTCGCGACATGAACGTAGGGACATTAAATCGACAGTGTAATTGGTAACCAATTTAGTTGGCCCCGAAGTGGATGGATATTGGCGCACCCACTTTTTCTTTTTTTAAGCGAGTTTCGAGTTTGCTCGTCGGAATTAGTTTACGCCGACGTTTGATCGGATATTCCTTTAAAGAAGTTAAGCGTCGGTGGCGGATAATTTGTACTGTATTACGCAAACAAACTCCAAGTATTTTTAAATGTAATCGAAACGGCCAGTGATTTGTTGATTAACGTGACCCGAATACGTTTTGTTGGAACCGTGTCAAGTGACCACTCCACTGGAAATCTTGATTGGACACAAAAAATTGCAATATTTTACAAATATAAATCGAGCCTTATGCCGATTGTTAAATCATAAATTTCAGATGATAATAAATACGATGAGCCGACTGACGGGAGTCGTTCCCTTTCTGAAACTTATTTATAGATTTTTTAAAAGCATTGTTGTATAGCAAGGTGAATTTTAGTTTTAAGTGAAAAAAAAAAAAAACAGGTGCCATGGAGGGTGACAACAATGTTGTATTCCGGTTGGAACGAGATCGTAACCAGTGATCACTGGACATTAAGCGACTAACACATGATGTCCCGGGGTGACGAGCACAGTGGAGTGCCATGCTTACTTACTAAGTTGTGAGTGATATTGCTTCTGTATATGGACTGCCTTGCCAACAGGCGTACGCCTACTCGACTCGTCATTCTCGCCAGTAGAAAAAATATTTTAAATCATGACCAGTGGAATATAAAACAAAATGCGTAACATACGAGTAGTATTGTGAATGCGTGAACATCTGTATCCGTGTTGTTTCCGACAACACATGGGGAATCATTTTCAGTGTCGCAACACAAAAATTTGAAAGCTCAGTCCGTAACTATGTCAACCTATTAGTCCGCCGTTGATTGAGCGTGATTGCATCCATTTTAGAAAACTACTGCATATTGAATCGCTGTATGTTTTTAGAAATATCCGTCAAACTATAGTAAGGTATTGTGTCTCGTATTTCAAATGAATAATTTCCTAAATTACGCGCACAATATTTGCACAAAGCTTTCCAAATTGCGCCTCCAATATCTCGCCTTCAATATCCAGCATGTACGGAGCGTGAGCCGGTCCTATGTAGCAGTTAGCATTACATCCAATTTGGAACACACAAATAAGAATAAAATACCTAAAGAATTATATCACTTAACGCGGTTAAAGCCTTAGGGAATTAGGGTTGTCACAACTCGACATCGGTTGCATAAGTTCGCGAACTAAACTGCGAACCCCTATTGGATAACAAATTGTGAATGAATATATATATATATATATAAAGAATAATAAAACTTCTTAAACATAATTCCTTAAGGGAGTCACTGACGTCGTATCTTAGTGACATTTTAACTGCAAACTCGTTTGAACTGCTGAAAATTTTATAGGTAAGTGGACATCGTGTCTGTTTAGTTCCGACAATGTTATAAACATTGTTCCGTATCTGCGTCGCAAAATTGTTTTACAAAATAACATAAGCTTGTATATACAAAATGGCTCACGTTACTTAGTGTAAAACTAATAACTTTAATAACTGTGATTATGTGAAAAATATATGAAAACACTGTTTTCCTTTTCTACACACTTAGAAGGGGTTAGGCAACATAGTTTTATGCAGCTGCAAAGGATTTGGGTGTGTGAATTTGTGACTGAAATTTGTAGATTATCGAGGTTCATTATTGAATATAAGTTATTTTGAAGGAACTAAAGTATAATAAAATACATACATAAACTCACGCCTTTATCCCAGAAGGGGTAGGCAGAGGCGCCACGAGGACACCCACATTTCGCCTTGTATGTTCCGTCCCATGATGTGATAGGGGGCGAGCCTATCGCCATATCGGGCACAAATTCCTGACTCCGGGCTGATAATGAACATGTTAAAATGACTATGTAAAATGTACACGTATATATCCCATAGTAGAATACAGACATTCTTTCCACGTTATTCTGCTTCTATTTGCTTAAAGTATGCTTTCATTTCCAAATAACATTTATTGCAATCGAAGGCAGGATATTGGCGCATATTAACGACTCATTCTTCTTTTATGATGTAATACGTAAATCGGCGGGTGAGAGTTAAGGTTCTGCTTTGGAGGTTGCAAATGCAATATTCGTGGATACAAACATTTTTATATGAATAGTTTCAAATATTTGCACCGGATTCAGGTGTTAAAGCTTGCAGGATTTTATTTATTAAATATCACTTTTTACGCATGAGAAAAAGTAACGTTGGGCTAAGTTTTAAAGAAAAACTGACCTAGTTTTTTTAAATCAAATGTAAAATGCTTCTTAACAAATGCCGAAATGTTACATTTCTTTGTATTTTTGTACATATGGACTGAGCTATACATAGAAACAACGCTTCTTTTACAGTTCGAGAAACATTTTTAAACCTTTTTAAGTAAAAATGCCCTAAAAGTTTAGAGAGGGTTTCAATGTATCCTGGATGCGAGGCTCTAAACATTTAGTCCAGGCGATGGAAGGAACTTGAAAACATTGTTGTTGAGGTCTGCCCATAATATCGTAGCATTCCGTTATAGATACACAATATTATTCTACTGGTGGTAAGGTCTCTCATATGTGAGAGGTCGCCTGGGTAGGTACCACGGCAATGTCTATTTCTCCCGCCAAGCAACATTGTAAATACACTGTTGTGTGCCGGTTTGAAGGAAATTGTAGCCAGAGTTCCTAACTACTGGACATAATGAGACTTAACATTTTTAAAAACGTCTCAGGATAGCGAGCGCAATGGAATGCCAAGCTTTGCTTTGTAATTCATGGTGTTGTTTGATTTCGCTACTGTCGATGAGCGGTCATATCGCTTACCATTAGACAAATGGCATGCTCGTCTCGCCTATCATTACAATAGAAAAATAAAGAAAAAAATGCCTGAAACATCTATAGCACGATCCTGCCATGCTACGCTATTGTGTATTATGTAAAGATCCTCAGCCGCCGTGCACACTTGACTGATCATATCCGCGGCTTTTCGCGGGTATAATATGTTATATAATAATTTCACAGTCCCTTGCAAAATTTAGTTTTTTCTTGGTGATTGATTTAATTTTACATATTCCATTTTTATCGGTAGTAAATGAATAATAAAGACCGCGCTCAAGTTTTGATTAACTAATAACATTTATACAGTTTGAAAGATTTTTGTTTGGAAATTATAGTTCTTTTTCTGTAAAAATTAAATTAAAAACTTAGAAGTATTCGAATCAATTTTTTATTGATACCTATATAAGAAGTATACTGTTGAGGTTTCACTATGAGAAAATTAAATATTTTAGTCCGTTTATAAAGTGAAATATTTTCCCCGGCAACGACTTTCTGCTCGCTAATTGAATATATAATGTGTAATATTATACGCCAGGTAAAAGTCAGTGTGTCGACAATTAATATTTGTTGTTGTTTTCATTAGGGAATATATCACAAATCATCAGCTAATACCATATTTAATAACATAATGTAAAAAAGTTCAAACATTCGCTGATAGAAGTGGTAGAGCTAGGTTGTTGTCAGTCATGACTCAGCATGACTAGGCAGGCTCGTCCTAGGCGGTACCACTGTCTCACAGAAGATCGACGTGAAGCGACGGCTTAGGTTTTGCGTTTCTTCCGGCGAGTGAGATTTCCGGATGCCCAATACTGCTCATCTCTTCCCATCCTTTTTCCTTCCCGCTTCCTTTTCGATTTGGTGGGCCGGCAACACATCAATGATCCATCATGTTTATGGGCGGCAGTGATGACTTATTATCAAGTAACCTGTTTGTTCGTTTGCTGGATCTAATGAATAAAAAAATACTAGGACTCTTCAATAATTCCAGTTTGACAGATGTATAGATTTTGAAAGACTTAGCAGAAAGAGGCTGTTGTCAAGAGACACATCTTCCATACTTGAACTCCAATTCACATCACTCCACCGGAGATGCTACAAGCTAGGCTTCCTATTTTTTTTCTACCTCCCGTCTTTTATCTTTCGAAATATTTATATGCAATAGTGGGCAAACAAAAATGGTTATCTGATGGTAAGCATTCACATCCGTCCATGAACACCCGCAACACCAAAGGGGTCGACGGTGCATAGCCTTTAAGAATAGCGTAAGCTCTCATATTGAAGGTACCTAGCTATCAATCTGAGAAAATCGTGGAATTTTATATAAAAATAAGAGTATCTCAGTTTCAATTCAACTAAAATTAATTACTGCACGTAACCGAATCTCGACATTAAGAAATAAACAAGTTGAACAATTTTATCGCGGCCGAGCATCTTGGCAGCTTACTTAATCAGTGGGGGATTAAGTCGTCGGTCCGGGACGGGCCGTACGCCGGCACAATCCTGCCGGAAGTCTTGCCGCCCGGCCACTTCCGGACCCGGCGGGCAACCGTCAAATGTTTATTTTAATTGTTATGCTTGGTTATGCGGTTCTAATGCTGGAAGGGGTATTTGGCATGGAATTGATGATTGTTGGTTTGTTATATTACACCTTTGTATAGAAATACACTTTGTTATATGTGTACAAAGGTGTACTTCGGTAAGGTGTACAAAGATATTTCTATAAGCAAGTATTTGTTTAAAGTGTTCAGACATGATTTTGATATTTTTTACGAGTATAAGTTCTACGATGTTTCCTTAATTTTGGAAATTGTTAGGTAAATAATTTGGAATTGAAATTCTTAGTGTAAGATGCTTGAGTAGACGACTGAAGAATTAGGACTTTTGGAGTTGATAAGATCATCTGGTATAAGTTATTATATTTCGTCCAATTCCTGTATGGGTACGTTTCAGTAACTTAACCAGAACACAAATCAAAAGGGCATAAAACACAGCTCCATCACCGGGAACATCGACGCGCTCCGCGGACACTTAAAGTATTCATACATCACGAACTGAACAACTTTCGTCCCAAAAACTGACAATAAAACATTTTTTCCACAACCAGCCGGGCGAAAAAACGAAAAATTTAATTGGTCCCGACAGAAATACGGCGCGTTCATTTGTTTTGTGTCCGCTCACAATATTTGCCGCTCCGGATGATCATTGTATGGGCTTAATGAAGAAATCGATTTTGAACCATGCTAATCCTATTTTCTTTTAGGTAAACTTATTGGACATAGGATTTTGGTCACTATAATATTAGATATGGCTGTGGGAACGTACTGTACAGATAAGCGGTTGAAATCTTATTGATAAAATAAATTAATTTAAACAGTCTAAAAATCTAAACATTATACAAACAAGTAAAAGAACAATCCAGACACAATAAATAAATACACCCAAAAGTCACTTCGTAATCCTGACTCCACATTAAGAATAATTATTATGTCTTGTGTCGTAGGTATCAGAAACTACGACAGACTTTTCGGTCTCACAAACACCCAGACCCGAGACAAAATATATTTCTGGGCCTCACACACGGCATCTAACCAAATGCGCCACGGAGGCTGTCAAAAATATATCCAATATTTTTCTACTCGCTAAAATGCAGCGTCGTTTTTTGATACAGGGCACAATTTTTTACTATAGCCATTATACACCGAGCTCGTAAATTTGTGCGTGAAACGATATCAACACGCAAACCTCCAATTACATGGATAGACGGTGTTAAAAATTAATTTATTTGACATCGCTTACTTTTAACGAACGTCGGTGTGGCCGCGTGCACTGTCAACTGACAATTTTGTTAAAAAAATCCCGTCGACTATTAATATCGGCGCCGCAATGGACGGCGATCAATTTGCGATTGACTGATTGCACGCAACGTAAAGTTTACCGTGTATTTTTATAAATACCTACACCATAGAGAAGGTGAACTACGTAGTGATACTATAATGATATGATTTATTAATGGATGTTATGTGTTTTAATTCCATTGGTGTGTTATGATACAAGTATTGACAATGTCATTGACCGAACTCTGTTTTAGAGAGACAGTGATACTGCTTACTCTGGATCACTAATGATCTAGGTATTTAAGCGTAGTCAAAAACCTGCTGTCACATGACTCGACTATGTTTACTCTGTCAGAATAACCTTTCTCGCATATCCAATGATATTGGAATATTTTATGAGAATAGCGGCTTTTTTAGTTTTTAAAAATATAAAAGCTTTAGGATTTTCCATATAGCTTAACAACTGACATCGTGAAATGGTAAAAACCGCAACTGACAGCTAAACGTGCTCTCAGCGGCATAGATAAATCTTGTAAAGATTTTGTATTAGGTTACATACTTTTTTTTTTTTTTTTTTTTTGGTTTGAGAGGAAAAGCTATTAAGCTCCCCTTTCGGTACCCCGGGGGAGGTCGAAAGGGGTATGTCAGTGTCACTGGCCTTCCAGCTCGGAACAATGCGGATGTTGTGACCGAGCTGGGTCCCTAACAATATCTACAATATCTTACATCTCGGAGTCGTTATACGTGTGGGCACACCGCCCCCGCAGTGTGCCCAGCGACTCCGATGACCCCTTTAGGTCGCCTCTTACGTCGGGCAGGGAATACCGTGCAAATACAGGTTACATACTGCAGTCGCCAAGTTCATAATCACATAAGAATAGATGTATCACACATTGATATTATACAAACGTATCACATAACCATATGAACGCGTATACATTTAATTCCATTAATCAAAATCTATTGGTGTCAAGTGGAACAACAATATTTGCGGCGCGTACTGCGTTAAGTGTTGTTAGGCTTGAAACTTCCTCCAAGTCAGTTAAAAAGAGCTATAGCCATCAATTGTCACCTGTAGCAATAATAGGGAACAACGACACAAGTTACCTATTGCGAGGGCCCTTTATTAGAAAACTTTCATCCAACTATACGGACATGGAAAAATAACACTAGTACGTGGTACAAATAAGACATAACGAGCGGCAAACAAAGCTCGGATTAAAGTTAACGGTAGCCGATACGATCGTTGTTTGCTTTTGTTATTTTGCGGTACTTGAAAACAATATATTTTCATAGTGTTCCCGCGTAATTTTTTGCCTCGCGACCGAGTTTTAGAGCGTGGCTCGTTTATAATACGCAAGTTGTGTAAATAGACTTTTGTAGTTGTGTTTAGAAAACATATTGTGGTGAATTAAATGTATACATTCATCTTTTTTCCACCATTCGTCTTCCATTTATATAGAGTTTCTTATTGTCATGCATAATAAATTATCATTTCTAAATACGCCCATCCTCAGTAACTTTCATGCATGTACTGGATGAAGCAATGACGACTCTAGTATGTTATAGTGCAGAACGTGTAATTTACCGCATGTTTAAAATGAGGCACCTGGGCACGCTCGTCTGGAGAGATGCAATAATTAAATAAATACACCCAACAGTCACCTACATAGTCCTGACCCCACACTAAGATCGAGTCTTGTGTCGTGGAAATCAGAAACTAAGAGAGACTTTTCGGTCTCACAAATACCCAGACTAGAAACAAATACCTGTGGATCACACAAATGTTTGTTTAATTCTGTCAAAGATTGCGGAGCACATCGTGGCCGTCATCGGCGATAAATGGTTCATATTTCAGTTGTAAATACACTATTTGGATTATGTTGTAGTAATATCTTTGTACACAAAAGAACCCCTAAAAATAAGATAGAGAATAAGAGCACAGATATGTGTGATAATACGAGTAATACATTATTTTTAATCCCTAAAAATGTTTTCTATCATTCCGAAATCCGATTCCATTCTTTACCTAAGCCCTCGTAACCAAACCCTGAAATGATTAGTAGAGATAATTGTACAATCCTATTTAACTTACGAAGTATGTAGTTACCTGTATTTGATAGTGGTCAACACAATTAACATTAGTAATTATACCGGCTAAGATACATTAGCAAATGATAATACCGCAGCGCTGTGGTCGATTCGATTTAATTAGGCGATCGGCTCCCGCTGACGACACCGCGTGGAAATTCACTGGCTCAAATGTTAATTCGTATTGTGTACATAATTAGTATCTAATATGTCTAGTCAGTTGGAATTATCCGTAGCATGGACTGTAAGATTCTAATTAAGATTTTATTTTTGTCCATTTAGAAGAGTAAAGTCCCGACTGGTGGCAAGCGGCTATTGTCTTATGGATTATGTTGACACCGGAGACTCAGTCAAGTCATTGTCCATCGTGCGGTATATTCTGTTTTTAAGTTTCCTTTGAATCGTTAAAGGAAACTTAAAAACAAGCGTAACTTATCCATCGAGATAGGTTATAATAACCGAGAGCAACCGACACAGGAAGGTCAATTAAGTATGCGATGATTTTTTAAAGCACACCGGAAATATGTAAGTTAAATATGTAAGTTAAGTTGAAAAAGTAACGCTAGAGCGTGTATGTTTATGTATTCTTTTTGCGTTTTACATAACACAAGGCATATAGCGCACGCGGCACTGAAAAATTATACCAATTAAAGTAACCTCACTCAAAAAGACATCATTGGATTTACCAGCGTTTCCAGTTACAAATGGTGACCTTTAATTAGACAGTTCTTGAAGTTACTCGTTTAGAAAAATAATATGCATCTGTGTTCATTCTAGTTCAATAAACAGTAACGATTCTAAATTTATAAAATGTTAGAATCAATGAATATAAGAAATCTTTGTCTTATATTTATTTTGACTATATTGTGTAACGTACTCCCTGATCTAGCCTATATTTATATATCAAAAGAGCAAAGCCCTCGCCTCTTATACAAAGACAAAATCTTTCATAAAAATTAACACTATCTAATTATTTAATCAATCTAAGTAAGAAACAAAGTGAGTACGAAATAAAAATCACATTTAACTGAATTAAAAATGATTTTCTCTTATAAAAGGTAATGCGAGTGCGGTCTGCGGTGTCAACAACTTTATCGATGAACTTTGGCTCTTGAGTGAAATAAATATGCGTGGAATATTCATTTTATTATCAGGTAATCGGTTGATCATTTGTTTTTGTTTGCTGTAACAAAATACTCAAGCTTCATTCGCTCGCGGCGATGGAAAATTATGAAAAGCATCGACTTACTTGTGCGCCGGTACAACTGAATGGAAAACAAATTTCATTAGTGTATTTCCTATTTAATTCATTTGCAATTGTGAAACAATAAATGGTCGGTAAACCGATATTCTATAACTAAGCCATTGAATTGAAACAAAAGCTTCTAAAGATTGATAGATATTATACCGTAACATGAGCTTAGTTAGGTTCTCCATAACTCAGATAAGACGACATGGGCTACTGCTATGGATTCATATAGTGTTATATCGGATATTATGAGACGTTCTGCTGTGCTTCGGAGACGTTGAGATACATGGCATCATTGGAAAAAGTCATGTTTAATGTAATGGAAGATGATGAAATACAAGCAAGGGGTTCGTCTGCTACGTGACTACAGTTCATGAATATACTTATGGATTAGAGAACTGCATGAAAAAGATTTCTGAGAGTTTTATTGATTCTAAATATCGCAAAAGATACTTTGTTCTTTACACAGAATCTGTCAAGGCAAAGAATACGCTGAAAGGCTGCACAAAGGGTTTTGTGCATGTAAACCTTTGAAACTGGCTAATAGCCTTGTCTCAGCACAGCCGAGCCTATCACATCACTATTTACATACGTTGCATGCGAAAGCAAACAGGGGCCAGAAAGCGAGCACGAAACAATATCGATATCGACACAACAGCGCTAAAGGCCAGGCCGGGACATGACGGACGGGCGGCCATTAACCGGTGAACGTTGCTTATTGCGCCGCAGCTTGCCGCGTTTATATTGTTCCCAGATAATGCCCTGTTATTTAACGTCGCACCACCAACTAATATTTAGTCGTTTTTTGTCCGCCACTGTCACTTCTCATTAGTACGACACCTTGTGTTATTGCGTTTTAGATTCTTTGTGTTATTTTCACTTACTAGCTATCTGCCAATGTTCAAAGAATGGGACGTATTTTACGCTTTATGATACAAATTAGCTCTGTGAGTTGTATATTGGAGCTAATTTTGTGCGTTCTTCAATTATTTACGTGTTTCATATTTTATTAATTAGTGAATTTCATTATTTGAATCATGCGCTACCGCTTATCTTAATGTTGGATGAAACCACAGATGAAAATTAATATAACATCATCAAATTATTTTAATGACATGCATAATTATATATAAACAGCAATTCTAATAAAATTATTAAGTTTTTATACACATTAAATAAATACAACAGGTAAAAAATAGTATTTATTATCGGTAGGACGAAAAGAAAAGGAAGTAAAAAGAGGTTTTTAACCAGTTTCCCTACAAGTTTTCATATTATTAATCTAGAAGTACAGAACCTGCGTGTGAATATAATAGCGCATTACTTACTTACTAAATGTGTATCATGAAAATTATTAAATGTATTCCTGCGTCGCGGCCGAGTTTGCCGACGGTAACACACCTGCAGGCCTTATGGGCTTATTATCCAGAACCTATCATTTCACAACCACCGTACAATTACACTCATACATTTATAATCAAAATGGCATGTCTAGAGCAGACAATCACAAATCAATACCGACTCTGCACTTTCAGTTTATTTGTAGAATTTGTGACTGTGGATTTCCATGACTCTTTTCGGTAAGTATTGGATACCACTAGCATGAGTATTTTTATTATTTTTTTTAAGTCTCGTAATACTACGTCACATGGAGATCTTTGTAAGTTACAATATGTCATGTCTCAACTACCAGACTAGCACACACATAAAATACTTTTTGCTTGACTTGATAATGGGATACTACGTTGTAGCGAATATAGGCTATAACGGCTTTATTCATAGACCGATTTATCCCCTACGAACGACTTTAGAATTCGGTTGGAGCGAAGAAGACGAAACATTCGATAACTAACATAGGTTTTAAATCTGTCTATGAATAAGACAGTAAGACTTTGAGAAATAATTCAATCTGGGTCTTTATTTTTATCAAAACTCCAATAATTAAATTTGCTTGTAGACATACTTAAAAACTCAACCCATGTAGGCAACTGATCTATGTAGGTGAACTCAAACCACATACAAACCATAAACCAATCTACATTGAAAACTAACTGCATGAATTCAAGTCCGACAGACCTTTAGGTCTTCTCGAATTGATTATTGGAGGAAACTTTGGGCTCTCATATTTCATTGCTTACTTAGAGTTGGATATCCTAAATCCCAGCGTTCTGCCGAAGGGGCGAAATGTAAAACTAGATTCTAGACAACATGTACAAGTTGTCTTCTATTTGCTAGAAAGGATAAAAGCGTGTGTAAATCTAGGAAACAATATTCACGCCTTTGTTACAATTTGATATTGTTTCTTTGTTAGGCTTTGAATCTGGGGATTGTGACGTAATGGATTGTTTGAGGATTTAACAAAGGGAAACGTCCACAAACATAAAAGTCTAGTTTGGTGTATTAAAGCTTAAACGCTCTTATTTCATGGAAGGGAGACCTGCACCAAAAATAGGGATGTAACTCCCAGTGTGACTGATTTAGTCCACAATTTACCTTATAAGTATATTATACTACATTAAACTATTATTTGTGCCCAATCACAACACGGTTAATATTTAAGAAAAATATAAAAACTGCAATATAGATACTGATAAACTAATAACTACATTCAGCCTTAGTCTTGGAGTAAAAATTGTCTTCAGTAGATTTAAACTTGGTCACAATAAAATTATTCTAAGCAGGAGCTAATCAGTGTTTTAAAAAAATAATCATCAAACTGTTCCTTATTCTAAAACACAAGAACCTCGCGGTCTTCCTAAGCATCAGGTAAGCTGATTAAATGTAAGTCGTAGAAGCATTACTTCATATTAAATATACCGGGTATATCAAGACTGCGACCGAAAACAAAGCCAGGTGGTAGTTTTAGTGGTTACAAACACGATGCAAATTAAAATTTCGCCAAAACAGAGACAGATATTTTTTTATATTTTTTTTAAAATCATCGTGTTTGGGTGGTAAATACCTAGTTTTTGCGAAAATACTAATTTTAACCCTAACGTACCATTGCATGTTTAAAAATAAAGAGCTTTACATGTTTATTTTAGAAAAACTATGTAAATATCACCCAAATTCGACGATAAGTAAAAAATTACTAAATTTTTTAGCGAAATTTTTGCTTACATTGTGTCTGAAGTCACTGATACTACCACCTGGCTTCGTTTTCGGTCGCGGTCTTGATATACCCTGTATATTACGTCAAAGTTAACGTCTTCCAGGAAATAGTGCTTGAAACTTTACGATATATTCACGTCGAGTATACTTTAGAGCTTGACTGGAAAGGAGGAACGTGGACATTTTCTTCCGTCCATTAATACTCGGATGCGTTTGGTAGTTATTCATCATGTTGTAAGTGGCAACAAGATATACTCAGCTCCTAGTGACGTTAATTTCTTTTTTGTGATCGTATTGTCTTTTACATACATGTCCTGTGCTCTTTCCAACACCATATTCTTTTGGTTGAGGTCATCTTGATTTAGAATAGCGATCATAATAATATCCCAACATCTACTACGAGTATAGTCTATCAAATCTCATTTGGCAGTAAATTTCATTTACACGTGATGTAGTCATGAATCAATTTAAATTCATGCTAAGAATTGTTCTTCCATTGTGCTATCACATCCCGTGAAGCAGACAAGCAGCTTTTAAAACTTGAACACAAACCGGGTGTTTTCGGCACTGTGTTCAGGTTTGAAAATTGGTGCATCATTTTTACCCAGATTACTAGTTTTTATCGCGGTTGATTCTAGTTCCTAGTCCACGGTTGTCCATAAATCTATCCTAAAATTATTTTCAATTTATTAAGTATGTCGTATGACGGAACGCCATGCAGAATTTTTACCGCGAGATTACGAAAAAATCCCCCGAGATAAATAGCAGCACACGCGTTAAGCCGCAGGAAAAATAACTCATACGATATAACAATAAATACACGAAACAATCACATAGCTGTTACTGTTTTCCTGTACGAGGCTATGTACGGTGATATTAAAACTAAAACATGTGTTTTATCATATTTACCATGGTAAACGTGAAGAAAATAAGTAATAAAAACTCTCGTTGTGGGATGATTTCTTGATGGTGATAAGGAAAGGAAAGATGATAAGTGGTTGTTCACTTGCCTAGTCAAAGTAAAGAGAATTTTGTAATAAGTATAGCGAACTCTCAAGTATGCAGGTTTTCTCACTGATAACACTAAACAAATCAACCCGGTAAAATCATTTTAAACTTAATAAACATGCACAAAGCTCATGAAACCATAAGAGTAGTAATCGTATGTTTCGAATTCAGAATATAATAATAAAAAAAAACCTCTAAAACAATTTGCTGAGCAGCATTTTTAGTGTCGCATCGCAGATCAGCGGCAGGCTGCGTGGCAGACAAGCGGGCCGTCACCAGGCTCTGTGTGGAGCTGACGTTTCATTTGATCGATACAACCGGTTAGTATGGTGTACAATGCTTTGTGAGTTTCACTTTACTGTAACCTTTTAATTACAACACAGTAACACAGACATGTATGCTGACTAATGTTGTTACATAAAGATTGTTAAAAGTCAGTAGACTTCTTTTTTTGTTCAAGGGGAAAAGCAATTAACCGCCACTTTAGGTCGACTCTTACAACGGGCAGGGGATACCGTGGCGGATTTCTTGCAAACCCCGACCACAGGGCAAGTTAGTGGGCTTTCTAATGGTAAGTAATTTTTGGTACTCATAAACATCTACGAAACTTAAGTGGCGCAGACGCTTCACCAACTTTTGAAGATATATGGGTGAGGGGAAAGAGAATGAAGGGGGATGAAGAGAGTTGTTAAACTTTTGCCAAAATTATTATTATTAGAAGAAAACGCGACATCAGTTGTTACATTGTTACTGATTATGCTGTGAGGCAATGATACCACTCTGGCCAAACTAACGCTTTCAGGAATATTTTACATAATTATATTCTACCTCTACAGAACAATTTTAAAGAAAAAACACAATGAAAATTATATAAAAACCAAGGTTTTTCCTGCCACACAACAACAAACTCACTGTTCGATGGAATATTTCAGTAATACATATGAAGTATAGGTTTCTGATAGGAATAAAATACCAAATTTATATTTTACCGTAAACATCAAAAGTCTTCAAAGCAATATAGTGGCAAATATAATTAACTGAATATATAAGGCTAGGCTCAAACTTTATTAATTATATATAAATATTCTGAATCATTGAGTAAAGAATCCCACGTGTAATATAAACTATGAATAAGTATTTATGTTTCGTAGCGGCCTACGCGGCTTTCTACAAAACTCGTAGCGTCTACGCGGCGTGCTTCGTAGCGCCGTAGTATATACGTACATCTAATGAGGGCACTGATATTGTACCCGGCGGCCGAGCGGCCTCTATAAATTGCTTTCATGCATATTTATTTATTCAAATATGAATTGAAATCTCCGCCACTACTCAAATATGGCACCCGTGGACGAGAATTGAATCAACTGGGTAAATTAGCTTGACACGCGGTGTATTTCTAATAACAACTCTTGCTAAGTGCCTTTAGCACGAGCGTACTACTGAATATAATTATAAGTTTTAGTAGGTACTTATTAGATATTCACTTGCTTGCGTATATATATATATTCTTGTTATCAGAAATTATTAAAAGTCCTCAACAGCAAGTCAAGATAAAATTATTTGTTTCTTTTTATAAAAGAGAAAAAGCAAGATTTATCTGAAACTCTTCAGACGTTTGAGGAAATTGATCTTTAATGAGTAAACTTATCCATCTCGTTGCAGGGTTTTTGTTTATATTGATGTTTATAAAAGTGCACATGCGCTTAAAGTTGCAGCTAATAGTTTTTTGATGACTTCGCCCGTACGAGACTGAACGAGAGGTATACGGGAAGATATGTTCGTGTTTTAAAATGCTTCCAGTAAATATTTTGAAGCCAATTGAAAAAGCATTTGTTAAAACTGCAATAACGTATTTAGTTATGTCAAGGAGATTTTTTATTTTAGTGCGGGCTGGATAATTGCAAACAATATGAGAAATAGTATTATAGTAATAATATCAAGTACTCTATTGCTTTCTAGGGTGTAAAGGAGGTGTGCAAATGTTTTCCAAGCCCGTATTATTACTAAGATTATTATTCGTTGTTTTGTTTCTCTGAATAATAAAATGCACTCCGCGTCTTTTATTTCCTATCCCGTTGCCGAGCTAAGACGCAACAACTTCGTACAAATTACTCTATGGCCTACATTACTACAAGAATTGTGAAAAGGCGTTCTTTTGTCAATCTCTTACAAACAAATAGTTGCTTAATCTAGCATTTAAAAATGAAACAAAGCTGCCGACAGCCGTTACAATAAGAGGTTCGAAGAATATCTGCCGCTGGCAGATAAAAAACAAATGTATTTTCCAGTGAATTTTAAACACTCGCTACAGCTACAATTCCGCTGAAACTTGCAGATAATAAATGAGGCGAATGTCTCAGAACTGGAAACTAATTAAACTCCAAGGTACGAATCAATACTTATAAATTAAGACGTTTTAACTTGCAAAGGTAATTGGGCAAAAGTTCATCTCAAATATTGATACTGTGTGACGTCGCTGGTTTTGCAGAGAATTTTAGGCTAGGGGCACCTTTACATCCTGTTCCGGGAAACCACAGTGGACGAACGATTCTTAATTTATGCTTCAAGAAAAAAATGTAAAGGGATAAATTAAAAAGAGTACTTTATACTTGTTAATAACCTGTACTTAACCGAGAAATAAAAAATGCTCGAGATTGCAAGTGTATGTTACTAAACGTATGACAAACTTCACATGCCAAAACATCCCATACCTAATGATCTGATTAATTACCGAAATGATTGAAACCAACTTTGTTTATATAAGTGACAAATAGCGAGTTTCACGTCAAAGCCTTTGTAAGCGCGCATGTTGATTTATTAATATTTACGCACGAGGGTTAGGTGTTACTTTAATCGCAGCGTAATTGGTTATCAAACACAACTAAATTATTTCCGATAACAAATTAATACCCACATTAAAGTGACAACGCAGGATTTTACCACATAAAATTTAATATTAGTTTGCAAAATGTATTCGGAAATATAAATCCTATGTAATTTACAATAGTTGGAAATACTAATTAATACTGTTAGAAATGTACAAGCTTATTATGAACAGAAAGAGCTTATGTTTTCAAAATGGTGCTGTTATTTTGTGACTACCATTGAAATGTATGGACTAGTTATTAATGGTTATCTTTTTGGCATATTTGAGGAAAATTAAAATCAAAAAAGCTAATTCATTACATTTCATAAAGTATTCAATAAGATTTTTTTTCTCATAATTACAATGCAAATGACACATAATGTACATCACGAATGTGTGGGGGACAAAAAACACAGTATCGGAAAATATTTCATAAATATGATTTTAAAGTGCGTATATTGAGAATGCATCTGAATTTACGGTCATATGGGCTGTTCATTCCATATTTTTACAATGTAGCAGGTGCAATAATAGTAGGCCACACAATAAATTAAATTCATTTGTAATACCAAACACGAGAGGTATTTGTCATGCTACCTACGACACTAGCAAATGCTATAAAAATACTTTTCAGCGTGAAAGGCCAACTAGGTTGTTATTCCACCCAACATCGTTTCATACAAAATTAGAACACTGAAAATAATTCGTATCATCAAAAATAAATGTGCAAGTTCCTTAAGGTCCGAGCGTCGGCTCTCAAAGTTACCTTATATTCTTTCGCTTACTTTATATTATTTAGCTTTGATATATTCGCAATTTAAGTTGGCTGAACTCGTCGGGAGAGCGGCGAGATTAAATTACATATTTTTTCCTACTTACCAAAGAAAGCAAACGACTTCAAACTGCAAACATAAGATTTGAGATGGGACAGAAATACTTAATAACTTTGGCCTAAAGGAGTACGGCGGAGGTTGGATTATTGAGAGTAATAAACTGAGGGGTTAACAAACATACAATTTCATGAAATATAGCTCTTGGAAATAGAACATCTCCTTTGCCAGTTTACTTGATAACAGTTTTAAATATTTACATTATCCAAGCTTAATTATACTTTAAAACTCCTAGCAGTTAAAAAAGTAAGCCAAGATTAAACTAAATCTGGAAGTAATCCCGTCACTTTTCTAAACACAAAACAAATCACTTCAGGATGTTTTCTCCATTTTTTAGTTTAAGCCTGACTTCGTTTTGTAGTTTTAAGTAAAGAATACAATTATAGTATTGAAATCTTTTACTAGAGGCGACACCGCGAACAAATGATGTTTGTAACATAAAGGAACTGAATCGGCTATCTCTATTTCACCTACTACTACTAGCATCTGCCTTCTCGCTCCACTGGTTTACCACGTGGCCAATACGCGCACATATCATATTCGCGGTGACTTCTCTAGTATGATACCGCAATATATTATAGTATACAAGCAATAATTACCTTTATTCCAATGTGAATAGGGAAGTCGGAAGCTAGTGCTGGTTGCGGATGCAGCGCCGGCAGCAGCGGCAGGGGTAAGGGACAGGACATCATCGTGCGCCAACCTGAAGACAAATAACAATATAATTAATAACGTGACGTCATCACCTTACATTATCGGTCTTCTCATTGAGAACGTCGAAGATCGGGCGAAGAGAGTATACATTGCAGAAAGACATTGATACCGGCCGAGTAACGGAGAAAGAACGATGTTAATAATTAAGTTGCCAAGGTACCTTATAATTATAGGTATATACATACGTTACAAAAATAGATTTTAATTTTAAATGTCAGTATTTGATTTTTTTATTGTACAGCTTTATTTGCTTGGCCTAAAGAAATAAATGGTAATTTCCTTTACCATTCGAATAAAAACTCAGCTCAACTAACTATATGGCTGATATTTGAGTGCTGGGATAGAAGTGAAAGAGATGGTCACAGGGAAATGTAACGTCCGAAATACGACCGAAGAAAACTGAGCCGGGTAGTTAGTAATACCCAATAATGACATCATTAGGATAATTGAACGTAAATTGGTAAGTGAAGACATTAAAATTTTGCAATCACCGTTAAATGTCAAAATAAAACACACGTTTCATGCTAAATAGGGAAAGCACTGAATATTTGTGAAAAAAGTATGTAAATTACAGTTTTAATGGGCAGAGCGACGACGCGACATCTGCACGGATAATTTGGACTGAAGCATCCCAATCCTTTAAGTACCTTCATTTTAAAATTCTACGGAACGAGATAAATAACATTAATGACACTTTTTTCGCAGCTTTTCATTTTTCGCTTATATTTTTATTACGTATCAGATGTGTCGAATTAACACTATAATATGGTTTATATTTAATAAAAATGTATTTGAAATTGTCTACTGTTCGGATTTCCAAAGTTCTATTTAATTTCGTCGACTATCTCTTTGAAGAATGTCGCGCCATTTCGTTGGTTTTTTTTTTGTGTCGTACTAAAATTGCGGCGGGAGCTAGATTTTTATTCTATGACATGGTGTCACATTGCAAAAAGAGCGTAATTTTTACATTGTTGGTTTAGCAATACTCGAATAAGTTAAATCGCAACTAAAATGAAATCTTAGTAACGTACATTTTAAAACAAAATTGTATTAAGCTAAATTATATGAAAAAAAGGAAAAGAAAATTATACTTTGTATTGAAAATTACAACTACGTGTATACATAACATTTTCTGGACTTGTAAACCCTAGCATGTGTGCAGCTAATCTCCATCTACGCGAATAAAAACAACACTGTTAACAATAAAAAGACAGCTAAGCTAAGCCCATGCAGCAACGCAGCAAATTAGCCGCACACAAAACAAACAGAGACGCGAGAAGGCGGGAGCACACGACGCCGCGTCGAAAACAATTTAGTTAACGATGAATTGGAAAAGGCCGGATAAACTCGGCAGATATTCCTCTCTAATATTCCGTGTGGGCCGGTGCGTCCGTTGAAAATGTTATGAATAATATATCGTTTGGAATGCGAACGCCGGTCGCGGGAGATCAGTCCGCATTACCACGGAGCACGGCCGAGCTCCGCGTGACAAATATAAGCGGTGAACAAACGGACAGCCGCGATACAATCATATTTTATTTATACAAATGCATTTTTAAATATGAACACGGATTGCTATTGGCTTAAATTAAAAAGTATGAGCGCATAGTACGAGGATTTGGATGTTGACTTTATTCTTTAATTAACGGCCTTGTTTAACAGAGGTACCGTCAATTTAGTGAATTGAATTTTACGACTAGTGCAATATATACATACATACAATTTCTATTGCAATAATATTGCATAGAAAGGAAACAAAATTAATACAATCATGGAATTACGTATTTTCAAATTACTGTTTATTCTTTAAATTGCTGAAGATACATAAGCAATAAAAAGGAAATAATAGATCGCAAATTAATTAAACACAAGCGATTAGGCAGACGATACGTCGTGGTCCGTGGATATGAATGGGGAAAGACGTAAAGTTTTAATGGAAACGGCGAGCGGGCACCGTGCGGCGACCCTGTGGGACTTCTCGTTACAATAAATTAATTAAACTACGCACTAATTGAATCATACAAAACAAATTAATTCATTGGATCGTTATTTATAAAAATAAATAATATATATTATGTGCGAGTGAGTTTGTGATAGGAGATTTATTTTTGGTAAAGTAAGCAAAGAATAAAGTCGTTGCTTGATTAATAACAAAGTTCCCGGATATATATCCCGGTTAACAGCCTCGTATTGTAACTAAAAAAGGGGAACTGGATGACCGCAACGGATTTTTTTTTTTGTAGTTGTAGAATCAGATTTGCATTTCTCCTTCCCCATCGCAGTTTTGGGTGTACATGCCTGTTTCTGTTTCTTCTATAAAAGTAATTGTAACAAAAGTTTCAAGAAGTCGTCGGATCCAAGCCATTTCCAACTATAAAAATATTTGGCCCAACTGAAAATGATTTTTAGGAATCCTACTAATATGAATAATAAAGGCGAAAGTTTGTGTGTTTGTTACTTTTTACACTCAAACAGCTGGACTAGTTTTGATGAAAGGTGTGGAGGTAGCTCACACCTTGGATTAACACATGCTAATTTTTTTCCCGAAAACATGTGGTGTTCGGGTGGCATGGGCAAGGAATTCAAATATTTTTGCGACCCATTCAAACTTAAAGCGATGCGATGAGATAGAGTATTAGGCGGTTGAAAATAATATGTTTTTGATGTGGACTGGACTCAAAACGTGTCTGCACTTAGGCGAAGCCTGGCCGGGCCGCTACTCAATAATATTATTTAAACCATACTTTATACAGGGTATATCAAGACCGCGAACGAAAGCGAAGCCAGGTGGTAGTTTTAGTGGTTACAGGCACGATGCAAATAAAAATTTCACCAAAACAGGGACAGATTTTTTTTTGATTTTTTTTTAAATCATCTTGTTTGGGTGGTAAAAACCTAGTTTTGCGAAAATAATAATTTAAAACCTTACGTACAATTGAGTGTTGAAAAATAAAGAGGTCTGCATCATAATTTTAGGAAAGCTATGTATTTTTCACCCAAATACGACGATAAGTAAAAAATTACAAAAAAAAAAGTTGTTTTACTAAGCGAAATTTTTACTTGCATTGTTTCAAGTCACTAATACTACCACCTGGCTTCGTTTTCGGTCGCAGTCTTGATATACCCTGTATATACAGAAAAGCACGTATCGATAAGAAATCCACTCAACACATTACAGACAAGTTGTACCTATAGTGGAGTATTTCCACATCGCAACCGCACTCTTCAACTATTCAGCACGGTGGAAAGTTGTGTTATTATGACAGTTTACCGAACTCCATTAATTACATTAATTAATACATTAATATAATTTAATGGAGTTAGCTAACTATGCGGCACGAGATGCCTGTGGTAAGCTTAGCCTTTTATGCAGCAAAAAATGTGTTGATACTTTGGAGACCTTGACACGTTAAATAAAGGGAGACTTCAACACACTTACAGTCATATTAATGACGATGAGGTGCTAAAGTGAAAAATAGCATGAACCTTTTATGGAAGGCTCCGTAAACAGCAGTCCGTCAACAGCAGGCGCGATGCAGTGACTAGACAGGCTAGTATTATAAAAAAGATTGCCTGGATGCGGCAATAAGGACGAGAGAGGTAGGAACCAGTATGGGTTCTGATAGAGATGACAAGTATTTGGTAGGTACTATTATCAATCCTTTTCACGTGGAAGAAAATATCTGAAGTAAACCTCTATATCGAATCAGAAATGAGGAGATCCGTAGGAGAACTAAAGTAACCGACATAGCCCAGCGGATTAGTAAGTTGAAGTGGCAATGGGCGGGGCACATAGCGCGGAGAACTGATGGCCGATGGGGCCAAAAAGTTCTCGAATGGAGGCCACGTAGCGGAAAGCGCAGCGTAGGACGTCCATCCACAATATGGTGAGACGACCTGGTAAAGGTCGCGGGACGTCGCTGGATGCAGGCTGCCTCCAACAGGTCACTGTGGAAATCATTGGGAGAGGCCTATGTTCAGCAGTGGACGTCCTTTGGCTGATGGATGGATGAAACCTCTATATCTAACAAGTAACAGTCTTTCATGAGAATTTTTAAGTTTGTGTAGTCTAAAACACGTTAACTACAAGAATAAATAGACGATTTCAATACATGATAAGATATGGTGTTAACAACAAAAAAAAGAAAGTAATTCCAGCAGAATCACGTGCGGCATAATGCATCGTAGATATATGCATATTTTTTGTGTTATTGCGATGAATGGCGAGACGAGCATGCCATTCGCCTGATGGTAAGTAACACGACCGCTCATGGACAGCAGAAAACCAATCAACACTATGAATTACAAAGCAATACTTGGCATTCCACTGCGCTCGCCATCCTGAGACATAAGTTGTTTAGTCTCAATATATTCAGTAGTTACTTTGGCTACAGTGTTTATAGATTTGTTTAGTTGTGCATCTTTGGCAAGCTAGTTTCTTAGGTCGACTCCACGATCTCAACATACACGATCTCGGGCAGCAATTGTGATTCGAATAATTATAATCCGTTGGGCTTAGAGCATAGGCACCTGGCATGTGTATGCCTATTCTCAGCATACATTATCAGTTTTTTCCCGCCAAGCATGACTATTAAGCAAATCATTCGGGTAAATATTATGTAATCGTATGGTTAGCAAGTTACAATGAGTCAAGTAGTGAATACGAATTATGTAGGTGCCTTATAAGTCATATTTAGTATCTAATATATAAAATGCATTTCACCAAGACCTAATTATAATAAATGCATGTTGTTAAATATCTAAGGCGGTATTGTTCAAAGGAACTAATGCAAAAGAATTTACCTAAATATAATGGTTTCTTAGTTTTACGCGAATGTTACACATTGAAATAAAACTAATTAAACCAAAACGCAATAAAATCCGTAAAAAATTGTTATTTTGCGTCATATTTTTTATTTGTCCCAGGAAAATGTTTCTCTATATAAAACATATACGTCATATAAAATATACATACATACATAGTACATGGGTAAATTCTCAAGACGTTACGCATAATTTACGCGCTTAAGTTTGCAAACTGTTACTATATGTGTACTTGTGTAGTGGAGTGCGTCGCGCTCGCGATTTCAAATTACGACTGCGCCGCAACTAGAACATTACTCCAACTTAACACACTTTTGTCACGCTGTTCAGCATTTTGAATTATTGACATTGTTAATGTACGTTTTGGTGAAAAGATAGGAAACAAAAGCATTTGTGGGTCGCGCCCACTGCATGTGAAATTGTACAAGTTTAGTCCTTAATAAATGTCCGGCCGGAACAAACAGTAATTTAGTTCAACATTGCCTTTATTAAAAATCTATCACATCGAAAATAAAATATTTGTGCATTTTAATAGAACAGCGCACCATTTACAACTATTCATATATTTTTGAGTATCATGAAAGCATAATGAATCTAATTGAATACCAATGTTAATGGAATAAAGGCATTTATAAAAGAGTAGTTCTGGGTTTATTTGTTAGTTAAATTGCAATAAAATACACACAATACTGGTTTTCATAGACCGATACGAAATAACCGATACGCTAATTAACTCGGTCACTATTCACGGAATTCTGAAAATCCAGTAGAATTATGGGACAAAATTGAATTTCGAAACGTATCGCGTATGAAAAGCCTTTGCAAATTGTTTATTGCGATTCACGTTGTAAAACAATATCAATGAACGCATGGACAGTCTCTGTGATACGCGGATTTTTAGACCTTTCCATATTTTATTAACTCTTGGAATTGTTTATACACACTGTATTGGGCGTGCAGAAATATGAAATATGAATGTATTCTGCGGGACGAGTCGTTAACAGTGTAATATTATTATTGACATATTTGTCAACGACGGCCGAATGTCTGTCAGGATTAAAATGTATTTTTTTTTCATTGTATTGCTGTTTAACCAGAGTTTTTAATAAATCCTTTCATTAGGACAAAAATAAGCTTTTGGTTTTATAACACGAATGTCTGTCAAAGCCCGAAGCTTGTATCATCACCGACATCTTGGTCTGCCATGCTTCCCTTGTCGCTTGTGCAATTTAGGTAGGTACTTAATTAAAAGTGATTGCCAAATCCAAATCATACCCTTATGTTTCACTCCCTATATTACTTACGGAGGGAAGTGGACAATAATTTATTTCCAACTCCTCCTATTAATTTAACTTTGTGATTGATTTCGTTGCGGGTTAAAGACAAGATAGACATTCACGGAGACTCGTTGAGCTTCAATGCTCGGTGTCATTAAAATGCGTACCACTGTTGATCCTGGTTTACACGAGTTACAGTGGCAGGTGTGAGGACGGGACAGTCTCTTAATATTCTGCTTGAGACCAATGTCAACAAGGAGTCAAAGTTCATAAGTTTTTAAATTGTCTATTTACAAACAATTCCTTTCATAGATCTAAAAAATGAAATGTCAATAGAAATTTATAGTAATACTCGGGCAATAAATAATATCAATGAGAGAACCATCTCAAAATAATCAATTCAGCTGTGAACGATTGGCTTTCTATAATTTTGACGGATCCAATTATTTTATCGCTCCTTTCCGAAGGCTTGGTAGCCTCGAAATTAATTAATTAACTATAGGTTTAATTAAATCATTCCAGCTCCGCTTTAATTTATTCTTTCGGTTGGTGGGCCAAGTTTCTTGTTAAATTCCTTTTAGATAATAACGGAATTATTAACAATGATTATTTACCCTAATTTAAATATGACTTATGGTTTTAGAATATTTTGAACAAAAAGTCACTATTGCAAATGATGTGGTCCAAGCGGACTGCATCCGGAACCCTTATGTGAGTTTTGTGACGTCGTCCGTCTACCTTGTGTGGACGCCCAAGTCTACGCTTGCCGATATGTGGTCAAACATATAAGTCCAATTGGCCGTCCGCTAAACTTCTTTAATTCACGGCTCGATTTCACATATTAATAAAAAAACATATTTAGATATGTAACGTGCTATGATGATCGTTGTTCCATAAAAATGGTCAGATATATTATAATTTATAGCCCCTGTGCCAAAACTAAACACTTCAAAACAATTTATCAAACCTAAACTGGCAGCTATTCAATACGTTTGACATTAAAAACAGTTAACTGGGGTCATTGTGGTATTTATGCGTTTGCGGTATTGGAACTAGTTTACATTTATTTGCGTTGAAAATTCCAATAAACCATAACCACGTCAAATAACGCATAGGCATCCAGCACTAAAACGTGATTAATTTACCGGTGTTTAATCTCATCAAAATCAAAACAATGTCTGGCGACTGTATCGCAAAAAAGTTTGAAATTGATATATAACGTGCGGGTAGTCAGCAACTTTCGCGTAAGTATTATTATTTATTATCATTCATATTTTAATTAGATTTATTAAAAAAATCACTTGAAATTGAATTTCATATTATTATTCTATACCACTTTTCGGACAATCGTGTGTTCGACTGTATCTACATATAAAATTGCCCAGTAATTGCAATGATCGCAAATCTTTATTACAAGTGTCTCAAACTTGTCCATGAAAATTGTGTAGTGTTACACAATTTTCATGACAACGCACAATATATACCTACTTTAAATAAAGTGTTGATCACAGTGCACTTGCATACATTTATAGCGACGATTCTTTGCAAAATCAGTATTGAAAACATACGATTTCACCCCACGTACTTTAGAAACGCAATACAAATTAACTTGAGGTTTTGTGATTACCATATAAATAAATGCTTTCCAATTGCTTCCGACAAAAATATGTCAGCGCCGCAATAGAGAAACTAACATTATCAGACATCGTAAAATAAAATATATTATTACATATTTAAATTAATGAGGACGAAAGTGAGACCTAGGATTTATTTCTTTAATCTTTATTAAAACATCAAATCAACACAGAAATAAGGATGTTTTGAAATGCAAATACTATTACAATTCACAATTATCAGTCTAATGTGTAAGTAACTAGCTGTATAACAGATAATTATTCCGTTAATCTAGAGCTTAATTAACAGTTAATATCCGGAGGTCACCGCGAATTTCAATTCTGCGCTGATTGTCTTATATGTTCGAGTCTATACGGATAGATATGTATTTATGTACGTACATTGCAGGCGTGTGAGGTATCTACTACTTGAAAAAGTAATAGATGAAATATTGACTATATTTTTCATTACCATTTTCTACAACGGCCAGTCAAATACATAAATACAGCCCAAAAACACACATGGGCTTATGATGATGATGAAACACACACACAGTCCACAAAAAGATACCGAAAATTATGTCGTGGGCAAAAACTACGAAACTCAGTAATCACCCAAACACCCAGACTAAAAATTTGTTGTGGTAGGCTCAAACATTTGATTTTAATATAAAATTGAAATCACACATGTAAGCAGAACATCGCGACGGCGCGGTCGCGTCGCAGACGAAACTTGTACCATTTGAATGTGCTCAAATTGCTTGTATCTTGTTTCGGATTTCGTTGATACGCGCTAGTGAAGTTTTACAAGTTTATATCTCTAACACTATCTTTGTATCTGTGTCTTTTAGTAATTTCAGACATTCTGCGTTTTACAGTAGTATTGTACCCAGAACTGTCTATAATAATAATAACTGAAGTCATATTTTTTCGACTGCCGAGCATGGGCCTTCCTACTATTGAAAGGATTTAAGCCTTTCTCAATCACGCTGTTCTATTGCGGGTTGGTGGTTTTTACTCACCATTCAAATATTAAAGATCTCTTTGATTGCATGTTCCTTGGCGAAATTTTTCATTCCATTAAATTGCGTAATAATTGCTTGTTAACAATGCATACACGATCAGAAACGGTCGAAGGTATGAACGAGAATATGAACCCGCGACCATAGCCTCGAAAGTTTGCGTCCAGTTAGTCATAGGCATCCCCGCACTTATAAATAATCGAAAAAATAACCACTTTACTTTTGTTATAACAATGTGGAAAAAATTACGTATAAATCAACAAAGACTCGCCGTAGTTTCAAAAGAAATCCACTCTTTTTAACCCGTACACGTAAGTTTTCCGATAAGGCGAATTGCAAATATTACGCCGGGTACTAATAACAACAACTAACAAACAAAGCGCAGTCCTTTCTTACAATACCGGGAAACAATAACTATATACTATTCCTTAATAATTAAACTTGTTCTAAGCACTGAGTTAGCGATTAAGTTGCAATCACGTCGGTGCAGTTGTGTTTAGTTGTATCGCTGTCCCAGCCGAAGCGATACACGATTCACGATATAAGAAACATTAAAAATATAATGGACACACAAAATGTTCAGTCACTAGAAGAAAAAAAGAAAAAAATAATAGTAAGGGGTATTAAAAATAGCTTGCCATAATAATAAGAAAATAAAGACCTTAAGTAACAAGGTAATAGTAATTATTTCCCTACCCTTATAGGTCGGCAATTCAAAACTTTTCAGCCAAGCTAAATATTAATTTTAATATAACTTAAAATTTTATGACCAACTGCTTGCTCAAAACCAACTCTTTCGGGAGTAGGAAGGACAATATTAAGCTGCAATTTAGTTTATGCGAAAATCTGCACTAGAATATAACAACTATTTGTGTCTATTATTATGAAATATTAGTATAGAAGAAAATATAACAATAGACTCCCTCATTTAATTACGTGCTGGTATGTCACAACCCGCAGTGCGCCACTGATTTTATATGCTTGCTTTGTAACACGTTTTATGGTAAATACAATTCACCGCTCGAGAACTAAATGCAGTATAGATTGCTGTGCTCGGATATCCTTTCATTTTGTTGCAGTGTATCATTAATTGGTCAATATCCTGCCCTGCTGTATGTTTATTAACGGGTTATTTGAATTTTTTGTTTGATTTAAAAATCATTATTTGTGTTTAATAAATTTGTGTCATTGGCCATAGAAATATTACGTAGTAGAAATAGTGCTAGGTAAATATTGGGGTTCTGGGCTTAAAACCCAAGTCGGGCAATCCACTTTGTAGAGTTGATAGATCTAAAGAATTTCATGTGAATTTTCCGGGACTGGAATTTGTTCGCTGCATAGCAATATAGCAATAGTCAAATACATTCTTGGACAAAAATAAACGTGGCAAAATGTAGGTGGTGCCCCTACTGCTTCTGCCCACCCGTTCGAGAATACAGGTATATTATAATATGGGAATAATAATTTTGTATTGGTTTTACTACTTTTGCTATTAAACAACGTTGCATGGAGTATTAAAAAATCATATTAACAATACTACAAACTTCAAAATCAATATTTGAAAAATAAAAGCATAGCTATGAAATTTTATTCGATGTAGCGTACCTCCAACAGTGGGACCAACGCTAAGGTACACTAAATAAGCGGACGGCAAGTCTCATTGTGCCAAGTCAACTCTAAGACGAGCCAACTTCCGCTTGTTGTTCCAGTTAGTTTCCTGAATCGTGATATACGTTACACACGTTTCGTATGTTCCTATTAAATGAACATTAGCAACCGTTTTTTTTTTTTTCAAATATTATTTGATGCTGGAGACGCAACATATTGTGGGTAGGATGTTTATATCTGTCCGTATAGTTATCACAGTACATGTTTAAAAACCCTTCATAGTGAACCGCTGGTTAGTTTTTTATGGCTTCAGCTTCTTTAAGTGGGTATATCCGTCTCGCGTAGGATGAATTTTGTCCATCGTCAAGACATCATCGTTTGTCATTCGTTCTCATTCGTAGATACTTTCTTTCCACTGCATTTTATGAAAAATATGCATGTTTTTATTTTTTTACATGCTGAAATACTGAAACAAAGATATACAAATGTTTTACCAAAATTAAGGGGCCTTTAATATCGTGCATCGCGATTGGCCACAGTGGTGGATTATGGCTCCCAAAACCTTTTAATGTGAATGGAGTTTCGTTACGCGTGAAACAAAAATACACACGAACACATAAAATATTTTAGCAACAGCCATATTGGTAAAATGTATTAAAATCTCGCTATGAGTGACTGTTTTCTGTATATTTTTGTGTTTTTATTGTGACACAAAACAGGAGAAAATACTAAAAAATAATAATAGCCATAATTACATTTTTTACAGCTAAAATACACTTTGGAAACTCACTCCACTCCGCAATCCACCATAAAATAAGCAAATAAATATGTTAAGTAGATTTTAATGATTTCCATGTTAAAGTTCTCGCCGAGGTTGAAACATAAACAAGGAACTTTCATGGAATATTTATAACATCCTTAACCCTTAGCCTACGGTTATAATCGCTCGTAATGCCGTAAAAATTACCCAATTCAAAGCGAAAATATATTTTGTAGACCACTAAAAGTTATGGCTTTAAATATGCGCTAAATTAGTTTAATAAATCTCCTTATTATATCTTGCAAATATTCGGTAACGTAAAAGCGTTATTTTGTAGCAAAATCTTGCCGTCTATTCGGGCCTAATTAAAACGATTGAAATATTTCATAACGAAGTGAAAAACGCATTAAAAGTTTATCGGCGTGCCGGCGCCGGCGAAACCTCTGTTCTAACAAAACAATAACAATGTCACGGATTAAAATATTACGTGCCGACCAACTCTTGGGCCTACTTTAATTACTGTCATAACCTGTACTGGCGGGGAGCCGTGCTGCACAATTTCACTTGGTATTTTGACTGAGACATTTTGTTAGTTATATCCATTATATCAAAGGTTATGAAAGGGTAGTACATATATTTTCTCTTATATGAACTGTGAAATTAAACATACATAATGAGTATATCTCTTTCATACAACCTGATGGAATAGTATTAACGTGGACCAGGATAATAAATTTGCGGCTCATAGTGGCCAGAAGAACAGCTTTATTGACTTACTGACCTTGATTTTGGGATGTTCAGACACCAAGAAACTTACAGTGTTTTATTAATATCCTTTATGGATTATATTCATCGCAACGATTACATTACACCAGATAATCCCTTTTTTATATGTCCATCCATTAAAAATAACTACTCCTACATAAATACTGCCGGAAATAATGACAAAACGCTTTAACACATTGTCAATGATTTGTAATAACTGTAATAACAATAAAATTAGCATGTGCTCAATAGCATGTAACGTGGCCGCCATCCATTAGGCTGCATACCAGATATTGAGTGGCTCATTAGGCACGGAGACGTTGAATAGACGCAGTCAGCCATTCTATAAGCAGCCGGAACGTATCTCGCATTATATTGTGTACCTTCACGCCTTGACTATACGAGAGGAATGTATGGCCGATCTCAGTAATACACTGAGATGAATTGAGTGTGATCACAATGACTGTAAATTGAAAAGTAGGACAGGGGGTCTCGTAATTGTATGAAAGCTAAATACAACAAATATCCTATATTAAATAAATTCATAGGGATTTCGTTGAAAAATCAATAATTTGTATGAAAAATACGCACTTTCGAACTTGTTAATTACAAGCATTTTTAAATAAAATTCATACTTCGGATGTTTACAATGACGTTACGAACCCAATATTATGTTACATTTAACACATTAGTTATTCATGAGATATAAATGATACTCAATTTTCTCATAATGCTCTAACAATTTTAAGATTTCCCTAAACATTCTGCTTCGGGCTAATATGCTGAACTACAACTCGGAGCATCAGATAATTAGCCTCAGTCCCTGAGGACATAGAGAGCTAAATGAAATGGGGCGTATCAATACACGTGATCAGTCAGATTACAAAGCATTAAATGAACGTTGTACACACAAAATTGAAACGACTAAGTATCATTTATAAAATCGCTTCCGAATTTCCGAAGTTTAAGGCGGAAGGTAAAATGTTCGAAACTTGATAATCTCATAAAAATGCAATCAAGAGGTCGTGAATGAGTTCCCATTGGCATAAACGAAATCATTGTTCCACAATGCAAACAATGTTTTTTTATCCGAGATGTGCTGTCATATTAATTTAGCAACTTAGATTGCGGCCCGCAAAATTTTTAATGGCATGAGCTTTTCAATTTGGATGCCTTCTGTGTGTGACATTCCCTTGTCTTATTTCGTTATTTTATTGTCTTCAACTCGAAATATATTCATATTTTCTTTTTCGCCTAAGAGAATCATTGTTTCTTCCGCCTATTTTCGGAGTGCTAAAATAAGTTATATTCAAATATTCATAAAGCCAAGCGCGTTAAAGCTTTATGTATTTATGGACAAAGTAGTCTTTTTGAAAACTCCTTTCCCCTATTTACAATATTTTAAAATTTCTTCGCTTTATTAAAAATATAAGAAAAAGGCTTAGAAGATAATAAATTAAAATATAAATTATTTATAAAAAGCTCACATCTGCATTACCGAAGGTCGAGTAGGGATAACTATATTTAATACCACTGAGACAAAATGATCGTCACCAGATGAGAAGTCCATTCGCAACAAACTCATTTTTAACCGTCTTCAGAAAAGGAAGTACTGATTCGTTTTTTGTGTATTTCAGACCGTAAACTCATGATATGATCTAACCATTTACGGGCCATAGACGCTCTTACTTGAGCGACAAAAACAGAACACAGGATAATCCCCTCGAGAGAGAAATACTATTATTATATTGCCAATTGATAATAATCTACTACACGAAAATCACTGGCTCGTCAGGTGCAGTGTAGTAATGTTGCCTTCAAAATGAGAACAGGAGGCTCACGCATGGTAGATATTAAAAATAATGATTACAGACCGGCAACGTTTTACCAATTTTATTTGCATCAATTCATCATACTGTATATGGTAAACACGTCGATACGCCCGGTCCCCATATTTACTCAAAAATCGCGAACACATATTTATAACTCTGTATTTTCAATTTACAAATTACACATACATGAAAAATAGGATTGATTGCACCGCTTTGTACAAAACACGAATTAACAGCGCATAAATAAATTGAACATGTTTGCTTTGAACAAATATTCCGTAAAAAAAATACAGACTAAAGCATCAATGTTTAAGAGCATAAAATCAGATTTTTGGATAGATATACAAAAATAAATGATGCATTACATTGCATACCTTTATATAACTATACCGCAGTAATTACAAACAAAACCATTACGTTAAAATGCAGTTAATTTGTGAATGTTAAATACAAATTGTAGCCGAGGGAAACAATCTTAAAGATGATGAGCACAGATGCAGACATAGCTAACTAATTTCAGGTTACGGAACTTGTAGTGAGTAAGACAAACGGAGAACTAACATTGGCCTGGCTTATGACGACATTGAGTTTGGGCCAACATTTACCCTCAGGGCAAGTATGCTTCGCAAACTCCGCTGCCATCTCGCTAAACAGTCTAAGTAACAATATAGACGAATAAGTTAGCTAATGGTGCAATTGTTTGTGCAGTGTGTTCAACTGTTTGTTATCTGGTTGTGCACGTCTTCAGCGTGTTCTGAATCAAGCGTTTAGACTGAAAGTTACACTATTGATGCATTTTTATTTTCTACAGGGTAGAGGATTGTTGTAACTTACAAAATATGCATAAATCAAGATTTACTCATTGGAAAATATTATACTCAAACTTGTAATATCATCTTTAGCATCGGATTGGACATAAAACGCAACTGATAGACAGTAAAATTCTTATTAGACATAAATTAGTTTGAGTGCAGTGTGCGTACAATGTTAGAATGTTACTTAGTTTCCATCCTGAAAATGCAACTTTAATACACGAGATACCTTGATGAAGAACTCCGCCGCGATTCAAGATTTATAGTAACCGCAGCGGTTGTCTTTATGAAAGGAAATTTTTATATTGTCTTAATGTTACTCAGATTTACGAGGGGCAAGCCTTGTATTGTGACGCAAGTGGACGACATTCCTGAGATAAACACTCAAATGCTTTTTTTTATTTCCAGCAATCTTGGAACTCATTACGTTTTATTTGAAAATGACTTGACTTGTGGTTCATGAGCATTCATTATGTAATTAATTTATACTGTTAGATATAATTGCAATTTTATGTCATATAATTACTTTATTTCTTTTTTAATAGAACTTATACAAGTAAGTAGCGATCACAGCTTTCCGTCAACATCACAGTCATTAGATGAATTATAAATACCTTATCTATCTTCAAGAATGGAAGTGTAGTAGTGTAAGCATCAAAAAGTGTAAGAGTGTTTGGGTCATCAGCAGCATTGTTCCTGATCGAGTGTAACCCGTCAATTAAAATATTACATGTCGATATTCTGTAGGCCAGTGGATTTCATTCATTGCTCACCCATATCTTTGATGCAATATAATTTGCAGTTTGTGTACGTTGTCGAAACAATACCGATCTTTTCAATCAAGCTACTTTGGAAACATACTTGGTGAATAGATTCAAAAGCGTGTAACAATATACAGAGTCCGTAGAGGAATTTCAATAGAATTCACGTATAATAACGGTGCAGCACGTGAACACATATAGGTTACATTGTATGGGTGATCGACTCGGCCGTTCTATCACTTAGATAAAGGATCTATCAAGACACGGCGACCGGGAAGGCATGTCAATACTGCGCCGATACACGCGTGGTATCACTCCATAAACTGGTTTCCTCCGACGTTTGTGTCCGATTAATTGCATAGACATTCTCCGCGCGGCACACAGGTCCGGCATGTCAATGAAAGCAATTACTCACACCGTGCACGCACGCAGCCCGTCTTCGACCGCCCAATATCAATAAGCGAATCGATTATCTAATAGATACTCTAAACACGAGCTAAGTATCTCAATCGAGATGTGTGATATCGCTGGCTTTGTTCCTTCCACACTTGCATGGATGATGGATTGCTCGAAAATAGCCCGGTGGCAGCTCGGAAACTTCACGGTATCGACGGGGAAAAAGCGACTCAAAGAGCGACTCCTACTACATGTTTGCGGCTTAAGGTCCAACTTCCTCTGCATGGTCGCAAACAATTTCTTTTACAAAGATGTAAACGCCAATCGATGTGTCAGTGGGCTGATAGGGAAACTTTTCATTTTGCCGATGTACCCGGCCCGAGTTGTTGGGTTGAAAAACAATTTTCTTGTTGTTTGAGAGCTCATTTTTAACGTTATTGAGTGGGAATTTTTCGACTTTATGTATATTATTTCGGCGGTTCTCATTGTTGTTTGATGGATGGATTATCGGAGAATTTTCTTATTTTATCAACAAGCAGAAATAAATGTATAGGCACATTAAAATTTGGCGTAAATGAAGTGGTAACTTATGATTAATATTTAATGATAAATAGATCGACATATTATAGGTATTTGCTTCATATTTTTATATTTAACTGAATATCCATAGTAAATGTGAACAATTACAATTTTAAAGAAATATATCATATATATATAGACAATATATATATATATATATATATATATATAATATATTCTTGTAATTTAGATAACAAATCTTTTATTTTATTACAGCGAAAAGGCGACTTGAAACGTTTGTCCAATATCTACTACATCCCACTCGAGTAAGTTCCAATCATTTGGAACACACGAACAGTTTTTAATTACGAACATGCAATGCTCTATATGTTTTTAACGACAACATATATTCTTCGTTCACTTTATTACCACTACTCAGAATTGCATAAAAAAATGATAAAATTTTGTTATTAAATTTTTACACGGGAATTTGCTTTTTATCCATATTTTCTGTTTCATAATAATGGAACTAGCAATGTATAAAGTAGTAAAATTGAACGGGTATGAAATTTATATATGACTTACTGCTGAGGGTCCACTCTTATGATAAGTGACACGGCTTAAGTCTTTACCAGCCACGCTGGCCAGTCGCAGTTTAGTAATTAAATTAAATTTAAAACATTTTAAGCCATGTATTAGTTTTCTACCTCAGCTTAAATATTGCATCTATTTTCAAAAATGGAAAATCGGAACCACCGACCCTTTTATTCAGGAGTGCAAGAAGTTTGCTAAGGCCTCAATTTTATGCCACCATATATTTTATAATTATTGACGTCAAAGAAGTGTTTAATGATTTGCCGGTAACGCGAGCGTTGTTGACCGTTCCATACTTAGCATGTACAGCATGCTAAGTCCGGAACGGTCACAACTTCTTAGTTCTTGTTCTAAGAAGTTGTGACCGCACCCTGCATGCGGGCCGCAACGACTAATGTAAATAAGCCATTAAGGAGTTTCAGATCATTATAAAATGTCAAATCTGTAAGAAATATGTGATAAATCAACGTTGCATAAATCAAAGTGGTATTGGATTTTTCAATTCATTATCAGCCCGGAGTCAGAAATTTGTGCCCGATATGGCAATAGGCTCGCCCACTTTCACATCATGGGACGGAACATACAAGGCGGAATGTGGGTGTCCTGATAGCACCTCTGCCTACTCCTTCTGGGAAAAAGGCTTGAGTGTTTTTTGTATACATATGTAAATCAACGTTGGGCGAATCCCAAATTCCTCGAAGAGTCGTGAAATATAAATTCACTTTTGTTTAACTTTGTTAAAATACTCTTGTTAAATTATACCACTGCATCAACCAAAATTGTACCTAATTGGATTTCCGCGATCTTGTTGTATCTTTTGTATGTAGCCAATTTTCGGCGTAACGGTTTTTTAAATTCCACATTCGTGTGGCGTATGATGCGGAAAAAAATGTACAGTCGGTGTATTAATAGGTTACCATATTTTATTATTTGTTGCATAAAGCAATATGAAAAACCAATAGCCGTGTGCGTGTTTGAGGTGCAAACTAGAGACTGTTGTCTATGCTCTAGTGGGAACATATTAGTATATTCATGCTGTCTTGACAAAATCATGAAGGGGCCGTCTCGATTGAGGTTATGTGTTGGTGGCCGACGTGGCCGATACGTATTTGGTTTATATGATATGTTTTTTTATTAATTTTCAAACTTTTAAGATCAGTCATAAAAGAGTCTTACCTCACAATTACCGAATCCCTGCAGGGAGACGTACATATATGGGCTCATACAGATACAGATAAACATAAAAATTATAATAATTCTTTAATCCTTAAATCGCGACCGCTCACAACATTTACCACGGGCGCAGGCTCACGAGTATTTTGTATTTTAACCGTAGTGGATGGTGTTCCATTTCTCTTTATAGACCTTTATGCATTTGCGTAATATTTATGTAACATTCGTTTAATACAAGTTAAGCCTTTAATGTAAAATCTATTATTTAGGTATTCGGTTAAGCTATATTGAAATGTTTGGTATGTTTTTTTCGTTATTACCTAATGCGATTATTAATTTTACACGAATTTTGTGTTTTGATCTATATTATGCATATAAGTGTTTAGTGGTGGAAATTTTAATTGGGTGCATGATTTACTAATCTTGAGTGTATTATTTCCGATAAAAAATATTTAAGATAAATAATTAAAAGGTTTCGGAACTTTGTCGTTATTGTTGAAGTCAGAAAGGCAACCAACATTAACATTTCTTTCAGCCAATGCTTGATACTTAATGCATATGATATTCTTATCGATCAAAAGTCAGAAAAAGAATAAATGGCAGAACGAAGACCCTGATGTATCGCAATAAGACAGTTTAATTAATTATAGGGACTATATTATCTATTCTATAAAGAAATCCTTCTTCAATTCTCCCCTACCATTAAACATATTACAAACAAAATTATACCCCAAAACCGAGTTACACCGAAAACCACCAACACCTTTAAACCCTGAGTTGAGGTTCAGAAAACACCTGTCCAAACAGAAATAGAAAAGGAGTGCAATATATGAAAACGTATCGTTTGCCTTTGATCACCCTTTTTCAATAATAGAGTGGAGGTCGGGTCCCTTTGTACTGAATCTTGCCCGAGGCGACCCTACAGTGGCAGGCATATGTCCATTTAATGTACAATAAGAAAATTAGAGCGGTGCACAGCACACGATATGCGACCCTGTTCCGTCAATGAGAAAGGTCTAATTTCTTTAAAATGTCTTGTTGACACTCACATTAATGGTTTGGCTGATGGAATTTTTGCAGCCTTTTCGACTGTCATGATGCTAGATGGATGAGTAAAGCTAACGTAAAAAGTAATTCAATTGCTGGACAGTTGGAACACAAAAGTAAAACAACTTATTTGTAATAAAATTTCGTTATTTTTTGTCATTGTGTGTGTTTAATGTGCCTCCAGCTAAATGCAAAATACCAATTATTTCTTAAAATCCACCATGAATCACATTCTCAGCTTAACATACATACATAAACTTACGCCTTTTTCCCGGAAGGAGTAGAGCAAAGGTTCCCCTGGAACGTTTTTCAGGAACGTTTCGCATTCTATTTTCCGTCCCACGAATAAGGAGCGAACCTATCGCCATAGCAGGCACAAATTCCTGACTCCGGACTGATAATGAATAGAAAAATCCATTATCACTTTGCCCGCTCCGGGATTCTAACCCAAGACCTCAGCTTTGCAATCATACCGTAGAACAACTGCGCCACCGAGGCAGTCTCAGCTTAAACACAATTAAAAAACCAATACGTGTTTTTATCATTATAAAATTCGTAAAGTGTTTTCAGTGGAATACATAACAGAGATGTACATCATTGCGATTCAGTCGCGTTAATCATAAACAAGGGGCAAGGGCTGCGGTGGCGCCATGCGGGCTCTCGACAAAGACAAAAGCACACGCGCGCATCTTTTTGCGGTATTCGACAAGTTCTGACCAAAACGGCTTTGTCTGCATGAGTTATGTGTATGATTTCAACGTTGTGTCATGTTTAATTATATGTGTTTTAGTTAAAAAAATTGTTGGTCATATTCATCTAATGTACCTACTCTTAATACTCAGTTTCATTTGAGGATTACATTCGAAACCTTGTCATTTTGGTACTGTTGAACGCTTCAGTACCGCACGACTAACTTCATGTTACTAGATCGCGGTAGCATTTTATAAAACTAAATGATCGAATACCAAAAGTTATAGCAGATGTAACTTACAGAATGATGGATTAATAAAAATCGAAATTTGTTTTTAGTTATTGTGCTATTCATTTAAAAATACGATAGTTTTTTTTAGCTTAGAAAATTCTTATACTGCTGATGTTACTCAATTATTTAAAAAACATTGTAAAAGACTACTTACATAATAAATACTAATTTTAACGAGCCTGTATGAAAGGTAAAGCTTTTATGAAAGAGCTACAGTTTAAATTTATCTGCCAAAGATTGATATCAAAATAATTATCATCAATATTCCAGCCTGTCGACAGATTATTGGAAATAAGTGGGTGTGAATCAACGATTATATACTATTTTAAAACCTAAATGCGGTAAAAGAACAAAGGATCACTGGAACCTTTGAACACCAACAATACCTAAAGAATCTTTGGAGCATAATCGGTCTATGAGAATAGAAAAGGGTTATCAAGTGCGGGAGAGGTTTATTAGACTTTCCTCTATATATTTGACCAACAATTTCTAGTCTGGTAAATAGCGCCACTAATAGTAAATTAACTAAACCAAGTCAACACTTAGTCTTGAATGTATAATACTCCTCATTTTTGATTTAAGCCCGTTGGCATTTGGAAGTTATATAATACACATTTTAAATGATTCAAATTCGAATAGAGCAAGCCAAAGCAAACAAATGACGTAGCGTATTGGATCGCGACTGAATCCACAAGACGACGGATGTTACCTATAAATATTGTACGAAAAGTTAAATATTTAAACGCGTAGCGAATTCTGTTTCATATTCGCTTTTGACGATTGCATATGGTATCAAAAAGGAATAAATCAACAAGTTCGCCACAGACAGACGTAAAGCGCTGGATATTTCTGATATTTACATGATGTTGCAACAAATTGGTAAACATTTGCTTTTTTTTTTGTAAAATTTTAAAAATTGAAATATACGAAAGGGTATGGGGAAACGGCGCAGAAACTCTTTAAATGAAATAAAACCAGTGCACCACAACGTTTAAGTAAAATCTGTGTGGTGCTTATGTTTGCTAATACTTAATTAACATTTCATTTACGTTGTCTCAATTAGTGAGATGTTAAGTTAATAGAAAAAATTAATGATAGGGTTTTTATTTTATATGTTTAGTGTATACCGTCCCGGTCCGCACAAACAATCAAATAGAAGACCTATTAAAGAAAAGAAAAATAAGGAGTCCCCGAAACCGACGAAGGTGTATGAAAAGATTAATGACAGTTGATGAAGCGAAAGAGGTATGTATGCACCGTAACATTTGGCGCTCAATAGTCTCTGCCTACCCCGATGGAACATAGGCGTGAGTTCATGCATGTATGTTTAGTATATACCGTCCCGGTCGATGATGATTACAGAATTATATACTAGCAAATACGCGTCTACAAGTCTTTAGGCAGCAAACACGACGGGTTTTTTTTATTTCATTTACAAAATATATTATTAAAACTTTCATTATACAGTTGCGAAATTCAAAGGTATATTGCCGCTCTCCAGCATTCGTTAACGGTCCAAAACATCTCATCGCGGGTAATGAATTTTAATGTTAACGTTATGACTAGGCGATCCATCAAAGTACCTCGGATGGTATTAGAATTAGCTGACCAACCAACAAAGGGTTTTAATTTAGTTATCTCACGCTTTGTTACCTCTCTATTCTTTAATACCTTTTGTAGTACGCCATTTACTTTTCATAAAACGATACCCTGATTTTGGGTCTGGCATTGGGAAAGCTAATTATGTAGAGTGGTATTAACTGATTACATTAAAGGTCTTTGTGTGGATAAAAGATGGGAAAAGGATAATACAAATTTGGACGACGTAAGTTTCTGTGTGTTGATATGCACGATTTTGATCTTGTTAATACTCCATTTATGTTTAAAAAATAAATGTATAAACAATGTTTTTACAAGCAAGCGAATTGTTGTACGCCCACCCACAAGGTGGACGACGACCTGATTAGGGTCGCAGAAAGTCGCTGGACGCAGGCCGCTTCCAACAGGTCTATGTGGAGATCCTGGAATTCCTGTGGCTGAAGAGAGAGAGTAGGAAAGAGAGAGAGAGAAACAATGTCTACATCTCGAATATTTCTAATGAATCTTTTTCGGTGTAGTACTACGACAATTTGCAACCTTTGCAGATGGTCAAAAAATATTGGTTGGACAATTTGGTTTTTTAAAAGGCTCCTATCCCACTGGCGTTTTACGAGCGTTGGTGTTTCCCCAATGTCTGCGCAACGTCGACGCTGACGCTGACGTTGACGTCGCGGTTGTCTAGCGGCAAATGGTAACGCTGCAACCTTGAGAAAGAATATGCCAATACGACAATATGTCATATATGATGCTTTCACTTTCATTTACGTAATTTTCTTCGAAGTAGCAAAGCCAACAGTAGTGTTTCTCGTTGGAATTCCCGTTGACAGCCGCGTTGTCAACGTCGCGTCAGCGGAGCGTCGACGCTGGGCAGACGTTGAGAAAATGCTAACGCTCGTAAAACACCAATGTGGCCCCTATGGCCAAATAACCAAGGCAAAATCAGGTATGTAAAAATTCATCATTATTTTTTGTTCCGTACCTATATTTGTGGCCATATGTATCGTTGATTCGGTCAATATCTAAGCGTACAGCATCGTAGTTACGTATATTATGTCAAATATATATTTATTATATTTTAATAAACAATAGAAAAGAAAATAAGCTGGAAAGGAGTCGGTAGATAAATTATTCATAAAAAAGTAATTATAACAAGTGGCGAACAAAAAGCAAATTACATTCTTAATATTTCAGTCCATACCCGTAAAACTTGAATATAGCAATGTTTTTTATAAATATTACAAGAAAGTATTGCAGACAAGGAATATAAAACCACTTAATTTGAATTTACAAAGCGGTATTATTTAATAATGTAGCCAACATCAAGGGAGCCAAAGAGTCGTTTTTATTTGGTAAAACATTAATAATAGCCGATGAATCTTATGGCCACACCGTTGGTTAGATATTTTTAAAGTATAGGACGAATCTTTCGTTATTGTATATTATTTATTATTATAGTACTTAAGAAAAAAAAGCAAATACTTTTAAGCACTTCTTAAGTAAAGTTTAAATTAAGGGTTGCCTATGTCTGAAATTCGGCAGCATTTATTAAGGCAGCCAAAGAAGACGGGAGCGGCCCGCCTGGAGGCACCCTACAGAGCAGATTTAATTAACAAGATATGGGTCTCTTTTAAAACAACTCTACCTACTTTTTGGAACATTCGAGATTAAAATTCAATGAGCCGACAAGATATTAAATAAAAGCCGAGACTGTAGTTTTACGTGTACGTAAAATGAATTAATTAATTTTTAAAATTAATCAGCCAGTCGTATGCGCCGATAAATTCCTTTTGCCCTTACAACGTCGATTGGGAATTCGAGATCCCGTTTTTAAACTTCGTAATTCGATTAAATTTCTGATGTAAAATTGTTTTCATTATCCATTTTGTTTGGGACATTGTTTCCGCTCGTGAATCTCGTAAATTATGAACTGTATGTTCCCCTGCAAGCCCTCAGGCCACGCTGTAGCTGTGTTAAAACGAATTGAAAACCGGTAATCGAATGCGCGCAATGGGAGCAATGTCAATATTTTAAATTTAAATACTCAATTGGTTTATATTTCATGTAACTTCCATAACTAGTGAATTTAAATAACAAACTTGTTTTCTTTGTATGATGTTGTTTGCTCTGATTCACTGGACATGTTTGAACAACATTTACAGACGAGCCTTCTGTTAGTTCTGTGTTTAAGCAATCATTTTGTTCATTGCAATGTACACCAACTTTTGCTTCAGAGTACCGTTTCCAGTAAATGTAGACAAAGAAAAAATACGTACATTTTTCAAATTCAATATGAATGACGCACTCGTATTTATTTTATCTAATAGTTTAAAGACAAATAAATTGTGCAACATTAATTGTATGCATGATAAAAAATGAATTATCGTTGGAATTCTACAAGTAGCTACCGGCCAGACAGAGTTTAATTCTCCCGAGTAGTGACGGATTACAAATACAAATTGGCAGTCGCAAAATGTACGTAAGTATAAAATATTCTTCCAAAAATTAGTATAAACTATTATCGTTAAAGCCAACGACAACAACAATAACACGGGTAATTCAAAAACCCAGGGGGTGCTGTGTTCTGTGTGTTCTTGTGTTCCTCGTGCAATAAAATCTCAACTGGCCCAATTTCCTCCTTGTTATCTTACACGGCAAATTGAAAAATCCCTATTTAAAAAAAAACACAATATGTATCAGTTATTAAAACACATTATGTTATATCCGTCAAGTTTTCTAGTCATGCTAATATTAAAAGTTCATTTTAAAATTCAGATATCTGTGCAGGTAAATATGTAAAAATGTGACGTGTTTGAGACAAGGGTGGCAAGTTTGTTGTTACTTCAGGCCGAAACATCTTCGGCGTCATCTGACGAGGTGCTTCGGGGACAAAATTAAAAAAAATCACAACACCTGCGGAGCTTTAATTAGAATTTTTCGAATTATACAACGTTGTGAACATTTTTCATGACATAGCTGCCAAACATTTTGTGCGGAAAAATAAAATAAGATTTTTTCTAATAAAGTTCAAGTGCAAAAAGTTGAGAAATTTAGGCAATTTTACATAAAAAATAACAAATTATTATTCTTTAACTTACCGTTATTAAAAACTAGGGTTTAGTTGAGATTATCACAGATTGTCTTCCTGACCTGCAACAAAATAAAAAAAAGCAATTTAATTTAATTGTGTGAACTTTTTTGCGAAATTTTTGTTATGTACATTGTGTCTGAAGTCACTAAAACTACCACATGGCTTCGATTTCCGTCGCCATCTAGATATACCCGGTTCCCATTATATTCGTATTATCATCATATTGTCGTCGTCAAAGAAGATATGAAAGTTAAATCTCATAACCAAGCAGTGACAAGATTAGGTAGTGGCGGACATCGAATAAACAGTTAAATTTCAATTCAATTTATTTTTGGGTAACAAAAGTCTTTTATATTATATAAGCATACTTTTTATAGTTACATCATAATTATTTTAAGCCAACGTTATTTCAAGTATACTTAAAAACCGATCCAATTAAAAAGTATACGCCTACACAATGTCTAAAAAGCTCAGGTAAAACTGGCCATGCTCCCCCAAATACTAGTCCACCGCATGAACGGTCCATTTCAATGAAGACCCTCGCGTGATGAATATAACAAAGCAAAAAGACAGAGGTGGCCGCGGTTACTACTTTTTCCTACTGTGGGAACTTTTCATTTATGTTCGTGTAAAAGTCAACAGGTGGCGTTGGCGTGAGGCCAGAAATCCTCGCAACCAGTCCGCTTATCTCCACTACTGAATATCATTTGAACATATTAGTTTCACCACGTACGTTCGGCTGTGACTTGGAGATATCTGCCAATTTGTTTTGTGTGTTTCATGTCGTTTCGAGCGGGATTATAATTCTGATGATATTTAATAAATATTATGTAGATGTGTCATATGTTGGAGATTATTTATTAAACTCGATGTATGCAAGTATTAACGATTAATCACTAAGGTATGTTGTCATCGATGTATGTTCATAAAATGAAAGCACGGTTTTCATATATTTCTTTTAAAAATACATTGTAAGAAATCCTTCTCTTTATTTTTGTGTACGCCAATGTTTAGCTCTATAACTAGTAACATCTGGAGATATTTTTAATTAGTTGTACATATATTAATTGAGCGAAACGTAACAAATTCTTAAATTTTGAAAAGAGTTAATAAAATAGTATACATTTGGTTCGCTTGCGACGAATCGAAGTGGAATCTTGAGTGGACGGCTTTTATTTAGCAGTGGACTTATTTCGGCTACAGATGAAAATGGTGATTAGACATTCGTTATTTGGTTTGTAAAAGATTGAAAAATCCAAAACGTTTAATAGATTATAATAAAGGGGATATGAAATAACTAAATAAAAATGAAAAACAAATTAGCACCGGCGGTTATCACGCCAGTGTCAACAGCCACAAAAAATAATACATACAATTTCGTTGCACATTTGTAAATTTCCAACCGTGCTATACATTTAGTATTGCAGAATTGAAATATGAAAGTTAAAACCACATTTATTTCGACCCATATTATATTGACAGAGGGCCCTCCCCCGGGCAAACAAGATTTAAACCCAGAACGGCACTGAATTCATATTTTGCCAAATGGAATTAAGTTGCGTATTTGGCTCCGGCGACGTAGTTTTGGCAACAGTTAGGTTTAGGACTTGCAAATCTCTTTACTTATTAACTTAATTAGTGTGATGTAGCTGTAACTTAGGCCAGGTGGAACTGTGTAGGGGATGTACTGGCGAAGTTTCACTTGTACGAAGAAATTCTACATCTACACCTGAACGTGCTAGTCAAACTGAAAGTTTCTTTTGAGACATCCAATGCATAATGCATATGTCGCTTTTAAATATATTCATGATTTAATTACTTTAGAGTTTTTGAACGCATTGAGGAAATGTTAGTCTTAATTTGCGCTCATAACATTATAGCTATCATCATCGCTTCGTTGGACTAGAAGGTAGGAAGTGAAAGCAAGGAAAATATGAGATGATGAGGTCTATAATTCCTGGGTAAGAAAAACACTTTATGTTTTTATCGGTTTGTATAATTACAAAATCAATGCGTAGTTTGAAACAGCGAGAAAGAAACATCTATTATTTAACCTGGTTAAAAGTAATTGACATATTTCAATATATTTACTTCTTCTTTAGATGTATAAAATATTGAAACTAATGGAAGTTGTGCGTTCGAGACTATCCAGACGCTTTATTTATTTTTCAAAGGCAACATTACTATCGGCTTTTTGTTCGGACATATATTATTTAGAACTTACAAAGAAACCACAAATATAGAACAGTAAGTAGTGTCAATAGTACTGTGAAAAATAAAAATATAATTAATTAGACGTCTTCAATTTGTCTAAATGTAATGCGAGCTTATTTAATATTTTTTAAGGTGTATTTATATTCTATAAGAAAATGACGTCTTGTAACGTTATCAGTATTAGGAAATCATTATTTGGATTAATAAATAACTATGCTGGTTTCTAATAAGTCGGTATAATTTTGTATACCGACGAGAGGTGGTTACACTCCAATTACCATCAGATGAATTTGACTTATTATTGCAGCAATACAAAAACATCGAGTAGCTACGATGCTCCTGACGGTAAAGCCGGGTACTCACGAGCGAGTAACCGTAACCGTTGCTATGTAGGTTATCATAAAACATAGTATGTGGTTTACACACCTGCTGCAAGCGACTCGTGTGCGGCTCACAGCGAGCCGACGGTTTCAAGGTACTCATTTTGTTACCGTAAACTGTAACACGCGTACATATTAGAACCTCGTTACTGTTACAACCCTCTCGAGGCCGAACGCCAACCCGATGGACAGGCCAGATTAAGGACTCGTCTGCCACAAACTACTGGAAGAGGCGATGAACAGAAACCGGTGAAGACAAATAATCCACTCTAAATGCGGTACATCCAGCGATGACCATGATCCTTAGTCATGAGGGACCGACTGCAGAGAGAGAGACTGTTACATGCAAGTTATTAAGTACCCGTCTTTCTTTCTCTCTCTCTCTCTTCAGCCACTGAAAGTCTTCTGCTGAACATAGGCCTCCCCATGGATCGCAACATAGACCTGTTGTAAGCGGCCAGTACCCGGCTTTAGTGCAGTGCAATTCAAAAACAGTATCCACCAAGGAGAGATAAATAAAAGAAACAGTATGAACTATATAAAGCTTCCAAAATCGCACGTCTTCGCTTAAATAGAGACATTTACGTGTGATGCTGGAATTATACGGCAACTGCGCCAGACAGCGGCCGCTCACTTCAGCCTGAGAAATGATACTTTTTCTACAATTTTAATAATAAATGTAGTATGCAGTGGATGGAAGCCTAGCTGGTATCGGGTTGGACTGTCAAAACGGAGGTCCCAGGTTCAGGTTCAAGACACACTTGATATTTTTTCAAGGTAAATGTGTGTAAGTACTTAACAGCCCACTGTCACGGTTAAATAACCGTCGAATATCTGAAGTTTCCACAACTGTTTCAAACTTAAGTGAATTTCACCAATACCCAATAGAGCGGCGTAGCGTACGAGGACTTAAAACCCTTCATCCATGTAGAGTACGCCTGTGTACAGTAGCGTGGCATATAAGCTGGTATAAATGTATATAGAATTTAATCTTAAAACAATTATATTTGTATACTACATGACCTGTCTCAATAAAACATCGGCTTACGAGAGCAATCTCGCTGCTTATTTATAAATTATCTTTACCTACAACGGGTTTCAGCAAATAAACGCATCAGAACACTCACCATCTACGGTTGCAACGTTTAAATAATAAGAATTAGATTTCATTTTCATTATAATGGATAAAGTTGAACTAATAAATACAACTGGGGGTGTATTTACCGCAACTAAAGAAAACGACTCTTAATAATTATTACGTTTTACAATAAAATACACAACAGAAGTATCCGATTTAAAGATTTATTTTGCAATTGAAGTAAAAAAAATGTATGCTTAGTCGTAGAAAGTATTTCAGTCTTTCTGTATTTTTCTGCCAGACAAAACGCTACTTGTACTACAATGGAGAATCACTTTTTCTAAACTTTTCCTCAAACACATTCAACAGTTAGCCAGGCCTACGACGGCTTAAGAACATGACAGTAACAACAGGTAGGCTGGCTGGAGGCCAAAGCCTCTACGTCGCTACGCTTTATGCTACGAGACTACGACCGTAGCAGTTTCGCTACAGTGCACTTAAATGACTTTCACTTTGGACAGCTTGGGAGTACTTTAAATTTTTGTGTTGTTTCAGTGAAAGCACACACGAAGTGAAAACCTGGTTTTAAAATTTAATACACACGACTTGGAGCATAAAGTTCTTCTTTCTTATTATTAGAGAAAACGGCTTATATTTAATATCTATCTTTCTTTTCCGCGCACTATTTTATATCTTAGGACCAAGAAAGGACAAACGACCAAGCATTTCACCAGAGGGCAAATTATTACGTCTGTTTTTAACACCCACTTCGATACGGACGAATAAGATGGACACCTACTACATTTGACGCATTGTCGGTGTTTGAAAGTAGATACAGAGCGGAAGGGATTTGCGAAAATATCTTAAAATTGGTAACGAAAATATCAGTAGCTTCAGAATTCTTATTTTTAAATAAAATTTTAGGTCAGGAGTACACATATAGATACGTTCTACATTATTCTTATCCAACGTAACACCACACGGAGACAAAAAATACTCTTTAATACTATGAATTAATAATCGTGGCCTTTTCATGAATGTATGTCGCATGCCGAATATTCAAAATCAGATTAGCATACAGCAGTCTGCAGACATAGTATTTACTAAAGACGATCCAGCTGGATAAAATGTATAATTTCAGGCAACCGTACGGGACGAATTACCCATTCTCATTATATGTCGCCAAAGAGCGCAGTCGGGGTTAAGCGCCCGTATCATACAGGCGTTTACAAATTTTATTACCTACCTCCTTTTGTTCTGGTTTACGGGCGTCGGGATTTCGCGCGTCTCATTGTCTACTACAGCGTGTTCACATACAAGCGATTATACTTCACAATACTCTTGTATTGCAATGTTACTATGTAAGTAATATTGAAAATGTAAATGACTTTTAGAATGTGTAGTGTGTACATTAAGTTGTTGATAAGCATGGCACATTTTTGTTTCGAAATTCAGTGCGCAATGAACTTAAAAAAGTTACAATGTAACAAATCATCGGAATGCTAAATTGAAAATATAATTTTTAACATAAATTATATTTATCAATCTCAACTTAAATTAAAATATATTTCAAAACAAATAATCTTATAATATTGGGTATATTATACGATGATTTGTTCAAATACCAACTATAATAATTAAATGAAATTAAGTGATATTATCATATTTACACACAATACCAGTTGTTACCAGAACTCGACACTATGAATACGAAAATAAATTGTATTATTAGTCTAGATATTAGGTCTTGTAGGACCGTCTATCAGACCCTTTTGTGTTAAATCTAAATTATACCTTTTATGTTCTTTTTATGTACATTTTATGAATTGGTAATGATAATTCCTCGGTGGCTATTATAACCTTTATCCAATATATATTTTAGAAGTGAAGTATGGAATAAGTCTGGAGAATCTTGAATGAGGCCTGTTTTAGCAGTGGTCTTCCACTGGCTGAAGATGCTGATGAAATAAAGTATTTAAAAAGGGGGAAAAAGATGATTAGGTTCGCTCAATTCACTTCGATATTCCGAGAAACAGTGATACAGTATTAAGTTGAATGTACTATTAAATACTGCATATTTAAACACAACTGAATTTATTATTACAAATTATGATGTCAACCTAGTTTTGAATACAAACGGAAAAACTCAAGCCTCGTAGGCGCATGCAGTAAAATTGATGCTCCAATTAAAAACAAATAAAAACTGCCGACTGGAAAACAAAAAATGAAAACCCATACAATAATACGTTCTGTTATCAGTTAAAATATAAACATTAACGGGCACATTCAAATAACAATAACAATAAGCAATACAAAAAACAACTACCAACACGGCGGTAAGTTTTAATTGTGCGTCGTTTCGATGGCCTTTTTAATAGGTTTTATTTTTAACTACTCGCCCTCGTGTATTCATTTGTGTGGTATAAAGGGTTCTTTGGTGTACCTTTGAATGTCTACGTGTGACAAATTATATAAAAATATAGTTGATGAAATCTTTGGGCAATCCGCTGCCAGTAACTTTGTCAGTGTAATAAAGTAATCTTAAGAATTGCTAGGATAAGACGTAACCAACCCACGATCTTTCAAAATATATTTATGTTTCTGTAATTTTCTACGTGATATGTTAAATTACTTTGTTGTGAATAGACAACAAAGAAACAAATAATCCTTTAAGTTTATAGTAGGTATAAACACTAAAAATAAAATAAAAACTTAGGATTATTAAACTGCAATACGTGTTCAATAAGAAAAAATAAATAACCATTTACCTTTTATTAAACATCAGTATTGCTTTATTCAAATTGATCCGCTTAAAAAGTAACACCATATGTAACAGTGCGTCACATATTTGACGGATTAGCGAAAATATAAATTCCGCAGATGTCTCCACTCGTCGAATGAATTATGAACAAGTCTCGCATTACGATCTTCAAGAATTCTACACGCGAACACGTCTTTGTTGTGGAATTAAGACACACGTTGCCAGATAGGTTTTTCTCGCGCCTTTAATTCGTTCTATAGCGGTGAATTCATTCAAATGTAAATTCCTTTTGACTGTGTTTGTATTTGTATTACTTTACTTTTGGATTTATTTTACGAGTAAGGAGTAGAGTAACTTTATAGTAAAACTAAAGAGTAGCGGACTTATTCATAGACAGATTGTATACCTATTTTAGCTATCGAATGTTTTGTCTTCTTCACTCAAAGTGATTTCGAAAGTCGTCCGAAAGGGACAAAACAATCGATAACTAAAATAGATTTTAAATCCGCCTATGAATAAGGCCGTAGGTGTGAAGGCTTAACTGTGAGGTAATATTGTCTCACAGAAAACCGATCTGAGATGATGCCAGGCCCAGGCTTGATATCGCAACTCCATCTGTCAGTTAGATCGCCATACTCTCCAATTACTATCTGAAGATAACTGACAGACTTTTAATCGAAATAGAATAGAGATGGGGAACGAATTATCGATTTAAAATAAAACCGCTTTTTTCTAAAATCCATTTACATTGAGAACAATGATTCATCGGTTAATTTTCACGTAAATTCCTTTTTCCGGGTTGAATATATAAACGCATAGTTCAAAATACTATATCTAGAGAGCTGAAAAGGGCACCAAAAGGGCAGGAAAACCGTTAGAACCGTTAGAAATGCGTGGTATGATATTTTTGAAGTTTGTAACGGTATTTAAATAAAAAATGTATTAGGATAATTATAAGATTTTTATATGGAATGAAATGTCACTAATCTTCACTTAGCAATTGGGATATAGTCCCATTATTCCCCCTAGTCAGATCTCCGCCATTGTTTTTCTCTTAAAGGCCGGAAATAGACCTCTCCTTAAAAAATCAAAATCAACCCATGTTTGGCTGATGTGTTTCTTCTCTCATATTTCAAGTACATAAAACTTTATCCGGTCACAGACCCTAAAATAAAAGCAAATAGACAATGTTTGTAATGCATTTACCATAAAGACAGATTGTAAAACGCGAAATGTACGACGAACCCCAAAATCAGCACTGTGTAGATGAAATAAATCGCTTAAAAACCCGTATCCTATTAATCACTACTCGCAATTAAACGTTACAAAGATACAATCGTCGGAGTAGAGTGGAAACAAAATGTTCCATTTCCAATACAAATGAAGTACAAATAAGTAAGTACATGGGCAAGTTGTTCGCTTCCATCGTTTATCAGGAATCTCCGGCAAACTTTTTACGGTTTGATTTGTTACAACTCACAAACCGAGATACCGTTCGACTAGATGCGACACTTTCAAACTACACTTTGTCACAATATCTCGCATACTCTTATGGACTACTCCTAATACAAAATTCTCGTCCATTTTATTAGTTTGATGGCATGTGTTATTTATATCTGACTTTGTTATTTACATACATACATGTATGTATACATAAACTTACGCCTTTCTCCCAGAATAGGTAGGCAAAGGTGCTACCAGAAGACCCACATTTCGCTTTGTATGTCCCTATATATTCCGTCCCACGATGTGGTAGAAGGCGAGCCTATCGCAATATCGGACACAAATTCCCGATACGGACTGATAATGAATAGAAAAATCCAATGTGAGACCTTAGCTTTGTAATCACACCGTAGTACAACTACGCCACAGAAGCATTTAATTCTTTGTTATTTGATTTCTTTATTATACTTGATAGGTGAAAAACTCTCGCTTCTTGGAGTACTCTATGTGGATAATTATATCCACTTAGGGTACTTCAAGGGTGATCCAAATATCAATTAGGATCACACTGCGTAATCAGGAATGTCTTAGCCACTGAATCGTCCCATTATAAACACATAGATCAAATCAAGTAAGTATCGACATCGCTGGATTGTTGGTAATTGAATGAACATTGACTGATTCCAGATCAATGCCTTGGCGATTTTTCCACATTGTGAATCATGGTTGCTACCACGAAAAATTGTCATCAAACATAAGACAGGTTTATATAAGCCAAGTTGACAGAGTACGCTCGGAATCCAGGAAGTTTTTCCATTGAATGTTTATCTTCAATCGGTTACGGCTTCACGCTTTGCAAGTCTATCGCTTCGCTCCGTTTGAACTCCTTAGTTATTTGGAAATGTTTAAAAAGTTCACGGATTACGGAATGGATTTTACTACGCAAATTCTGATAACTGTTTTACATACAAAATTAAATGTTTATCGATGTTTAACATTTAATTTTATCAATTAAACTACTATCTAAAAGTAAAGCTTAAAGATTTATTTTATATACACATATGTTGCCACTGCCTCGGTGGCGTAGTTGTACCATTACAAAGCTGAGATCTCGGGTTCGAATCCCGGGTCAGGCAAATTTATATTGGATTTTCTATTAATAATCAGCCTGGAGTCAGGAATTTATGCCCGACATGGCAATAGGCTATCACATCGTGGGACGGAACATACGAGGCGAAATGTGGGTGTCTTGGTGGCACCTCTGCCTTCTGCCTTCTGGGTTAAAGGCATGAGTTTATGTATGTATGTTGCTATATTTCAATCGTTTTCAATCCGTTATCCATAAAACTCTTTTGACAGGATAGATTAATATCCTTGATTACAATAAACTATAGGTAATATGGATAAATAGAAATTCACTACAATCTACAATAAACCACCAATTAGAAATTTAACCTAATACCAAAGTCATGTTTAGTATCCTAAAGTCAACACACAACACAAATAATATAATCAGGCTTTAGACACAAACACCCGCATTTGAATAACATTGAATCAACTGGCTATCGAATTTCCCAATAAATCAATCACGTGCATTTCTCCTATATAGTATATAATCTGTTCTCCTTGAACACATATTCTATTAGGTCGCATAAAATTTATTTATTTTTATTGAGGGACACCTCAATGTGGCCATATAGATTGACTTTAACAAAATAACAATATTTCCAATATATCCATAATCAACTTGCTCCTACATATCTCCTCATGTAATCAGACAAACTTATGTACCCAACAAAGCATTATGTGTTTCACTCGTTAAGCTTGCTTCCACCTTACATACGTACCTAATCTGGAGGAATTAACATCTTGTTATTAATTAACATCACTGTTACTTGTAAATACTGCAATATACATAGATACTTTTAGCTAATTAAATCAATAGCAGAATAAGGTCATGTCTCTATGAAGATATTATAGTCAAAATACTGACTTCAATCAACGGAAATCTACTTTTGGACATAGGTCTACATAATTATTGTACTACATATTGTGTGTATTAATAGTCAATCACTACACACTATAGCGGTGAAGAAAAACATCGTGAGGAAACCTGCATACCATAACGATTTTAAAAAAAATCTATGGTATGTAAAGTCGGGCAGACTAGTGGAATGTATGACCTAACCTCTCTCAATCATACTCTCGATTGTAGTGGCGGCTCGTGCCCTGCAGTGGGACGTAAATGGGTTGATACAGAATGATCGTGCTGCGACCTTTATTAGATCATCTATCCACCTTACGGGTAGAATTCTACTCGATATTATTCGGTCACCACTTCTTCACTTATATTAAAATAAAAAAATCATGCCTGCTAAATAAAAGGATGGGAGCATTTGGATATCGATTGATCACATCTGACACTAAAACTCCGCAAGAACATGCGTGGACTACTTGCGTCATAAACACATTTGTGATATAAAACGTTGAGAAGACCCAGCAACACACAATGGTATGTATAATAGGTAGATATAGTTCAATTGCAAATAAAACTAGAAAAATTTCTAAATGTTCAATAAACTAGAATGTTAGGAAACTGTAAGATTAATTGCTTCGTGATTTTAAAACTCGGTAATGTTTGTTGAAGCGAACACAATGCGCGAATGCTTCTGACTACTGTTACGTTGATGGATGCTTTCGAGTTCTCCGAATAAGACACGATTTAACAATGATTGTTAAATTATTTGATAAAATTAGAAAAAAAACTATCAATTCTAATAATTACTATGGTTGATTAGTTAGTTTTTGCATCATTACCTACTTTAATTGTTCAATTTTGAGATTATGAAGAATTTTTCCTGTCTTGTTCGGTGGTCGGTATTTGGGCCGATAAGGATACCGTAGTATATTTTGAGCAACACATATAAATAACTTTCTGTTATTGCCAGGAGCAGGGCTATGTTCCATATTCGACATCCTAAGGCTTATGTGCCTGATTTTATTTAAAAATCTATATATATAAAAATGAAACCCGTTTCGCGTTGTCACGGCATCACGCGTGAACGGCTGAACCGATTTCGATAATTCTTTTTTTTAAATGTTTGTGGAAGTCCAAGGATGGTTCTTACGGCGAGAAAAATTCGAATAATTGCCGAAAAAACCCTAAAAACAGCCCTTTTCTTTTCCCCATACAAACGTTTTCTAACTAAAACGAGCTTTATTGCTATTGTATAAAGTTCATATTGAATTACAAACACAAATATATATAAAAATGAATTGCTGTTCGTTAGTCTTGCTAAAACTCGAGAACGGCTGGACCAATTTGGCTAATTTTGGTCTTGAATTATTTGTGGAAGTCCAGAGAAGGTTTAAAAGGTGAATTTGGTCAACTGGAAAATGTTTTTATAACTATATTTTGAAGTGAATCTTCTTCATACAAAATGTTAATAGGTTTCGCAACTGTCAAACATTTCATGTTCATACCGTCGATACAGTAAACTCTTCCCTCAAATTAAAGAACGTATTTAAATAAAGGTTTCGAATCGACAACATATATCCACAATATTCGAATAATGGCGTATTTTAGATTTTAAATATGTAGAATAATGTCATTAATGAAAAAGGATTGACATTTAAATTGGCTGTCAAATGTTTATGCGTGTGTTCAGAAATGCATTTTGTGTAAACAAAACTTCTTTTTAAAATCGGAAATCACTTTTATCACATTTTTTTACAATGTCCTATCCTTCGCCACCATTATACGAGTATAATTTAAAATCACATAATATCATAATCCCCGGAACTACTAAATCGATTTTAAAAATTCTTTCACCGTTTAAAAGATATAACATCCCTGAGTGTCATAGGCTATATTTTTTCCAAAGTGGTTGAAAAAAGGGTTGGAATGTTGTATAGAAAATCAAAACCAGTTAAGTTATTTCTATGAAAAATTATATTTCAGCTCTTTATTACAAACGAAAAATAATGGCAACCAACAATTTTAGAAAAGAAAATTATTGATGTGAAATAAGGAATGACATGTTGTATGGAAACCAAAATCGCTGAAGCATCCGTATTACTCATCCGATTTTCCATAACCGCAATCTTTGAAGTTGTAATGTCAAAAAATTGTAAGGCACACTATTTGGGTATATAGCGATGGGATAGAATAGAGGGAGAGGGACGGGTTAGGATTGTATAGTTGACAGATTTCATTTGATGGGATAGGACGAAATGTAAAGGCACGGGACGAGACAGGATGGATAATGAAAAGAAAGAACGGGACGGATCGGGAAGTGACTTGACTGACGGGACGGGACGGAATTGAGGAGGACAGGTCATAGTCAAAAAAGAAAGAAGTTTAAGTTTAAGTTCAAAAGGTTTAGGTATACAAGAGTTTGTACGAAAAATAACATCTATCTGATGTGGAGTTGAATCAAAAGATATCTGCACCCAGGCGAAGCTGGGACGGGCCGCTAGTATCTTATAATAGTTGTTTAGCACGTGCAATTATCTTAATAATAATTCTTCTTAATCCATACCAAAGGTCATTATATAGTACCTAAAAAATGCGAACGTGATAGTGAAATTAAATTATTGTTTCAGTAATATAATAACGACAAAATGAAACTAATGAATTCTTTACATAATAATTAAGCAAAGAGCCGCATTGAAGCGAAACTACTTGGTTGTTTAAACTGTAAGAACTTTATAATAACACCGAAAATTTCGCTTTTAAAATCCCCACTATTAACTACCTAAAGAATAATTACTGTAAAAAAGGAAGTCTCACTTCGTTCAGTGAGTACGGCAGATGATTTAAAGAGCGACAGAATAATACAAGATAAATACCGTCCAAAGCTTTGTATTTTATCAGCGAATCAAGACTCCGCTTTTCCAATGAGAAAAAGGGTTTCAACAAAGCGACTTTTTTTAACGAGAAAATTCTCTTTAAATTAGAAGATAAGTAATACTGAGTATTATTAAGGTTATCCAATTCGTCGGACTGTCGAGTAATGTCGTTAGGGTACAATAGACCCGCGGGCTCTCCGAAATGATCCGTGGCGAAAACTCAAAGAAATCAATTTAAAATACTAACTCTCGTTAAATCCTTTGGGTAATGGTCACTGTTGGTGCGGCCGCGGTAACAAACTACGAACCAAGAACTCCTCACATTTTTATACGTAATTATCGCGCATAAATCATTAACGCAGGAATAATTTATTAGAAACATCTAGTAATACTAAGGGTTGAACTAGTAACTCAGTTGGTTTTAATATTGGGAGTATTATCATAATATGTATCTTCAAATTTCCTTTCCAAATCAAGAATCATTTGGCTACGTCAGAAGCTCTTTGTATTATTACAAAATTTCGATGTTAGCATAGTTATTGGCTTTTAAACCACCACACTGATATTGTCACATGGTAGAGAAAGGACTACCTTCAATACTGGAATATAATAAAACCTCATAGATTCACGGAAACTTTCAATCCGCAACAACAAAGCGTAAAGTACACGGACAAGCAATATTTTACAAAGTTAGAGCCCTATATGTAACAGGTGAATAAATAAAACATGACAGTCTATCGATGCCGAAGTGGAGTATTGATGACCGCTGATTCGTTGCCGAGCTCGGCGAATGTGTTTTCAAATTCGGTTTCGTTTGCCTGCCTGAAAAAAACCGGTTCGATCCTCCGTGCCAAAGCGAATGCGCTGGCTTTAAAACTTTCTTGTTATAAAGAAATGGCTCGGAGTTGGATTTGTGCTTTATAAATACAATTTAATATAAATATGGACAACTGGATCTTTTGAAGAGAAATAATATTTTTGAATAAAGAATTCGTTACTAAAACTGAGATTGCAGATTAAAGCTGCGAACGGTTTAAAGAAAAACACTTTGATATTAAGCAATTAAATTATTCAGTTACCGAGTAATTGAGTAGCATATTCAAATACGTATCTAACTTCTATTTTATCTTTTCACTCGTATTTAAAAGAAGTGCGAACGTAAATTCTGATTTCTGAGCACAGTTGGCATTAAAATAAATAATACTCGTAATATATTTAAATGACATATATCAGATTAAAAATATGGCACTGAACTTATTTTTAAATTCCAGTGAGCGTTCGTTGCGGGCATTTTTACGACCATTATCGCTATCTATATTTCTTAGTCAGATGTTACTGCCAACACTACACATTGTATAAAATCTCCTAACCTTTTTTTATTGACGTAATAAACAAAAAGTGAATAAAAAAGCAACACATACGTGAACAAACAAACCCATAGGCGCGGATATCGATACACGCCCATAATCTGTTCCGAGTGGCGTCGAAATTTTTCATCTCGAACATAAAAATAAACGTCAAATATCACACCGAAGGCACGGCTGGTACGTAAATAGCGTAATCCTTCCGCGTAAGAGGCCGTAAGCACTGGCGTGATTCCCGTCATCCTACTGCCATAACAGCGGCCATTGTAACCGGGCTTATTGTGCGAGGGGATTGGTTTCCCCACGAAGAAAGCGCTAGGGAATCGATTTAAAAATTTCCAAGAACCACGCCACAATACCGGTTAATACGCGAATTCAACGTATCTTGTACATGGATGTTTTTAATTAGCATTGTGCGCCGTATCGAATAAGAATTGTTGCCTATCGCCGATATTATACGTGATCAAATTGATTCTATCTTTAACTTTTGATCTCCAATCCGCTCGGTTGGTGCCTACATGACCTTCTCTAATTTAGAACATGGATTATTCTGAATGACTTCTATACCTTATATAAAAATCACTAGAAGCAAGATTTTTAAAAAGGCAAGATATAGGTAATCACACGAAATCAAAAACAAATAAACACAACAATTCCTATTATTGATAACCGTTTCTTAATCTGTCCAATTTTCGATACCACTGTAAAAATCAATATGCAAAGCGCCATGGAATCTAGTTCGCACAATAAATATTACAAGAAAAACTACTGGGGCACTTTGTATGCGAGCCAAAACACGGGGGTCGCACACTAAACTTTAGTGTTACTGTTAAGACAACATAAAGGCGGCCGTTATAAAGCCGCCATATCCACACTTTCGTATTCATTGACCGTAAAAATATATTCTATTTTGCGAGATTGAATTTTTGCTAACATTGTTTGTAGGCGTCCGCCGCCAGGTAAGGCACGTATATGAATTTTATTTTCATACGAGATACGCTACGGTTGTCTTCGTTATGGATTTTTCCATGATAGTTTGACGCTAACTGACTGTGTTGTCTATCATTTGTAACTGATATAACTCGATACGCGCATGAAGTCCGCACTGTATTTTGTTAACCAATTTTATTCAGGTATTGGATTTTTTCCGTAAAGAAAACAGTTGAGACGGGAAACTCGTGACATATTTACAATGTTTTGAATTAATTAATTAGTGTCTGTTATTTTAAATGTCAATGCTGAGAGCTAAGTCTAGGTTTTCGGAGGACAAGAATAACGGAGGGTACCTTTTTAAGTGGACAGATGACAAATTAAATGTTGAAAAGAAATTGAAATAGGCTTCAAAAAACAAAAGATAATGAAATAATTTTATCAACCACACTAACTTCAGTCATAAATTTTTGTTGAAGTTTTCTTTATTTGATTATAACAGACTTTTGGTAGGGAAAATTGCTAAAAAAACATTGCAATTACAATGTTGACAAAATAAACTAAAGCAACTTATTTGTGAAACAACCAACAAGTGACATGAGTGCGCTTGAATTTGACAATGATTTTCATGATAATTACGGTAGATTTGAGTGATTTTGACAACATCCATAAAACCATTGTTTAATAAATTACTTTAATAACTAAAAATTTCTGCTCAAAATAGGTACAATCTAAAAAGTAGTCAAAAACAAAAAAAACATAATCCCGTCAATCAAATAAAAATCTACTATATCTACTACACAAATAACACACAAATTCTGAACAAAAACAAACAAATAAGTGGTAAAACAGCGCAAACGTCACAGGTAAGACAGAACAACATTCCAACAAAAAGATAAACAAAACTGTACAAAACTGTGACACGTAACTATTAAAGTGGACAACTACATTAGGTGACGCGACACATTTTTGCATGAACACATTGTTTTACGTTTCACAACACCGCACAACAATAAACTATGTTTGGTAATACATTTCTATTTCTGTAGCTGTAATGAGATGCTATTTTACAATATTAATGCTTTATTTGCAGTAAATGTGACTGTGAATAAAAACATAGTTTTGGTAAATTTACGTATCCATTTTAATATCATGCTGAAGCTTTTTGTAAACATAGCATATTGGAGGTATTAAATAAACTCTACATCGAATTGATGCAATATTTACACGTTTTTGATACATTTTGTTGTTGATCTATTGGAATGACTCGGCTGATGTATTATTGTTTACTAATCGGCGCATGTAAATGGCAAGTTCTTAGTGCTACTGCTGGTGTGGGATCTTTAAGTACTAATTATATTTGGACTATGTTCCTGTAGGTGTAGAAGAGCTGCATAAAGAAGACTCAATTGCGGCTTCTGTTATACTTTCTGCTTAAGAATATACAGATAACTACTAACTTTGACAGCCTCCGTGAAACGTGAGGCTGCGGGTTCGAACCCCGCACCGAGACAAATATTTTTCTGATCCACAGGTAATTGTTTCGGGTCTGGGTGTTTGTGAGACCGAAAATTCTCTGGTAGTTTCTGATACTCGCGACACATGACTCGATCTTAGTGTGGGATCAGGACTATGTATGTGACTGTTGGGTGTATTTATTTATTAACTTGTCAAATAGAACTACGGATATCTGAATAGGTATAGACTCCATTATCAACACTGGAAGTCCAATGGACTTCCCCTATTTTGGTCCCAAAATGTGATAATGGCAGAGCCTATATGCTAGAAATTATCTTGAGCAACTCATGTTACATTTTCCAAAATAAAATTCATTTGTAAGTAAGAAATCACTCCATGGTTTGCAGTTAATAGCTCATCTCGATCCTACTGCACCAATAGGAGACTCAAATTAACTAATTAGGAATATAGGTCAGACGAGTTGTATAGAACAGAACATGCTCAGACATATCGAAAGGTAATTTCGCAGCAAGTAGATGATCTGTTTCTACAGAGCTTTGTGCCTGTCAGAGCTTAATATTAGTCTCAAGGCGGATTGAATGTATTGCCGATGTAAGTTGCAACTGGAAGGGATCGCAATATTATTTTAATGTTTACTTATTTGATGGAATCATTTTTTTTTTACATTATGTTGCCCAGATAGTTTTACGTCTTGTGTCGTGGATAACAGAAATTACGAAACATTTTTTTTTAATTAACAACCAGACCCGTAACAATCTGGTATTTTACTATCATCGAATTTTTGTATTATTTTGCAGACAAACACAACTGTTATTAAAACAAAACATTTTTGTGAAAACAGTGATAAAGTACCTTGTAACATGAGGCAAATATTAGTATTTTAAATGAAAGAGTGGGGACGTAGCACACTATAATGCATATTAAGATTAGTGACGTCACTAATTTTGTTTTGCATCCCTTTTCTTTTACACCCACTACAAGATTTAAAACGTTTCTAACTTGGTTAATTCTGAATGGATTTACAAAATTCTTTGTTTGCTAGATTTTGGATATGGATACATTTGATGAATACAATAAAAAATGAGTCAAATACCTTATTATTTATAGGGCACACTAATATTTGTCTCGGTACAGGGATGGAACCCGCGTCCCTCGGTATACGGCTGGCTCTCAACCAAATTCGCCACTGTGGCTGTCATGCCACGATGACGATCATCATGCAAGTTTTTCTCTTTCTTTTTATTATTTTCACAAAACTGATTACAGATATTTCACAAATATTATAATTGACATTCTTAAAATACAGTGATATTTACATTCGCAACCTTGTAGAAATGTGAACACACATGCATTGGTTACTAATAGGTAAAGTATATCTCATTAAATGATGTAAATTAAATACTTATTCTTTCACATTACATACGTAACCATACACTTTATTGTTAAAAGAAACATCGGAAACAAAATAAATATATTATAAATTATCCTTCCAGTAGATATTAATTCTGTGTCCCACTATATCATATACCCTTTGTGGGTCCGCCATAATATGTATCGGAGATGCAGGTATCGTACTATAGGCATTTGATCGGAGCTTGTTAGCGTGTTCGCCTGCAGGTAATTTAATTAATTCGTGAATATCGTGTTTCACAAAAACGAACGTGTTCCAATCATAATATACACCAAATGTGAGGTTTCAACCAATATAATTATCCAATGTTTGTTAATTTCCATTTTATAAGCTATAGCTATCGAAAATGATGTGTTGTTGACAAATAAATGTAATAACTAATTAACGGTAATTTGAGCACCATTAATGTGTGTTTTGCACATGTATATTATACAGATTGGGAAAAACATTCGTATTTTTATAGCACCAATAGTAAATGAAACGTAATAAAGATTTCCGGGAAATATCGTGTATTCATCACTCACCATTAGTTCTCGGAATGCCGATATTATTTGTATCTGTATCTATATCAGCCCATATACGTCTCATTATACACGGGTTTCCTCTACAAGGGTCTAGAGACTCGAATACTACAAGAGACTCTTCTCTCGAGAGTACGATTGAGAGGGGTTAGGCCATATAGACGATATAGGCGATTTAAGTGCCAACATGTTTCGCGGTGGTCGCGGGTTCAAATCCCAGGGCACACCTCTGACTTTTCGGAGTTATGTGTATGTTGATAGTTAATCACCGCGCACTATAACGGTGAAGTAAAACATCGTTAGGAAACCTGCATACCGTAGCGATTTTAAAGAATACTTAGCTACGGTATACAAAATGCGCCAAACCGCACTAGGCCAGCGTGACGGACTATATGGCCTAACCCCTATTAATCTCACACTAGATATTGTTTGTAATGTATGTAAATACACTTTTAATAAATACTTTGAATATAAATTTAACGAGGATTTGTTTACGCATGTATCGTCTTATTTATTGCTATTTAATGCAATCTTACCTAGTGTGTGATGATTGACTATCAATACACACATGACCCTGAAAAGTCAGAGGTTGGGATTCGAACCCGAGACCACCGCGAACATGTTGGCTATCGTGTTTGGTCATTTTACCAACAGGCCACCATGCACTTATTATAATTTTGTATTATAATTTTCCAGATTTTGAGAAACACATGACCAGACTCTAAGAAATAGTTAGATAGTTATGGTTGTTTACGCCATTATAGAAAGAGAAATAGCTTTTTTTTTATCAATTTTTATTTAGGGGATTTTAGACAATATTAGTCTATGCCAGCCCCATCGTAACCTAATTAACACAATGCAAATAATTAACACTAGGCCTTGGCCTTAACTGCTAACTTATATAATAGAATAGCTGCGTCAGAAAGAGGTTTCGACAAAATACTCTGTACAATACCAACATCCATAAGGTTTATATCTAGAGACCTTAAGAGAACCTCCCTGGCAACTTCGGTCCTGGCGCACTCCAACAATACGTGATGGACATCTTCAACGAAATTAGTTGTGTTATTTTACTCACACATGACACGCGAGATTAATCCTACCACAAGAAAAATAAACACAGTTGAAGAAACGACGATAGGTTACTTTGGGGATAATTTTACAGTATCGACTCGCTACATGTAAAACCTGCTGTCACAGCACTGTGAGCGCAACTTAGATAAAGGAGGGTTGCATATTAGATACAGCACAACAGTGTAGATAACATATTTTTTTCACAAATTAATTTGTTACATTCGTTCCGCGTTATTTTCTTTCCTGTTCTCTCCTGCACCATAATATTGTATAAGATTCTTGGTTCGAGCCCGGTGTAGACAGGGAAAAAACTCTGTGCATTTTGACACTCAATTCATCCTTTATAAATTGTTCAAACTTTTTATAAACAAAAAACATATTTTGAGCAAGCCTCTAATTGTTTACACGATAGTTTCATATGAATTTCAGACACTTAAAATTTTATAGTTCAACTGATATACACATGCACGATGAGACTCAAATTTATTACAATTCTCTCAAAAATCACACAAATCTATACATACAAATATTATAATAATATACGTTTCTGCCATAATTTTTTTCGTCCACAGAAACTTTGGCTTAACATAGGTTTTCACCAAGAGTTTCTACAGCATAAGAATTCATGCTTATACAAAAAATTTGAACAATCCGAAACCTCGTAATTAGTGCAAAGGCCTGTAAAGCAAATATATTATATGTCATGTTATGTTCTGTAATACACTGCTAACCCAATTAGCAAGAGAGAATATACGAACGCGATATTCCGTACAAAAATAGTCACTTGAAAAATACATTTGAAATTCATTCGTTAGACGACCCTTGATTCCGTAATGGAGATGCATGGACAGCCGTGACGTCATTGTCCCAGCTGCATTGTCAACGTGGTACATGCTCTATATGCTTCCAATCCCCCATTGTCTGACCGATTGATTACAATTCCCATTCACCATGTACTGTATACTAATGGTTCAGACAAGGCAACACTGCTGAATACTGAATGTATGTAATTACATGCTTTGATCCGATTAATATTGGATATTACGTCAAATTGTATTAGGTACTATAATGAATGTGCAAAAAATTAAGCGTTATGTCGATGACAGAAGTCACAAATGTTTGTTTTGCGATCGTAAAAATTCACTTTATCTACGATTCTACACGAGATCTCATCTAACGTTGTTTTGGTAAACACTACGAACTAAGTTCTAAAAACTCGAAATTTAAAGGAATTCAAATAGCCATGTCAAAAAAAAAGCTAGAATTTTATAAGCAACAATGTATTTTTAAAATATATTGCGATTTTTTAAAACTTTTTTACCGTCAATAAACAATGAATTATCATTCATTTACGGGGACGACAAGTTATATCATATTTATAATGCAGTAACAGCAATTTAAAGTAAGCTGTGAAAAAAGACTTAAAAATCTTTTAAAAAACTCATAGTACAAGCGATTCAGCTCCGTCGTCAATAAGTGATAATTTACAAAAACCAATGAACCGATAAATCCGCTCCTTGAAAGATTACTTCCGAACTTCATAACTCGCATTCACGGCTTAAAACCAGCCAGCTTAATGTCACATTTTTTCCATTAGGCCCGAGTGTCACAGCGGGCCCTGTTTAAATCGGCGACCTGTTGCGACGTATGCGAAGACTTGCGATTCGCCCTCACCATACAAATTGCTCTTTAGTTTACTTTGAAGAAACAGTCCTTTGGCACGATCATGGCCTTATTTTTCTTGTTGTTTAAACTCGCAGCTTTGTACTAACGTTTCCATCGCATTCTTTGTACATTTTTTCCAGGCAAAATCCTTGTTTTTCGACACAAGTGCTCTCGAATGTTGGGCGGAGTCAAAGCCGATGTGTATCATGTGAACATGTGTATGGATTTATTACGCCAACGGGTTAAGAGATACTTTGTGGAGTACGTGGAAACTATGACTTAGTCTATGTATTATTAAGTAGTATTGTAGTGGATTTATTAAATATTATGTTCATATTTATGTACGTCCGTATTAAATGACTTGTTTTCGAACGCAAAAACGAAAAAATGTGTGTGTTTAGTGGGTAAAATTTATTTGCCAAATTTGCAATGTCAAAATAACGAAAAGAATCACGCTGTTCAAAGAATCAAAATCTGTTTTTTTACTTAAGAAGGTTAAAGCTATCAGCACTACGTTTCGTATTCCATAAATATGTATGTAAATATCAGGTATTTCACCTGAGAAATATTGCAACAAAACCGAAATGTTTAAAACAATTTAATTTTAAAAATATTCCATTCATTTCCGAATTTTTATTTGAAAACATTATAATAAAACCCTATCCATAGCTTATACACCTTACAAACTTCTGTACATTCATATTTTTTTCATCATTACCCGGTAGCGCTCGAAATATTCCTCCATATTTATTTAACATTAACAATAGGAATAGAAATAAGAAATGAACCAAACAACGATCTGGTATTAAAGAACCTCCATAGGTAGGAGCTATCAAATAAGTCTTATTATAGCTCACGAGTCACAATAGCACCGGCATCATCATACACCGTTATGTAACACTATCTCCGATTCGCTCTAATAGCCAGAACGTGTGTATTTATCTCATGCTCATGCTTACTTTATACTTTACTTTACACCGATTTACATTAAAAATCATGTTTTTATTAATTCGTGTCTTTTAATAGATTTACTAATTTGATGTTCACTTCGTTGATATTCAACAAATGAGAGAAAACTCCAACTAGGAAACATGGGTTCCTACATATGATAGACTTTACAAAAAGTTTTTTTTAGTTAAATTAATAATTTGGCATATTTACAAATAACTGCATTGCGAGTTTTATAAAAATAGCGCAATATGTGTAATTACCCACCACTCCTAATGGATATCACCATTTATGGTTTTCAGGTATCAAAAATATTATTGCAATAGCATCGTGCCGAACATATTGATATTAAATGTTACAATCCGGTGTGACACTAGGCCTCATACTTTATGTGAGCCAATTAGGCACGCAACTAGCGGAAATCAATTCTTCATTCCCATAGCTTGTAGTAGTCACAAAGTATAGGGTAAATAATGATATAATGAGCTCTTTTATCCGACTTTAAAAATGAAAGGGGTTCTGAATTCTTCGGAATATCTTTTTAAATGTAAATTCATCTATTACGCGAAGACGCCTGAACTGATTGTCAGACGTGGTCCCATAAAAATGGTGAAGATCTCATGAGTACAGTGGAACTTTTTTTTTTATTGCGAGGATGCCATTCGCCTGATGGTAAGCGATACGAAACATGGACAGTAGCAACACCATGAATTACAATGTAATGCTTGGCTTTCTACTGCGTTCGCCATACTGAGACATAAGATGTTAAGTCTCATTGTGTCCAGTAGTTACTCTGGCTATAATGTCCTTCAAACCGGAACACAACAGTGCATTTACACTGCTGTTTGGAACTCCTAAAAATTGAGTAAGATTCCAATGATTCTTTTTGCATTAGGTTCATATATAAACTACAAACCATTATTTAAAATAGGAGGAATGGAACTCGGATTTAAATTCACAATCATTTCTTATCCATTGAATGCTGCTGTGCAGTTTCGAGGTAAGAATATCGTGTTTATTATGTGATAGAAATTAAATCAAATATTACTTGAAGCTTGAATTGGACGTCTATTTTTGAAATTTTGTTGTATGGGATTTTTGTGTCATGCTGGCGACCACTGTACTTGAGTTGGGATTCGAAACGAAGACTTGATGGTCCACAATTTACACATGTTGCTTTAACTAGATAAATAAGTTTTTACTATAAAGAAATTTCGAAGTAAATATTTCATTATATTGGAAAACATTTACGTATGTTCCCACAATATTCAATTTAATATCTATATACATATATGCATAGTATATTCATCAATTTTTAATGAGGATGCATTATGCTTTTAAGTCGTCCTATTTTAGTCTTAATATGAGCATAGAAAGTTTGAGGAAGAATATTATACATATGTGAAACGATGTTGGTACTTTTCGATGAGGAACATCAATATAATTTATAATAAATATTAATTCAATATGAGGCAACATAAAATATATTTTAAAAGATTATCAATACAACTCATTGAAGACACAGATAAATTTTAAAACACAAAATTATTACATAATATTTTAAAAATAATTCACCTTTACTTTACCACAGCTACGATTATAATCCCTTTAAGCTTAATGTGTGTAATGTTTCCATTATCGAAATACAATGTAAAAATATCTTAAACGCATTAGTAGGTAAAAATATATCATTTAATTTATTTTGTATGCCGTGTCCTTGGGGGAGACCTATGTTCAGCAGGGAACTTCCTGTGGCTGAATAGATTATGATCGATAAATTTCGCTCACTTCGAAAACGAATTTCTTCAAACATTTCCGACCATTGAATACTACTAAAAACAATTGATGCCACGTAAAAGGGATTAACTGAACCATTATCAGTTAAATATTTATTGGTTGAGCCCGGATCCATCCCTCAGAACCCACAACTTGTCAATAAAGGGTATTGGAAACATTGACATTGCCACCGTACTCTCAATATTTGTGTCAGAACGCTATGAATATTACATAACTTTAGAAGGTCTTTGTCATGTAGTCATGAGAATTGACAGACACTTTTTATTAATACTATCGATTTATATAAAGTATTTTTGAGATTAACAACAAGCGTCTCTTATTGTTTAAGTAAATGTCAAAATATCATCACGCCTTGAAATTTTTAGAAATATAAATGAATCCGCTCATACGTGTTGCAGGGCATAAGTTCCTCCACGAATGAGAAGAGATAGGCCACAGTCCAACACGCTGGCCTAGTGCGGCTTTAATTCTTTTTTAAAACTTAAATGTGTCAAAGGCTTCCTCATAATGTTTACCTTGACCGTTTTATTTGAGAGATAATTACGAAAGTTCACAAAAACTTTTCGTGGGTTAGAACCCACGATTTCAGCTTTGACAATTTGATCCCTCCCTACTAGGTTATTTTGTACATATTCGCATAATCCATCTTTACAATATGCACTTACAATATTCAACGCAAGACCTTGTTATTGCTTGTCGATCAACACAATGCCGCCAACCTGCTCGGAGCTGCATAGACAGGCTGAACACGAAACATAAAACAACTGAGGATCTGGCTTGAGGTGCAGGAAATCGCTGGATGTAGCTCCCAACATCTTGCAGTTTGTGCTCCTTAGGAATATCCAGCAGAGAATTTCCTATACCTGTAGAGGGAAAAACAAACCTAAAATACGACATATTTGCATACGTCATTATGACAGGGTTTCTATCATTATCTACTGTGGTCGCTAATCGCTATCCGAACAGATATTAAGTAGGAATGAACGGCAGAAATACTTCGCAATTTAGTAAGACAGTAGGTATATTAATTAAAAAGATATTTCTAAAATAAGCCACTTTCATACATGAATCCAAGTAAGACAGCCAGCCGCAACCTCGGTGCTCTAAAAATTAATAAATTCCTAACCATACATTAATCGCGCTAACCACATATAAAGTTGCCAAGCAATTTTGAAGGAAAGTACACTTACGTTGCAAAAGCTAAACTGCGGGACTTTAATTAAAATATAAAATATACTAATACTAAAACCGCAGCCGGTATCATAAACATATTTTAATTGCGCTCGGAGCCTAGTGGCATCTTTTACAGCCACCGTTACGAACTCGTAAACAAAACGAAAGTAAACAAAGCCCATCTAAGATATTAGCAATCCTTTTTAACTTACATCCGAGACTGACAAATGAATATTTAGCTGAGGGGAGCAGGTGTACCGGTTTATGAGACGCGGTCTCACTGCGCCGTATAAATCAAAATAGTACCTGGCTGCGCCGAGCTTGTATCTGGACCCGCCCTAAGTGCCGTATTTGTCTTCTTGTGTATTTGTTACTGAGTATCTCAGTCGGGTGTGTTACTAATCAAGTTGGGCTTTTATGAGTATGGTAATGGTATAATGACTGATGACGGAATCGATAAAGTGATTCAGGAGTTGCATTACTATTCTAACGGCCGCACTCAAAAATGTTAAATGTCAATTAAATCGTTCCTTAGTATAGGTTCTCTTTGTAAAATCAACACATAGTAATGATTTAATTGACATTAAATGTCTCTGAGTGCGGCAGTGAGTCTCCGGATCAATTGTGATTACTTTTCACTCTACAAGCTATCGTACGAATGTAAGTCGAAAATTCTATAATTTATTTATATATAAAACAAGTCGGTTCATTGGTTTACTGGCAGCATATTTACATACATACATAATCGTCACGCCTGTATTCCATAGGGGTAGGCTGAGACTATGGAATCTATGGACTATCGCCACTTTGCTCGATCCTGACATATTACTTTCGCTACATCAACTTTCATTAATCTCTTCATGCATAAAAAGTCTGTGAAAATTAAAGGCTGAGTTCTAGTGACAACTCAGCCGGCTCTTACGAGGATACAGGCGGGAACTATAATTGTATACATATGTATATAAAAAAATTATACAACAATGTTAGTAGGTATAATATCAACCTACCAACGCATCAAGGATTCAATTTATTTAGTCAGCATTAAAATGCTATGATGAAAAATAGTACCATCCACGCAATTAAACGCCAGATAATAAATCCAAATCACAAAAATCACGCGCCTAATTGCGAAGTCGGCGGCGCACCTCTCAAGTTTTTATCTGAACGCGTAAAACATTCATAAGGTCCATAACACGTAATCTGGCAGCTGCGTGTGTGTGTATCGGTAAACTGATCTCGAGGAAGCGGCAGGTAGCAAAGCGTAGGACAAACCACTAAAAGAACACGTTACTTTCCGGGACACATCAAGACAGTTAGGGATGTCGGAATATGTTGAGGTATCGATAGTTTTTAAATATTGTTATGTTTAGGAAGTATAATTTAAGGTTCTGAAAATAGCACAAAAATTACTTTTTAGTTACTTTACATTGTTACAATAAGCAGATTTTCTTATGATTTTTTGGTAGGTTTATCATGCGCAAATGTTGTAATTTATTTGGTTGTAGTAAAATATTGACTATATTCAGGGTTTTAAAATATAACTTAATGTAGAAATGAAACGTTTAAATATGTAAAATTGGAATGTATGTATTTTATGAAATTCAACCTGAACTTACTTTTTATATAAGTTCACATACAAGATGTTATTTCAACTGTACTAAAAAAACAATATTACACATGTAAAATGCATTAACAAAACGCCGCGAGTGTGGCATCACTAGTGGGGCGGGCGGGTAACGGGCGGGCGATTAGCCGTGGTGTTTCTCTGGCCGCCTTGGAAATAGAAAATAAAGGCGCCGTGACATGAACATCAGCTCCGTTCACACTCACTCCGCCACTGCGCTGCGAACTAAAGCTTTTTAATTTTAACATTCACTTTGTAAGTGCTGCTTTGTAATATTCGCAACGCTGCGCTGAATGAACCGTGACTCACTAAACATTTACTTTTTTAATATAAAAAATATACGACGGACACTTTACAGTCTTTGTTCTTTATAAGATAATACAGCGCTGATAAGTATTTTTCAAAATTTATTTTACTGAATATTCATTATTCATACCCATGTCTTTGTAAACAGTTTACAATAGATGAGGTAAACAAGGTAATTGAAAAAAGAAGGTGAAGGAAAATAATATCTTACGTTTCTTAATTTTAGATACGACAGTGAAAAGTAATTTTGTTGTGAAAAATAACAAAAAACGAATATATAAAAAAATAAGACTTCATCCATTCAAACGCACAGTTCTAACCCCACATTAAGATGAATTGCATTGGAGTATCAAAAACTAGTGAGAGACCAGTCTCACTGATCGTAACTCCCAAACCCGAACCCAATCCACCCAAATGTGTATATTATGTGACCCAAATAAATAAACACATGATTAAAATAACCAAGCAAGTGACTCGCCCAAGTGCACTATCCAATCTGAAACAATACGTCGCCTCCACGTCCATAGACGATACAAGTTAAACGCATGGTCGTCCGCTCAAACGTGACCGCTTTACGTATTTATGCAAATGTCCCCCTCCTCCCCTCTCCCCGGTCTACCCTCTAACACCTCACGTCGTGGCCTCTAAGAATTCAACTAACGTCGCCGAGTTGGGAGACACTTATTGGCAGAAACACAAGGCGGCTTAGCCAACGTTCCGATTTTGTTTTGGATTATTGTATTCGGACGCTGGAAAGGAGGATGGAAAAGGTGTTTTTGAAATAAAATGTTATTAAATTAAATTTTAAACGAGACTAAAATATTTTCAATGCTCCATATTATTTTAGGAAAATGTTACGTACTTATTAAGATGTCGGCGATTTTTCATTTATTTGAAGCCGATTGTTTCAAATTTTAAATGAATGTCATTCTGAGTTTCGGTTTCAACCAATCTCATTAGCCACTGATACTAAACTCTTTAAATCCATAAGTCCAAGTAGCCGAATAGCCGTAAACCTATTTATTCCAACATTTTTCCAGTTCCCCTCGTTTAATCTTTTTGTGCAAATTAAAGCATTAACCCAAAATACAATAGCTACAATACGTTCAATATTTTTTTATTAAATAAAAGCGGCGCGGTCGAATGCGATTCACATTTTGCTGTTTGGTTTTACTGTCACGTAGCACAGGTCTAATATCGCTAAAACGCAATAACTATAGCTTTTGGCGACTCCGCCCTGCGCCCTGGAAAACTTCTCTAACTTCTGAACAATTTCAAATGTATTTATACCGAAAGTATTTAATACTGCTGGTACCGAATTAGATAAACACATTCATGTATATTTATGAAATATTTGAAATTAAATGTTAGAAATAATCGATGTATTAAACGTCTTACCTTTGACACAAACAACAACACGTATGCAAACATTTAAAAAATATGTACAAAATAAATTCTTGTCCTTAAAACTGATGAATTTGTAATAAATTGCAGCCACCTCTGAATGTAATTATTTTATAAAAAAAAACTAAACATATATTTTTCACAGTAAAGAGACAGTTTGACCTTAACAATTCAACTAGGTATCGGCAGAATCTCGAAGGAGTACTAAACTGAAATATATCCAAACCAATAATTCGACCCGAAAAATATCTTATTTTAGCAAAGATCAATACACCTAGCCACGATGCCTAAACAATGGCATAATTTATATGTCCCGAATGAGCGGACCCTGTCTGCGGCACTCGGCAGTAATAATATTCATGGAGAAAAATCATAGTTTATGAGTTACAATCCTTTGCCATGAAAGCTCCTTACCAGCCGCCGCCCGGAGAGAGCGCCGTCGCATTAATATTACTTACACTACAAGTAAATTTCATTTCATAATATTGAATAAACGGGGCGTCGGGCTACTTTTAATAGTGAAGTTGGATTGTTTGAGTCCAGTTTTACAGGAGGAAAAGAAGCTGTTTCAAACGATATGTTTTTAGCAGTTTTATTTATGGTAGTTTTGCATCGTCATGTCAGGAGGTAGACGGATAAAAAACATTCATTACTATAAGTGGTGTGAGTCGTTGTGAAGGCAGTGTTTGCAAGACCTGAAGCTTTATTTTAACTATTTTGAACATAATTAATCTCGGCGTAGGTTCGCTTTGTTCTACAAATAGTGAATTGATAGATTTTTAGTTAGGATTGCCTAAGTTATTTATAAGACAATATGCTGAATATTGATCCAGCTTATTATAAATAACTTTTTCATATCACAGCTAAGCTGTTTAGCGCAAGTTAGTTTTAATTAGACGTTATCTACACTGGTATATAATCTTCTTTCAGCTATAGTAACACGTACTACAACTATCATATCTCTGGTATTATATTTAAGAAGCCAACCATCAGTTCCAACTTTGCCGAACAATCGTTGTCATTTGCTAAAATGTCTTTTTTTTATTATGGCTACTAGTTCTACGTCAAAAAGTCTCTTAATTTTTACTTTGGGATCTAAAAACATAGACAATATAGGAAATTTTCTCTGTTTTTGTTAGCGAAAATAATGAGACTTCACGCCTTCCCGTATACAGGAGCAATTACACAGAACCTATTATTATAAAGCATTGCATGGCATTGCATTGCCCTTGTCACACCAAGACGTTGGGTTTGGGTATTAATTATTTCAATAGTCAATCATCTGAATTCCATTCAAATTATTTACATAAATTACGAGAATAATATATCTATTCGAATTTTCACTTCGGTTACATCGTCTGTTGCTCCTGTCAATATTAAATGAGCATCAAACTTTATTATTAACTAAAACATAATACCATCTATACACTGCTAAGTTCGAGCGTAAGCTATAACAAACCCTACAGGGAAAGCAGATCCTATTAGAAACATAAGTAATAAATGACATGCTAATACGCATTAAGTAGTCTCGAAGGAAACGGCATCTACAAGCAAAATTAACAAGGATATATTGTAATTAACAAGTGTAGTCAACAATCACATAAATCCAATAACGAGGCAAATGACGGAACTTGTTAATTTACGGAACAATATAATTTATTCAACTAATGTTGTAAATTCTGCAGTTAATGGTTCATATTTACATTTATTCTTTATACTGTTTAAAATACGAAAATGTTTGACTATAAAATGTTATTATAAATAGGTACTTTTATACCACTTGTAGAATGAAATGATAATTATTTTGTCCGTTTCTGAAACTGTGATTATCTTAAAAGCTTATTCAAATTTAATGTAGAAAAACTGACCACTTACATTTTTTAAATATCTGGGTTAGTTGATTTATAATATCTTTTAAAATTAAAACGACAAGGAATTGCTACTAAAGACATCTAAATACGAACTTAATTCTATAACCAATTCGAAATAACTTTGAAACCGCGACATCTTATGAAATATATCACCATATAAATATAATTAACCCACAACACGAGTTGTAATCAAAATTATAAATCGCAAATTTAAAAAATCCGTAATGATGTTGGAAATTAATCAAAATTAAAATCTGTAACCGAGGTCATTACCCATAATAAATGATACGACAAACGCTTCCTGTAAATCAATCATCTCAACCTAAATCGTTCTTCACATCTGGCAAGGAGCGTCTCTGCGGAGCTGCTGCCCGGACCCCTCGTCACAACATTTTGAAAAGGGAAAATCCCGTGAATTAGGATCGAGTGATTCGAAAAAGCATTAGGAGTTAGTAAATCAGCCAGTGGATGAACATCACCTGTTGGGGCAGCGGGTAGTGCTGGGATGTCTGAGAATAAAACCTTTTTGTAACCCTTTTATATTTACGATAAAATTTTCGAAATTTGAAAAAAATACATTAGATTTTTTCGCTTGAAAAGTATTAAATGTAAATTCATATAAAATAACAGCCTGCTGGTAGCGGAGCGGAATGATAAATCTGAGTTTGGAGGTTCGAACCCATAGAACTGAGTTTTAAAGGTAATATGATTATTCCTATACACACTCTATCACGGTGAAAATGAAACATAATTTGGAAGCCTTTAACAAAATTATTAAATGTATTTAAATTCTGTCAAATCGCCCAAAAACAGCATGTTGGACAAAGTTTTGAACCCTTATCTATCGTAGACAAGCCTCGTAGTCATCAGTGAAACACATATGAGATGATATATTTATTTTACTTAGATAACAAATAATTAATTCTTAAAGAATTACATAATAACGTTGTCACTAAAACTCTTTGATTTTTTATTTGAACGCGTAAAAATAATATGTGGGACGCAAATAGACTGATATATTACAGACTGTAATTGTTTCTGTACTGTAATTTATAGTACAGAAACGATGCATTTGATACATGAATATTAGATGAGGTATACTTGCGAGTAAGCCGACACTACTGGAGGCGGTGTGAATAAATCAATCATTCAATAAGTGAGCCCGCGGAGTATTGCGACGATTTGTCATGTGGCCGAGGGGACCGCGGTGGCCGTTTTCACTCAACTAATGCCCGCCCCGCTTTTGGTTTCATTGCTTTTTCGCGGAAAACTTGAAAAGAGGGTGTATAAAGGATGTTTAATGGTAGGGGTCACGGGTTGAATGCTGTTTATGTTTAATTATCACTTTAAAGGACATCGCAATAAGAATTGCAAATGCTTTTAGCTATTCTACACCAAGCTCGCTCGCTGAATAGTTCTTCAGTGTAGCGCTGTCTTTTAAAGGTGAGGTATACGTAATTAAATCTCGACTTAGTTGTTTTTGCGTACATCTATTTAACATCTTGTTTGTTACACACAGTATCTATTATATGCATTGAATTATGTGTAAAAGTTTAAAATATTTTCACAGCTTTCGTTGGGTATTTTTTGCTTATAACAATACATGTTTACCAATCACACCTGTTACATAATGAATACATGTATCTATTTGGCCAGGTGAATTTCATTCAATAATAAAATAAACAAAACATAATGACGTTTTTGTCTTGAAGGTATCTGTGGGAGATTGGTTCAATTTTATTTTTTCAACAAATACGCACTCGAAATACATCTAAGGCTTTCCCTTTGTCCCTTCAAAGGACACTTTTGTTTCGTAAACAATCTCCGATTATCCACAGATTTGTAACAAAAATGATAGGTAAATAACAATATTTTAGGCAAACAACTTATATATCCCTAAGCTAACATCGGGCGGCCCGCGGGTCCTCTTTTCTGAGGCGTTTCTCACAGTTCGTTACGCGGGCGGTAGCCATCTGTTATTTTTGCCCGTTACATATTTTAATGCCACCCTGAGGAGATCTCCTTGCCCTCCTAACCGTTTCCAACCCATTGGACGGGGTAAATGAAACATTTAAATGCAATCTTCGCCTCTGATAGCGCTTTGTCTAAACATTTTTTGCACTGTAGAAATACTATAAATATTTTATACTACTTATGTCTACAATTTTATTAATTTTAATGTGCACTTTTCTTTAATTTTTCGAAGCTTTTATTTGTAGATGTGAAATTAAAAATAACAGTATTTATTGGAATATATTATTAAGTGTTGTGTGAATTACTGTCAATGGTGTATCTATGATATTTTGTTATAAAAATATTGATTTTGTATTCCTAAAAATAATGTAAGTTAAACTTTAATTTAATGATTCATGCACAATTTCTGTTTCATTCACTACAATAAGGTACCCGCTAAAGATAGATAATAATATATTGTTGTTAGCCTGTCGATCTTAAAATCATGAGCCAAATAATATTTCCACTTGCATAAAAATCACATACGAGTAGTACCGACCGATCATTTCCGTGATTTTTTGGATTGGTTCGCGCAAGATCCCCGGATTGAGTTGCCGCCGGATATGGCGACAGTCTCGCCTCTATTACATCATAGGACGGAAGTGTCGTTTGCGATGTGCGAGTGCACTTGTTGCACATCTACCCTCGATGTATATAAAAATCACGGTGTTCTGGTGGAATTATGACGTCACAATACATCACAATTACTATGATTCCATCTAAATATATTATTATTTATTTATTCACTTTAATATTTTATAAAATTGTCAATATCAGTCAGTACAATATCAAAACTCTAATACAGTAGTTTTTTTTTTTATACAAACTGAACCTGAAGAAAATGTATTCTATAGAGATCATCTATACCATAATTAACATAGGAAAAAAAAGAGCATTGACAAATATCCACATTTGAATTGTCTGGATTGCATTCGGTGTAATTGATGGATGAAAACGAAGTATTGATTTCAAATTAAGGTATTTATTGTTAACATTTTAAAGCCCACTATCTCAGATCGTAAAATATCCAGTGGATATACTGTGAATATTTTAATTATAATTTTTGGTTTACAAACTGCTGATACTAAACCCTATGTGGTTTAATTAAATCAATGACTCCACAACCGTTTATAATGTTGTACTGTTATAAATAAGTCATGTTAACCCAACTTCACTGACAAAATAAATAACATTGAATACCAAAACGCATGAATCTCAAGATGGAACCGAAGTCAAATCAAGTATTCCTTAAACAGTGATCTGCAATGGATGTTTCAATACTGAATATTCCATTTAAATAGCAGTACATTTGTCTGAAAAGCTTCCCGAGACGCGATCATAAGGAATGCATGAGCTCGTACAGATACGGACATGACAATACAACAATTGTGACGGCACGTGGATGGAAAAATATTCCAAAATATTAAGTTTTCATATTGTATTTGTCCAACTGGATAGCGACTGTTGTATATAATGAGAAATCGTGCCATAAGAGAATCGCGTTTCAGGTTTAGTCTTTATGCTTTTGATTGTAATCGGGCCGGAAAACAGTTTCGACGATAATAATAATAATAATACGATAGTCATGTCTTGCCAATAAATTGGACATCCCTTATTGCGATTACTACATTAGCATCGCATGCATTCTATTCTCTTTGTAATGCGAATTTTAAAATATAATTTTAAATACTGCGTCGGTGCCGTTTTTGTACTACGGACCGATTACAAAGCTGAGGTCTTGGGTTCGAATTGCGGGGCGGGCATAAGTGGTACTGGATTATTCAATTCATTATTAGCCCAGAGTCAGGAATTTGTGCCAGATAGGCTCGCTCCCTATCACATCATAGGAAGGAACATACAAATCGAAATACACCCAACAGTCACACACATAGTCCTAACCCCACAATAAGATCAATTAAGTCTTGTGTCGTGGGTATCAGAAACTACGAGAGACTCTTCGGTCTCACAAACATCCAAACGCGAGACAAATTATTTTGGGCCTCGCAAACATTTATCGCGGTGCGGGCATTGATCCCGCGGCCTCTCGTTTCATAGCCGGCGTCTTACCAAAAGCACCACGGAGGTTATCAAAAAAATTCTAGTCGGTTTCCCAGTACTCCCTACTTCTTCCATTTTCCCACAGTTTCGATCTTTCGTCTTATACACTTAGATACTCAAGTGTTGTGGAAGATCATAAGGGTCTATGATTTTTTCCACCAAACGAACTGCTTATTGAATTGTTTATTTATTCTCTAAATAATAACAAAGTTGTACAGTTGTATATTTTTTACAGAATTATGTAGCTACGTAAAAATATGGGATTTGTATATTTCGCTTGAACCATTCATAACGCTAACTATGTTACAGTCGGACTATTGGTAATAAGTTTATTTTATATATGTAGTCATTAGTTCGATTTTGATATTCAACCCATTATGTATAACTTTTAAAGTATGGTCGTGAAATAATAATTTGGAGTCTAGTTACTACCGCCATCTATCGAAAGAGATTGGCATTAACCATGTCCTTATTCTAGATGCTAACGGCGAAATGTTTGTGACTTTTTTACGTGTTATTTCTTAGAAAAAAAAACAAGGATATTTGCGGAATAAATATTTTGTGGTTTGAAAAAATCTTTGGCTAATAATACCAAAAATAAGAAGGTATTTTCATTATTTAAATATTTTTCTTAGACATTTTAACATACCAAAAACAGCTTCGTTCATTGATTATGAGTTACAGTTTTTGATATGACTATCTATACAACTTCTTTATATTTTACAGAATACTATAACTATTTGAATAGTAATTATAATGATATATATTACTACACAACGACTAACAAACAGTTACACAAGTAATTTATAATTGTCAACAGAATCGTTTTTACTGCTTACAGATAATTACCTAAAGATCACATCTGTCAATAACAATGCACAATAAAACATTAAATATAACTAGAATAAAATAAACGTCAGACAGAGGACTACACAGCTTGTAAACTACACAAAGGAAAACAAAATTTAAGCAACCAACAAAAGGATGTCTCTAAAGCTTAACCATGTTTACCGAATTTAATTTTTAACCGGAGGTCCCTAATAAGGTTTTCTTGAATATTTTTGTACAAAAACGCACAAAGCCAACAATGTAATGAATTTTGTATTTTTAATGTTGCGTTTGAATGGAATTATTGTAAGAAGCATGATGTAATATTTAATATTCAACATAATTAAACAAATAAAAAGAATATTATGTACTTTTCAGTTGTTGAATTAACTTACAATACAGACAACAAAACTGTTTGAAATGATTTTGTTTTGGAAGTTCGAAGTTTTTGAAGATTCAAAGTAAACATTACATAATAGTGTTCACTATGCTAATTATATTAAACATTTAATTACATCGGTCGTAGGGTGTTTAAACTGAATGTAACGCAAAAAACATGATAATAAATATTAAAAAAAAAAAACATTATAACGCCATCTGGCGTTTTATCAGTGCACTACGTGCAGACAAACACTGCCTCTACAGCTCCACCTACAAATGAACCAGTGCCAAAACTGTACCGCGACGTCAGCGCCAACAATTGAAGACGTGTGTTATTGCAAACTAAAGTTGAAAAGCTTATACGATAAAACTTTTCAGACATAACTCGTTAAATTGAAAACAATGGGATATTAAATACACTCACGCTGTAAGGAGTGACTTCTGGCTTTACCTGCAAAGAAATAAAGTTGGTATTAAACATTTGTCTTTCGGTGGAACTAAATTGAACTTAATAATTAAGAAAAAATAAAAACTAGGTATTAGTTATACTAAAGAAATTACTTAATATATTCCAACTCTCTTTGTTTAATATGAATACGAAGAATGAATCCTATTTAAAGAGGCCATAACAACAAAATTGCCATGATCATAGAATGTAGATTCTAGAATGCACTTAGATAGCAGAGAACTATTCCAGAAAATATTTTTCATTAAAAAGAATCAACAGGTCACAGAGCACCCACAAAGATTTCAATCCATATTCCATCTTTCTGGTCTGTATATTCTGTATTAAAAATATGCATAATGTATAGGTGAGCGGGCTTCCTGTATAATCTAAGCGTAACGATCAGAAGCGCAGACTCTACAAGTAATTAATATTCAACTGATCACGCGCTCGTCCGGCGCCAACCCTCCCTTAAATATTTACTCGTCAATTTTTATTTTAATGCAGTCACATTCATGGTCGACTATTTGACCGCGGTGACGGGTTAAATGATTCCAACTGTCTAATAGGGCTGTAAATTTGTTATCTATAAAAATATATTATTATTATAGTGTTTGTTGCTATGGGAGAACGTATGTAATTTTTCACTTCATGCACAATCACTAATTACTATACGTTCATTTCGATTACTGAAGATTGTAATCTTTCTGTAAGATATAATTGCATTGATATGGTTTTATCGCTTGTTTCAACTGTTAAGTACTTTTCCAGCAATTTTAATCGAGATTTTTACTTCGCCTGCCCATTTCCGTAATAAATCGCGTTACTGGTCTACAGGTATAAGCTGTATATGCAGGTTCAGTTCCGGGTCAGGTATTCCGGTTTGTGTGCGTTTTTCGATTCATCCGAGTGATGTGATTTGCCCGGGATTGCATTTGTATCCGCTAAGGCAAAAGGCTGGCTTCCTATCAAATGATGAACAGAATTACTTTTGAAATGTGGCTGCATGCGTTTCTGTAGTTCGGTTTTTCAGTAGGTTTAGATAAAGTCATGAGTGAAGCCATATAATACATAATAATGTAAACTATAATAATGCTACACCATTGTGTTTAGTATATCATGCCGTGTATCCTTCGTCGGAGATCTTTAAATAAATAAAATAAAATAAAATATGATTATTTATAATATGAATCATAAACATTGTTTACTTTTATTCATCTTATATTCATAGTAAATGAAAGTGCTTGATTATTACAAAAAACATTGTGAGGAAGGCTGCGTAACGGATAGTTATGCACTAGAGTTTTGAAGGCATGTTGGATTATCACTCATATGACAATAGTGTGGGGAACTTTATTCTACTCAATTTTCAATATGCATTGAAGGTTGATAAAAAGCATGAATGATGTATACTTGAGCGGGCTGATTCTAAAATCTTATAGGTACTTAACTTAAATATTCTGTAACATGGAAAGAAATGATCGTCAACCTTACACTGGTTTCAGGTCCAACGGTTTCAAAAAAGGACAAGTATTAAAAATAGGGAACAAAGCAGTAACTTTATTATTTGAACAAACAGTATAATAAGTAATTTCACGATAAAAATCTGCACAGTAATTCATCATTTCTCATAATGCGATTTTAATTAAAAACTGTGTCGTGATTCATGGTAATAAAATTACTATTCCTTTGACCATATCTCATCAATTATAAACACTGACACGCTGTTTCACATAGGGTTTTATTAATGTACGAGTATTACAGAAAATGAAATCAAAACACGGTAATCAACTGCTTTATCCGACACTATTCAATAACTTTATAAGAACTTTAACTCACTATGATGATTTGATGAATCTATGATGATTTAATCAAATCACCCAGTATATTTCGGTTTAAAATGCGCCTTAGCTTACGCGATAGCCTTACGCTATCGCAATGGATTATAAACATTTAAAATCATGGTTTGTTATATTACTTAAATGATTTTCATAGGGATGCACCACAAATACAGTTTTCAATAGTCGGCGTCACTGATGGTCCCTTATAACCACGAACATCTAATTTAAGCTAGCGTGTCTAATACTACCCGACGAAGGAAAGAGTTTCTTCTATGTCAGTGGTTGCAAATTGGATTTAAAGTGATTCAGAATATCTTAATTATTTACCCATCTACCGACGTAAGGGCAATTGAAGGTAGGATGACCGACCGACCAGCCATACTACACGCAGCAGTGTAAATGCACTGTTATGTTCCGGTTTGACGGATATTGTAGCCAAAGGAACTACTCGACATACTGAGACTTAACAACTTATGTCTCAGGTCGCCGAACGCAGTGGGATGCCAACCAATGCTTTGTTATTCATTGTGTTGTTTGGTTTTGCTACTGTCCATGAGCGATCGATTCATTGCAATAAAAAAAACATGGCATACGCACTTGTTGTTTGAAAAATAGTCGATCCAGTAGTCGAATTCATATTTCGAATATTACCTGTCTTACTCGAGAGATTACCTAACGGAACTACACAAAAGTGCTGGCTATAATCGCTTTACAGCATGTAGATATAAGGATCATTGTCCCACACGTACTTTCATTAAGTGATCACAGCAAACTGTAGAAGCAGAATAAGCCTGTACAGTCGTGTAGGCATTGTAAACAATTTGCAGGCAGCGCCGCATCGGCTGTTCACTGCGTGTGCATTCGCCGCGGCTAGTTAGTGCTACTCACGTTCAATTGTTCTGCTATGATTTCAATCTATCGCTTTTATTTGATCTCGTTTCCGTGTGCTTCGGTTAGTTACTTGGGAGGGTAATAGTTAAAATTCCTTTTTGGAGCAATGTCTGTCTCAATGTCTGCATGTATTTAGAATTCTTCAGGTCTGAATTAATTTAGTGACAAAGTGTTTCCGAATGTCAATGTATTTTACAGTTTGTTTAAAGCCTTTTTACCATTATTTACATTAGGGTTACCATGCTAGATTTAAGCTTTTGTAACGCAGGGCCGTGTTGCTAAATTTGTAACATCTTTAAATAAACACCACCTTGGGTTTGTTTAGTTTTCGTCCTAAATTATCATTCTTTGGGCAGCAACACTGCCTTTTACAAACCGCAATGCCGGTATTATTATTACATTATAGTAAAGACTTATGGAGATATATTAAGCAACAAAAACCCTCCACAGCTCATGATTTTTGAATATATACAATATACATCTTCCAATGCAATGAGAGTTAAATCTATATTCTAAACATAGCAAAATACGTGGCAAAAACAATGTATTAACATAGCGGAGTATGCACTCATTACAACAATTTGCCACGTTCCCGGCGTCGCCCGTTAACTATGCGTGCTACGCTGCCGCACCGCAGATATAAATGTTTAGAAATGCCTTCGCGGAACTCATTTGGGTTGTGTTTTGATTGCTTTTTATTTTATAGTAAACAACCGGCAAATGAGCAAACGGATTATTTTATATAGTATACTCGTAGTAGTAGTACACTAATACGTTTGGTATCCTTGGTATTGGTATTTAACTGAAATGGTAATTAAGTTACGGTTATTGTATGGTTTGTAAAACATTAAATACACCCATCCAGACACACACATAATCGTGATCTTACAATAAGATATAACTTTTATATCGTGGGTATCAAGTTTGGACTGGACTGGACAGTTTGGTTCTCAAACACCCAGAACCAAAACAAACATTGGCTGTTCACACAAATATCTCAGTGTGCGGGGATCGAAACCACATCATCTTCGTTCATAAACTGCCTATTATGCAACTACCCTATGGAGACTGTCAAATTACATTAACGATTTTGTTCTGGATGGCACAACAATTGTTCTTTGGCCAGCTATTTTTACATTCACATTCTTATCGTTAAATAAAATAATAAAATAAACGTCACTCTTACACAATGGGCTTAGTAAAGCGTTAACGCATTTGAAAAGTACATTCAATGTGTAAGTCCGGAAGGCATAAAGAATAATGCGCCTTTTCTCCTATTCTAACAGTTTCTGGTAACTCATCAGTCCATGCACGTATTCACTGATTCCAAGACACCGTCAACTTCCTCGGAAATTCATGCCGGTAGCGGATTGAAAATAACACATTTGAAAACGTCTAGACAGAATAAAATCTGCCACATTTCAAATGAAGTTCACAAGCAGGTCAAACCGCATATAAATGTTTTGAGTGGCAATAGATTTGCGCACATTATTTGAAATTTATTGTTCAAAATAAGAACGGTAGGTAGTAGCTGGACGCAGACCGCTTGTGCTCTTCCCATGCCTGAAGATGCTGAAGACGATGATGCGAAAGATGTAGATTTTTGTTACTTTTAAACAATATTCACATTAGTAGAATATACAAATAAACATAGTTTGATATTAAGTCTACTTACAAACATGACATACAAACCACACATTTTGGCACTGTCTGCAATAAATTACCTACTCTAACAGGATTGCCCCCAAATTAAACAGTTTTCAGCGCATATTAAATATAATTTATGATAATATTAAGATAATGCATGTTTTAAAAAATATAAAAATAAGCCAATAACGATTGTCAATGCTCCCACAGAGGTAATGCACATCACATGTTGAAACCATTACGTCGTTGTAGCATCTGAATAGGCCTCTATATGGAACTACATACAAGGATTCCACGTGCGCTGGAAGTGTGAGCATACTAGCCTTACAGTCGGCAGTTTTGTTACCTAATTGAGCCGACTAGCGTATTAATTTCTAGCATACTAGCCTTACAGTCAGCAGTTTTATTACCTAATTGAGCCTACTAATTAGCTTATTAATTTCTAATAAAGTCTATCATCTGATATTGTCTTTTCTATTATGTAATAAAATAGAGCAATCTGAGGCGAATTGTCAGTTTAATTGTTAAGTTTTTCAAATTAAGAAGCTTGACTTGTCTATTGATTTCTGACCGGGAATCTTTGACATCGATGCAGCACAAGCTACCAAATTCATATGAATTCAAATCCAATATAAACTAAACTCATGTGGTTTTGGTGTAAAAACACGTTCAGGATATTTATTTTTTTATTAATATTGTTAAATATTTCTGAATTTCATTGTATAAAATATAGTTTAGTATCAATCCTTTATCTAAATTTCCAATCTTAAAGCCAAATATCTGTACCCGTACACTATTAGGGGTGTCATTCTAGTATCACCACCGTCTAAATATAGTTAAATTTCACATTATTGGTAATCTTTGAACACGTTGGACACAGAAGCTTCTGTACTAATAATCTGCTTCTGGTTTTTAATTTTCTTCTAAACTAATATTATGAACAGAAAAGATTTGATTGTTTATTTGCATTGAATAGGCTCTAAAACTATTGGACCGATTTGAAAAATTCTTTCAGCATAATAATCCTACCTTATTTTTGAGGATAGGCGATAGAATATTTTCATAAAAGTGTATCTGCACCCGGGCGGAGCCCGGCCGGGGCGTTAGTAAGAAATAAATAGTTGTCTGATCTAGCGTACCTATATTTGCGTGCTTCACGAGGAGCCCGCGGCATCGGACGTGGCGTCGCGTCACTACGCAAATGGGGGACATCATAATAGGACGATATGCGCGATTTCAACGCTCAAGGTCTCGCACAATTGTTCCATTTCAACGCTAAGTATTGTGAATAGGCCCCCGTCTCGAAGACATTATGCATTGTCATTCGACTTTTGTCGCGCCACATAGAAACACGGCGGACCTTGACTAATAGATTTATATGAACACGTTTGTCTTTAATATAATGTCTTAAGCATGTGTAAATGATTTGATACCATTTCATTTGTTGGTTAGAGGCGTAGTTTGTTTCCCGATTTTGTTTTGGCTATATATACATCGAAAAGTTATAGTTAGATTCGTATGGTTTAACGTGCACAATATTTTATTTCCTTTGTGTCAAAAAATAATTAAAGTTATGTTATTAATCATTTTTTATATGTATCTTTAAGGATTTTCATTAAATAATATTATCTACTCACAGTAAAAGTTGCTGAAGACCGGTACTATTATTACTTCATCTATTGCACCAGATTCGACAAAAAACAAAATACTCACGCGATCGGAAATGGAGTCCAATACGTATAATCCGAGGCAATGCTTAGACGACTTGGTCCAAACAGTTTCGCATGCACATGGCGGTTATTCAAAACATAATCACAGTAGCAAGTGGCGGTGTCCCTATTCTGTACGACACAAAACGTAGCACATAAATAATGCAAGTACACTCTGACGTCACCGGCAGCGAAACGTTTGTAAACGAGATCCCATTTGAATAGTTGCTGTGCCTCGCTCAGTTCGGTTTGTGTGTGACGTCCTATTAAACCGTATGATGGATTAGAAATGATGAAAAATGGCCACGTCCTACGCCGAAAACGTGTTTATTCCTTTTGCATCAACAAAAAAATGATTGAACGATGCCCACAATAAACACACAAAATTAAATATATGTTTACTTAAGTTCTTTATCTACAGCCGTTGAGAAATAGTTTAAAAGTAGTAAACATCTCATTCCTCGTACAATAAGAAATTTTATTTTGCCGCTCGTAAAAAGTTTCCGAGATTTCGTCGTTGAAGTTTGATGTGTGCCTCGCAAATAGTGCAACGATTACTCAGCCATTAACTGGGTCGGAGCTGAAATAATCACAAATTTTGAAACTATTAGTTAAGATAATAAAGGCGGCGCGGCAGGGCGGTGCGCACTGGCGGCACAAGCAGCGTTCATAATATTTGTCACACATCACGCTCGCAGTAAACACTAGGCGTGAGGCGGCAACCCTCTCCAACTAATATTAGTTTCGCGTTTCATTCACTCGGTTGTAAATTTTAGAAGTTTACTGTTTTGGCACTACGCTACGCAAACTTATATTTGCCGCTGTGCAAATTATTTCCAAGCGATCTGCGCCTCAATTCGCGGAATACATATTAATGATATGAAATATTTTGCTGTCGGCAGTAGCGTAACTTTGTAAGTGCACACGAACAATTTAATGCATGTTTATGCTCCGTTTGGTATTTGTTATGATATAATGGCCTATATAGGATACTTGAGGTTATTATTTGTATTATGGCTCTGGATAACACGGTTTGGCGAGCTGTGTGATGCTTCGGTTCACAAACGTAATGCTCTTTGATATTACTGGCAATAAATAATGCACAAAACATGACAATAACAACGACAAAGATTTATTAAAACAGTAAGTACTCCGCATTAAGAATTAAGTCATTTATTTTTTAAATCAAAACTTAATGTGGGAGACGTCTGGAAGTCGTTTAAAACTGACAAAACTTCAACAATCGAACCGAGAACGGATCGAAGAAATTCTACGGACGAACAAATTCACAAGTCGTCCGTAAATTTTCTTTTTACGATGCGATGTTACGAAAGGACATATTAAATAAAGATTCAATATGTTGGGCCGACGGCTTGGCCTCCAAGCCGTGCGACACCATTAGGAAGTGGTGGCACGGAAAACCCACGGAATGCTATGCACCATTCTATACGATGTTTTACTCTCCCAACATTACACACGGGACAACTACTTGCCCTGCACTGATACCATTCACTGGCTTGTTGCTACAACGATCCATTACAATGATTGCCCTTTTTATTATCATTTCAGTTTCATGTCGATAATTGCGGTAATTCTTTATGGTCTTAATAATGAAGCGAAAGATAATTGCTTCATTCGTCACTCGAAACTAGCACCATGTACTCAATGAACGAGAAACTGATTATTAAAAGAAGAGAAAAATTATTGCAGTTATAGGTTACACTGGCCTTTGGTTACAAACTTGCTTATTATTATATAAACAACTCAAAAATTTTGCTTCATCGGCATACTTTAATTAATCACATTCCTTAAAAAAAATTCATACCTAAATAAACGTCGCGCCTGTATCCCATGGGGGTAGGCAGAGACTATCGATCTCCACTTACACTCACTTCTTCACATTTCACATATTTATTTATTTCAAATATATGTTATTACTAATTAATTAAATTATCATACCTACGAAATCAAGGAATACAACATGATACTTGTTGGTACATGTTTCTCACTACTTACCTATTTTATATAAATTACCGATAGTAGTACCTATTCTTTCGCAAGTTTCTATAACAATGGCCCGTTTGAACGCAGCTCCGGCACGGATTCCAATGAAATGAAAGGATATGCGCTGTGAAAAAGCTTTCGACCTGAGTGAGGCACCTCGAGGTGAAAATATCTTAGCCTGTAAATCTTTTACACAGTCGCACCACAATATGGTAGTACAGCTTAGCCATGAATATGAAAGTAAAGCCATTTATTCAAAGATAATACTCTGCAAAATGTAACCTTTCACAATAACACGTCGGATTTTTGCTCCTCGTATAGTGCTTTTAAATAAAGTATTTAAATTGCATACACTAGTCCTGTTACTTTTTTATCACTTCAAGTTTTATGTAAATTGTTTATTCCAAGATTCAGTGTAGAATACTGAGTCCTTTTAATTTATTCAAGAAGAAATTAATTAACAGCTACACTTTTTACTTTCTAGCTACAGATTATATTAACTATAGCCAACGCGACCTAAGTTTTTATGAACTGTGTAAATAAAATAAGTGAAGCGGTAAAATCAGGCATGAGGAAGTGATAGCGGTGATCCACCACAAACCCGCAGGAGGGGAATATACAGCACAGGGACTACTTAGCCACTCCACGTAATGGAAATGTTGTACAGGAAAATCTTTATTTAACAAAATACTGGTAAAATATTTTTATTTTTTTCATATCCACAATTTGTTCTACGGATTCTGTAATATTTGAATACAATCGTAAGACATATAGTCTCGACTCCGCCTTAAGATACAGGTCTTGTTTTCAGTCTCAGAACACCCGGAATCGAAACAAATCTGAACTTGGAGACCGCACAAACATTGATTATTTGGTAATCAGTATCACAGACAGTATCACAATCATATTTCTTCTTCCTCTAAAAGATTCAAATTTAAAGAATTAAAATTTCTTCGAATGTTCTACTTAATACATTTACTTCATTAAATATTTTAATTTAATAACATAAGTTTGAAATGTTGAAACTAAAAAGTAATTTAAATAATAAAAATATCCCAGTTTCTTTGTAAGTGGGTCAAATGGAATAGTCATAAAGTAGACAAAACATACCGCTCGTTAAAAACAGATTGGAAATTGAAAAAAGGTTAGCGCGCTAAAAGTTCGCAATGCTTTTAAAAATTCAACGGAAACTGGGTAAAGAACCGAATAGGGCTGTGGCGAAATGTTCAGTCTAATTCTAGTATTAGACTCGTCTATAGCATAAATAACTTTTTTAGGTATATACTTAGAAAAATAATTTATTTTTATTTTTTAGTTACCATACAGTTTATTAAAATACGAACAGTTTTGTCTAAGTGGTGGAGGTCCCTGTTTTTTGGCGTTTTATTACAACGAATTAATTTTCTTTTTTATTATTTAATTAATATCGCCAAAGCGCTGGACTAGATTAAATTGAATTTCTAAATCAAATGGCTACCCATTAGTTTTCACTGTCGAATTAATTGAAATAAATGTTATAAAATGACATCTTCAAAAAACAATTTTAGTGGGCGAGTCAGAATTCATAAAATATATACCTCTGCTACCGATTCATATGTGCAAATATGCTCATAAATTATATTTATATTCATATTTTCCTAATAATTTGTTATGAATGATCAATCCAAAACAAGTTTCATAAAGCTATTCATATTTATTGTTTTACCTTAATTAAGCATCTGAAATTTGAAAGAGTATTTATTTAATTTATTTTATTATATTTCGTCTACATTTATATGAAGTTTTATAAACAAACAGACATAAGGAGAGGAGTTCGTCTCCATACAAATCATAAGTAACTTAAATGTTATTTAAAAATAACATAAACAATACATTTTCAAATAACTTTGAAACATGATTCAATCCAAACATTTTACTGCACTATACATCAAAATAGGCAGATTGAAGAGCGCCTTATGTTTGCTAGGAATTGTAACGTCAAACGTTTATATTGAGGAAACTATAAAAGTTGGATAATCGTAAAAGCAAAGTTGGGTGTGGGCCAACCGCTCGTCCGACAATGAAAAATAATTCGACAAGCGCGGTCTTCAATGGATCTAGTTCAGAAGTTTTTTATTGCGCTTCTTCACACTATTTATAGCTGCGGATACATCTGTCGGATGGTGTAGAGCGGTTCTAGTTTCCTCTCATCTTAATACCAAGTACCGACACATGTAATTATCGACCTTTGTGCCAATACCTAATTACGTTGGCACGTGTAATCGATTTTCACCTTTACATCACGATGTAAAATCATTTGATATTTTCAGGGTTTGTATTTTACTCATTCAACGATACGCAAATATTGTTGTTTTCTTTTTTCTTGTATAAAAATTTGCATATTCAAAAAATTACACCTGTTGGTAAACTGAATATTTTTAAGATTTGACGTCAATAACTCTAATTGAATCAGAGTGAGAACAGTTGCATTTTTAAATAAGCCCAATTTTAGCTCGCTTAGAAGAATCGTGGGCCAACTGTTGATACACGATTTCATTTAGATCTTTAAACTGCCACCGCGATCCAGTAAAATAACACACAATCGTGCGCTAATGTACCGTATATTAGTACAAAAATGACAAGTTTTTGACCCTAATGTTCAAATTAAGTTTTAGAAAAAGCCCATCAGATGCGGTGGATTAACAAGAATTCAAATTCAGAACGCACAACGATCAAGTGTGGTGGCAAAAATGTCGATTCCCCTTGTGTCTCCGAGAGCACGTAGAGCCTTTGACGATTGACGTCAGTTGGAAATGGCAGTGAAATGCCCTACGGATAGTTTGAAAATCCTAACACTAGACTGGTGACTCGTCTAGTACTGTTACGTATATTACTCCACAACTGCAACTCCGAGCGTGTGAACTAAAGCTCTTCACAAGATGTAGGATAAGGCCAGTGTCGAAAATTGGCATGATTGTCGGCTGATAAAGATGTGAATATACTTTTTATTGCTTGGATAGGACAAGCTATCTATTTAGACTTGAACAATTCTAGAGGCACAATCCAGCCGTTGCATACCGTGCGTGATAACAATATAAATTAATCCATAGGTGCAATTCCCTTAAATTCGTGAATAAAAGTGCTGCAGAAATATAAAACTATTTAAGTATTCATAGTTCATCACGTAAGAAAGATGTAGCGACATTAAAGCAGAAAATATTAATTAAAACTTTGCTCCCAATAGACTTACAGATGGGAGACATTAACAAATTCAAAATGTCGCGCCATTAAGTGAATTTGTTAAAAGGGTTAATTAAAAATGGTTAACAGCTTAGAATTAATATAAATTTATAAGAAACTGAGGTCGCTACTTTAACCTTGCTAAATGTGCGGCTAAATGGCTAACGAAAACATTAAAGAAAATTGCTCGGCGACCAAAAATACTTACAACATAAGATTTTAGTGTTTATTACGTAGAAATTGTTGATGTAATGATACCCGAACTGTTTTAGTAATTTTATTGGTATTTAGTTTTCTTCTTATTGTTTAGGTATTTGAGATGTGATATGGTCACTCTGAACAGTCAATGAGGAGTTTTAAGGGATAGCCCTCATCAGTTCAATCATACAATTCCTGTAGCTGATGATACTAATGACGTTAATGGTAATTGCGTAAAATGGCGACGCAAACAATGAGTAGAACCTGCGTGTTAGTTTGCATCTGTCCAAGACAGAGAATGATAGTGGTGTTAATTCTCCATTTCGAAGATACGATACAGACTGAAGAGAAACAGCAAGATATGTTTACAGTGCTGCTAAGCCGTTCCCAGCTCCGTGAAACGATCTCTGTCAGGTTCCTATCAAGTTTGGGATTATACAAATCCGCACGAACGTGACCTCTTTAAATGGAAATACATCCCAGTTTGACCCTACAAGCTACATAATAATAAAGCACGTTTTAACTTAAACTTAATGCCACTTTCAGAAGCGCATCCAGTTAATTAATTGACATCTGAAGATATCTGAATAACAGACAAAATCGAGGCCGTGAGCTAGGGTTGCCGCCCCATATTCCCCACGCTGAATATATGTAAATATTACTATCATACAAAAGTGTGTTGAATAGGTTAAAAGCATTTCATAATGAATTGTTGCATAGACATATTATAATCAATTTAAAAATTGAGACTACAATCCTTTAGACGTGTTTACAATAGAACCTTGGTCGTCACAGTCAATACCCATATACATTAATAAATAAATAATAAATACACCCAACAGTCACATACATAGTCCTGACCCCACACTAAGATCGAGTCTTGTGTTGTGGGTATCAGAAATTACGAAAGACTTTTCGGTATCACAAACACCCAAACCCGAAACAAATACCTGTGGATCACACAAATATTTGTTTCGGTGCGGGGATCGAACCCGCGGTCTCTCGTTTCACAGGCGGCGTCTAACCAACTGCGCCACGGAGGCTGTCCATCATGACCAGCTAATCAATGAAAAAGATTCACCGATAACTAATTTTCAAAAACCATTTTTATTAGCCAGTGTAGAGTCTACTTAATTCTAATATCAATAAAAAACGTCGTGTAACCACACTAGTTGATCTTTAAACAAAAATTTTGGCAACACTCACTACGCAAATGATTTAAGTAAATGTTTCGTTATCGACTGGGCGGCAACAATGTTAACCGTTTTACTGTGACACGCTGATTTGAACCCAACATGTCTCACTGCATCCGGTAGTTATACTCGCGTGTCTTTCTTGCCACAATATTTTAAAACTGTTAAATATGATAACTTACTTAAAAATTAAACCGCTGAAACAAATTGTATAAATTATAATTCATAGTATTACATTATTGATCACGATCAGCTATGGTACTCGTATATACTCGTAGATATATTGAATACAAATTACCCACGGGAATATGATCTATTTCATAAATAATTATAGAATAGAGTAACAACGTAAAGTACGGACTTATCGCTAGTGCTGTACCAGGCAACCACTTTTCCATTTTATCACTATCCGATACGCGGCAACTACGAGAATTTCCCTCGAACAACCGTTGTATTTCATAGTAAATGTCGTTTAGAAGCGAACTCCAGCTATGGTTTCCGCTTCGTTTGTAATTAGGAGTATAGCGTGTTACTTGCAACCGCAATGCAACTAGATTTCCTGCTGGCTTTCGGCACCAATTTTGTCCAGCTGAACAACATGTTTTAGTGTTCCAAATCGTTGCCTCGTTTAGTGTATCGGTGTACGGAATTCTATCGAGGGATCGCATGTTTTTGTCTATTTAATAGAGAACCGCCTTCATCGTCATATTTTCAACAATTTTATTGTACTACAAACATAATAGAATTACCAGACATAGACATTCTTCTTAAATAAAATTGCCTTTGCGTGTGGGAGACATGGTATCGACTGGAGTGATATCGCACAATATAAATCTACTACTATAACAGCATTCATTATACGTTGTCAACACAGCCGCAGCGCAGACATCTGCCATTGTATCGGGATAACAATATTATCAAATAAAATAAAACCGCGATAACCCTGAAGTTACACAACGCTGGAGACAGGGGCGCACAAAACCGAATGCCTTAATTTAATAAAAGTCAATTTGGGCCAATTTAATTCTGCGTTCATGCAGCCGTTTTGACACAGTACATCATAACGTGTTTCCGTCCTTTTCTTGCTTGTTGGAATTTGTATGTCCCATCTCATTTTGCAGTTGACGTTTGCATCGCGTTAAGCATACTACGGCGTGTTATTCTACATACTCAGCCGTCTGAACACAAGTTCTAGTTGAATGAATTTGTCTACGGACAATAATTTTTTTTTAAATGAACGCGAATATTTTAGTTTTATACAATTTAAAAAGATATGGGGCGGAGTTTTATGCGGGAATGTGGAGTTGAGCTTGACGAATGCTGAATTAAGCGTTTCAGCGGTAAATGAAAGTACTCCGAGCACACTTATGAGTATCTTTACTGTATTCGTCTGACAACAAATGTACAAATATAAGAAGTGATAAACAAGAGAGACGGATATAATGGATGTCTTGAATTATCGTACATGTGACGATCTATTTTAGTGCAAGATGAATGACGGATCGGTCTGCTAGTACGACACGTACAAATGATATTAGTAATATTTCAGCTGAATGAATAAATATTAAATATCTACAGCTGACCTACTGAAAGTCGTAACGAACTGTAACTCGCAAGCAACAAGACTACTAAGCTTCGGAACCGTTTGCTATAAGTTATAGGCTTCGTTTTCGGTCGCAGTCTTGATATACCCGATATTTATCTAATGATTTTTTAAATGAAATTAGAGGCGAATTTTATGTTACTCATAGGGCCTAATTGATAATTCTGTGTGAAAATATGGCTTTTTTTTTTTAGTATTCTATATTACCAGTAAACCCATAAACGTAATGCGTTATTAGATCGTACTAAAACAATTCTCTATGATAATGAAAAATCTAACATAAGAATAATAACATAACAATTAATATGTAAATTGATTACACAATTTTACGCGAAACAAACCAAATACAGGCACAGTTGATTTACCATCCACAGAATTGGCTACACAATACCTCGGGGACACATTTTTAATTACGGCAATGCAAAATAACCGACGATTATGAACCGCGAACGAACCTAGTATATCAAACTCATTGTTTCGTGATTAATGGCACGTTATTTGTCGGCGGCAAGACATTTAAATAGCTGCGGATGATTTATACCACGTGTTACACTTTGAAGTTAATTATATATGCTTTATTAAATCGTCCACTGTTGAGCACTTTTATTTTTCATTGAAACTGGTGTAATGTTTGTCTTGTCTGAGCGCATTAGCTGTGAGATGTGACGCTCAGTTAGACAAGAAAAACAGACGCAACGGTGTGAGTTTTGTAAGACAATAATAAATTAACCAGAACTGTTTTCAGAAATAAATGTATCAATAATACACTCAACGGTTTAACACAAAAATCCGATGCCGCAGTATAGACGTCTTGTCATGGAAATCACTCCTACGAAAAATATCTTGCACGAAATTTGCTATTTAGAGTATTTTCTCATGACGGAAATCGTCTGTAGTCCGCTACAATTTATTATTTAACATACATTTCTTGTCAAAACATTGTCTTACACCTTACATATCGAAAAAAACAGAGATTCCGAGTTGATTAAAGATTTTTCTTTAAATAAAACTATAATAATTGCGTTAGTATTAAAAATGCTAAAAACACAAACATATACGGTGATATGATCACTGTATTGGGGATTTAGTATCGAAAACAGTCAACTTAACACGTCAACCGAAACAAACCCACAAACCAAGACCAAACATTTGCTATGTAAATAAATGTTTGGTCCAAGATGCAAGCTTGGAAATTGGAATATGTGGTTCTGAATCATCTGTTAAGGCAGTAGGTATACCGCCTTAACATATACCTGGTAAGATATACGCAGATTCGCACCGAAAACGAAGCCAGGTGGTAGTTTTTGTGACTACAGACACTATGCAACAAAAAATTTCGCCAAAGAAGGGGCGCTTTTGTTATGTTTTTTATGTATCATGTTTGGGTGGTAAATACGTCATATTTTTTGGTAAAATAATAATGTTAAGCATTGCGCACCATTGCGTCTATTACTCTTAATATAAAGGGTATACATTATTATTTAAGGTAATAAACTAGTTTTTTTCCACCCGAACACGACGATACATAAAAAATTAAATCGCTTTTTTGCGAAATTTTTAGTTACATTCTGTCTGAAGTCACTAAAACTACCACCTGGCTTCGTTTTCGGTCGCAGTCCGGATATACCCAATATTATACAAACTAAAATCGTCTTTATAATAGATTTGTGTAATAAGAAATGCAAAAAATTACATTAAAGTGTGTAAAGACTAGTTGAAGACAGCGGTAATTATTGCGCTAATGCACCAATTAAACCATTTACCACCCACAATTATGTAATACAGGAAAATATTATAAATTTAAATGTATCTCACTGTATTTAAATAATTGTTTCTCCACTCGGTTCCTAATGGAAAGAAAATACGTGGATGAAATGTGAGCTTCCTGCGCTTACAATATGTATTCTAAATATTTTCGTTTGAGCTTTTGCGAGTAAAATGAAATTTAAGTCAATATTAATCTGTTTTAATGCTTTCGTATTAGATACCACTTTATTCATTATGTTTATATATTTCTACGCATTGAAAAAGACGTATTTTATGGAGGTTTTTTTTTCGTTAAATTTAAAAATAGAAAAATAGTATTGGATACTTACATACTTGCGCTTGAAATTAAAACATGTGTAGTCACAATGCCCTGCTCCTATAAAGAAATAACGAACAGAATGTAAACGTTCACCAAGAAATCTCAGTAGCTCGTCCCAAAAAGTAAACACTAACAAAATTAAGTATTAAAAATAAATAAAATAACGAGCGAAACGTATACTATGAGGTTTTAAGTCCCATTAACAGGAAAAGAAAGGTGCGAGAGGGCCACAGCTGATTGGCGATCTCATTAAAATCAGGAAGGCCCCGGCAACGTTAACCTCAGCGTTATGGCGCGTTCAAGTGATTTTTTTTTTCGTTTCTTCCTTTATTTTCTCTATTAACTAGATATGGGAATACAGGTAAAATTTTCACAATGTTTAGAGAAAAACAAAAATGTGGGATTTCGGAGCTTTGTTATATCCCTGTAGTAATGTACAATACGAACTAATTTGATTTGGTGCGCAACAATTTCTTCTGAATCTGGTTGCTGTGAGATCAAAAACGCTCGCTGTTTTTGATATAGGCAGTCGAATTGATATGTTCATGTCTAGATAGCTTGTTAAATAAATGTTTTTTTTTATTTATTATAAATATAAGTAGATATATTATATTATCTCTATTTTACACAACCAATCATTTATAATACGTTCCACCGATGAGCACACGCCAAAAGAAGAGGTAATAGATCTTAGACTATGACGTAGGCTAAGTTTAGTGAAAGCATAAATTATTTTAAGACTGAAATTCAAAATACTTCCTGATGCCTGGAAGGAATTAAAAATTACACTCTATCACTACATTTTACACTGTTTCCCTAGTTATGTTTTAGAATTAAACACACACGGCTAATAATCCAACACCAGATTACGTTTCATTAAATAATCTTCTTTTTATAAAAGTATAAAGACTTATTTCCAATTTTTGTATTTACGCCTTCAACCCACGCGGGTATATTTCAGACTCTATTAGGAACAAAAAACATAATAACAGTTTGATATTCAATGAAGTCTATCGGTATTTGTTTGATCTCTTGATTCTCTGACCTAATTCATTCGTTTACATGTTCGTTTGTAGACTGTAGTGTATACAAATGCTAAAATATCTAGGTTTCCACTTAGTGTCTGATGTAAATTATGTATTCTTTCACAATATTAGCAGATGTTACCATTTAGTATGTAGGAATTTAATGTACTTTCATTTTGTTTTCAATTTTTATGCCACTGACTTTATTATATAACTAGCGGCTCGGCCCGACTTCTCTCGCGTGCAGATTGTTTTTGAGTCCAATCCACATCAATAACATATTATAGTTTTCGCAGCGCACGCGATGTAAAGAATATTTTAGCTATTTTTTTTACACCTTAGGTTACATTACTAAAGTTTTAGTAAGGGTTCTTATTTTTTTATAAATATAATATCCCAACGGAGAAATAATTTTTCAAACTGATTCAGTAGTTTCGGAGTCTATTCAATGCAAACAAACAAACAATCAAATCATTCCTCTTTATAATATTAGTATAGTATGATAAACGTACTAAGCCGCATGGACTTAAATTTATATTTTTCTTTATTATTATTAATTTCATGGTTTATTTATATAGTAATCTACTAGAATAATCGCATTTTACGTTTATCTACAGTGTGTATTAAACACTTACAGCCACCTATAATTAAATATGAGTATTTTCTATATGAATGTTCCAAAATTGAATCAGTTATAATTGTGTATAATAAACCAAACATATAGTTCGAAACTTGCAAAAAAGAACAATTCTATACAATCGCAGACGTAAAAATTCAACTTACATTTTTTGGAATGAGAATAGACCAATTTAACGTATCTTAAGAGTATTTAAGTTAATTGGCCGAAATCGTCATTTCGGGTCGTTAGCGGGAAGTTGACTTTAATAGTCGGGGCAACGACCGGATGCAACCAAGTCAAAGATGAAACAAAACGTATATAATTCTATAGTTTATGCTGGTACGGATGACGACTCGAAAGGTTTTTGGGTTTAAATATTTTTTTAAAGAAATTCTCACATTCTATTCGCGCTTTTGAGAAACAAAGTTTCCAAAATATAAATGTGTTTAGTTCTTCAGAACAGTGATTCAAACATCATAGATACAATTACATAAAAAATATCAAGTTTATTCAAGTCATTTTGTAAAACAAAATTATTTTCCTAATGGAACATACATACCTACATTAAATATCACATCACAGACACGTAATCGGGGCTTAACCTATAATAGCGTTACTTGACCCCGTCAGCTAGCAGCTCTTTCGTTTTCACTCTAAGTAATTCAGACAATTAGACGGCTGGATACGCCTTACTCGCGCCACTGAGCACGGAGATTGCTTCCCCGATACTTATGAATCACCTGATACCAATTGTGCCCAAATTGGATGTACATTTTTATCCTATTAAGTGACTATTGATTGGGGCGCGTAATTGAGATTATGGTGGTAAATTCTCTGTAGAGTGAGCTTTATAAAAAAAATGACATTTCGTTTAAAAATTTCAAAAATATTTTTGGTGCTTATGTGTAAAGCTTATTTTCATATTAAATATTAAAACAATAAACTTAATTTAATTGATACTTTTGAAAACACCTAGTTCGTAGCACTGATAAACTATTATATCCGGTAAGCAATAGCCACAAATAACTTATCTATTTTAGCCTGCACAATACTATTTTACTATTACCGTTACCAATAATATTTTGCTCTTCAATTCAAGAAACAATACAAAGTTAAACACAGTCCACCACCATTGATACAATTTTGCATAAGTAATTATACAATTACATATCTTTTATCAAATACTTTAAATAGAGCTAAAAACGTTATACTAACACCCATATGACGTTCCTCGAAAATTTCTCGACTCCACTTGACGTTACTAGAGGAAATCCGTATTCTTAGTTGAAAAAAATCTCGTACACTCAATGTCACTCAAAAATTTTCCTTTCTCGAGGAAAGGAATCAACTGTCAAACTCAAGGTACGTCGCGACCTACCTTAAGGAAGAAATGAAATAAATATTCCTACTTTAAAATTGTAATTAAAGAGAGAGAAATAGAGTTTACCTTTTAAAATTTTTAAATACCTAAATATGCCAACATTTTTTTGAAGTGGGTGCCTCTACACGGTTTACACGTTTTCCCAGTGAATGATACAAACATTACTCTTTATTTCATTTAATAAAAGAATATTGGTTTGGAAACAGTGTTTATTATTTTAAACAAGTTATTAAAGATTTCCAACAGTTTCTGTAATACTTGTACGATACTCCGTACAAATATCCCGAACGACGATTCATCTATAAGAATATCCTTCGAAATTTCCGGGTTGGATGGTATGACCCTCCTCCTGTCTGCATGCGTTTTTTTCTCCGACTCACTAAATATTTGTCTTCCAGTCACAATCCCGAAGATTCTGAGTTCAATAATTATATATTAATCTATGTAAACACTTTGACATGACATTTGACTGTCACTTTTCAAGTGATCATAGACTATTTTCAAAGATTTTTTGTTAAATCTCTACTTTCTCTATACATCAATGACGTAATTGATGACGTTTTTCCTTGACTCAACCTCACTCGAGGAACCTTTAGTAAAGGTATATTTTTAACTGAGCATACCATTTTCGAGGAACCCTCCAATTCATTTGTAAAGTCACCTCGACTAAGATAAGGTTGAGGAAGATTCGAGGAACCGTCTTAGAATACGGGTGTAACTAGCGATAACAGTACTAACAATAACATTTATTTTAAAATGGAGCAAATCATTAAAAAAAAATATTAAGTTCTTTTTATAAAATTACATGACATTCTATTCCATATTTAAAGCGCATGTTTGTAGTGTGATGTTTAGTGCGACAGTATCAGGTTTGTTGAAGCGTGTAGCGAGATTACCAGCGAACCGAGGTAAAGTGGAGTGAGATTTTCTCGCATTTCATCGTGTCTACGGTAGCAAGTACATCTGAGATTAACTCCGCTCAGCAAATTTTCTTTTATATCTATCCAAGCTATTTTATATGCTAAAAGAAATTAACTTGTAGAATATGGCTTTCTGGTATATTAAGCATTCGAGTATATTACCTATGTACCTATATTTCAAATAGAAAAATGAGTTGTCTGATTTTCTCAAACTTATTTTTTAACCAAGACATCGTGACCACTGAGAATAATCTCTTAGAACATTCCAGTGTAATATTAATAAAAATAAATAGACATTACAATTTATGAACCAATATACTGAAAGAGCGAAACATAACACACGAATTAAATGTAATAATTTAGGTATAACGTCATAACACGTTCTTAAAACGTATACAAAGTTTAGACATTACATTATGAATTTGTAATGGAAACACGATAATGCCATCAGAAAGAACACATTTGCTATTCAAGACGTACTTTTCAGCTCGAAAATGAAACACTTAGCGTCACTAAACTGACGGACTGAATATTTTAAAGAGTGCGTGAAATGTTAATGAATGTATTTAGATGTGTCGTCACGTGAGAAAATACGGCTGCTGTTTTATAAAAAAAACTGTGACATTCCTCGCAAACGCATGTTTAAGTAATGTCAACGAGTCAACGAAAGATCGCTACAGATAATCTAAAATCTTTTCTTGTGTGGCGAAATACGGAACTACAAATATAATTTTTTTAAAAAATGTTTGAGATATGTTTTTATAATATTACTCGTTAACTGATAATATCAACATGGCCAATGTAATAAAAAGTGAAGAAAGAAAAACTATTCTTATTATTTTGACAACAGCGCTTTCGGCGACAGAAGAGCGTAAACGAACTGTACTAAGGGTGGGTTGCAGAAAATAACTTTAACATTAACTAAGGGCTAATCAGCCGTCAAATCGACGGTTATGCAATTTTCGGGTTGCATAAAATTAACAATTGTTAAAATGACGTCACGTATAACATTAACATTAACCGTTCAATTTCGGGCGGTTATTGTTAAAGTCACGGTTATCTTTCGTTATTTGTGTGTGTTCTCTGTATTGATAAGTGTCATTTGTGTATCGATTTGCATTATAACCTGTACTTTAAAACAATTTACAAAAATACGCTGATAAATTCCGACGTAAAATCGCATTGCATCATTTCACTGGTCACTCTTTTAACTTTAACTATAACAATTATGACAATGGTGCAACAAAAGAATTTTCTATCCCGTGGTCATTGTTATTGTCACTGCTAAAGTTAACTTTACCTTTAACAATAACGTCAGATTTTCTGCAACTCACCCTTAATAATTAAAACTTATAACTGTCAGTCCAATAGAAACAGCCTCCGTAGCGCAGTTGGAGCCGCCAGTTTAAACTAGCAACCGCGTGTTCGATTCCTTTTCCAATGTATGTACATATATAAGTGTTCATGAAATCCACAAGTATTTCTTCCGAAACCGAAAAGTTTCTTGTAGTTTCTGTTACCCATGACACAAGAGTTGTATCTGATTAAAGAACTATGCGTGTGACCCTCTCTTCTTATTTATTTATCTGAAGCAAAATAATTTGATATAAATACTTCAGTGATACATTTCGACAGGCAGGAACTTCCAATCTCATACGGGTACCGGGTGATATATTCTTGCCGACAGAGAATATGTTAAACTGTGGGCTCTTGTGCGGGACAGCGAGCGTTGAGCCGTGCCTTTAATCCTATGGTTCGGAAATTTCTGCTCTACGTAATATTGTCACTCCAGGGTTTAGCAAAATAGTACTGGATATGGGAGATTTCATGATCCCAATACATCTAGTTTGTATTTGGCTACATAATACTCCATCTTTTTGGAGTAATATACGCGTCTACTCTTATCAAAAATGACGTTTCCGTAAGCCATAAATCGTACTACGAAATAAACCGTGATCCATTATAGAATGGAGAATAAAAGCATTAAAATGAAACCTATATAAAGCGATCATGTATTACCACACTTTTCTTTGAAACAAAATCCTTTAAAACGCATTTGAACCGAGAAAAAGTAAAGGAAGAAGTGACTCGAAGCGGATGTCTAACTTACTAACTAGTCTCGCGAAAGAAGTTGCACTTGAAGCAAGATAAAAACGATTTCACATTAATAAACGCTCTTATTTATACGGATTTAAAGTCATAAATAAATATCGTGTTCAGAATGTCCCCAAACGATCAGCCACAGCTGCTCTGATTAATTTCGTCTACAGATGTTGAAAGAAATCTTGGTGGTATAATTAGGTGCATACATAGACGTTGAAACGAGCGAATTTACAATTTAATAAGTTTTGATGTCAGATGCGCTATAAAATAAAATCGTAAATTCATTATCTGGGTCGTACTGCGCGTTAATGTGCTAATGTTTCTTTGTGTATTGCTTTTTGTACAGTTTCTACTCTATATAAATGTCTCGCAAAATATGAATATGAAATAGTTATATTTTATACCGCATGGCAATAGGGATTATTATGTGGTAATTGTCAGGATTATGCCAAATTAAACCTTGTAAAACTGGAAAAACAAAAACTTTCCATCGCCTTGAGACTACGGAGTCACGCAATAAAAATAATTTAAAGCTCATTTGGATCGCTAAGGGATATCGTAAAGCATGCGTTCCGGCACACGAATTTTGTTTCCTAATGTCCCAAATTTTATATCAACGCGCATTAATCTTGATAATGCGACCGCTGCTAATTGCGCAATTTAAGCTGTCAAACAGCTGTGAATTGTTAAGATTTCAAAGATATTCCTGTGACAGCGTCAATTATGTAATTAGTGGCGCGACAGTTGCGTGTCAGCTTACCGTGTACACACTTTAGATATAACTCAAACTTGCCATCCCGGGGGACTGAATTGCCTGCTAATTGACGTGTCTGTAATTAATTATTCTCAAAATATTGTAATGCCTTACCTATCACAACTTAATAACTGTATGATTTTCACAATGCGAAAAATACTTGATCCATGTCTATGCTCCGCAGAGCAGGTACCTATGCATAGGAGATACTATTTGTATTTTTAATAAAACTGACAGTGTCTACTTTGTCGCAGAATTCTTAGCTACTAAATTATATAATCCTGAGTCATGAAGTTTTTCTTTCCGCACTATTATCTATGACTCACGCAAATGACGCATCATTTCCAATTACTGTTAATTGTCCTATATTTCCTAAGAAATAGGCACAGCGGTTTGTAACGAATTATAAAATAAATAAATTCGAAAGAAACAAAACGTACATTCTCGTTAGCATTTGTGTAGAGAAGTTACATCGGACATATGGGCAATGACATTACCGAGGCTCCGGATATTCAGAGCACAAGTGACGGTTGCCACACGCACAAAGTAGGTAGTTTTAAATCACATTTCTGAGAAAACTACTTAACATCAAATTGCACGCTTACCAACATCACTCTTGTTCATGGGCGCGCATTAAAAACACAAATAGTGGAACAATGAAGTGAGTTGAACGCCGGTTATGTCAACAAAGCACAGTTTCAGATCTTTGATCGAATGCCAACAGCAAACCGCCCGGATGTCAGTCTTAATAGGTTACACATGATATAAAATCGGCTTGGTCGAGTTACTCGCACTGAAATTGAATTAAACGCGTATTCCGAGGCCGATGTGCCAAGTCAAGTGGCTCTGAGACTCGACTCAAGTCTGGAATCTGGAGTGCCTTGGTAAACAATGTGTTGAAATTTTGGCTGATCGGAGAGAACACTTCACATATTCTTATGTTGTCAATTTAAAATAGTTCGTTGTTTGAGTGGGTATCATGTGATGAGAGAGTTTGATGTAAAGAATGCATAAATAAAGCACACGAAAATATTAGTCAGTTTAACTTCTTAATGCATACCAATACCTTCACTGTCAATAGATAATTACGCTTGGTAAACTCTTGGTAAATGTGTATATTTAAAAAGGACTGCACTGGTCATTATGAAACGATTTCATAGAACAAAGTTACGAACTTTACAGAATAGTCTTTTTATAGGCTGTGGAATTTTATTTACGGTTCTAAATTGATGGTTTCACTAACACGCTAGCCGTGCATTTGGCGCCACAACTTTCGAAGAGAAAAGGTTGTAACTGCCATTTGTCGATGTTTAAAAGCACATTTAAAACAATCAGTATGTTAAGAATCTTCAATTTATCAGAATCAAAATAAATTACTAAACTTTTGTATAGTTGTGCGTTTAGTCGCCTTTTCACTTAATGATATACGAGTTAATTAAAATAGACAAATGTACGTTTAGCTTCAGTGTGATCTGTAGGTATAATCACATACTTTACTAGGAGATTTCACAACGCTTTGTACTTGTGCATACAATTACTTATAGAGATAAACAACATTCGGTGTAAATAGCGGCATCTCGGTCGGTGCCAGGGCCGCTTTCCTTAACCTTCGCTATTTTATCAGGTCCTTAACATCCTGGATTTTAAGAGGATTGCGTTTCTTGATATCATTAAACGCTTTTATAAAGATAACCAATATTACATTTTAACTGTATGTTGCCAACACGGAACGCTAGAAATTCTCAATATATTTAAATGATTAAGAAAACTGGAGCGTATAAAAGGAGGAAGTTAAAACCGTGCTTAGTATCGGTAAGCGATTGAATCGGTGAGAATGTGTTAAGGAGATTTGCAAATGCAAAAGCGAAGAAACTTACACTTGGTTTAAGAACTGGATAAGTGCAGTGTATATACTCTGCTAAGAGAGCACAGTCCGTTTTCAATTAGCGAGCTTCTTACATAATAATCTTCTTAGATTATTCTTAGATTAGATTTGAAAAGTATTCATAAGTTGATATTAGGGCTATATGAGTAGTTGTAATAGTTTATTGTCTCGCTCAATATTTTGTGTAAAAACCAATCTTCACGTTGGCGGAAGTCTATCTTAAACACGGGAGGTCCTGTGGCTGATGATGAATCACCGCAATAATTGTAAAGATAATTAATATATAGACAGCTGACAGACTATGTTTACTCACTTCTATATAATTCGCTTACTAATACACCTAAATTATAAGAATGTTCATAATCAAAAACTACAACTGAACTTTGGTAAAATATAATACACTTTGTATTAATTTTATTTGATATTCCACTTTAAGTAATGCTGGAAAAATATCTGTATATATTGTTTAATTGCAATCAATGAACATACATTTCCTATTAACCTCTATGTCCATGTAAAACAAGGCTTAAGTTCAACAACACAGGATTGCATCTAACGACGTGCTTACAAGTGAATGCTGAAGTTAAAATTACACATTAATTTCATATCACACCAATATATTGAATTGTCTCAGTCCTATTTGCTGTACTGTACTGTATCAGCCCATAAATGTCCCACTGCAGGGCACGGGCCTACTCAACTATCGTGGGTACGATTAAGAGTGGTTAGGCCATATAGTCTACCACTCTGGCCTAGTGCTACAGGTCAATAATTATGACAAAAAGGATAAAAAAATTGCATTACACTTTCTCATCACATACATAAACTCACGCCTTTTTCCCAGAAGGGGTAGGCAGAGGTTCCCCTGGTAGCAACCAGGACACCCACGTTTCGCCTTGTATTTTCCGTTCCACGATGATATGCTATAAGCTTATCGACTCATCACGCTGGTATTAAAGACCCTTCTCTACATTGAAACTTTGTTGTATCACACTTAATAGGATAGGGAAAACGAATAATGAGACGTAAATTGCCGAAATCATGAACATCAAAAGCGATCATGCTGTTAACAATTTTGCCTTCATTAACGATACACAAAATTAACGGAAAGTAGCTTCTTTGTCATTGGTATTGGTTTTGAATATAACTGTTGGAACCACGATAGGGACCATTCTTTCTCTCTTGCATCTTTTATCCATAGAGTTAGGCAACGCATCTTTAATTCCACATGCATTGTAGGTATTTGTGGTCCGCTATGTTTACTTTCTACAAAGGAACAAGCCGGGGCAATTCCTGCTTATATGCTCTACATGAATCACATGAAAGCACTAAATACTAGAAAGTTGTGTACACTATTAACATTATATAGAAAATCGTGAAGCGTCACACGTGGCTCAATAAACTGCATGTAATATGGTACAGATAAACAACGCTATTACATTGTAATAGTGCAATTACCGCTCTGCTCCGCGCCTTGTATCGAACAGGCACCGACTACGCGACACACGCGGCCTGGTTCGTTTTAAATTAACTTCATATGCCACTCGGCGGATCGAGATAGAAGTTCTTTGTAATAAATCATGAAGATTCCAACTAGATAGGTCCGTATTTTTATGGATTCACGGAGTCGTATTTCAGCGTTAACATCGTTCCATTATTCTGTTTTCTCAAATTATTTATAAAAATGTTACCGCCACATAAACATACATACCTTAATACGACAATTTTTGTTTCTCGTTCCATAGCCAGCTTTTCGGCTAAACTCTACTGAGTTTGTCGTGCGTTATCAATTTTATTATTCAAGTGAAATAGAAGAGAAATACACGTATCCCCAACATTTTATACACACGTACTATCGAATGCACATCGAAATTATCCTGCTTTGAATGTATACATAGCGATGCCAAGTCGTAAACATTCTAGCAAGTATGAGTACACAATAAATTCAAATATTGGTTGGGAAATTCTGACTCTAAACTCTCATAAGACATACATTGGGTGTTAATGTTGGGCAATGCATGAGCGTAATGCACGTGATGATGTTATAACCGTGACAATAATTGTCATGAACTTCTTTAATTATAATTGCATTTGGCACACTAATTGTTGAACACACATGCACGCAGAATTTCAATTTTCTAAATATTGCAATATATCATATTATCATATTTCTAAAATTCTCAAACGTCTAAATACCAACGACGTTAGTTTAAAATAACTATTCATACTCGTAATTAAATATGTAAGTAGCGAAGAGATTTCAAGCAGTCTTCAAATTACATTATGTCTAGACAGGTCTTTATACATACAGTATTTTACTGGGAGTATTCTCATAATAAACGAAATGTAAGTATTACGGTACGACAGTTCAGTGTTTAAAATTTCATAATATGAGTGTACCTCTGTAAAATTCAGCGGTACTTTAAAATGTTTCGCATTCACACGGGTCGGGTGTGTCGTCAGTTGAAGTGAGTATCCATGGCGCAAAATAATACGAAAAAGTGAATACATCCCAGGCTGTTTTTCCACGAAACTTTCTTCTCGAATTACAGTTCGCACCCGCACGAGAAAATTTCAAGAAAATTGGGGTATTTATGTTATGTCGGATCCCGCATTCTTGTTGATACACATTATTTTCCCTTTATTCGGAGGGGCTGGACAGAAGGGAGCTACAATTGAAATGTCAAAGGATTTGTTGCTTAAGGATTTGTTCTATTTATAAAAGGAGCTAAATCCAAGTCGTGCTGTATATAATAATTAGGATGAATGGAACATAATATAATCAAAGACCTACCCTTATTCGTCCCTAATAGGTCTACAAACCTGCCAATAATTCAAATCTAAATCCAATATAATAAGAAATCATTTTCATAACATGTACAACGAAATTAATGACTCTAATATACACACACTTTTGTTAACAAAAAGTTTTTAAATTTATTAACCAATTTCAAAGAACATATTGCAATCAATGGAAAAGCAATTTGTATAAAAGCAGGAATGCACGCGCCTCTCAGTTGTAAATGTGCAAACAAGAAAATATCTGGAACACTTTATCAATTCAGCTAAGAAGCAGACATCCAATCGCGATACAAAAAGGTAAAAAGTGCATCAGCTATGGCGAAATAGCAGGAAATAAAAAGACCCTTTTAAATCCGCAAAGAAATCTACAAGCAACAAAAGCAACGTAGTTGCAGACTCCAAGAAATCTTGTGCAGTGGCTAAGGCTGGGAGTAATCCTCTTAACAGTACCTAGAGTGAACTGGGTTGCTTACACTATGTGACTCACTTGAAACGGGCCGGGCGTTGCGAATTAATAAGTAAAAAGATTGCTCGCTTTATTTTTTCACGTCAAAACGCTGCCTGTCGTGAATGGACAAACTATTGACAAAGTACGTTTGAAAGGGAAGGATTTTAAACTTAAATACGAATGCAGTTTTATTTAAATTTTATTCACAAACTGTCGCAGAGTTGGCGACTCTCGTCGAAAAGACTAAAACTGGCAGACTCGCAATAAAACCATCACCAGAAAAAAATTGCTTAATTCAACATCCGCCACCGCGAAGTCGTGTTACTGTGTTTATTAATATCTTGCCTGGATTATAAACATTGATATATGAAGTTTGAGAAACTTGCGAAAACTCGTACCGCATCCTATACAGACGCTCAAAGTGTCTTGTATGCAATCCACTAAAGTCGTTCAAAACTAAGACCTGCCCATGAATCCGGCGGGCACGCCAGGCATGTGTGAAGCTCGGGCAATATATTTCACGTCATGGCTTATTAATAACGTCTACAATACTATCCTAGCTATTACATTACATAATTTATTGCCCAAATCCTGCCTTGGTAGTGTTTCCTCGCTTGGATTAAAGCTACTGAAACGCTAGATTGGACTCATAAGTAACAAGGGTGTTACCTTATTTTTTCATATATCCCAACGCACTTCATATATCCAAACACATAAAACACATTGCTATAGGTTCAAGCGCGATTTACCCTCGTAATGCAGGTTTTACTACGAAAGAATTCCCCCAGACTAAAATTTACAAGAATTCATAAAAGTAGATTGTACATGAGAGATAGGTTGCCAAAAATCTGACTGTAAATACTAGAGTAGTGTTGCAACAAAGTAAGAGTAATATTAAAATCTGACGTCTTAATTTTAAAGACGCAAGAGTTGCCAAATAACAACAAACTGACACCGTTTGTTTTCATTTTGGATTTTTAAAACACTAAGACACGTTGTTCCTACTCCGAGGATAAATGAAAATAACCCCTCTAGAAACTTATTAAATGAAATATATGCTGCACTTGTTCAATCCGTGTTAGCCTATTGCATTCCTGTATGGGGTGGTGCAGTAAAAACGAAATTAATTGAACTTGAACGTGCACAACGTGCCTTAATAAAAGTAATGTATTTTAAAGGCACACGTTACCCGACGCATAATCTATACTTAAGAAGTAATCTACTTTCAGTAAGAAAATTATATATCCAACAAACTGTTTTGAGGAAACATAAAAGTATGAATCATGTAGAAGATATAGGAGCCAAAAGAGGGAAACATGTTATTGTAAAAATACCAAAATCAAATACATCTCTCGCGGATATGTAATATAATAAACGTTCAGCGCAATTATACAATAAAATCCATAAAGAGTTGAATATCTACAGTAAAGTTTACCACGATTGTAAAAAGCGTATAAAGAAATGGATAATCTCACTCACTTATGAGGAGACAGAAGCACTATTACGATGATTAAATACATACACGTACACACACACACGCATACACACACGCACCTACATACTCACACTCACGCTCACACACGCACACACTACTACACATTAATCGTGGCATAATATTGAAAAGTAATGTTTAAGATTTAATATATTTTTGTATCAATTCAGGGAACGTTTAAATACATGTATATTATCTAATTTTAGTTATGGAAGAGCGGTGTCTCCTAACACAGGCACTAATGCTTAAAAGGAGGCTCCAGCGAACTGTTATTGTAAACGAAAACTTTGTAAAAATTAATAAACGTCCTCTTTATTTATTTTACTATTTTTTTACATTTTTACATATATAATAAAAAATCAAAATACATATAAAAATATAAAAAAATAGATTTACCCAACGATGGCGAGGCTCGAGACTAGGCTTGCCAGACGGCCGGGATTTCCGGGATTGTCCCGGAAATTTGCCTCTTGTCCCGTGTCCAGTAATTAGAGCTTATTGTCCCGGATTCTAAAAAAATACTATATTTTTAAACGGTTTTATTTAGCTCGACCCGTACGGTATTTATTAACAAAATAAAATAGGGACGAAATTGGATTTTTCTATTCATTATCGGCCCGGAGTATCAGCCCCCTCTGCCTACCCCTTTTGGGAAACAGGCGTGAGTTTATGTATGTATGTATATTTTCTACTATGGCCACGACCCAACATTGTTGTCCTAGAATTGTCCCGGATTTGATAAGTTACTATCTGGCAACCCTACTCGAGACCCAAGCCACCGGTGGTTAGGACCCCAAAGTGAGGAACCTCCTCACTATGCGTGCCGTGTCAAGCAATACTGCCTTCTGAATCTGGCTCATGACCCAACGGCCCATTGAGAGCCTCTGGAGATGTTGTTGTTGTAATAATAAACGTTATTATTATTATTATTTTGACATTCGGTAAAATGTAAGTGACGTCACTTGTAAATAATGTTCATATATACACGCATTATAGTGACTAAAACAACTTTGTGGTATAAGTAACAGTCTCAGTATGAAGATCACATTTAGCGTAATAGGTTAAGTCTCCAGAGCTAAGAATCAGATTTAATATAATTTTTAAGGACTTCTCCAGTGCGTACCCTAATGTCTAAGATTGATCGAAGTTTGAAAGTGAAAAGCGCAATGATAGGATACATAAATCATTATGGTATAACAATTTTCTATTCTAAATCACACATTAAAGAATACTTTAAAATAAATCATCATTCAATTTAAAACATGTGTATTTATCACTCGCTCACATAGTAATAGTGAATTAATTCATTTGGACCATGATAGATAATTATTGAGCACTTTGATCTTAGTTGTTTGTTAGAATATAAAGCTGGCAAAATCTATCTATCAAAATCTATCTTTTCTTCTTCTGGTACAAATGACTAGTCTGACTAATCTTGACTTGATACGCGAAGAAAAGACAGTAATATCTAGAAAGAGTCACAATTGTGCTGATTTTCTCGTAATCAAATGTTCAGGGGATTGTCTGATCCAAGAACACCAAAACCACAGAGTACATTCTATATATGGAGAACCAAAACTCAATGCGGATAGATACGCATACCCACAATATTATGTGATTATAGACATCAAATATTTATTAATTCTAGTTTGGACAAATGAGCTAATTAAAAGTATTATATACAAGTCTTATTTATTCCTAATCAAAACATCTATTTTGAACTGAAGAAAATCCTGCCTACAGGCCGCACTATGAGCCAAACAATAGCTATTCCTGTTTATTTTGTTGTGAACAGAACAGTGTGGCAGACAGGTCATCTAGAAACAAATCTTGAACTGGAAATCAAGTTTAGTGCGGCACTAATAGCGCAGACTAGCAGCGAACTATCTAGATTAATCGTTAGACTCTTTTTACTCACTAGGGGACACTCGGGAAATTGAATTCGGGATGAAACTTGGTATTAGAATAAGTTTAGGTTTACGAAATAAGGATAGTATAAGAAAGCAATTTCGATGTTAATCAACATCGATAGGTTGGGGCGCTTTTCTTGATGATACCATATTTGATACGATAATTGAAATAACTACAACATGGTTAGTTATTCGGTTAGTAATAGTTAATTTAAGCAATTACCTTAATTGAATTATAAATATTCCTTAAGCAAGAGATTTCATTTAACAAACATAAAATATAAGTAGAAAGAAAATTAATTCATAATGTTCTATCCTGTATAAAATTTCTTTACGAGATTTTATATGAATTTGAAAATCTTATAAACCAGTAAGATTGATAAATTTTTGCATTTGTTACACACCCGTTATATCTCAGTTAATTCTTGTACTGTTTAAGCAAAGTAATTTATGGATAATTGAAGCTAAATCTTCAGTCTATTCTTGATTTAAAAACAGTATTCCAATTCTTCATTATCTCCTTTCGAACATTGTTTATTATCGTGAGTTATCCGATACACCGTTTCAAAAACAGTTGTTAGGCCACGACGATGATGTATATTTTCCTTTATAATTGTTTAAGAAATAAGATATCTTAGTCAGTGAACACAGGCTTATGTTTAAAATAAACACGGTTCAGCCGTTTGTAAATGCATCCATTAGTCAACCAAAAATAAATTATAATTAAATATAGTGAACACAATAGTCTTGCGCACTATACCAAACCAATCAGAAATAACTGGATTTGTTAAGGCAATATACTTACACATATTGAGGAAAATTTGTTGTGATAAGTACAATTTAGTACTCTTAATAATAATAAATATATTTTTCTAAGCAATAATCAAAGGAGCGACAAAAAAACCGTAAGCATTTTTCCAGTAGCTATTTTGTTTACATATAGTAACTAGGATTTTGCTTTATAAGTATTTCTAATTTCTATCTTTAAGTGTCAAGTAACTAGTATTTTCGATCGAAGCTACCTCTATAGATAGATAAGCAAGCGGTCTATGTTGAAAATTTTACAAAAAACAAACGCCACATTTCATATCTGCTCTCGCGAAGTGTGGAAAAATAAATTTTCGTACATAATAAAAATGAAAATGTACGTCGACTGCCAGTATTGTGTTTAAATAAGAATTGGAATAGAATTTATTTTCATGTGCACGTGATATTTTTCGATGTGGTTCAGTCAGTTTTTGTGCATATTTTGTTTTGCATAAATATTTCTACAATAACGACATTTTTATATTCCGGAGGTAACATTGTATTTGAAATAGTTTACATATTTTATTATAGAACCATAAATATTGATATTAATTTATATATAATAACTAAACTATATTTTTGTGATTTATATTTTATATTAAGTCATTCAGCTGTTGATTTTAAACTTGAGACTTTCGCAATACTTAATTAAACACATAATAAAAGGATCCCAGCATATTTTTATCGCAAGCGCCGACAATACAGACTATTCAGAAGTATGTCCGGAAAAGTTAAGCTACCGAAAGTTAAATGGAAAAGTTTGACATTCAAATTGACAGTGTCGACAAGACCGTGGTTCGACCGCCCCTTGGCCAAATGAGCTTAATAAAATTGATTTGCGAAAGTGTTATGTCTCGATTTCCGCCCTAATAAAACAAGTTTATGTTCAATTTCATTATTACTATCAATGGGTGAACTTTTGGGAGTTTCCGTTCTCTTTTACTACGGCGAAAACGCTTTTCTTAACGTTTTTGTTAGTCTGGGAGCAAATGCGATCGCGAAATACGGTTTTACAGAAATTAAACAATACAAATAATATTCACTTAAAGGACACCTTATGGCTAGTAAAACTGTAAATTAATTTAATTTAATGAGCAATATTGACAATATTAAATTGTACATTTAATACGTTCGATTTTATTACACTGTCAGTTGATGAAATGTATTTGATGTATTTCATTTTGCCAGGATCAATTAAAAAAGTGCTTGGTGGTCTGTTGGTAACGGACCAGACGCGGCTGCCAACATGTTCACGGTGGTTGCGGGTTCAAATTCTTGGGCATACCTTTGACTTCTCAGAGTCATGGGTGTATTGATAGTCAATCAGCACGCAATATAACGGTGAAGGAAAACATCGCGGGGAAACCTGCATACCATAGCGATTTGTGAAAATGTGTGTGTGAAAACTGATAGGCCACTGTCAAATCTTATTCTTTTAGAAAGTAAAAATAAATTCAATATTTGCGTAATCATTGCTTTGAAACTCATAAGAAAACGCCGTTATTTTGATGGTAGTATACGCCGGTAGTAACCACCGCATGAGATGGTGGAATACCGCACAGACCCACACATGTCTCGCGTAATAGGCTGACAAAACTATACAAACTGACGAGAGATATCCGACGCTATCCGAACTGCACACTTACCGTCAGCTGCATTATAGGTATAAAAAATGTAATAAAAATTCGCTCACGATTCTTAATGCGACCAAGTGTAACAGGAAAATAAACCAAGATAATTTAAATTAACCACTACAACTAGGCAATGTCTGGAAAAAAATATCTTGAAAACGTACAAATAAATCACGGCAGCAGAAACTTAAGGAGTCTTTCGGAGTAGGTAAGCGTTTGTTTGTTGTGAGGATTTCTGCCGGTAAGCAAGTAATAAAAAAGTCTTAATACTTGAGCCCGACGGGAAAGTGAAAGTTAACCAGTCTGAGCGCGCAATCAAGACTATGAAAAATTAATCTTTTAATTAAAAATGAATTCTTAAAGACTTATCTTGAAGTTAGTGCGCGATCTGGAATATTTCTTATCATTTACACTGTTTTATGTTTTCAATTCGCTTTGTTAGTAGGGAGTTAAGTGTTTTGTTACTTTGTGATTATGATATTAATAACGGCTCGGCCCAACTTCGTGCGGGTACTTTCAGATTTAATATTAATACATTCTATCGACTTACACTTCCACTTCCCTGGACATTCTAAAAGTAGTTTTTATTACTGTCATATTCTGTCTACACTGCTCTTTATTTTCGGAATTAAAATTGTCGACAGTATTCAGTGCTTAAAATAAGTGGTATTTCACATTATCATAATGAAATAACCTGATAATCTAATACGCTTCAATAATAATCATCCTTAATTTAATTAGGTACCATCAACATTAAAAACACGCCTACTTAAAAGACGAAACCCAACTTAATCTTACACCAAGCCTACGGGCTTAAGATACAATTCTGTATTCTTATCTCAAACCTCAAGATTAAATATTTAAAGTTTCTCGTGCTGTGAATAACGTAATCCAACTCCAATGTTTACACATAAGAATATGTAGGAATCCGGGTCGATAATGGCCAAGTCCAGCGTATTGCCTGTATGTGGGTCGATAGCCGAGTAATCTTCCAATCACACCATCAGTTTATCTCTTCGACAGATGGTATACGTACGCGTTAGTTGGCTGCACATCAACGACACACGTGCATCGCATTTCGACTAATGGCATTAGGACTTTCGTAGTGCCGTACCCGCTGAGCGGGCGGGTTGAAAAACGCTGTTTTATTGTGTTATTAAACATAATTATGTGTAGAAGGATAACAATATAACGAGTACAGAAATGCCGTTATTTTAACAATGTAATTCACAGGAACTTAACACATTCCAGAAATACGATTGTATAGGTAAAAATGTACAATACATACAGACTTATGATTATCAAATTAATTAAAATCAATCAAACTTCATATTTATAATAATTAATGTCCCCTTATTTTATACTAGTTCGCTTAATTTTAATGAAACTAAAGAATATATTATTTTTCCGTGTAAAAAGCAATCTACATAATATGATTACTTTTTGTAAAAACTATGTCGGTCCATTGTTACATACATACATTGACCAACAAAATTTCCGCATTTATAATAATAGGAAAGCACGTTTGCGTAGCGGCAATACGTCACGACAATTGAGCGTATTTTAAACGACAGTATGCATAGCGCTCAGATCGTGCATCATTTTGAACAATGTCACGTTCAGAAATAGACCGATGCACTTGCCTTACACCAAAAACAACTACCGCTCGGGTGAATAATTGAATTGTACGTCCCTGTACAGTCGGTTTATTTGTAAACGCTAGAGGAAACAGCTAACTCAACCCAATTCTGTATAAACGTACGACTTCCTGCAACAACATTCTATGCGTGTGAAAAATATTCAAGATCAAAACTTGTGCCAAAATGACGTGCGTCTTCCGCTGTGAAAAAAATTAACAGTGTTTAAATAAATAAGATAGTTTTGACATATTTGATGTAATACATTACTGATTTATATTGGGAGGTGAGTTCAAATGCATAAACTCACACATTTATTTGTTGACGTTAACAGTAAAATATTAAGATTTATATCTTCATCCGGCAAGTACCAGTTCTAAATTCGATTCATGACATGGTTTTTAGAAGTGCACTTTTAAGCCATCGTCAGGGATTTTAATCGACCGTAAAATACTTTCCAAAACAAAATTAATATTATGCAAAATTAAAACAAGGAAATGAAAATTGTTTTAGGCGCGTGTCCAAAAATAAGCAACAGTACAAAACAGCGACAAGACTAATCACAACAAATAAAAGTGGACGACGGTGTTTGCTACCTAAATTACCGGCCGTCTCGAGTTCCCGCCGAGAGCAACACACAAGAAATCGTCGGAAAAACCTATCAAAACTTGGGAAAATTCAATAAGGGCACTTGGAAAGTTTGTTAAAGGAAGTAACAGGAATATTTTTATGAAAAAAAAATCTCAATTCGTGACGTCGGTAAAATAAAAATAACGTGCAACCCTCAAGGCTGGGGGAGAATCAAGTTTGTTTGTTAAGTTCGCCCATCAATGTGGCAGGCACGTTAAAATGCTAATTTATTTTACACCTGACACTGTATCACTGTGCGTTCACGTTTATAAGACACGCCGCAGAAATTTATTCTTCAATAAGCATTGTTTTATTGAGTATGTGAATATTATTATTGAGAATAATAGAAGTTGAGAATGTAGAAATAAATCTATGAATAATTTTACGAGAAGCATAGTGAAAAAGAGTCAAAGGAAAAAGAAGAACTTGTTCAAAGTAACAATCCATAAAATATAGTTTAAGGCGTCTAAAATAAGTATATTAAAAATTTATTTTATTTAACATAAACGAATATCTTTAAAAAAGTGTTAAGAATATTTGATTAAGCTTTAGGACGAAGTTCCGAATGAAAAAATTTTAAAACTAAAATTACGTAATATTACGAATAGATTACGAGACCAACGCCTAAATATAATATTTCTTAAGCCCACATCCATTAGTCAAAATATGCACACACATTATACGATATGTCGTATATATTAGCTGTGAACAAATTTAGCTGGAGCAAACACGCATAAACCCATAAAAAATGAGGCAAAATAAACTAAAAACTCATCAAACGGCGTGGAAAACAAACTGTCGGAGCAAACGGACCGTGTTTCGATAGTATTATTGCCTTGACTTGGGGCTTTGTAGTTAGCAGTAAACGATACGATGCAACGAGAGGCCGTGGGTTCGATTCCTACACCAAGACAAATATTTGTGAAGCCTACAAGTATTTGTCCCGGGTCAAGGGTGTTTGTGAGACTGAAAAGTCTCTCTCAGTTTCTGATACCCACGACACAAAACTTAATTGATCTTAATGTGGGGTCCGGACTATGCACGTGACTAATTAAAAAAAATTAAAAAAGTAGCAATAATTCCTTTTCCGTTTCATTCTACGAGGGCGGTTTGATAAGTCCGTGACTTTTTGAATAAAACATTTTTTTTGCGGCAAATAAACATTTTATTTTTCTACATAATCACCTTTTAGCTCGATACATTTAGTCCAGCGTTTTTCTAATTTTTTTATTCCCTCCAAATAATAGGTTTTCTCAAGGCTCTCAAAATACGCGTTTGTTTCGGTAATGACTTCTTCATTAGACTCAAATCTCTTACCACCCAGCCATTTCTTTAGGTTTGGAAACAGATAATAGTCGCAGGGGGCTAAATCTGGAGAATATGCTGGATGGGGTAGCAGTTCGTATCTCAATTCGTGGATTTTGGCCATCGCGACTAAACAAGTGTGCACACGTGCATTGTCTTGATGGAACAGCACTTTCTTCTTCGCCAAATGCGGCCGTTTTTGCTTCAAGTCAACGTCGAATCTGTCCAAAAGCTTTGAATAATATTCGCCGGTGATTGTTTTACCTTTCTCGAGGTAATCAATGTGAATGACACCGCGTGCATCCCAAAAAACCGTGGCCATGACCTTGTTGGCTGACAGACTCTGTTTGGCCTTCTTTGGTCCACGTTCACCCCGAGCAACCCACTGTTTCGATTGTTCCTTGGTCTCTGGCGTGTTATGATGGATCCATGTTTCGTCCACAGTAATAAAACGGCGCAAAAATTCGTCCGGATTACGGCTGAACATCGCTAAACACTCTTTTGAAGTTGTCACACGATTGCGCTTATGGTCGAGTGTGAGCAATCGCGGCACCCATCTCGCGGAGAGTTTTCTCATGTTCAAATATTCGTGTAAAATATGATGTACCCGTTCAGTTGAGATACCTACAGCATGAGCCAACTCACGCACTTTCATTCTCCGATCATCCAATATCATTTCATGGATTTTATCGACGATTTCCGGCGTGATCACTTCTTTTGGGCGACCTGAACGTTCGGCGTCACTAGTGCTGGTACGACCACAACGGAACTCTGAAAACCACTTCTTTACCATTGAAATTGATGGTGCCGAGTCCCCGTAGTATTTATCAAGCTTTTCCTTAGTTTCAGTGATGGTTTTTTTACGTAAAAAGTAATGCTTAATCAGCACACGAAATTCACTTTTTTCCATTTTCGTAAAAATTCACGAGGTTGTCTGCTTTGAATGGCTATCAAACACCAACTGCATGACGTAGATTGCTCAAAATTTGACATTTGCCCACTAATAGATTACAGTTGACGGCAGCACTGTTGCATTTGGAATAACTGCGCGGGAAATTCAAAAAGTCACTGACTTATCAAACCGCCCTCGTAGCAGTGATGTCTTGCTTTTGTCCTTAATTTTCGATTGCCCGCCCATTCCTCAATAAACCGCTAACCGCACTAAATGGTCAGCCTAACAAACCGGAAGATGCCATGTGCACAATCTACATACGAGCTTACGAAAATTATTGCGCAGATTTACTTAAACGATTGTTATCATAACATAATATAATATGAGCTGTCATTTCCTTATTTTCTTTAGCTAATGCCTAAATACTCAGTAATTCAGTTTAGCTAACGAGCTAAAATAAACCAGTTGAACATAAACATTAGTTTGGAAGCACGTGCGTTATAAATTAAACAGAATTCGAAATGGGTATTGCATGAGCAGCGAACGTTACTTCTGCTCAAATACCTAACAGCAGTAGACGAGAGCTCCCACTTACGCTGTAATAGTTTTCGATCTTACGAATGTTGGTAGATTAATTGTAAATAAACATAGTATCTACACAACAAAAGATCATGCCAGTGTCGCCAAAAAAATGGGCATCGGTGTTACTAATGCACCTCGCAGTTCGCTGAGATTATTCCTTCCCAAGATGTCTTTATAACATTTCATTAATTAAGATCTACCCAAAGTTGTGGAAAATAATATAAAAATAAATAATCGTCATTTGTTGATATTACTTAATTTTACAGCGCAAGAGTTTATACTTCATTTTGTCATTACTATTTATATTTTGTTAACCATACATTACAATTTAATAACAATACTAATATATTTTATATTTTTAATAAAACTTAACATAAGCAAATCGTTACTTGATTTGTGCCATTGATCAAACACCTCATCTTCTTTCTCACTCTTCCTAGCTGCAGTTTTTTTATTGAAAACCTTCTAGGTTACTTTTTATGTTGCTCTTTCTCCACAAATTTCCATTTGTTTTTTTTAGAAACGTTGAAAGGCACTAGATGATTTAGGAAGACGCGACCTGGCCAAACCCACTTCGTTTCATTTCTATTAAAACAAATATATGTTTATTCTCAAATTATACTAAATTAAAGCTGGTTTAACGTCAAGGGCCTTTTTCATAGATAGATTTAAAACCTATTACCTATTGAAAACCTATTTTAGTTATCGAATGTTTTGTCTTCTTCGCTCAAACTGAACAGTCAAACTAACAGAAGAGTTAAGAATTACTAATACATAAATGTATATAATATGGGAAATTACAATAATAAATCTACATCTATCTAATTACAATCATAAACCTTACTGTATCATTATTGTCAATTCCAGGCTAGATTTTTTCCGTAATTTTAACCACCATACTTAGCCAACATCAATGCTGGATCCTAAAATCTACTCCAACGCAGTGGTGCACTACTACAAAGAAACTTAATTCTACCAAATGAGCTACGAGAAAAAGTATACAAATAACAAAAACAAATATGACGCTATTTAATGCAAAAATAACCTTACATTTTTTAATGTTGGCCTATTTTTCACAGTCTGAGATTATATTTTTTGTGTCATTAAGTCCTATCTCATTAATGAAGAGTCATTAAAACCTTTCTCTGTCACCCAAAGGAATTTAATGTAATACTTTATTTTTGTTTCACTCGACAGCAATAGCGATTGAGTACAAGACTTAACATGTTCTTTACGGCAGGAGGAGGACTTTGAAAATGTTATAAATTCTATACTCTAAACGTATCTATAAAGAGTTTATAAATGGTTACGACTACTGTACGTCCTTCTAACTACAGTAAAGCATAAAAAGGTCATTGAATCCACAATGAAACAAATTTACAGCAGGTCATATCAAAATGAAATGGCACATGCAAAACAAAGCAGACTGCGGCAGCGATTATAGTTTCGAAGGTCTTTTATAATTAGCACATTATACAATGCTCCACTACAAATAATTATTTAAACATATTTAAGTAGTTTTACTCACGCAATGATAGACACGAAGGACGAATATTTAATGACAATGTTATCCGTACCTGGAATCAAAAAGCAAACATTGTACTGTGCATTCACACAGGAATATAAAATTTGAATAGTGCCTAATATGTTATTTAGTGGTGATGTGTGACTGGGTAAGTGGGTAGAGGACAAATTGGCGTATAATGAGGCATCTTCAAGATAAGTGTATGTAAAAATGTGTAATTCTACTTGGGATTACCTATACGTTTATTCGATGCGATGATACTATCGGATATGACTAGGCATAACTAAAACCAAGGATTAAACGCCTTTAAAATATTTTTTTGCTCCGTGGTCATCGTGTATCATCAATATGACTTAGCAATATCACATAATCCGCCCAATACCTTTATTTTTATATCTAAGAATGACTGACAGATAATCTGACTTGTGATATTTCGATCGACTGGCTAACTGTCAATACTTATAACATATATTGAAGTACCTACCCAAATTATTCTCCCACTTGAGAATAGAACTTAATACCACGAGTTCTAGGAAGCTCTTGTACACTTGTTTAGACATCTTGTTTGTCAATATTTTCATACATAGTAGTGTTTCTAATTTACTGGGCAGACGTCTTAAACGCGCTCTTTGAAAGCTCAGCGTGTTTGGTAATGTTCTTCCCTGAATGCTGTCCTGTAAAAACTGATATTGTGCTCAATCGCAGCCGATGCACAATTTCCATATGATCAACTGAATCGACCCCTTTGTAGTCAAAAATTATTTCATCGCCCGATATCGAAATACCAAACACAAACAGCAGCGTAAAACGTCTGACACACATACGTCAATCTCATATCTGATAGTCTTCTTTATATTGAAAAATCTCTCCTTCGATATTCTACATAATATTGAGGAGGATTAGGGATATTCAACAATAAACCAAGTCCACCGGATAACTAATATAATTGAAAAAGGTCTAGAAGAGAAAAATGTTTACTCGACGGTGTTCCTAGATGTTGCTCAAGTACTTTTGACAAGGAATCGCACCACCGCTTCCTTTATAAACTAAGGAAAATTCTGCCTAAGCAATTTTAAGACATTCTGGAATTTTTATATTTCTAAAAGAATATTTCGTATAAATCATGAAGATTCTTAATCAGAAATTAAGAATTTAAGCAAGCTAGAGTATCACAGGGAAGTGTACTAAGTCCGGTCCGGTACTTATTATACACCTATAATATACCCAAACACTATACCCTACTGTTATATACAAAACATGGAAAACAACGCAAGACGATACAGAAATTATAGCTACAGATTCTACTCACGAAAAAGCAGTGAATAAAGTCCAAACAACGTCTTCTCCAACTGCACTGAAAATAAATGAAACAACATCTGTACATATTGACTCCACCAACAAAAGGCCAAAGAATGACCCTGTGTTCATAACGGTAAAACCATACCATATGAAAATACAGGAAAATACCTAGGCAAAACTCTGGACGCAAAGCTTCGCTGGAAGGCACACGTCAAACAGAAACGCGACGACCTGGAAACTCGCTATAGGAAGATGTATTGGCTACTTGGCAAATACTCTACAGTCTACGCTGTCTGTACACAACAAAGAACTGTTGTAAAAACAAGTCCTAATGTTGTGGACTTACGGTATACAGTTGTCGGGATGTACCAAATCAAGCAATATACTAATAATACAGCACTTTCAAAACAAATTACTAATCGGTATAGCAAAGGCCCCATAATACGTAAGAAACGAAGATCTAAATCGGGACCTCACAGAGGACTTCATTACAAATATTGTAAATAAAGTATGCCGAAGCTGATAAACATCGACTTTTGCATCATGCGAACGTCGAAGCAATCCAGCTTCTCGAAAACACAGACCTAGTGAGAAGACTGAAAAGGACAAAACCTTTGAGTTAGTGTAACGTAGTGCAATGAGTGCTAGCGAAAAATACGCGAACATTGCGTCTTCCTCTTAAGAGAGACAATAAGAAAAATGTTACTGGACATATTCTTAATCATAGTCTCTTTAGAAGTTAAGGTTTCATTTAAATAACTTATTAGTCATAAGGGTACATTGTTATGCAAATCAGGTATAATTTAATGGTTTCTTAGATTTACGCGAATGTTACACATTGAAATAAAACTATTTTATACGGATAAAAATCAAATCGCGATAAAATCCGTATAAAATAGTTTTATTTCAACAGGTATAATTTAATACATTATAAAAAAGTTGGCAACAACTCCGGCGATTGATTCCGCCCGAGTGAAATGCATATAGGTATCGAAACTAATTGTGATGAAAGCTTTTAATCTATACTTGTACATTTATCGGCCGAGAGAAAATTAGTGATGGACCGAGTCAATATCGATTAACGAAAAACAACGCCGCGGCCGATGGGTTTGCGAACCTGACGCACGCTCGTCCCCAAGCGTCATTAATCAAATCACTGCTATGCGGTTTAATGGCAGACTAATTACAGTTTGCGCGCGAATCACCTACACACACCGTCGCAGTAATTACTGCATTAACTCCACTGCGGAAACGCTTAATACGGGATAATGCTGATTACATATCGCAATGCGGGCGCTAACCAAAAGTTTGCCCAGCTATGCCGTCAATCAAACATTCAGCTTTACGCGCCATTGTCATGTCAAAGTGAGCGGATTGAGCGGACCACTCCTGCAGCCATTTCGGTACTAGACAATGCCGAAAAACAATGAGAATATTGTTCGCGGCGAATCACTACATCTCCCACGTTGTTTGATGTCAATGTCAACCGTCAATTTATGTATGAGATATTATTGTTTTGGAGAATTTCATATTGCTAATGAACCTGTAATAACCAAAAGTGTGCTCAGTTTATTCTAAAAACTACGTTATATAAATTAAGAGTAATTCCATTACGATGTAGATAAGGGGATGCACACATATAACGCTTTGTACGTGAGCGGTCCCGTTCGGGTGGGGAAGAAGCACGGGCCAGCCATTGTGACGATAACAATAAACGAAGAACAGAGCAATTAGCCGCAGCTATTTGAGTTTATCGTGCGTAAAACGAGAAAAGAATTAAACACGTGATGCATCTTGAAAGAAGTTCATTAAACGCCGTGAGTTTTATAGCACTTTATAGAGTAAAAACTAAAGTGTAAATCTAATGTACAAAATAATTTAGTAACCAGGCTGATGCGATAATACAAATGTTTTTATTCACCATAAGTCTCTCAGAGCATGAACCTTTGAATTGGAGTTTGACAAATAGGTAATGAAACCCGCAAAACTCATATACAGCGCGTAAAAGTCACTCGGTCAAATCTACAACTGTTTCTATTGTTTTGGACGTTATGCCATTTTTATACATTAACTATATAGGTAATTCAACAGATGTGAATATGTTTATCTAAAAGTTACAGGTAACAAAGATGATCAAAGTTTTAATCAGGCAGAACTATTTATTGAACTTTTCGCACCGGCCAATGCATGATTTTCATTAGGTGGGCTTAAATAAACCGACGAACGATAGGCTTTGCATACATCGTACATCCTAAATTACAGGCGTTGAGCCTAATTTAGTCAACAGTTACCCATAGGTTATGTATTTAATTAAATAAAAAGCAAATAGGTACTTACTTTTGATTAATTGCTATAATCCTGATCCATCGGATTTTTGTTTTAATAATTTTGCTACCTCGGCCTTTAAATCTTGAATTTATGATTGAATTCTTATCATATCATCTGTCATTTTATCTTTCTTTTTCAAATTAATATTAAATTACCTTAAATATAAAAATCAAGTACTCTATTTTCTAAGTTTGTTATAAAACGTTTGTTTATAAGACGAAAAGATATTCAGAGAGTGCCAGAGTCTTGAGAGAAATTCTTAGAATTGTCTAAAAGAACCAAAGTTTGCGACTCTATTTTATTACAGAGTAGTAACTTTTGAGAAAACCATGCATGCATCCATAGACATTTGTTATGCAACTATTCGAAGTAGTTCAGATTACATAAGACTACAGTAATGAACTAAATTGAAATTTAATGAACACCTTGTAATTGACGTAGTACCGTGCTAGTGGATAAGATTGTATATGTGTTACGGCTGGGCAGTGATTTTATTTCCCGTTATGTCTTGATGATGGATGGAAGACTTGATTTAAGATATTTATGCAATGTGTAAATAATCACCTTGAACCTTCTTATGCCAGATGAAATCTTATGCTGAATATAAATAACTAATAATAAATAAATACACCCAACAGTCACATACATAGTCCTGACCCCACACTAAGATCGAGTCTTGTGTCGTGAGTATCAGAAACTACGAGAGACTTTTCGGTCTCACAAACACCCAGACCCGGAACAAATATCTGTGGACCACACAAGCGTTTGTTTCGGTGCGGGGATCGAACCCGCGGCCTCTCGTTTCACAGGCGGCGTCTAACCAACTGCGCCACGGAGGCTGTCAAGTGTGTGGCTGTGAAATTGTGAATATAGCCCGTCTTAAGAGTTTCTACAGCGGCCTGTTGGAAGCGGTGTGCATCTAGCGACGTCTTACAAACTTTTGACTTCATTGTATCAAAACTAAATATACAACATAAACGTCAATTCTACAAATATAAAACCATAATGACCTTGTAACAGCAGCAAAGCAATATTTACATGTAGTAAAAAATCCATGACGAGAATGATTTCACGCGCTCGCGTCTGGTAAGGCACGCACGGTATTAGAACTAAACATTAACGTACCGCAAGGAAATTGTTTACGGCGTACCAAAGTAGATTTTATCGTAATGAGATCCGGAACTAATGATAAAAATCCTACAAGTAACATAGCATTAAGCTGTCAACTAGGGTAGCCAAGAACGTAAATTAAAATGTATGGAAATAATGGTATCCACATTTCAAGAAATAAAAGATTTTACTGGTGTATTAAGGCCTTATTCAAAGACAGATTTAAAACCTATTTTAGTCATGCTTAGTAATCGGTGAAATAATTGTTGAAATATAATCATAGGTTTTAAAATTACATATACGAGTACATTTAAATATGTGTTACTCAATCTCAAAATGTATAAAAGCGATCTAATGTATTATGGTGTTTGTGTATCATTTTAAATAAAATAGTTTTTTTTTATAAATGTATACTTAGTATATTCTATAAGCATTTGTTATATAAAGTGTAAATGGACAATGTTACTAGGTATGCCAAATCGCTTGAAATGTTGTCTCAGTAAAGCCTTTATGTATACAAACACACTAGTTTTTGTTGTAGTCAAAAATACCTAGTAGTTTTGATTTTATAGGTATTCAAAGTTTTGAAAAATATCGAGTCCCGCTACAGTCACGTGATCGCTTGTGACGTCATTTTACAACGCGCCGCACGGGCCACGACTCGCTTCGTATCAAATCGCCAGCGATTATAGTAGTTGTAATAGCTTGCGCAGTGTTTTGTTGGTTTTCGTTCGCGTATTGACTTAATAGTTTAATAATAGTAAATATTATTCGATTAATAAAATGGATGAAGGATTCGAAAAAGGGCAATCGGATAATCTACCTAAAATAGATGGATTAATGGTTGCGCTTTACATAACAACAAATAGTGATAATGGTTTCTTAGATTTACGCGAATGTTACACATTGAAATAAAACTATTTTTACGGATTTTATCGCGATTTGGTTTAATTTTTACATTTTTTAACTTCCCGACGTTTCGATTGCTTTTCAGCTTTCGTGGTCACGGGGCAGACTGAGGTATTAGTCATCTGCTCTGTGACTGTTACAATTAAACTACCCTTAATTTTCAATTATTAAATTAAAAAGACCCATACAGATAAATATCTGAACGGTGAATCTCACCACCATCCGAAACAGTTAGCTACCGTGGGTAAATCTTTGTTTCAGAGAGCACAAGGAATCTGTGACGAGAAACACCTGGCGACTGAGCTGCAACACGTCAAGCAGGTACTGCGAGACAACAAGCTCCAAATTCCACGCCGCCGTCACAGAAACCGAGTGAAACCAGCCACAGTTGAACGGGCCCCGGTTATACTACCTTACATCAAAGGAGTCACAGACAAGATTGGCTACATCCTGAAGCGTGCTTCCATTAAAACATACTTCAAGCCGCCCAAGAAGATTAGTCAATTCTTACCACCTGTCAAGTGTCATATACCTTTGCAAGAACCGGGCGTATATAAAATAGATTGTGACTGTGGCCTCTCTTATATCGGCCAAACGAAGAGAAGCATAGGGACCCGCGTAAAAGAACACATAGCTGACGTCAAACACCGACGCTCAACGAAGTCTGCAGTTGCTGAACACATCGAGGAAGGCTCCAAGCATTACCTTCGTTTTGATAAGCCCCAAATCCTTGCTAAAGAACACCGTTTCCTGCCCAGGATGTTTCGCGAGGCTATTGAAATTAAAAAACATCCAAATTTCAATAGAGAAGATGGCTTGAAGCTTGCACCATCATGGGATCCAATTCTACATTTGATTAAATCGGAACCCAAAAGACCAGCTGCCAGACCTCAAGACACAGTGAGCTCCTTCTGCGTAGATCGGATCGCAACAACTAGTTAACTTTTTTAAATTAGCTTTTTAATTTAATAATTGAAAATTAAGGGTAGTTTAATTGTAACAGTCACAGAGCAGATGACTAATACCTCAGTCTGCCCCGTGACCACGAAAGCTGAAAAGCAATCGAAACGTCGGGAAGTTAAAAAATGTAAAAATTAAACCAAATCGCGATAAAATCCGTAAAAATAGTTTTATTTCAATGTGTAACATTCGCGTAAATCTAAGAAACCATTATGCAAACCAGTACGGACTGCAAATTGCAAACCAAATACGCCGGTTGGAGAATTTGAAAACTAAGCGCGCAAGAAATATATCATCTTTGAATTTCTTGAAGAGATGCCGTGATCATAGTCTCATCCCCACGTGTGTGAAGATATCACCGAAGAAAACCATACGAGGGAGCGCTAAAATTCTAAGCCAGGCGAGTAAAAAACTGTTACAAGCTACCATACATGAAACACGATCTGACCTACATTACATAAATAATTGTATTGAAAAATCATCCAATGAATTAAAGACAGTATTATCACCATTTGATTTTAAAAATTGCATCGACACATTAAATAAACGTGAAACATCTAAATATAACGAATGCAAAAATAAACACATAATTAAATATGAAAAACTTTTATCCAAATCAAATGTTAAAAATTTTAACAACTCTGAGTGCAGACACGGAACGCACCCTAACATAGATAACACGCACTCCGGCGCAGATAAACAACGCGCTGTTATAAATCTGTCAAAACATCCATTGGATGAAAACACAATTCAGGTTTTATCAAGAGGTCTAAATTTTGCCGTAACTCCACGTAGGATACCGTATGAAGACATTATTTGTAACGTTGAGAACAGTCTCTTCATTAACAAATTGGAGAAGGAAGATTCGGAGGCGATACGTCAAGATATATCATCTTTATTACGACGAAACAAAGTGCCGAAACCAAATCTTCCAAAACAACTATTTATCGCCTTAAAGAACCTGCGATCTATGAAGGAATTAACTGTTCTCCGTGCAGATAAAGGGAATGCGACAGTAGTGATGGATACTTCAGATTATAACAATAAAATTGAACAACTTTTATCGGATGACACTACTTACAAAATAGTCAAATCAGACCCGACTACCAAAATATTAAAGGCCACCAGCTCTTTAATAATCAAGTACTCCGAGAAGTTAGATCTGAACTCTAAGTCACTCATCCCATCGTGTGCAAAACCTCCAAAATTGTATGGATTACCCAAAATACACAAGGAAAATGCTCCACTACGTCCCATCGTGAGCCAGATCGACACACCAACCTACAGATTGGCTCAGCACGTAGCACAAGTGCTTTCACCACTCAGAGGAAACACTAGAGCATCTGTGAAGGATTCATACCAATTTGTCAGTGACATTAAACATCTACAATTAGCTGACAATGAAACAATGGTTAGTTTTGATGTCCAGTCACTTTTTACAAGCTTACCAGTACAAGACTGCATCAAAATTGTCACTAAGAAGTTAGTAGAGAATGACATGCCACTAGAATATGCAGAATTACTCAAACATTGCCTCACATCTGGCTACATGTTGTGGAATAATCAATACTATGTACAAATAGACGGTGTTGCTATGGGCTCACCTGTATCTCCTGTAGTTGCCGATATTTTCATGGAGGACTTTGAGGAGACAGCCCTTAGTACAGCCCCGGTCTCGCCAAGATTTTACAAGCGGTACGTAGATGATACTTTCACAATCTTACCATCTAACCAAGTAACTGCATTTTTAAATCACCTCAACTCCATTAACAATAAAATTCAATTTACTATGGAGTTGGAACATAATAAATCTCTTGCCTTCTTAGATGTTTTAGTTATCCGTAATCCTGATCAGTCCTTAGGTCATACCGTGTATAGAAAAAAGACCCATACAGATAAATATCTGAACGGTGAATCTCACCACCATCCGAAACAGTTAGCTACCGTGGGTAAATCTTTGTTTCAGAGAGCACAAGGAATCTGTGACGAGAAACACCTGGCGACTGAGCTGCAACACGTCAAGCAGGTACTGCGAGACAACAAGCTCCAAATTCCACGCCGCCGTCACAGAAACCGAGTGAAACCAGCCACAGTTGAACGGGCCCCGGTTATACTACCTTACATCAAAGGAGTCACAGACAAGATTGGCTACATCCTGAAGCGTGCTTCCATTAAAACATACTTCAAGCCGCCCAAGAAGATTAGTCAATTCTTACCACCTGTCAAGTGTCATATACCTTTGCAAGAACCGGGCGTATATAAAATAGATTGTGACTGTGGCCTCTCTTATATCGGCCAAACGAAGAGAAGCATAGGGACCCGCGTAAAAGAACACATAGCTGACGTCAAACACCGACGCTCAACGAAGTCTGCAGTTGCTGAACACATCGAGGAAGGCTCCAAGCATTACCTTCGTTTTGATAAGCCCCAAATCCTTGCTAAAGAACACCGTTTCCTGCCCAGGATGTTTCGCGAGGCTATTGAAATTAAAAAACATCCAAATTTCAATAGAGAAGATGGCTTGAAGCTTGCACCATCATGGGATCCAATTCTACATTTGATTAAATCGGAACCCAAAAGACCAGCTGCCAGACCTCAAGACACAGTGAGCTCCTTCTGCGTAGATCGGATCGCAACAACTAGTTAACTTTTTTAAATTAGCTTTTTAATTTAATAATTGAAAATTAAGGGTAGTTTAATTGTAACAGTCACAGAGCAGATGACTAATACCTCAGTCTGCCCCGTGACCACGAAAGCTGAAAAGCAATCGAAACGTCGGGAAGTTAAAAAATGTAAAAATTAAACCAAATCGCGATAAAATCCGTAAAAATAGTTTTATTTCAACAAATAGTGATTTCGTTGCCGCCGAAATGCGAGGAATAAAAATGCAACGGTAAGTGAAATTTCCGTGCTACTACTTATGCTTAATAGTTTATCTGTTCTAAATTGTTTTATCAAAACAAAATACCCAACTAATGTCGTAATGGAAGAATGCAACTCAAATAGTAGAACTACCCACCTACCATTAAATTTGTAAGTTAAAGACAACAAATATGTATGTATTATAGTTTTGTAGCTATTGGTAGGCACGTATGTATAATATAGGTAGGTTACGCTCTTCTTAGTAAATTTAAATGAATACATACTTACCTATTTTGATTTATTGTAAACTAGCTTCCGCAAAGGATAGAAACAAGTGGAAAGCTTTAGAGGAGGCCTTTGTCGAAAGACAAGCTGTGAAGAGGGGAGATTGACCGAATGCCGAGAATATAGTTTAGATTAAGTTAATTTAATTTCTTACCTCTATTTTCAACTTTCGTATATTTAATATTTGTCAAATAAGATAACATTGCAGCAATAAAGGCTTATTTTATTTTATTTTATTTTTTTAGCTTCCGCCAGCAGCTTCACCCCAGTTTCCCTCAGAAGCTGTACATTTTCCCAGTATTAAAAGTAGCCTATGTATTATTCCAGACTTTCTTTTCTGGCGAATTGGTAGGTGTGTTTGTGCATTTAGGCACAACACATGATTTCCTAGTATTTGGATTGGACATTGTTAAAAGTCTTTAGGTATAAACGTAATATTATAGTACTCTGTGGGTATAAATTCAACGGCACGGGCGCGCGACCACGAGCGGACTGAGTGAGCCAGTGAGCGTGTTGTGCTATGACGTCACACCGTAACCGGCAGCCCAGGTCGTACGGTTACAACTTGTTTTACTTCTAAATCGGAAACTAATTGACATATCAAAGTAATTCTTTCACTAGTATTTTTTTATTTTTGCCAGAGAATATGGAGTGCTAATAATCAAAATTAGTTAACATTCTTCATTAATAAAATAATCGATGTAAAAACAAACGTGGCAACCCTAAAGTAAACCGTAATATTCTCAAAGATAACTTGGTGGACTAATATATCAGAGGAGTTTAAAAATTGCACGCTACCTTCATGGAAATGTTTTAAAATGTTTACCTATTATAACATGTTTTAATAACTGGACAGAATATTCTTATAGACAATTGTCTTCGTAATATGCACTATGACTTGGTTATGCTTTTAAGTTTACTGTAAGAATTTTCAAAATACGTCAACTTCAATCTTCTAAGATTTTTTAAAACCTTTCTGTAATATGAAACTAATTTATTGAATAAAAGTTGGATTTTATCGCGGATTTGGTTAAAATTTTACATTTTTTAACTTGGGGCGGACAGTCCACCCCGTGACTACGAAACATGTAAAGTAATCGAAACGTCGGGAAGTTAAAAAATGTAAAAATCAAACCAAATCTGCGATAAAATCCGTAAAAAATAGTCTTATTTCAATAGAGGCATACATTATTACTCCAGCACATTAGTATTAAAATGCCTGTTAGGCACCCGTGCCCCTGTTCTTCAAAGATCTATTATCATTCATAATAATAATTATCGTATTTTTTTCATAACACAGCACCACATTCTCACATGAAGGTGAAAATTGAGTGCGAGGAGTGAACTGCATTCCAGTGAACGGAATCGCCAGACTGCTGCCCATTGTACGACTGCAAGGGCGCATAGCTTCACATATGTACTTGGGATCGATCGCCTCCTCGCTCCCAATAGAGATACAAAGTATATTAAGGGCAGCCTAGTGTCATAAAAATAATGAGCTAAAGGGAACTAGAGGGATTTTTACCGCCTACGTGGTCAGAGTGGTAGACGCCGCCTGTGAAACGAGAGGCCGCGGGTTCGATCCCCGCACCGAAAAAAATATTTGCGTGATCCACAGGTACTGGGTGTTTGTGAGACCGAAAAGTCTCTCGTAGTTACTGATACCCACGACACAACATTTGATCTTAGTGTGGGGTCAGGACTATGTAATGAAAATGAAAATGAAATGAAATGAAATGAAATGAAATGAAATGAAAATAATTTATTGAATCCATTAAAATGTTCAACATTGTTTAGATTCAGTCATTTTTTGAACTACCACCCGGTTCGGAAAGCGGTTTTCACTAGAGAAGAACGGGCAAGAAACTCTAGTGTTGCTCTTTTCAAAACCAGTTTACAATGTAGTGATTATTACAAAAATTACAAGTTGGTTTAAATCAGAGCAGTTCATTAATAACTTGTTATGATTTGCAAGTAGGATATATTTTAATACGAATAAGTTTACTTTATATTTAATATGGCTGAGAGAAACGAAACGAAGTAAAGTAAACGAAGTAACCCATAACGAAGAATCAGTATAGGTACTCTGTTTTGCCAACGCAATAAATAATTATAAAAGCGTTAAGTAATCCATTTATCAATTACAAAGTAAGCAAATCGGACAGACCAGTCCACACAAGCAGCACCCGTTCACGAGTATGACGCATGTGCCAGCCATCGGCCTCCTCAACCATGCTACAGGGAAGTGACCGACCCGGCACACGACGCCACCGCAAGCACAGACTTTTAAGCGAGCATGACTTATCCAAATCGCTCACAAAGCAAAGCAAAATAGTTTAAGTTACTTAATATAAATTAAATTATACAGAGCACACTAATACCTCCGCTCCAAGATACTATATATTTAATTAATTTTATACTATACTATTCCCAAGCCTTATTATCATCAAGATATTCTGAAATTTTATAATAAGCTTTATTGCATAATTTTTGCTTGATAGTAACTTTGAATTTTTCAATACTTAAGGCTTTAATATGAGTGGGAACTTTGTTATAAAAGTGTATACAGTAACCCTTAAAAGACTTGCTGATCCTGTGGAGTCTGGTCTTATGAGTAGCTAGATTGTTCTTATTTCTAGTATTTTTATTGTGAATATCGCTAATCTTTCGGAAGTTTTCTTTATTTTTATGGACATACATTAAATTTTCAAAAATATATTGTGATGCCACTGTCATTATATTTATTTCTTTAAATTTTTCTCTAAGAGAATATCGGGACCCTAGCGAATAAATTGATCTTATAGCTCGCTTTTGGAGAACAAAGATGGTATTAATGTCAGCAGCACCACCCCACAGTAAAATTCCATAACTCATCAGACTATGAAAGTAGGCAAAATATACCAATCGAGCTGTATCAATATCAGTCAATTGACGTATCTTACCCACCGCGTAGACTGCGGCGCTCAGCTTTTTAGCTAAAGCGACTATATGAGGACCCCATTGAAGTTTGGGATCTAATGTGATTCCCAAGAACTTAGTTGTATCCACAAGGCTCAACTCATCCCCATTCAAAAGAATATTAGCGTTAACTTTTTTGACATTAGGAGTCACAAACCGTACACATTTAGTTTTCTGACTATTTAGTAACAAGTTGTTAACGCTAAACCAATGTACGATTTTTGTGAGGGTGTGGTTTACATCGTCAATAATGGGTTGATGTCGATTCAGTTTAAATAATAAAGAAGTATCATCTGCAAACAACACGACCTCACAGTTGTCCCTTATAAAAAAAGGTAAGTCATTAATGTAGATTAAGAAGAGGAAGGGTCCAAGAATCGAGCCCTGCGGAACTCCCATAGTAACAACAGACCCAGGAGATCTTTTTCCGTTGACATCTACGCTTTGGACCCTATTACTTAAATACGACTTGCATAAATCAAGCGCAACGCCATTTACTCCGTAGTGGCTTAATTTCCTGATAAGGATTTCATGGTGAACACAATCAAATGCTTTGGATAAATCACAGAACACACCTAAAGCGTCCTGTGAATTCTCCCAAGCATCGAATATGTTATGTATAAGCTCCACACCAGCATCAGTAGTGGAGCGACCCCGAGTGAAACCAAATTGTTTACCATGAAGTATTTTATTTTTTGAAAAATAAATTTGAAATTGTTGAAGCATCAGTTTTTCAAAAATTTTGCTTATTGAAGGTAGTACTGAGATAGGTCTATAGTTGGAGGGGTCATCTGTACTACCAGATTTAAAAAGAGGTATAATTTTACTTAACTTCATTTTATCAGGAAATATACCACTGTTTATACAAACATTAAAAATTACAGCTAACTGGGGAGCTAACACTGGTATTGCAGCATTTAATATTTTTGTTGAGATTCCCCAAAGGTCACATGTATTTTTAATATTAATTAACTTAAATGTTTTTATAATATCCACACTGTCAACGCAATGGAACGCAAATGAATCTCTACCACCAGGTACACTTTCTTCCAGTAATTTTTCTGCTATGCAAGGGGATGAATTTAAACTTTTTGTTATAGAAACTGGTACATCTGAGAAAAAATTCTCGAAAGCTCTAGCTACTTCAAAATCAGATTTAAAGATATGATTATTTATATTAAGGCTAAACTCTGTGTCACGAGGTTTAGCTTTACCAGTTTCTTTCCTAATCACACTCCAAGTCATTTTAATTTTATTTTTGGAGTTTTTTATTTTAGTGCTCAAATACAGTGACTTTGCTTTCAAACAAACTTGTTTAAATATTTTCGAGTAATTTTTTACATACAATTTAAATTTCTCACTATGATTATATGTTCTTTCATGGTATAGATCATATAATTTATCTCTACTTCTATGTATGCCTATAGTAGCCCAACTGTTGAAGCATGTTTTCTTGCCAGCTGAAACGGACCTGGTTGCAAAAATTGATTTGTATTCCTCACAAAATATGTTAAATACACAATTATATAATTCATTAGGGTCATTACCCTTTACAATTGTGGTAAATTTTTCGAATATTTTTGTTTTAAACTTTTCTAACCGGGTCTTTGTTACCGGAACAACAATAAGTTTCTCGAGTGATTGCTTCTGGAACTCACTGCTAAATGTGACAAGTTGTCCACAGTGATCAGAGTCTAGATTATTAATAATGTTACTATTAATTGGCACTATATCAGTGAAAACATTATCTATGCAGGTAGCACTGATATTAGTTATTCTAGTCGGCTCTGAAAAAAGGTTAACTAAATCAAATGATAAAAAGAGATTTTTTAACTTTACAGTCATTAAAGTGTTTTCTAGTAAATTAATATTAAAGTCACCACACACCAGCAATCTTTTATTGGATTTACTCAATTTCCTCAATGCCTCTTCCATTATTGTCTCGAAACTATCGTATGATGAAGAGGGCGGTCTGTATACACTTACAATGATGAACTGCTCCGACTCTATACATGATATTTCTATGGTTTGCTCCACAGAGAGGCTCACTATATCCTTTCGTTCTTTGTATTTAATATTCTTATTGATTAGTATTAGTGAGCCACCATGTATTGCACTTTTCCTACAAAAGTTGCTACCAACTATATGATTTTTAAAATTGAACATGAGTTGTTCAGTTCTCAGCCAATGTTCTGTAATGCAAAGTATATCAATTTCCTGACAACTCATGAACAATTCCATTTGCAATTCCTTGCCTAGCATGCCCTGACTATTTTGATGGACTAGTTTTAAAATATTGTTGTCACCCATATTGCAAACACTATTCCGACTAATGGGTGGAGAGTAATTAATATCTATGTCATTCAAATTTGAATTTGTATTTAGTTTATTTAGAAAAATGTTATTATTATTATTCTTTATTTTTAATGTCAGATTGCAAGAGGTGGACTCTATTGTCGCAATTTCTAATTTAAATAATTTGTGGAATTAGATGTTGGAATGTATGTGACTGTTGGGTGTATTTATTATTTATTACAACCAACATATTATGTATAAAACTTTCATATGTTATAAAAATCATAATACATACATACATACATAAACTCACGCCTTTATCCCCAAAGGGGTAGGCAGACGCGCCACCAGGACACCCACATTTCGCCTTGTATGTTCCGTCCCACGATGTGATAGGTGGCGAGCCTATCGCCATATCGGGCACAAATTCCTGACTCCAGACTGATAATGAATAGAAAATCCAATATCACTTTGCCCGACCCGGAACTCGAACCCGAGACCTCAGCTTTGTAACCGTACCGTAATACAACTACGCCACCGAGGCAGATAATAGTAAAATTCGATTGCATTTCAAAGTTTACATTCAGTAACTTCTAGTGAGCTCCGAGAAATATATAACATTTCTACCATTAGTTTAATTTGCTCGTTAGCGTTAGAACTTACAGCTCCAATGAACAGATAAAGACTGTTTCTTAGATAGCACCGCTCTCTAGTATTTACTTTCACATATTATGTGAATGTTTCTATTTTATGCATTGGTTTATGAAGACGATATTTTTTTGCTGCTAGTCTTAGGACATATTTTTTCACGAAGTAGCAATGTGAAGTCAATAATAATGTTCAAACACGCTAAGTAAACGAAGAAACAAACCTGCTTAACGCAACAATCGCCGCTCAATGCACATTTTACAGGCGCGATAACCGTCGTCATATCGAACAGCATTTTATAAACAATTTTAATCGGCGATTGTTCCGGCTCTTGGCTACCACTTGCGTCAAGCCATTGTTAGCTACCGCGTATCAAGGAACTTCTATTTACGAATGGTGCTGTTACATTGCGCGCATTGTTCCCAGATCGCGACTCTCGGTCGGAAACAAACGCTGTATGTATCAGTGTCAGCGGATAAACGGTCGCAGACAATCTTCGCAGTGGATGGTTTCAGCGCGAAATGAAACTTCCCGGAATACTTCAGTGAAAAGAAAAAACCTGTAAGAATAGTTTGGTGTCAGACGCAACGACACTTCGTGGTACGAGTCTGTTGGAAACTTGAGTAACCAGCCTGCCAGTTGCTGAATAGTTCTCTAATATTTGCTATGTATTACGTGTGACGAATTTTTACTGATGAGATGTTTATGATGACACATTATGTATAATAAGCAAACATGAATATATACGATCGATTGATAAAATATTTTCATCAGTCAAAAAGATGTGACATTTTCATCAGCCAATTACTACGGGAACAGACCGTATGGCAACACACACGAAGCGAGACTATATATAATATACATTCTGTAGAAGATCTCGTAATGCGTTGTGTCGCTGCCTAATGCAGCACGCCTCATAGAAAATGTATGAAAATAATTAAAGAGCTCTGTGCTACGACGTGGGTGCAGTGTACTCCGATACAAGCTGACCTTATCACGGATTATTTACAGTTCTAGCGAACTACACCAACAATTATAAAGGGTATTTAATAAATATTTTATATACCTCTCTCTCTCTTTGTGTGTGTGTTTTAGTCTCTTCAGCTGTGGTTGAAGAGAGGAAATTCACTGCTGAACATAAGCCTCCCCCATGGAATGACCGGCTTGAAGCGGCCACGGCCGCCATGTTATAAAAATGTAGACTTATATATTATTTATTTTACTTTTGGACTTTTCTTTTTCTTTACAAATAAACCCTCACCCGGATATTTGGAATGCTTGTTATATTTTTGTTGTAAAAAATATTTTGAGATACGTGTATTTTTATTATAATATTAATCGTACAATCCAATTCATCGACTAGACTAGCAAATGTAAATTATAAAATGGAAATTGCGGCAACAAACGTCGGCACATAACGAATGTATTAATGAATAAATAAATTAGCAAACGGAATAAGTGCATTCTCATTTGCCTTTAAAGTTAACACCGCAGACAATAATTCAATTTCATAGAAGCCCCGCGCCGCGGCGCGCACTCAACTGAAATATTTTATTAAAATTCCGCTTACGTGCTCCACATAAATAATAAACAACCATCGTTCCACTGAAATCGTGGAAACGTGACATTGAAACAAAACTTGCTCCTTCGATATGTTCATGAATAACTGCACTCAAGCATATTGACTCTCGCCGCGTAGTGTTAGAGCACCATTTGGAAAGACATGGCCAAAAGCCGATATGGCGTTCCGTCAACGCCAACTTAGTGACGTGAGGTGATTTAAGCGTTACAGTTTACGCGAATGTAGGTCATGCCACTTTCAGGATTGGGTCTGAAATCGTTTAAGGCGTTCGAGTGCGTTTGTTTTTATTTAAAACACACCCGTGGCGACCGGTGGCCGTGCTCAATGCGGTGTGAAGTGAGATTTATGGCGATTGTGAAACAGTTGCGTTTTGCAGACGGGCCGCTGGCACTACATATGCATGAAGGCACTCAGGAGTCGTGGAGAATCTTAATTGTGCTCCATTGAGAGATTCCACAGTGCGGCATCTTTATTTTTGAATAAAAGGAGACTTGTTGCTCGCGACACGTACTCGTGTGAAGGTGACCGCGATTCGCATCTTACTGCACATTTAATAACGCTGAATAACAATGTTTCGTGGCATTGCTTTTGTTCTATTTACAAGCAACCTTATAATTAATATACATGTACAGTGCAACAATTATTTATTTTTAGAAATGATTTGCTCTACAGAGCATGATTAATTAGTAATGTAGAGTGTGCACTACGTAACAGGGACTGATGCACTAAAATGACGCGAGTAGAATCTTGGACCATCAGTCGATCTTATATAATAGAAATAATGCAGTCAAGTAAGTAATTTGACATTAAAATAACCCGAAATTATCGCATGCTGTTTTACCCAGAATGAAGCAATAAATAGCCCTGGAATCAATAAAGCTTAGGTCTATCATCGTGTGTCGTAAAGAAACGCCGTTTATGACACCCAATAACCGTAAATAATGAGAGGCACATTTCCGAAATGGGAGTCGTAATAACTCAGCGAAGCCGCGAGTACATTGATTTTAACGTGCTCCTGCTTACTGACGTCATTATCTCCGCGACTCGAATTTTTAGGCATCCCTCGAGGGCCTAACACTCGTTTTACCCTCTTCAGATCGTCGGTCAACCGAACAGAGGGTTACAAGTCACAACGCTTCCTCAGACGTGATCTCCACTTCAAAAGTCGTCAACCCCGACGGTTATCGGCGACAGCTGTGACAAGTTGCAAAATCTATGACCCGGATTAAGGTTTAAGAGATGTAACCGAGGACCTTAAACATCTTATATGGCAATACCAGATATTTTGTTTAAAAGCCTAGTCTAGTCGTAACGAGTTAATACTCCTGCTACAGTTATTTTCAAAGAGAATGCGATTAAAGATAAGCTTAAAGAAGTTAAGCTTATCTTAGTAAGACTGCCAATGCCAACTCCTTGCTGCTAGTGATCTTAATATACGAGAATAATATATCTCATTAATATTTTAAAGGTACGAAGAAGTCACACGTATAAACAAGTGCATAAATACTTCGGTTTTCCTCGTGAAAATCCTTGCTCAATTCTCCACGTATCACCGTACAAATCTGTCGGCCACTTTCAAGGCAATTCATAATTCTCAGGTGGGACAGTAAATAAATCAACTCTCCGGGTTGAATGACATTCGGGCTCGACGTCGTCATGACCTCTTCATCTTTGCAAATACAATAGACCTATCAATATGTATTATTTATGCATCGGAAAATTAACGTATTTGCAAAACGCACCTTATATGTACGGAAATATGAATGAATTTTAAATGAAACACGTCGCATGCATAATTTAGCGCATTATGAGCATACATTCAATTAAGGGCCCTGTCTTGGAGGGCACTATGAATACATTGAGTGGCAGTTGATAGTACCGTTAAGTAGGGATATAGCCACACGCACTCCGGTTTCAAAGACGATTAAAGTGCAACAGATTTTAATCAAAATTTAATCACGTTTAAGTCATAGCATTATACATATAATGAAACATATTTAAAATCGACGAAGAAATCTCATTACCAGGTCGGCCGTGAAAGATAAAAAACCACGGAAAATCATACCATCGCCATTAATAATAATTAAGATGTTCCCTACATTTTATGCAAAAAAGTAGGAGATTTTAAACCAATTTGCCTAAGTTAGGTCTTACACTACATTTTATAAGATATTTTGCAACTTAAACGCCCACATTGGCCTATGGTCTAATAGATCGATTTTATGAGGCAAGTGACTCGAGGAGTCTAATGTCAGAAATTTCAATGCACACGTGTTCATTACGCAGGCCGGACCAACTGCATAATGTGTTCGCTGAACGGAGGTTAACTATATTCATAAAGAAAATTAAATTGCTTTAATCTGTTTAAACCAGCTCTACGTGTAAATACTATACACAAACATTATTGTTGGTTATTTACAGTGTCATTGTCACGGTGAGAAAGCGTTTATTTTTCTTGCACACGTGATTAAATAAATACACACAAAAGTCACATACATAGTCCGGTCCCTACACTATGATCGAGTCTTGTGTCGTAGGTATCAGGAACTACGAGAAACTTCGGTCTCACAAACACCCAGACCCGAAACAAATACCTGTGGATCACGCAAATATTTGTTTCTGTGCGGGGATCGAACCCGCGACCTCTCATTTCACAGGCGGCGTCTAACAAACTGGCGAGGCGAGGCTGTCGATTATTGTTATCGTCGCCCATATATGTCTATACTTGGGTCGTAGAAGCGTCGAGGAGCTCTCGAATGTGTCGGCAAAGTGAAAGAAAAAGGACGGAAGGAGGAAACGGGTATTGAGCCTCGGGCAAAAATGAAGGTGCGTAATGAAGCGATGTATAGTTGCTTTCGTATTGCACCAGTTACTTCATTTATTGTATTTAAATTTATTTTTATCCTTTTATCCATGTAATAAGGCGGCGTTAATGCCGTAGGCGTTCTTTACCAGTCAACTATTGAGTGACGCAGAAATTAGACAAATCTATTAGATTAAACTTAAAGCAGTCAGTACATACATGCATACATAAACTCACGCATTTATCCCCGAAGGGGTAGCCAGAGGCGCCACAAGGACAGCCACATGTAATAGGGGGCGAGCCTATCACCATATCGGGCACAAATTCCTGACTCCGGGCTGATAATGAATAGAAAAATCCAATATGACTTTGCCCGACCTGGGACTCGAACCCAAGACCTCAGCTTTGTAATCGTACTGTACTACAACTACGCTACCGAGGCAATAGCTGCAATTAATTTTAATAAATCGAATCGTAGTAAATATTTTGATATAAAAAGTAACAGAACAGTATTGAATGCAAAGCCGGCGGAATTTAATTAGAACGATCATTCATTCCATTAAATTGTGTAAACAGAGACCTTAGATGGTAGAGTTTCCTTTATTGGCTCTATTGTACTGAAAATACACTTTGTATTATATTACTGCGTTAATTTCACAGCCATTATACAACCCAGAATTAAATACGATATTGTTTTAATACCAAAAAGAGTAAGTCGAAATTGAAGAAGGTTTATAACAAAAAATGAAGGGCACTTTTAAATAATGACATTAAAGCGACTTATTAGGAATTAAAAATATGGATTTTTATTTTATAGTAGGTACGGAATGGAAATATTAGTAGAATATCGACATCTTGTTCTTGAAGCAGGCATTAAACACACATATATGTATATTTTTTGGGCCACATACATTTCAATTAAAGCCGAGTTTTGAATATTACCTTATTTTTAAATAATTCATAAAAGTTTTTTTTACAAATAGACTACAAATCTTAGACAATGAGTCGGCTAAGTCATTATAACATTACATACATACATACATAAACTCACGACTTTATCCCCGAAGGGGTAGGCAGAGGCGCCACTAGGACACCCGCATTTCGCCTTGCATGTTCTGTCCCACGATGTGATAGGAGGCGAGCCTATCGCCATATCGTGCACTAATTCCTGACTCCGGGCTGATAATGAATAGAAAAATCCAATATCACTTTGCCCGACCTGGGATTCGAACCCGAGACCTCAGCTTTGTAACGCCACCGAGGCAGTCATTATAACTTTATAATTGACTATTGTGCTTAGATCTATATGACATGTATATACGTGTTATATGTATGGCCGTAAGGTGTCTTTAACACTAGAATTACAATATGTTACATATGCATCCTATTAAAATAAAATAAAACACGGCAAAACGAAAACAATCCAATCGGAAAAGCTTTTAACCGCCCTCACAAAACTAAGGAACGTTTAAGCCCAGAATCACGTCTGACGCGCCGCCCAAGTATCCGGAGGTAATTTACTTATAATAAAGCGGAGTACACGTAATCAAGCCGCGCAGTTTGTCCAAACTGTCAACTTATCTGATGAGAAATTAATTACAGCCGCTATCAATCACTTCGCGACAAACTGTTCCAATGTATGCATTATAACGATATTGTTGTAAATCCAGTACAAGTGAATACGAAACGGTTTGATAATCAATCGTGTGGGATATTCATAAATTGAAAATATTGTATATTTTAAGTGCATAATTCATCTCCATTTAAAAACCCACTTTGTTAATGAAAACATCTTCTAGTTAAAGTATTTTTAATCTGCATTAGCTTGAAATGACCCACTGTCACAAAAAAGTTGTAATCATAACTAAAATTATGACGGCGAGTGGTTAGCACATGAATGAAACCCGCCAATAATCGCAGTGATATTTTTTTTCAAAACGCATGTGAATATCGGATACAATTTGAAGTAAATAAGTACTAAAAGAATAAAACTAGACTAAAACGACGAAAACATATTTAATTCAATAAATATTAAAAAAAAGTAATACATGAAAAATATTCAAAGAATAGTACCTACACATTATTTTAAAACTGGCCTCACAATGTACGTGAACATCAACACAAAAATCTCGACGACAAACGACTTTCAATTACAAGACGATGCCAATTACGCACAAATCATTCGCAGCCAATAAATCACATAAAACAATTAATGACTCTATCAACGGCTGTCAGCGCACTCAATAGCTATCAATTATTCGGCCAATATGTATGCCCTAAACAATTGAACGGAATGATAAATAATTTATGTGCCGGCCGCTGTGAGCACATAACGTTTTGATTGAAACTAATGGCGTTTCATGCGAAGACCGAATGTTCTGTTAGTATGCAATAGACTTCCAGGAGTTTTCCTGCATTATCAAAAAATATTGTTTTTTTATAGGTCCCACTGCAGGGTGCAGCCCTCTTCTAAAAATGAATGGCATTTGTGCCTTAGTCTAACGTACTGTATAACTATTTAATAATAGCTATGTACCCAGTGAACATTTCTGATATGCAGAATTATTTTAAGGACCTTGTGAGGAATGGCAGTATTTAAAGGAATTCTTGGCAAAACTCGTAGGGTTGCAGGTTTCCTCACGATGCTTAAACTGAGCGGCAATAACTAATTAATTTCTAATAGACACGTGACTCCGATATCAGAAAGAAGCAAACTGGTCCAATACCAACCAAACTGTTATTAAACCCGACTTAATTTTATTATTTTGTCTTAACCTTAAAAAAACTAGATACACATAGTGTCGTTACTTAGTGATTTCTCAAATGTTAATTTTAATGTGTGCCTTTTAGTCATACTCTTTTTAGAGTTTTATCAATCCTGCCTTTATTACCATACTGCTATGAACTTTACTTGACCCAAAATAAATGCTAGCTTTTGTAGATATTATGAATCTAATTCTGGCAACAGGTGGTAGAAATTTTGACCAATAAAGTTGTAAGTGATTTCATTATCAAAATTCCTACAGGATTTTGACATCCAATAAGATAGGATATTGGATCCTAATTTAGTAAAGCTTGACGTAGGAACACAATCAGTCATAACATAGAGTAGAGATTAATTGTTAACAAATCATGTAAAATTTACGAAGGAAGAGAAACAAATAAATAAAGTGTTTATCCCTGTTACAATAGAGATAACAAAATCCGCGAGCGTAAGAGACTTCCCGTTCCGTTCCCGCAGGCATCCCTATCAAGATCTAAATGGGATAATTCGGGTGGATTTCGCTATCAACAGAGATTAGCGAAGATATTTATTCCGCAGGGATAGACAAATGGCTAAATGAATACTATTTACTTTCCACGTATTTAGGTTGCACACATGATAGCATGCTAACACGCCTGCGTTTATCGCAATGTCATGCGGGCGACCTTAGAATTTGCCTTCACTATTAGAACGTACTGCATGAAATTATAATCAACATATTGTTAATTGCGTATTGGAGTTTAAAGTGTTTAATTACTAAGGAATTTTATACGTTGATTAAATATAGGAAATTTTAATTAGGGCTATGGTAAAAAAAATATTTCTCTATTCCATACCAGTATCTCTAATATAACTAGGGTATTTAATCCAAAGACAATTCTAAGGAATAAATAGCCAGTAGATAAAATATATACATATATAATAATGATAACATCAGGAAAAATCGTGAATGAAGTAGATTCTGTGAAATATCAAAAAAATCAAATCAAATCATCCATATGCGTACGAAATAACTTTAACTTATACCTAATCGATGATACTCTTTCTAATCTTTAATTCAATTACGTACACAATCCAAAAGAACTAGATGTTACTTCAAACATATTGAAAACAAAACGCTTTCCTAGCGTACGTTTAACTACAGAGCGCAGAGCATTCATTCCGTGGCATCGGTCACTTCATAAAACTACGTCTATTTACTGCCAACAACCGCCTCTCAATTGGCCGGCATCAATAAAACGTTTCACATCCCAACTACCGTCACTTGTTCCTGGTTCATATTAAGTGAAGTTCATTTGAATAGATTGTTGTTGCCATGCGACTATGAATTCCGATTTGTTGTGTTGTAACTATCAGTGAGTACAAGGATTCTGTTATGAAATTCTCAGTGAGAACTTATTGGCAACAATTTTTTTAGTGCTATACAGGATTATATTATGACAAATCATATTTTAAACCTAGGTGTAACAAACGACATTCTATGTATCAATACATAGGATCGTAACACTTAATTAAACGTACTGTATTTGATCATTGTCTTTTTTTAAATTAAAACATCAATGTTGAGGGTTAGCTTTTAAATTATATTTTAATATATTCCGTTGTAAAATTATAATTGGAATTAAACCAAACATCAGCTACAAAACGGTACGAGTGAAATTAATTTTAAACGAACCACACTGCAAAAAGGAAATTTAAAAAAATACAACAAAAACCTATACTTTATTAAAATCTACTTACTTCAGACGAAGGTAAAACATGTAGTCGGAGCAAAACCGCAGGGAAATATCTGAGAACCATTGTAACTACTACTGTAACTATATCAATATTTAATGTGCTGAAAGCTGTACAAAAATGTAGAATATTAAATTGTTCATCGTAATATCAAACAAAGGCGACACTAAGTTGGTAACTCGAAAGCGCAGTAAATTCTGCAGTGAGGTAGTACGAATTAAACATAGAAGTAGCATAAAACACAAATACTGGATTTCCTTAGTGACTCTGGAAGATCGTAAATTAAAAGCATTAGCCAAAGGACACACATAAATGCTTAAAACTTTGACAGATGTTAGTAAAACATCCAAATGAATTAACGTTAGTATAATAATCGATCAATGAAGTGCTTCTATTAACATATACATTATACAACCAACACATATTGGAAGCGATTAAGTCGTCCAACAATCGGCTGTTAGAACGTTACACGATAGCATTATCGTAGTTATTGATTAACTTTAATACACAATACAATAGGCATCAGGCCGGCGACCACATGCTACGTTTATTGCAGTACAATTTCAGGATGCTAGTCTCAATTGGTTTATATTGGCTGTGACGCACCCAAGGAATACGGGCTGTTAGTGGGCATTGCTCCTTTATTACTGCCAGTTAACCAAACGATCTCTATATACACGGAGTATTGTTATGGCAGCCAGGCAGATATAAGCCAATGCATACTCGTATGACATGTCATGTGCATTAAGCGTTGAAATTCTGAATGAAACCTCGTTAGTGATTAGTAATAAGAAATAACAATACTTGCTTTTAATGCAGTGATAAAGCACGTAAGGAAACAATTAAGCAGACAGACGTGATGTGTTGAAAAGCGAAAAATAGCCTTCAGTCGCCAGTCGATAGGTGTTCTTAATTCTATTAGGACCCTATACATAAAATATGATGCAATTAAGTGGCTTTGGTAAGCAAAAAAATAGTTTTAGACTGCCATAATACTACTCATAAATGTTGCGTAACAGTGTAAGTGTAATACTTTTACCTAAAATGGTCAAACATTTTCTATTAGGGGAATAAACCAACGACCACATAAGTAAAAAGGTCTTGATGTAGTCTTGTATTCAAAGACCCCTTAGATAAATAATAAATACACCCAACAGTCACACACACAGTCTTGACCCCACATTAAGATCAGTTAAGTCTTGTGTCGCAGGTATCAGAACTACGAGAGACTTTTCGGTCTCACAAACACCCCACACCCGAAATAATTATTTGTGGGCCGCACAAACATTACTCTTAGTGCGGATCGAACCCACAGCCTCTCGTTTCACAACCGGCGTCTTACCAACTGCGCCAGGGAGGCTGTCTAATACGGAGATATATAATAAATTGATAGAAACAAGAAAGTGTATTGACGTCACTACATTATTCTTTGAATATGTATGTTGAATTCGTCAACGGTTCATTACACATCGCATACATCAATCTTCATAATCCAAGTTCTAACTCGGGGCGAATTAAAAAATATTTACTGAATGTTTTCAAATTACAGATTATTATACCCACTTCGCTAGCGGTTTCATAACAAATGTTTTAATAACGTAAACACAATGGGTTATGGAGAATGTTGGAAAAATAAACAAGCTTTGAGAATCAATAATATTGTAAATCAATAACGAACTTATAATAAACCGAAAGCATATATTGTACAATTTGTTCTCGGAATCGATGCACAAAGTTGTTTGTTTTCTGTAATAACCTATTTAAAGTATAGCTGGTTTGTAATGTTCCACTTAGTGTATAATGACCGGTTTTCATTTCCTTGAATTAGTTTTTTCAGTTTAAACGAATAGATGGGTATACTTGATAAATCACACCCTTTATCTAGGAGCATCCTATTTGGGTTAACCAACTGGTACTGTAACATGGGGGTTAATTTGTCAGAATATAGAATTCAAACTGAATATCTGTATCTGTATCAGCCCATATACGTCCCACTGCAGGGCACGGGCCTACTCTACAGTCGAGAGAATCGATTGAGAGTGGTTAGGCCATATAGTCCACCACGCTGGCCTAGTGCGGGTTGGCGGACTTACATACCGTAGAAATTCTTTTTTAAAATCGCTACGGTATGTAGGTTTCCTCACGATGTTTTCCTTCATCGTTAAAAAAACTGAATATACTTATTCAAAATAAAAGGCAAACATCGATACAACTAATGAAGATTATTTCTTTCATTTTAGCTGCATATAGAGGAGCTTTCAAATAACATTTCATAAAAAAAAACAGCATACTTATACCACAAATTCATAAAACTGGACTAATAGCAGATATCTGCATGAAAATGTTGAAGTACTTTTTATTAGTGGCGAGCGCGCCCGGATTTGCTTTTTGGATTCGCTTAATTCACTGCGGTTAGGTAACTTTAAGCGGAGCCAGTACGAACAACACGAAATGCTCCGTGCCACGGGTAAACTAATAATCCATGACTGTTTACAAGCAGCAACAGTTGTTTCGTCAATAAGCTTGTTAGCAGTCTAAATTTTAGAGTAATACAAGAGGAAATCAGCTTGTCGAATCACATTCCAAAACAGATGCAAAGATATTTCACTTATAAGAGGCAGAGGCTCGCTGTAGCTAACCAAATATCTTCTACCGGTGTGGTCCCACCGTCCCATAGAAAACTGACCTGAAATAACAGCTCTGCTTTCGCATTTGTTTGAAGGAGAAAAGATTCACCGATTGTACTATTTTATTTTTTATTGGTATCACATTCCTTTGTAACTTGATATGTACAATAAAGAGTATAAATAAATAAATTACGGCGACCAATCTCAGGCACGCGCCGCATACATAATACCGAAATAAAATAAATTTATAACATATGACAGCCTCCGTGGCGCAGTTGTTTACAAGCCGGCTGTGAAACGAGAGGCCGCGGGTTCGATCCCTGCACCAAGAGAAATGTTTGTGCGGCCAACAAATATTTCTTTCGGGTCTGGGTGTTTGTGAGACCAACAAGTCTCTCGAAGTTCTGATATCTGCGACACAAGACTTATTGATCTTAATGTGAGGTCAGGACTATGTATGTGACTGTTGGGTGTATTTATTTATTTATAAAAAGGCTAACCACTTGCTTGTTTGTCCGAATTATGGTACAAAAAAATACCATGTCATAAATCTGATGTTTTTTTTAATTACCTTACCCAGGCTGACGAGCATGGACCATACCGTGGACCGTGACGCCGGACTCCGCTCATGGACCTTCACAATGCCAGAGGTCTAGCACAAGTAGAACGTTATCTACCGTAAGGAAAGTACTCTCCTTCAATAATGTATGAGGAATTGGGGGAATTTCCCAATGCAACCTGGTTGCTGAATATTTTTTTAGACTGGTGACCAATTCAGCGTCAATTTCCTACCCACCCTCAATGTTATGTTACTTTGTACCGAATAAAAAGTTACTTGTCATAAGATATACTTCTTGTTTCGAGTTACTAACTATTGGATTTAAAATTATTTTTATCGAAATCTGCTGCTATTGTTTGCCTTTAGTTCAGTGATAATATTTCTATCATGATAGTCTGATTACTGAATCGCTATCGTTTGGATGGAAGCCTGATTTATCTAATTTGATAAATTGCTATCGATTCTTGCTATGATACCATTGTCGCGTCATAACAAAGCTCAGTATTGGAAATAGGTTTACCCAAGTTTAATATATCAGTTATTACGTATTTTACTAGCGTTTCTAGTCGAAAAAGACGAAAAGTAGTCGCTGTATTGACTAGAAATTACACACAACGTTGCAATTTAGAAAACAAATATTTTATTCTGAACCTTGATGACGCTGCAGTATATCAAATTCTACAGCGTTGAACTGATTGTTTCGAAAAGTAATATAGACTGGTATTCGAACACGTAGAATATTTTCACACTAGCTATTTTACAATAGCTTGCCACCAGATCCAGCTGCAGCGTTACTTCTATACCTTTCAACTAGGTCGGGCCGCCAGTTTTTCATATCGTTGAATAGAATAGGCGTGTAGAAGAATATGTGTCTACCAAACGCCTAATACTTGTTCCATTTCATCAAATTGACTGTAATACAAACGGCCTACTTTACTGAAACTTTACCGCTATTAAAATATAAAACTCAACATGAAGTAATAAGAGTTTTATGTTTGTCGTCTAAGTTTCAGACACTTAATCGAACTAGAGCAATTAGAATCAAATAGCGATAAGTTTTTACATTAATAAAGTTTCAAATCGGTTATTATTCAAAAGTTAAATGAAATACGCGATACAGAAAGTTTTACTGCGACGATACTTTAATCTCCATTTATCCGAAGTAAAGGAATAAAATAAACTTAAAATAAAAGCTAAATTTAGTTTTCGTTAAAAGCCATCGCAGAGTTGGCTACGAATTGGTTAGTTCGATTTCAGCTACATTTCAAAGAAATTCTGCGCCCTGTAGTGTGTTTCGCGTACCACGTACGTTCGTATTGTTAGATTAGCGAGTGAAACCAAATCGCGGTCGGCGGGTTTCATAAAGAGTTACGTCTGTTACTTCTCTTTTCGAAAATATGCCGTATTGTACAAATAATACGAAATACTTTTGCGACATAAACAATTGTCTGGGTACAAACTAGTACTTACATCAGTCATGTTCATAAGATTTTCTAAGAATACGGATTGAATCTGATTCAATTTATAAAAAGTGAAAAACATTATTTACTCTACATAAAATCTTTATCAACGATATCTTATATTCATTACTTTATGCTCTATACGGCCTCTTGGCAACATGAATATTTTATGTGTTCACAAGATTGTCAATATATTATGATCTCTACTATCAGCTGTAATACCAACACTACAAATTCATCTCCTCGCTATATTTGTTATAGAAGCAGCAAATTCACTTAAACGACACATTGCAAATATTGAGCCGAGCAAATATCAAAACGTCCTTCCTATAATGGCTTTAAACGAAAATATGAGACAAACTTGGCGATCCGTGTGAGACCGTAGTAAACATCAGCTGCTTGTGATTCAGTCGGCGTCGCAGCCGAAGTGGGCGGTCGAGCAACAATAGTTGAAGGAATCGCCCCCCGGTTAACACTTATTGGTCCACATGTTTCAATTGATTCCTTAGCCGGCGCACTTACGATATTTCCACTTTTGGACATATTCTCCCGATTAGATGATAGGTATCCGGTCCTAAGTAGGTAGGACAGGTGACGGTTTTACGATATTTTCTGATATGAAATTCAGTCAAGTACTTGGAGATCTCAAACGATAAGCACATTGCGTCTTTTATAATGTAGCCTAACAAAAAGTCTATATAAAACACATTGAAAAATAACAAATAATAAAAATTGCGATATTCAATAACATTACGTACTATCAGTAACAAACACTTCGCATGTTTCGATATCTCGTACAATAATCCGAAATTGTTTAGGTTACTCAGGCTTACCGATCGTATGATTGATTTTAACAGTGTATCGAAGTAAATTCCGGTTCGGATCACCCAAGCGTAAAGGCGATACGATTTACATGTTTAGTACAGTAATATGTTGCTGAGGGATAATGTGGAACCCATGAATTAGAATTCATGTTAAATCAATACAGACAATACGTCTTAAAAATATTGGGAATTTACACAAGCAACGGCATAATTATGGTTTCCAGATCAATTTAAATCAGGAAATGAAATATGATACCACATAAGCTGTTACAAGGACTTAACAAATTCTTGACGTGTATTCGTTAACGTAACCTATACCTCAAAGTCTTTGTGAGCTACTTATTAATATTTGTTGTTGATAATAAAATGCAAAAATAGTGGCATACATATGTACATAGATAATAGTCACGCCAGTATCCCATAGGAGTAGTCACAGTCTATGGCTCGCCACTTTGCTCGAACCTGACATATTACTTTCGCTTCATCCACTTTCGTCAACCTCTTCATGCATTCTCGTCGATTCCGGGTACTTTTGACATGACCCTTGTTGAAGTTATCACTGATTTGAATAATATATTATGTTCGGTGAGGTCGACCTCTACCGACTTTTCCATCTACACTCATAAAAATAGTATAATAGTCTAAATAACTACTTTTTGAACTGGTAGAATAAAAAATAAAAGATATTCCGCTTTGCAAGTACTTAAAACCAGCGCTGTATTTAGAAATCTAAATTGCTGTGCAGCCGTTAGTTTCACATGTTGATGTTGTTCATTCAAAAGCCGAGTGATCTGGGCGTTTCATTAATCGAGCGTGTAACTGGGAGGCTGCAGAGTGCGGACGTACAAACACGATTGTGTGTATTTAAACAATATAGAGCAGTAGGTAAACCAGTGCACCGAGTTTCGCTAACTTTGATTGCGATTCATTGTAGTCCACCGGTGTTCGGGTCAACATCAACCTCTGTAGGAAATATCGAATGCGGGGTGTTCCAGCGAAGCTCTGTGAATTCATTCATGGCTTGTCTACTGCTTATTATACAATGTTTTATGTATACATTTTGAATAGTCATCTCCTCGACTCAAACACTAATGTTACCTTGCATTATTAAAGGAATAATCCATGAATTCACTGGGTCTTTTTTTAAATTTTACATCGGTATTCCATCCATCGAAAAAATAAGATTTAGGAACAAATGGAGATTAAATTCCTGCTACGAGACAAATGTTTTGGGTGGTCAACAACTATTTGTTTCATGTCTGGGTTTTGTGATACTGAAAAGTCTGTCAGGTTCTGATACCAACGACGCGATATTTATCTGATCTTAAAGTGGGTTCAGGGCTATTGATGTTTTTATTTATGTATCAAAATCTGCACAGGTTACAGAATTCACTTTTTAACCAATGCCCCTTGCCAGGATTTCTCCTGCATACTATAATAACGTATATAAAAACAAACTACGAGGGATAAACAAGTGCGTTTGCAAGGAATAAACATAAAGATTTATGTAAATGTCATGCCATACGCTGCTTTGTATACAGACGAGATTAAAGATTTCGATTTAGTTTTAAATATTGAGATGAAAGGTATTATGACCTTGAAATTATGGCGATATTTTCGATAAAAAAAACATACGCTACGATTATTCCACAATCGTTAATGCGTTTACAAACATTCAAATTAGTACAATATTGAATATTCTATAGATTATACAAATATTTATTATCCTGGGAGTCGATCGGTTAACGCAGAATACCCACACCAACGCTCAGATGTTTTGCCAATCAGTCTTAGTTTATTTTCAAGAATTCTGCCCACATAGACACCGCTATGACGTCAATAAAATCTATATTAGTATCAGCTCATATACGTCCTACTGCAGGGCACAGGACTGTTCTTCAATCGAGAGGACGATTGAGAGGGGGTTAGGCCATATAGCCCACCACGCTGGCCTAATATTGTGTTGGCGGACTTTACATACCATATAAATTATTATAAATCGCTATGATATGCAGGTTTCCTCACTATGTTTGCCTTCACCGTTATATTGCGTGGTAATTGACTATCAATACAAACATGACTCCGAAATTAGAGGTGCGCCTTGAGATTTGAACCCGCAACCACCGTGAACACGCTGGTCCGCATCTGGTACGTTACCAACAGGCCACCACGCACATTTAAATAAAAATATCAGGTCCTTTATTATTCCTTATATTCTTTTTTTTATTGTCCTTAAAAACGTTCGGGTAAACGTCCCGTGAGAATAGCTCTACTATTATGAGCCTATCCATTCAACTAGTGATATAGGTAGTAACTAAAATCTATTCCACGTTTACTATTGTTACTTGACGCGTGTTGGGAACGACTTGCGCTTAGATTAAACGACCAGCTGCCTGTTCGACCTTATTTCATTCAAAACAAATCTAATTCCAGTAATTCGTAAATTTACAAAAGCTCTTACAATTCTTACAGCACATTTTTATGCTACCCAATCGCTCTTAAAAAGTCTAGTTTTGACATCTGAAAAACGCCCAATAATTTATTTACTCCTAGATATTTCTTAATGCCTCTGCGGCGTAGTTGCACTACGGTACGATTACAAAGCTGGAGTCTCAGATTAGAATCCCGGGTCGGACAAAAGTCGTATTAGATTATTCTATTCTTTATAAAATGCCCTATCTATAAATGTACTCTCGATTGTAGAGAAGGCCCGTGCCCTGCAGTGAGACGTCTATGGGCTGATACAGATACAGATTAATTAGAAGCCCGGAGTCAGGAATTTATGCCCGATAGTGCGATAGGCTCGCCCCCTATCCTATCATGGGGCGGAACATAGAACGCGAAGTGGGGGTCCTGGTAGCGCCTCTGCCTACTCCTTCAGGGAAAAAGGCGTGAGTTTATTGTATTTATAAATGTAAACTTAACAAATGTGTATGAAGTTGTTAGCTCCGAATCTGTACATTTGCCAATAGCCATGGATATGAAATACCACGAGATTAACAACTGAATCATTCCGGTAAATAGAATTCTTTTGTGCCACTCAACCGTGCGATATGATTTGTCAATTCCATTACTCCGCTACTCGGAAACACGTTGTCAGAGTTATCGATCATATTTTTTATCCTATAGTGTAACCGATGCTTAAAATATAGAATCGAAGCAACGCTAAATGTAATGTTCGAATTCGGATATTGAGCATTTATTTAAAGATTCTAATTTTGACAAAATTATTTATGTGATTTTCAATTTAATCTGACTCATCCCATTTGATTAATATATCCTCAATTGTTTTCGACAGATTTGTATCTTTTATAAAAAATTGAGCGATGTTAAACTAACATATTAATGGTCGTTTGCACAGAAGAATTGTTGTAATAACTTACCTAGAATTTTAAATTACTTTAAAATTCACGAATTCCTCTTAATTCATGTTTATCTTTATAACGTTAACACCTAATATATACATTCATATAAGTGCGTATTATCTAATATTGAGTTTCAAACAAGATACAATTTAACTTTGATCTCATATAATGTTTCCAATTACACTACATACTATTTACGAACAAAATTTCCGTCCAACGCTTATTAATATCAAGAAATAATGAACTAACTGCCCTCATAGACTCGAAAAAAATAGAACATTCTAGAGCGCGTCTCATAGGCAAATAGATACTGAACGTTCAATTGAAGCAATGAATTCGACCTCGGCATGTACTATTACGCTATTAAAAGGACACACATCAGTCAAATCAAGATGCTCACATGATCTAGTTCTTGGACTGAACTATGATTGGCTGATGGCTCGTCAAGTATTTGACGCACATACATTTAAAATTGCGCGCTACCCGCACCTAATACTTGACATACCATATACGTATAGTTCCATTCTGGGTGTGAATTAATTGGCTACTGAGTAAGTCCTATATAATTCCGCGTTTCAGATTTATGCCAACGACATTTAGTAGCTCCTATATCGGACCAGCTCGGAAAACTTTGTGTGGTCAAACTATACCACGAATTAATTTTCAACTTTTTTTAAGTTTTCTGTAATAACAGACTACTTGAATAGATCGATAAGGCATGCTATATAGTTTTTGTTATAATTCAATATGTTATAAAAATCTCATGCATGAAACAGGCATGAGACTAAACCCTCCAACAATCCCGCCTTCAGAAATATTTGGTAACCGCCCAAACATTGTTCGGTTCGATATAAGATAGTGGAGCAAAAATATTCTTTCATAAAGGTAACAAAGCACTTACATTCTTATCTTCGAAATTAAATAATGTTTTCATATATCTTAAGCGAGGAATTTCGGAACTACAAGCCCATATCCAATATAACTAATATTAAATTATTGTCCTGTATCGTGCGTATTTATAGTATGTGCAACAATAATAACTTCTTCAATGTTGCGGATATTATAGAAAAATATTCATAAGACGTACAGTGGCACCAATATTAATATTTACTCGAGGATTCTGTCATTTTAAAGACAGCCTCATCACGTCAACAAGCCAACACTGTAAGACTATACATCATCTGTCAAAAACGTAAATGATTATTAAGCTTAGTCTAATTAGGACAAAGTTAGGACGTCTGAACCTCATCAAGCCATCAACCTTGATATTAACAAAATGCAAACAGCAGGTAGTATTAATAAGAAACCCAATTGACTTCACAATTCTGACATTAATCAATGCTCATAAATCTGAAAACATAAAACCCGTCCACCGAACCTGCCACAAAGGAAACTCGATGACATAAACGCTGGTGGAAACTGGCCGATGTTTCGGGTTTACCACTGTCATTCACGTCAATGATATACCGTTACAGCTGATACCAACGCATCTCATTCGCTTTAGCACACTCATCAATCTTTTCAACGGACATTACGAGCCCATTATCGTTTCGAAAACAAAGAGACAAAAATACAAGCAAAATTACGCATGACGCCGGATTCGAATCATTTTTCATGCACGCGTCGCTCAAACCTCGCATGATGTATGACCAATGGGCGCCATCCTCTGACATCCGGCAAAAGGCACGTCTTCGCTAACTCGAGAATTATTTCCAAGGGTCGCCCCCACTTTACGCACCGTTTACTGTTCTTCAATTATGTGATTTTCTTTAAGTGGTCAGAACCTTTTTCTCCTTTTCTGAACATTCGACACATCGGGAATTTATTGGAAACTTGCAAAAATTGAGTGGTGCGATTTGTAATGTCACTTCACGATTATTGTGTTCTTTGAAATTTTGTATAAAACATTCCCTTAGTTTGTGCTTTTACGTTATTTCTTATAGCTATCGCGGCACATGTTGGTTCACACAAAATTATTGACTTAACATTACTTAGTGTGAAAACTTGTGGGCCGAGCATGTGACACAATTTCAAAGGATCCGTTTATGGACAAACATGGATCGGACACTACAATGGTGGGTATAATCCCGAGCTAAACTGTTTCAATGCTTCCTAATGTATGAAGGAGAATCATTTCAAATTTCGAACCTCCGGTCGCCATAATACGCGATCAATTGGAAAATTACGTTTCCCCTCCACTCTTGCAGCTCGTCTGGTGCATGCAATGCGTTATTGAGATCGTAACTGAATAATAGAGGTATACAAGAACAACTCGTGGAATGTTAAATGTTTAGATCTAATACTCGAGTGTATAGCTTATACAGTGTGAAACAATGTATGCTAATGAACTTTAGTCATTCAAAAAGTATTTTATAATTCTGCAAAATCTATCATACAACTGTGCGTGAATGGACATTCACGTTATCTGCTACTGTTATGTCACTATTTATAAAGTGTATTTGATCTATTTTCTATTACCAAGGAGGATTGACGAAGGTCAAGAGGCTTGTTATAAATTCCTCAAGCTGAAATATTTATTCACAGTGAAGAAATATGTATACCGATTCTACGCAGTTAATAATAAGAGTGTTTTGACAATTGGGCCAAGTTTTCCTACCGTTGAGAAACAGTCTCTCATCTTATACTCTTTCTTGTGAAAAAATCTCTGAAGAGGGTTAGAAATTTGAGAATAAGCTACACGAATTCCGTCATGCAGTCTACGAATTCATGTAGGAAATCCAGCGGCGAAAGCCTATATTAAACTGGAAATATGCTTATATGGATCCGAGGTGTATAATAAGCACACTGATGACGGTCTATCAGAAAGCTTCAATTCTGAACCATAAATATGATAGGTACATAATTCTCCAAGAAACATCAGATTAAAAATAAGAAGTCTAAGTTAGTTATTTAAAAACAGAAAAAAATAAAATGCAATATGAAAATAAATCATAATGAAATCGGCGCAATCGCAACTCGAGACGCGGAAAGCGTGACCGCCACGATTAGCGCAAATGAACTTTTAATGACGTTTCAGTCAAAAAGATTTACGTGAATTTCATTGTTACATCAAATCTTTTCAACCCGTATTACCCGTCACTCGGTAATAATTCAGGTTCGCATCTAAAAATACACGGTCACGTAGCAGAGATAAACCCCGTCCCTTTTATTACATCACATTTCAAAAGACACGTCAACTGTGTAAGCGTTTTATAAATGGGCATAAAATTCAATTCTCCCGGGCTTATTGCGGTTTTAACATCAAAGATAGTTGCGAATGAGTCGCAAAGCGAGATAATGAAAGGGGCCAGCCGTTTCGGCACGGAACCCTAAACAGAGCAATGGGCCGCGATATGAAGAATGCTCCAGTCCACACAAACTTTCCCTCGTAACAATGTACTCGTACCTCGCTAATGACCACGTATAGACCTTTTTGCTTTGGACTCGGTCATTCGTCTTGTAGCCGACGACGTGTGCAGACGATTCCACACTGTCCAATGTTGAACGCGAGACAAATGAATCCAGCGCCCTTATCAACTCGGTATTTTATTTAAAACGTATGTAAATGATTTTAAAAGCTAACCAAGTGCGTGTCGGGACTGCGCTTAGTTCCGCACCTACATATCACTTAAGACATATTTATGGCTGGTTAAAAACGTTACGGAAAATATACAAGTTTTTTTCGCTACCTAGAAATGTGGAAAAGTTTTTTAAAATGTTATACATGTGGATGTTTCCAAATCAGCCCACAAGCAAGTTACGTTTGTAGCACGATATTATATTTTAAAGCATACTTTTGAAAAGCATATATAATACGATGCATAAAATTATTTTAAATAGATCATTTCAATATTTAAAAAAATTGGAAATAGCTTTCTGTTTTATCACGTTTATAATTTCTCCACTGTTTGTAATTTCTCCACTGACCATGCCAATAATACACCAGCGTTGTACGCTTCAAATAGCAACACATGGGACAAATAAGTACTAGTATCAAATATCACAACATCCAATGTTGTGTCTTCAAAAAACCTCAACACAGACATAATAAAATGTTACCGTCCGGTATTATCGTGCCCATAATAATTAGACATTAAATAAGGATCTAAAAGACACGTCAAATAAGAATTAAAAGTAACAAACACGATAAAGCTATTAGGTAAAATGCCCCGGGGCGGATTGCGGCGGGACGCGACCGCAACGTTCAACGTAAATAAATACCATACGAATCGGCAAATATGGAAACTGTAAACAGAGCTTAGCCTCCTTACAGAGAGGTTAACGGTATTTTATTACTTTTTTTAATGTTTTCTTAGGTTTCTATAGGTTCCACCTATGCATACTCGTATGCAAAAGGTCGCCTAGATAGGCGTCGTCTTATCGATTTTTAACAAGCAACAGTCTACAAAATTGTTTTGTTCCGCTTCGAAGGATCTAGTAGTCAGGGAAATTACTGTGGATTACGAGACTTAAAAGCTAATATCACGGAACCAAATAATCTATGGGAGTACTATACCACTGCACTCGACACCCCTTAGTATTCTGTGACACCCCGAAGAAATATTATAGTTCTCCATAATTATAATGATGCGTGATTGGTGTTCATGATTCTGCATGGTGTTGCTCTTGTTTTTAACCTGGTGTGGTCTGGTTCCATCAAAAATACCTCAATTAATGAGAGTTTAGCGAATGCCACGTCAATTCTACCATTTTCTCCCTGTCTTTCTTAAACTCGCTATAAAACCTACCCACCTATAAAAAACAAGAAATATCCACATCAAAACTAAGACAATCTAAGCCAAATGTTTAACTAAAAGCAAGTGGAAAGAAACATTTTCGCCAACATTTTTGTCAACTGTCTGCGGATCAGATGTTTAGTGCCCCGCCCCAGAAAACAAAACTTAATGACCTTCGATTACGGTTCTATTTAGAACCAATACTCGCTAGCTCTCTTCCACAATCAAAAATTTAAATGAGTTTCCCCGTTCTACGGATGGATCGTATTTTTTTCCTCCTAATGCCATTTTGGGATGGTATTACTCTTAACTGAATATTCATTCGATGCGAAATCGTTTAAGAGATAATAGATTGAGGTTCATATTAGGTTCACAATGAATTATGGATCTCCGTTTTGTATTCGAGAATTTAGTCGTCAACGGCGTTAAGTATGATTAATTAAACCATTCAGTTTATCGCGGCATATTAAAATGGTATTGTGCCCACCTGGACTCCTAAGTACCTGTAACCAAATAAATAATTTAATTAACATACTGCTTTCATTCTGGTTTTCAGTAAAAGATTGTTTTATTTTATCAAAATCATAATTTATTTTAATTTTGATAGTCTTTGAATTGCGAAGCTATTTCAAACAAGCACACATATTAATACATCTATCATCAACATAAAAAATACATGTTATGTAATACAAAGCCAGACTTTTCTTCTAGTTTCTACACCACACATAAAAAATAATTTCAAAGAAAAGATACCATGTTCCAAATCATTAAGACAGTCCCTAATTTGAATAATACATGCTATTATCTGAAAGTATTTTGAGTTATCAAGCATTTCTCAGTTGCATATCATAGACAAAATCGACACGTCCGAAATAATATTATTATTTTTGATGATGGATGAACATCCAAAATACAACATTGTTAATATTGTTATCCCCATAAAAAAGCAAGGGGACCCGTAAATCACTTAATAATGAATGCAGTAGGCGGAAGTGACACGCTTCAGATCTTTAATCTTCAAAATTATTTAAAGACTATAATATACGTGCCTTCACATCTACTCCTTCTACTTGACCCGTTAGTTATGTTTAAAATACTATGCAGTATAATGATGAACAGTACGCCACTGATACAACTTACAGCTTCAAAGTACCTATATATGAATGTTACCTTTAACCAATGTCTAGATTAAAAAGTAATTTCAGTGATCACTAACATTACATCCAAATTGAAAATACAGAATAAAAACCCGCCTATCCGAATTGCTAACATAATTTCCCACGAGAACGCAGAAAAATGTAGCTTATTACCCCACGAAGAGAACGTAACTACTGCCGAAACTAACTTGCCATTGTTGAAAGTTACAGTTTTCAATCTTGAACAAGTTAGTTCATAATTCAGACTCCCGGGACGAAACTGGAGCCTCAACTTTTACCTCTGGGAATTTGGTAGCACAACATGTAAGATATTATGCTTGTGCAAACAGCGGAATGACCGTCGGGGCGTCGCGTCGTATCGTCAAGTATGGCGCCCGATCACGCGATCTCCGTACGAATTACTTGTTCACGTGCCAAAATAACTATGCTTACATGAGCTGGGAATATTGTATGCGTTGATACACACGATAAACACAACCTATTATTACTTTAGCAACGGCTATTCGGTACGCCCCGTGCATTAAAATTGTGCAACCGAGGAACGGGATTGGATGGACAAAAATTAGTTTAAGATTGGACTGCGCCGAAACACATCTGTGTCTACGTTAATTGGTAATCGATTCAGCGAGTTGAATTGAACGAACAGTGAAATAGAATATTTTAAGTTATTTTGTTATCCTAAAATACTCTGTATAGCTAGAACATAATTATAACATCAGTAGATTTTTAAAATAGTCGTAGCTGAAATAATTCGCTATAGTAATGTGAATAGGCTAGTCACATATATTGAGCCGACTGAAGGCAGAAGTCCTTGAATCGACATCAGATAAGTAGTGGAGGCTCAAGCTCGTATTGGTTCGTCATAAGCAGCTGAAAATCGAGTTCGATATTCCGTCTTAGGAATTGGCTAAATGTACTGACTTACGTCGAACTTTGAGCATACTAAACGGCTGTTTTCAATAATGTTCAAAGTTTTAACATAACTTTAGACGTGTATTAATGTTATTGTTGGGCGTAATATCGTACAACATACGTAAACCCTATAATTTATATTCTAAAGACGTACATTTACTAATTAAATATTTAATGGACACTTTAAAACAATACTGTACGTCAAATGGTCTGGATATTTGATAACAAACGCTTATTTGATACTTAAACTGTATTACTTCAACCAACAGAGTCATGAATGAGATGTTTCTGGCCTGATTGCCGCACTAAAATCATAAACATATGGTTACGTGAGACATAGAACTTTATTTAGTAATTGGATGTAATCTGACCATAATTTTGCTTCTGTTTTCAAATTATAAGATCGCTATCCGTAATCAGAACTTAACTTTTCAAAGTGTCCACAAGAAATAATAAAAACACAAATATTGAATACTAAAAAAGCAGATTATTAAATATTTTTCAAATGTATTGTATTTAAGCCGTTGAGTCAACTCAGCAAATTAATTTAGTTATATCAGAATCCTCTATCAACGTCACTGTTCTCGCTATAGGCCCCTTTTCATTTTGAAGAGTGACGTTTTAATTACTTGTTATTTTGAATTTAGCGGATATTATTTTAATTTGAAAATTAATTTCAAACTTGCTTATCGATACTAAGTAATGGACGTGTATTAGGAAATGTTATGAAAATAGACTTTTAAGCTCTCTTGATATGTATCTAACCCTAATCGAAATTTAGGGTTGGTACATGTTTCAGATATAACAAATTTTGTCTAGTTATTTTATTACTTTGTAGCTATCTGTAAAGTACTAGATTAAGGTTGTATTAAAATCACATTTCGTGAACTACGCAGGAGATACATAGGTTCTAATCCGTGACGATTTAAAAGGGCTCAGAAATGGAAGCAAAATGATGCTATTGTCCAATATAGTTGTGATTTAGCACAATGAAACCAATCTAAAAGCCCTATGGCTGTATGAACAGTGAAATTCGAATACAAGCCTGAATAGTCGAATAAAATTACTCCCAGCACCAAATTTATTCAGTCCTTCGTGAGAGCAAGGTATGACACCCAATATAAGTCTTGCTATTGGGTACTTGATTATCTTCCTTACGTATATAATTTATCTGCAACCAAATCATTGATAAGCCCTTGATAGAGGCACATCCATTATATTTGAATCACTGTTAATTTAGATTCTGAATTCAGGAGAATTGCAGAACAAAGAATGCGGCTGACGTATAATCTCAGTTTATTGCAACAATAGTGTTGTTGTTTAGGCCCGGAAACGGTATTTATTATGACCTGTATAATATGCTTATAAAATATATACTACGCACAAAAATTAAAGGATATTTTTTTTATCAAATTTTTTTGGTGTTTTTTGAGAGTCTGTATCTTGGAGAAAATTGATTGTTAAGAAATTCGGAAAATAAAAATTAGAAGCTTGAAATGTCTATTTTGCAGATCTGTGCTCTATTTCTTGATTCCTTGCTAAGTTGATAAGCAATCGTAAGAAAACCAAAGAGAAAAAAAAAATCCAAAATTTTTCTGGATTTCAAAACCGTGCATTTACATGGGTAGTATTTTTTTGGTGACATCATTATAAAATTCCCGTAGATAATTTAATTGCCTTTAATTTGATATACCAGAAACTTCCGTGACATGATTTGGAGCTGACTTATGGTAAATCAAAGTAAAAATGGCCTATCACATTTTGACATTGGATTACTCCATGAATATCAATCACGGGGAAAACAAAATCAGAATTTTAGTAACTTCAAAATATGCTTTATAAGTTGGTATTAAAGTCTTATGATAATAAATAGTATTTCTAAGTAAAATTGTTGACTGAAAAAAAGGTAAAAGAAACGGTTATTTATGGATATTCGGAAAACACTGCATATCTTTGGATAAAAGAAACAAACTAAGGATATCGTCGGTAACTTTTCAACCTTAAAGTATTCTAAAGACACTCTGAAAATTTCAAACTGCTCCGATTTGATTATCTTAGTGTTCAGAAGGTTTAAACTTACTGTATTCAGCAATAATCGTCATAATGAGCATTTTTCGCATGCTAATGGTTTTGTAACTTGAGAATATTTTTTTAGTTATTATCCATATTCTTTTAATCAAATCCTTTTTTCTAACGTTTTCACTATTCTCCGCAATTGTAAAAAAAAATACTGGCACTGTTTTACCGCCGGCATTAGCGTTACCCAAAGCGTACTACGGGGAGGTTGCGTGGTCGGATTTATAGTAAAACAGTGCCAGTATTTTTTTTACAATTGCGGAGAGTAGCGAAAACGTTAGAAAAAATGATTTGATTAAAAGAATATGGATAATCACCAAAAAAGCATTCTGAAGTGACAAAAATCGATCACATACGAAAAATGCTTATTACGACAATTTTGACGAATACAGTAAGTTCAAACCTTCCGAACACTAAGATAATCAAATCGGAGCAGTTTGAAATTTTCAGAGTGTCTTTAGAATACTTTAAGGTTGAAAAGTTACCGACGATATCCTTCGTTCGTTTCTTTTATCCAAAGATATGCAGTGTTTTCCGAATATCCATAAATAACCGTTTTTTTTACCTTTTTTTCAGTCAACAATTTTACTTAGAAATACTATTCATTATCATAAGACTTTAATACCATCTTATAGAACATGTTTTGAAGTTACTAAAATTCTGATTTTGTTTTCCCCATGATTGATATTCATGGAGTAATCCAATGTCAAAGTGTGATAAGCCATTTTTACTTTGATTTACCATAAGTCAGCTCCAAATCATTTCACGGAGGTTTCTGGTATATCAAATTAAAGGCAATTAAATTATCTACGGGAATTTTATAATGATGTCACCAGAAAAATACTACCCATGTAAATGCACGGTTTTGAAATCCAGAAAAATTTTGGTTTTTTTTTTCTCGTTGGTTTTCTTACGATTGCTTATCAACTTAGCGAGGAATCAAGAAATAGAGCACAGATCTGCAAAATAGACATTTGAAGCTTCCAAGTTTTAGTTTCCGAATTTCTTAACAATCAATTTTCTCCAAGATACAGACTCTCAAAAAACACCAAAAAAAAATTGATCAAAAAAAATATCCTTTAATTTTTGTGAGTAGTGTACAAAACAATTCGTTTATAAATAAATATGTCTTAATATAACGTTTTATTTATTTAATTACAAAAAAATATTGTATAAGGAAAAGAAATCAATACATATGATTTGTTTGCAAGAAATGTGAGTCTACAATTTTGCTATATTTTTGGAGTTTCGCTATCACTTCCAATAAAGAAACCCTTTTAATTCTAAATCGAACAAGTATTTCCTAACTTTAAACATCTCTGCGACATCCGTCCAAAACAAATTGCTCCTTTAGCAGAGCCATAAAAGCGACCATAAAGTAGTGTATCGTGTGAAGCGATGCGTGAAAAATCTTCACTTAACCTATGTCCAGACGGCAGCGTGCGGCGTTATAGGCGTGCATCTCCGCGTCAAATCCCCAAGCGGCCGCGTGTCGCCGGTTGATAAGCAGCCGATGGCCTAGAACGTGGTGGTGCAAGACACTAGCGACGGCGGTATTAGCCTTATTAGACTCCTAAGGCTTATTCATACTTCGAAAATTAATATTTTGAAGCCTTACTTCTGTCTCTCCAGACGCCTACCATTCTCAAGAATTGTACGGCGATGTCCATTTGCTATGAAGTGCAGGCTATTAGTTGGACAGGCTAAAATCCTTTCGCTGCCTTCACTCAAATCAAGTTAGAACAATCGATACACATACACACATCCTTATTACAATTACCACTTTTATTTATGAAATTATTATTAAAACAACAATAGCATTATACCCATAAAAATAAAATTATGAATATATTGTAAGTAGACTAAACATTGCTTTAGAAAAATAATTCAAGTATTTCCATCTCCGCATTTAAGATTAGCATGACGTCATTCTTGACGCATTTCTCTTAGAAATCTATAAAACAATACAACCGATGATTGCGCAAGAACCGTTCAAACCGATAACATCCGTTTTGTTTACATACAGCATATTCAAATCAATGAAACTAACGCTTAGTTAGTTTCCTTGATTATATTCAATAACCGGAATAATGTAATAGTCGGCTATTAATGTTGATTAAGCTTTATTGGACCTTTTAGTAGTGCCGTTTTATTAGGTCTTTCGTGAGAAATTAAACGTCGTTAACAAACGTTTATTTGACAAATATAGATATTAATTAATATATATCATTTTTTATATATTTTAATTTTTATACAAATTAGTGATCGTGAAAGGGTGCGAAATAAATAGCATTAAGTATTTAATAAATAAAATAAGTTTTCTTATCCAAGAACCTAATATTTCTTTGAATCTCGGAACTTCCGTCGTGTCTGCGAAGGTTATATATAAGCCAAAGAGGCGTTAGATCCAATGCTTAAAAAATGTATTCCAATGTGAATTTTACCATAGTTCGTAATAATAGCAGGGTCAGCACAAGGTCAGTGGTACACTTAATGTTAATATGCATTCTGGTATAGTAATACGTACGCATTCACTAAATCGATCATTTTAATGGACGTATAACATTCAATCATATGGTTTATACACTTTGGATTGTGAAATCCTACGGCTCTTTAGTTTTTCGGTTTTCCCATCATTATACTCTCTATGACGACGTGACGATTATTCTGTATACAGCTAGCTTTTAATAAGTCGCCAATTTTATCCGTAGCTGAAACTGTCACACGCACTGTAAAACACTTGCGCCAGTCTCCTGTCATCCTACCTGACGATATGGCATGACAATATAGCTATTTATCATATTTCATTATTGATGGTATATATCTCGAGTTCTACTAGTAACTATACTTCCGTAATGGATCGATTTACAGCATCATCAGCTTCAGCGACAGAAAACGACTACCGAGCACAGAACTCCGCTATTTCTACAGCAACCTTTAGGAAGTCTTCTATATCCTGCGGCCTTTCCTTCCGATATACCTAGGTAAATGTAAGTTCTGTTTTAAATTAGAATTTTGACTTGTACCGCCTAAAAGCCGCTATAGTGTGTTGACGCAGACCGCACGTCGTCCGCAACGCTGCGCGATGATAGCAACACCCTGTTAACTGACCACAGAGTGACGCTAGTTACGGCCACGGCAGCCGGCCTGCTTCTATTAAACATTTCGATATGCCAGCGTTTTAATGCAGCACTAACTTCACGGCTTTATTAACGTTTGTTCTCTTATCGGGTGCCGATTTTGTGCTGTGGTGTTATGGAGAAAATTTGCATTTTTAAAAATGTTTCAGGTGTAATAATTTGTTGACTCGACCAACGGTGATGAAGGCAGTCTGTGATTTGTTAATCACTGAATGCTTTGGGGACAGATGGAATGTTACAAAACACTTACAGGTGTTCATGTTATTCGGTGGCAAAGTAAGGATAAAAGAGAAGCGAAAGATTCTATGCTCGCCATGGAAAGTTGAGCGTGTATATCTCTTTGTTAAAATATGGCCTTGATCATTTGAATTCACGCTGCCTGAATGAAACAACTTCCTGTACCACTACAAAGATCTAATCAAAGATACGTGCTCTACATTTTTTGTAATAGTATCCTTATAACGAATTTTCACTAACGACCTGCTGAAATTGTATCAATGACAATTTCCAAGTATCACCAATTAATATTTCACAAATCGAGAACAAGTGGAGCGGGCGCCTACCTTATCTAACCGAATGTTTACACAGACAATAGAGCGCGGTATAACGAAAATTTTCAATTAAACAAAACAAAACGTCGACGCCTTGGAAGGTATTGTATGGCACGCGACAGTTGGCAGGGAGCTGGTATAGAACGGCGGCGTGCGGACGTCCGGCGCGCGGAGCGGAGTGAAGCGGAGAATGACTCGCCCGCGCGCCATTACGCTTGGAATGGCAAAGATTACGCGATACCGTGCCGTGAGGAATGTCTTCCAGTATCGCAGATTAGCGCGTCGAGCGGCTGACATGTGCTGTGTACGGATTTTTATATCTTCATGAAAGCTGCTTCGGGTGAAAATCACACTTCGATCGGCTAAAATTGGAAATCTTCTTGGGTATAATTTTCTTTAGGTAATCAGCACGGAGCATTCATATTTTAAACAAACCCATACTTATAAACCCTACTAATATTATAAATGCGAAAGTGTGTATGTATGTTCCATTTTCACGCTAAAACGGCTAAACCGATTTTGATGACATTTAACGTAGAAATATATTGGACCATGGAGATGGAGGCTACTTTCTATACCGAAAACGTGTAGTATCCCCGTGGGATGAGGCAGGAATTCTCTTTCAAATTTTAATTGATGGCACGGGAAAGGAGAAAACAGGATTACATGTTTTTCATCATGGGATAGAATAAGATGGGACAGAACGGCATATAACGGGACCGAAAAAGGAACATAATCGACGGCGGTCACATTGAGTTTAAATTTAAATATAAAACAATTAGTACACGAAATAATATTGGGTTGTTGATGTGGACTGGACTCAAAAACTATCTGCAACCGGGCGAAGCCTGGTCCGATCGCTAGTAGGCTATAAACAAAATTGAAATTGAATCCAGCATCGAGCATGACCTTGAATATAATTCAAATATATAATACATATGTTTTGAGAGAGTTGTTGGGTTGAAAACCCTAAATTCTTGCCGTACAGCTAAATTTAAGCTAGACGTGGCGACGTGAAAGTTTTGTCTCCAAACTGACCACTACTCGACGACTGTAAATAGATCCGTCCGTCATCAACAAAGGCCAGTTAGCTTGAGAAATCAACACCCCTCCGTAATCAACTCCATTTACATAACATTGAAATAAAATGTGCCCTGCCATGACACAGCCGCATCTCCGTATCATTTGAATGCCCCATTCAATCACAATCATAAACGTGACATCACAAGCTACAAACAAATGTACAATACGATACAAATCTCGCGTCAGACAGCCGGCAAACATACACTAGAATCTCCCCTCGTTTCCTGCATCGTAAGTAACGCACGTCCCGTGTAAGTTGCCGCGATATCTTTGCCGGTTCATAATCAACGCTGTATTCTTTATTAACATAGTAATTAGGTGTAAAATGGCGTGTCAAGAACGTCAAATAGATGTGCTAGTAAAACGTGGTCGACGCGCAGTAAGCGTCAATCTACCGGGAGGGTACGTTATTTCGGTCTGCACGGCACACACAAGCGCTCTTTGAAATTTTAATCGTTACATTCACTCTGGCCTGATGGCACACTAGAGGCGCGTACTACGTTCATCACGGAAACTAAACAGAAAAGAATTAAAAAATATCAAGTGTAAATTGAAGTTTTGTGACACGTCACATAAAGCACTACATAAGTGATAACCGTCCTGAACTTTATTTTGTGTCTAAATTGAAATTTTCATAAAATAAAAAATAGCAATTAAGTAAATTATAAGACATTTTTTTACGTGGTTTGGTAATATGTATATACATGGAAGTATATATTTATTCATAATTATGCAAAAAGTATCTTAAATGATATAATCTGGCTCATCGCGAGTAACTTATGAATTGTCTTTAAAATATACAGCCTTTATTTCACACAAACACTACTTAAACTTCATTTACCTTCATCACTCTTTATCCCACTACTGATATTTCATCTTCCCTACGTTTCACTAACCATAGCATCACACGTATAAATCATTTACTAAGCAAAATCATCGACAACGCAACAATATTACGCTTGACAGAAATTCTCGCTTTGACCTTGAGCTAAGCAGCTTAGAGCCTTAAGTGGTAAACCAGAGTCCGACACTACCCACTTAACGCATGTGTTTATCGAATTCGCGCACAAATTCCATACTCCACATACATAGAATGTTCTCGTATGTACACAACCTAGTCTAGACCTGACCGCTGTTGTAGCTAGTTTGGGAGATTCACGTCTTATTGTGTAGTTCATGTTAATTGATATGGTTAAGTTTTAGTGGCTATCTATATTAATTTTAATCATCCCAGATGTGAAATGTAAGTATATCCAATACAACGTAGTACATCTAACGTGATCCTGCTATGAAAGTATCCAGCAAAAATTTCTTTGCATAAATAATTACTATAGAACACTACCATCGCTAATTAGACGGTTCCATCACCAGGCGGTCCTATTTCACAATAATGTATACAAAATATATTATATCTTTTAATATAGTGTTTGCTTTAAATACATTACGCGGCAGAGGGTAGAGACCTTGACTCGGAGTCATAGGTCGGATCTTGTATTCAGATCAGAGTTATGAATCTCGCCCCCTTTGACATCATAAATTGTAAATAAAGGTTTTTAAATTATTGCTGAAGTATTACCGCACTTGTGAAACTACGTTAAGTGTTAATGATCGTTTCAGTCCGGCTGTAAATTACATACTAGTGTTATAAATTATACAAATTGTGGGACACGAAACACTGAAACACAACTTTGGTACTCGATAATTTATTTAATGACATACTAATAAGTGCCCTCTGCCCAGGTTACGGTCGCAGGAAGTCCTTGGTTGCAGGCAATTTCCAACAGGTATATGTGGCGATCCATGGGGGGGGGGGGCTATGTTCAGCAGTGGGCTTCCTGTGGCTGAAGAGAGAGAGAGAGAGAAAGTAGAGACCTCTATGTCGCAGTACGTGTCTGTATACTCGTAAGTGCAACGGACGTCCACATTCAAGGTGGACAGACGATCTAATAAAAGTTTCAGGAGGTCGCTAGATGCAATTTCGCTGTGAAAATCCTTAGGGAAGGCCAATATTCATCGCGGGACTTACCATAGCTGAAAATGATGGCTTTTATTCTCAGCATAGCTAAAGTTAGATAAGAATCATGGATAAGATATAAAGATAAAAAGACGTTAGTCTCAATGAAATCCATGACGAAACACTGTAAGGAAGTGTTAAGTCTATATTCTATGCTAGCGATAAAATCCTAATTCATAACATTCTTATTTTATTAACATAATAAATAACCTCAATTATTTCACTATAAGAATAAATACAATCTTTATGACTTCCTTATGCCATTGAATTTGATTAAAATAAACGTAACGATTAACAGGCAATTCATATTTTAATAACTGTACAAAATGTAACTGCATACAACATGTTATCAAAAGATTTCATTTAAATTACTCAAATCGTTGTTGATTGCATTTTTATTCTGCGTTTTAAACTATGCCATTTAATCTTGTAAACCATTAATCTTCTATTTCATATTTTTATATTAGTTCTATAATAATTGAGAAAATACAGTTGTAATTTTAGTTAAAACTTCACAGACGACATATAAATTAGCTGGAGGTAATATACTCGTAATCACATCCCCCCGGATAACAATCGTCTTAGTAAATCCTTATAAAATCCCTTCATAGTGAATAGTGACTAATGACCCACGCATATATGTCTTTTTTATCCCGAGTTTGATAATTGCGTCAACCAGCGAAAAATAATTGTCGTCGTGCCAGCAAAAAAACAAAGATAGAGAAAAGAAAACCAAATACATTTATAAACAATTGCCAGCTCTAATTCATAACACAATTAAAAGCTCAACTGACACTTCATTAAGATACAACATTTGACATCCTTTGATCTGCTCAGCCTACTCGTTATATTAATGGAAATGAAAATAATAAAACAACAGTCTTTCAAGTGACTGAACTTTAATTAACATTCAAGTCTACAAGTAGGACCAGTTTTATATTCATAAATAACTTCAGTTTACCTGGATATTTGTGAGTAAAGAAATTTGTTACAGTTTAAAATTTAATTAACGCTGAGATAAGTTGGCAAGCTACGCTGGCTTGTAACGTAGTATTAATTACCTACTACCTTACGTAACTAAACACTGCTTATCTTATATTAAGCATTAACTCATAAGCGGATTTAATTTTTATCTCCACTATAATACGAGTATGTTAAGACAAATCTTTTTTGTCGCGGTTAGCACACTCCACTTGGTCCCATATAACGTAAACTCTAAACAAATATTAGAGTATCAAATATTTTTCTGGCCTAATACACCACACTGATGACCTTTACGTTTTCACGCGTCTTTTCCGGAACAGACTATCAAATCATATGTACTATAATATTAAAAACGTTTTTTTATTTATAATGAATAACTCGAAAACATAAGACAAACTTCATCTATCATGTATTATCAGCCATATCTGGTAGAAATGACGGTTAAAACCCCAAAAAAGTGTATTTAAACAAACCCCCAAACGGCCACATGGCGGCGCGTTTATCAAAGGGCATCAGTCAACAAATAGACTTCAACTAATATTTTTGTAAGTGGACGACAAAGAAGGTGTCACAAAAAGTTTCACAGTTCCTTACAAAACACACACAACTGGCCGCGTTAACCGACGTTTTATCATTTACAAAAAATAGTTAGCTCCACGAAGTCGCTTCTACATATCATTGCTAAAGGCCATACAGTATAATACACCATTACTTAAATATTTGCTAAATTATGTACAGTTGAAGTCTCAATCACGATTTCAAGTCAGATTAGATTATACTGCGCAAATGATCTTAACGATACAATGGAATATTCATATCTGTGGCTCACCTAACCTTTTTTTTCTGTATTTTTCATCAGCCAATAATAGTGAGCTTTCTCAAATCCGAGCCATATTCGCCGATATTTTGCTCATTCCTAAAGCCAGTCGTACGTTCCGTCTCGCCATTGATGAAAATCTACTTTTGTGTCTTATTCGCAGCCGGCACTAAAATACCCGGCGACCTCCACCTCCACCTTTCGCTACCTCTGTGCTGTTATAGAAAGTCGTAAACCATTTGATTATCTGATAATCTTATAGGCTTTTATCGCGTGCTCCATAATTAAACATGGGCAGCACGCTTATTTCTATTACGAAGTTAAATATTTGTAAATATCGAACAAATGTCAATCAGCTTGAAATATGCAATGTGCTTGGACCTTTATCACGAGCGCTGTCACGTGTAGTGCTGCTTTAAAATTCAAATCTTATTTACATTCACCCCCTAGCGTGGTCTACGAAAATGAGCCTTAACTAACATCGAAAACACTCCACTAAGGGACTATTTTCGTCACCCCTCCAGGACGGTAAAAATAGAATGTTTGGAGAGGCAATATTAAAATTATTTAAAAGGGGTAAATAATCTTTCGTCATATTTATATCTTAAGAACAATCCTGAGATTTATTTAAATATAATATTCAGTTTTTTTACGACCTACTAGGAGAGTGGCATTACAATAGGCTGTCTTGATATCTATATCTGCCCATATACGTCCCACTGCAGGGCACGGGCCTACTCTACAATCGAGAGAATCGATTGAGAGTGGTTAGGCTATATACTCCACCACGCTGGCCTAGTGCGGGTTGGAGGACTTACATACCGTAGAAATTCTTTAAAATCGCTACCGTATGCAGGTTTCCTCACGATGTTTTCCTTCACCGTTAAAGTGCGTGGTGATTGACTATCAATACACACATAACTCCGAAAATTCAGAGGTGTGCCCTGGGATTTGAACCCGCGACCACCGTGAACATGTAGGCAGCCGCGTCTGGTCCGTTACCAACAGGCCACCGCGCACTTTCGCTCTTGATATAATAATTCAAAATTATACAGATTATAGATCTGTCTTTCCCGCCATAATCAGCTTAAACGAAACATTTAAGCCCGCATGCAAAATAAATTTCTGCAGAGTACAAGATACAAACAATGTTTTAATTTTGATAAAAACGTGCGGCAATCAAAGCGAATTCATTTATTAAAAGCGAAATTCAGAGTACACAAATTAAGAAACAACCGCGAGTATTTATTTTAAACAGCACAAATTTTAAATTCTAATAAGTTGGTAATTTACCGTCAACAAAAAATTCAACCGCGTTATTCATTAAATAAAGTATAATCTGGACTCGGGATTATGCAAAATTGGTACAATAAAAGATATTAAAAAGACAAATTCAAAGTTCAGCTTTGCATTCCTGAAACTATGTTAGTAAAATATTCACTTTTTAGTAATGCATGTTCCATTTCACGGTAAGTCGTGTATGTGTGTCGTGTGTAATTCGGTAGCCGGTTTCGTTTCGATGGCGATTCGACTGCCATAAATCATTAATACAACGGAATTGGGCCCATGGTGCCTCTCAATTCAACAATACACGGTAAGCCAGACACGCTTCAGTCACCTCTCAAAATTGAAACATGCTCTATACAGCCGTGGTGTTATTGCATCAGCCTGTATACGTCCCAGAGCTGGTTATTAATGGCCCTCGCATTTAAATAAATTTAGTTTGTACATCACCACGTGTTACTCGTTTACTTGGAAACATATCACGTAAAAAATATGTATAAACATTTGAAGCGGAATTTTAATTGAATATCTTGATTAAATTGAAGCTTAAACGGCTTATTGCTAAAAATATTCTCAAAGTGTGAGACTAGTTAAATACGAAAAAAGCAAATAGCAGTAGTCATTATACGTTTCAAGTTCCTCTCTGCATCTTATGAGGAATTACCAAAAGATTATGAAATTATTATATCGTCCACCGTCAGGTACGTGGTCCCCTCTGGCCTTGGCAAAAACTACAACAGCATTAAGTAGTGCGGCAACTGGCCGCGCCCTTTTCTTTTGTCTTCCCTCCAATCTGACTCAGTTTGCTATGAGACAGTAGTATCACAGGCAATCCTGTAGTCTAAGAACAAAACGACTATGGTGTAAATCTACCACTTAAAATAACCGAACTATTTACAGAACAACTAGCTACGGAGTTTCCAAGTCATATAGAAATTAATCCTTAAATTGCCTTACTTGTAGTAGGAAGTTCGTGCCGGCGCCACGTGGAAGATCTTACGATGTAAAGCGTTCGAGGCACGTTCCCGACTAATCCCCTACTCCCTCACAGGTGGTCGTAAATCCGTTTTGTAGTTGGTAAACAATCTCACACAAACATGAATCATTCTAAAACTAATGCTGCGATTGGAAACGGGTCGCGTCCTAATTCAAAGAACGTTGCGAGAACTGGTGGTAATGCACTCCACATACATCACAATGACTTATTCGATTGCGGTTGTTTGTGTCTGTTGAATGTATTTTTGAGTAAAATAACCAATTCAAAAACGTAAGAGGCGTAACGAGACTACTGAGAGTGGAAACTTTGGATGTTGGAAACCTACCAAAATTGTTTTGCCCGGATGCATCTGTAGTGTTTTGTAATCCGAAATTCGTGAGCGCCGGTAAATTGAAAGAATTGAATTTTGATATCGCATTTAGAAGGAAATAATAGGTCATGTATAATTGTGTACAATAAGTAAGTGGCCAATTCCTGACCTTACGGGTGATTTTATTACGCGACTTATCTTTTACTTCCGGCTCTTATCGCACACGCGTGGGAACGACATCATTTAATTCCATGCATATCGTCAGCTTAATTTTTTTTTATTTGTAAAGAGAATCCATATAACCCTACACGGTTGATAAAAGTAAGCAGCTACTAAATTAGGATATTTAATTTGAAAAACCCAAAATGAATTTCTCTATCTAAGAACTGATATCACAATAGCACAACTCCAGCGCCTATTCACTGCTTCAGGCGAAATAGATGTTCACCGAAAAACATCCACACATACTTTCTTTTAAAACAACATCCGCCTTTGCAAAAATATACAAGACGACTCAGAACACCGCGATGTTTTTTTTTTGCAAAAGCAAATACGTTCACACAAAGCCTCAGTCAATAAGCCTCCGAAAGACCCCTGAGTTATTCATAAACATGATGTTGTCGGCGAACAATTCCGTATATTTGTAGAGATGGCTGATGGTGTTAAACCCGTTAGCCTTGAAGCGAGTCTTGTATAATTGCGAATATCCCCTTTGTTTGCATTCGCGTCACTCACTTCATAGACCGGTCATATCCGTGATAAGATTATACAGTGGGGCGTGTGAACAGTTCCTTAGTATCTAAGGAGATTATCTAAAATAGGATAATTTACATACTCCTACGTCTAATGGACTTTAAAATATAGTATAACTTGATCTTTCTTTGCCAATGTATGTTATGAAAAACTTTTAGAATTCTACGTGATTGAAAGGAAGCAATTTTGGAACCGTAAGCAGCATTTTTAATTACAGGTACTTGGGATGTTACAACGAATCAATTTAATAGAATTACCTTTTTGTAGGTTGAATTTATCTTAGTAAAGCTACATTGAACATAGAGAAAAATATGTTACTTTACAACTCGAAAACCTTGAGTATTGGATTGTAGTAAAATGATAGATTATTTACTAACTCCTTGACAAAAATATTAAAAATTTAAAAGCAAAATGACTGGATCTACATAATTTTGTACATTTTTATGAATTCAATTCTGAGATTAAATTTATTGTCATTTTATTTTTTTAAGAATTCGTAGATCCCTACAGTACTAATTTTAAATCATTCCAATTACCAATAATTTTAACATATTCTTTCAACCATTTAGGTTCCCAATAACAAGCCCTTAATGAAGTCGTTAATATTCGATTAAATTAAAACAATATTTATAAGCACCATATACAAACTTAAAATTACAATATAAGGACACTAACCAACCAGTTCATGAGTAGTACACAACAAGTTCGCCAAGTTTTTTTCGTAAAAAAGATCGGTTCAGCAAAGTTTTTAGTTTCGAGAAACAATAATTAATATTGTTAATCTTTAAAAGCATCGAAATTAACGTTTATACGAGACCAATTAATGTTTCTTAATGGAATGTAATTAAATGAATATAAAATATATCTCGTTTTACAATTATTACCGACGGTGAATACGCAAGACAAAGTTATATCAAGACAATTTTGTTTGGACTATTAAGAAGTCTATTAAAATGTGGAATGAATAGTCATGAAATTATAATTACGTGTTTAATATACAATCATATTTTTTGTTATTCGCAAGATAGGAATACTTTATTTCATGATTATAACACCGCAAATCTTAAACCTACATAATTTATAACGGAAAATTACCACGACGATCGACTAGTAAACTAGCAACTTTATTTAGTTTTTTACGTACAAAATAGGAGGAAAAACTACATTTAAGGCTTTGCATGTATTGAGCCTGCGTGATGGATTTACGGCACAAAGCTCCTTAATGCGAAGGACAGGCGTGCTCCACAATTTTATATAGGCCGATGTGGCAACTTTACATTGTTGTATTACAAAATCCGAGGCGCAGGTAATCCATTGACCTAAAAACGTCACGTGCGTGCATATGCTGAACTTGGATTAGTTTCTATTCCGAAGCTGTCACCGCGTCGGTACGGCTTAATATAGCTTGTCAACAGCTCGCGTTCTCGGTTAATGTCACGGTGTTGCTTGCCTACTTATACCCGAAGACACAGCTGCCGTAATACAAACATCAATAAGTTTCATAGTAACTTCTGATCTAATAATACAAATGGGTGTGTTTGGTTATGTGTTGTTTTTTAACGCAACAACGGAACAACGCAGGGATGCGAAATTATTTGCGTATTGAATTGGATAGACACTATTTATTACAAAATAATAATTGTGGCGATAAGGCGAAAGACTCGTCCCCTAAAGCACTGGTAAACTACACCTAAGGTACTGTTGCCTAAAGCAGCAGCTTTGCTCACTGCCATAGTAACCCAGGAATGGCGTAGTGAACGCAGGTCGTAACATCATTGCATTAAACTTGCAATTAAACATGTCTATACCGGTTACTTGTAATAAACTATTAGTATTTTGGATGCATATATCTGATTGAGGTCAGAACATTAAGGCCGTTCAAAATATCCAGCTTAGAAAACCTTGACCAAACGTAGTGACGTAACCGTTCGAGTACGATCTCTTCGTAAATTAAATAGATGCGTAGTTAATAGTCATGATTTACTGTAGTATTTTTTAAAGTCCAATCATTGCATGGCCTCGTTCGTTTATTATTTTTTTACGCGACCCTGCATCTCATGTTAAAAGCTGCCCAAATAAATTATGAAAGTGTATATCAGGTCGCTGTGAAAATCATTGGGGGAGGCCTAAGTTCAGTGAAATTCCTTTGGCTGATGGATGATGATGCATGATATACCTCATTAATAAAAACTGTCATACTTGCTTGAACGAAACATAGCTAGCTGCTAGACGTCAATGAACAAGCCAAAAAATATTTTTATTTTATTTTATTCGCACTTTGTACAATTTAAATAGTACAGGCGGACTTAACGCCTAATGGCATTTTCTCCCAGTCGACCTTAAGGTATAGACTGTTAAATTTACCATGATAATTTTGACAGCTCACGCCTATAAAATTAGGCATTCTTTTTGTTACGATGTCATACAGATAAATACCGTACTTCATGGATGGGTACCGCCCCCTTAGAGATGTGCCACGCATAACGAATAACCACAGACTATCAATAAAATCGGTTTTGAAATGAAAACAATACATAAAAAATAAAAATAATTTGTTTCTTAATTGCCGAAATATGTTCCATTATCAGTACTGATTACATGATAAAATATGTGCATTGAATAAAAGTTACCCAGTCATATTTTTAGATATTATTCTAGAAAATGGATATAAACATTAGTATCTGTTGACTCCACGATTGTAACAATAATATTTCTGGTCCGGTTAATAATAAATAAAGAAGTTTAAGAAATTATTTTATAAAATCCATACCTTAATCACGCGATTAATCGATTACATGTTCCAAAAAATAATAATCGAATAGTTTCATTAACGATTATACACTACCGTCATCCCTTGTGCGAGCTGTCAAAATTGTCATGGTAAGTTTAACAGTCTAGTGCATAGCGACGGAGGCAGCTGTATTATAATTAAGCGGTAAGACAATAAAACATACAGATAATAACGCATGATATAAAGGTATTTAAGAAAATTCACCCCCATCTTCTCCTAACTAATCTCTACTCTCTCTACGTAGCTTGTGCCACATTAATTAAGTATGAGTAGACCCAACAATCACATAGTCCCGACCTCACACTGAGATCGTGTCTTGTGTCGTATGGGTATCAGAAACTACGAGAGAATTTTCGGCCTCACTAACACCTAGACCCAGAACAAATATCTGTGGATCACACAAATATTGGTTCCGGTGCGGGGATCGTACCCGTGGCCTTACGTTTCATAGTCGGCGTCTAGTCAACTGCGCCACGGTGACTGTCAAAAATGCAAATTAACTGTCAAATTACAATGAAATGCAATGTAGTCAATTCGCCTTGCCAAAAAAATAACAAAAATAATCAAATATTATTTTCAAGCCCAAAGTAAAGAGAACTATTATTACAAAGAAAGTTTGCCGTACGAAATTAAAAACCTTAGTTCGCTTAAAAATGTTTTGTACGACAAAAACTCTCTGCTTTTCTTACATTTCTTTCCACTTTGTAGTTACTTTGTATGTAACGTTTTAAAATTTAAAATGTGGAAGTATATTTAAATTGCTAATTTTTTATATTTCTATGAAATTAAGGACCATGTTATTGATTATGTATGTATTTTTACATACAGCGACTTGGTGGTGCTTTTTGAGAGCTCCGTTGACAATTTTATCCTAAAAATACTAGGTAGTACTTCAAGATAATAAAACCTTTTTGCAAAATCTAATATGAACAGAAAAAAGTATTTAATTGTGACACTAAAATAACCCTTCTCAACATAACTAGCAACCCTACAACCAATTCGAAACCACTTAACACAGACATAGCTCAATCAGCTTATGAGCTTAACAATACATTAACCGGTCATTTAAAGGTGTATTAATAGTTTGTCGGAACACGGAGACGCATGCAGCCGCTGCACGTACCACCATATCGCTGCGTTCCGATCCAAGCGCGTTCACCTGCGAACCAGGTGAAGGTCACGCGCCTCATGAACCAAACGCGCCCGGACAAATGTCAATGTAAATATTGTGTACTACGTATTCCCGCCAAGACGGCCATCTTGAAATTTGGCAAACCGGTTTTGAATTTAGAATCAAGTGGCCACTGACATGGCAGGGCTTGCAACTTGATTGATGTAACTTGTATCACGACTGGACTTATTAAAGACAAAAACTTTTGTAATATCTCTGAAGATTTTTTTTAACTAGCTATTTGCGCATTAATAGAATTGTTATCGTCTGATTTCCTGCTTGGCCCTCCTTTGTGTAGCTAGTTGACAGTGACCTTTAACATTGGAATGCTAAATTAGTCAATTTGTTTTTTTCTTTGGACGTGACGATTGCTTGTAAAACATATGCTAACTATGCATATATTATTCAAAATATTCTATTGACAATTGACGTGTATAAGTTATGTGGACCGACAAACAGTTTTATGGCGGATTTATGTATTCATGGATGGCAAACTACAAAGTAATGCTCAATGTATTTTTTTAATGTTTACTAAAATTTATCGTCTAGTTCTTGAACACCGTGTATAAAAGAAATAGTTCATAGAATATATAACTACAGTACAATAGTATATTTTTATTACCGTTCTAGATTCTCCCTCAATTGATCTCATGATCTCAACAGATGCCGTTTGTTCGGGCGATGATAAAAATAAATAAGAATTTGTTACTCATCGAGCGAGCATACGAGGTAACCTGTATGTAGAAAATATTTTTGTAAACTATAATCCAGTGGAGCGGTATAAAAGACACGTAATATATTTTTATGTTCCGATTAAATATATCTTGTGTCTGCGAGGAGATTGAACAAAAACATTTTGGAAGAATTTTGAAGCGTACTATTGATGTAAAAGGTGTTGCGGACAAGCGTGTCGTAGTATTCAGTTTCAAAATGGCTCCTTAGGTAACTATGAAAAATTACAGTTTAAAAAAAATCTTAACTATCGAACATCAGCGGATATAATTACCTTAAGACTTTTAAGACCTCTTTATATAAATTATTGTTCATTTATTTTGAGGTTTATTATGGCTCTTGAATTGGAAAATATGAATGAAATATAAATCTGGCACGACTTTGCTGGTAATCTAGCTGTCTGGGCATAACTAAACAGAAGTCCGTGACTCTGAATATCCGCCCAATGTCTATTATTTAATGGCTTATAATATCGGCTGTAAATCGAGCTATTAAAGGGCCGTAATTATCGGTGGTTCCATTTCCTTGATTATAATTGTCACTAAGATGCTTTATTGTCTGGAAGCTCATACATTATCGGCCATATTAATACAGTTTTAAAACCTATTTTAGCTATCGAATGTTTTGTCTTCATCACTCAAACAAAATTACAAAGTCGTTCGAAAGGGACAAAACATTCGAAAACTAAAATAGGTTTTAAAACTGCATGAATATGGCTGTAAGTGTTAGTGGCCAGTTTATTATTATTGGTCCAACTTAACTACGTTTACTACGTAGAGTAAACAAGGGTAAAGATTAGAAATATTACAAAAAAAATTAATATTTCCCATATTCCAAGTGTAGCAACGAAACATCCTGTATACGGTCATTATAGAAGTGGTCAATATAAAGTTATCAGAAATCGCTTCGCCTGCACTCATTTTTCATCCTGATGTCATTAAAGGCACAAAACCATTACCGATTCAAGGAAAGGAAGTTCTAATAGTGCAGTATTTTAAATAAGCACTCTGTATATTTACGACGCGGTTTTATCGCCTTCTCACGATAAAAATGAATATTTCACGTCCAAAAAGTATTCAAAAACCTAAAACTGGTTCGGAACCCGATCTGCGGCGCTATTTTGAGAGTTAAATCTTGACTCCCTCTCGAACAGAACAAAGGTACCAATTAACCCGTCGAAATATCCAGCATCTTTATAATTAATAGTACAGAAATTAAAACTGCAATAACCGAACGTTGCAGTACATTATAGATTAACAAAAAGTACACAATCGTAGCTTTGTGCTCCACCGAACATTAATTAAGAAGAAAAGAATATAATGTGCAAAAGGTCCTAAGGAGGAATCGGAAAATAGGCTTTAAAATCGAACCGATTGAAGTTAGAATCGCGAAAACAAATGTCCGGAGCAATATTGGACAAGCTCCGATTGTTTATTTGGAAAAGGTTGGCATCTAGCGACTTTAGAAAACGTTGGATCAATAGAAGACTTCGTAATATGTTTGCAGTGAAATAAGTATGACAACAGTTTGCCGAGAGGAATTTCGAAATGTCTTACAAAACGTGATGATTTACTTTACCTATGCCAACGTGCAACTTTGTTTGCTTATTCGACTCTGCCACAGCGTATTATTTCCGAAGAAAGGATATTACGCGATCGACAGTAAAAAAAGGTGTTTTAATTGAAAAACGTACATAGGATATAGTATGAATGTTAGTTTGATACCGGCGTAGTGGAGGACAGCGCGCCGAGTTACTAACGAGGGGAAAAGTGCCTATTTCCGAGGCGTAATGACGTCGTGACAGCCCTCGTAGCCCACCCAAACACCCAACCAGCCTGAATAGAATTCTAGATAATATTTAGACAACCTCTACACACAATGCTTTTGGTAAACTGACACTTTGCACGAAATAGGTTAGTTTAGCACAACACTTTTCCTTTACGTTAATAAGGTCAATATTTTCACTCCGGTACACTAAAAGCGGCCCCAAATAGCCGATCTGCGGTCTTTTGTACAGTTTAAATCTATCGCAAGTGGAGCTTGTTAACTTATTCCATTTAAATTGAGAATATTGGCGTCGCAAATACTCTACGGTTTGCGGCAGGATAAATTCTGGCAACGATCCGCCTTCGTAGGAACCGGCTCGCTTTGATTTAATAAGGATAGCATCGCTCATAAACTCTTGCGGAATATTTTCTTCAACATATTTTAGAGCGTTTTTAGTTATTTAGCGGCGTGAATTTCAAAATTGTAGCATCTATACATATAATAATCAATTTGTAACTAATCGATGTCTGTAAATGGAAGATATATGAGAAAACCTATTATGGGTAGGCTGTATTAACCTAACAGAACCCAAAACAATAATTGTTAGAATTTTCTGATAATTAGATAATTGTCTGTTTATCTCTTTGTCTGTGCCTTTGTGCGCGCTTATCTCAAAAATGGCTGAACCAATTTCGCTTAATCTATTTCTACTCTCTACTTAAATAGTAATATAATAACAGATGTTCCCAACCACTTTCTCTGACATCCACCAGCTGACAGGTGTTAAACCTGTAAGGAACATCATACTTTCTGTCTTTGAATTTGTAACAGAGCCTTGACCTATTAAAACCCGTACCATAATAAAGCCTGCCAAATACACATCAATCTGAAATCAAATTAAAATGCGAGTTCGAAACTCGTGTATTAATAGCCATTCAAACTCCAGTCATCATTAATTTATCGGCAAGATTAATTACAGCCTCCGTTTTGCAACTACGTACATCGACGTACTAAGACATGTAGCAACAAATTAATATTCAATCTAGCATGGCTCCCTATTAATTGCCGTCAAACGTTTAGCTAACTCGAGATGAGTAAAAAATATTTGATACTAGCGGTCGGGCCCGGCTTTGCCCGGGTGCAGATAGTTTTTGAGTCCAGTCCACATCAACAACACATTATTTCTTGACTAATTGTTTAATATTTAAACTCAATGTGCCGTCCACGATACTGCTTTTCTCGTCCAGTCCCGTTATATCCCGTTCTATCCCGTCTTATCCTTTACCATTATTCAAGGCATGCAATCCTGTCCTCTCCTGTCCCAAGCCATTCAAAAAGTCAGATTTAATAGATCATAATAGTGCCATTACCTAAAGCGAAATTTACTTTAAATACAGTCTTAAATGTAAGCGTATGTTCTCATAGTTATAATCTATATTGCAACAAAATTTAAATATAAACCCCCAAATCAAAACGCGATCCATGACGAAAGACAGTATCGTCCCGCGGAGCGCTAACTCCACCGGAATGTTTTGAGAATTCCAAGGTCCTTGACCTGTAAACTTTCTCTAACTTGGGCGACTACACGAGAACCGGGAGCAATAAATTTGTACAAACTTTTTGAGCCACCATTCAAATTACTTTTATAAGTAGAGATAGGTCGGGAACGCTAACACAACCACAACATAGGTTACAATAACAACAAAAAAAAATCGGCAAATGGAGCTATAAATTATTACACCAACATTCATGAATAAATTTAATTACAAATTCAAATCGGAAATTAACAAGTGAATGCAGAAAATTTAAGTATTTCAGCAACCGAGCACCTAATAAATAACTTTCCAGCAAACTGCATTGAATTCACAAATTGCGAGACTCTAGCGAAAGCATTTAAACAGTTCAGATAAAACTGAATTGACTATTAATTTTGCATGCGAAGACGAAGTTATTTATTATTAATAAATTTTATAATACTTAAGCAGAGTGCTCAAGTAAATCAAAAAAAATAAATACAAGTGCTTATTATTTTATTACATGTGCTGCAAGCAGAAGCTACAGTAAATCGAGCGAAGATCCATCTAAGAAGAGATTACGGCTAACATTGAATAAATAAAGAAGAGTTGATTTTTTTGCGACTAACCTAAAAGGATATCTTAAGTACAGAATCCCGCAAACATTATCGTGAAGGCACCGACCCTTCCCGTAAGGTGAGCACTTTTATATGCCCATCAAACGTTACGAGTACAATAAAACACGATTGTTTTCCATTAACATCGACGTCCACAGGCCTCCGACCAAAAATGTTCTAAATATTTATTTTAGAAGTATTATATTCTATAACGTTATTGAATCATTTCTAATAACATAAAATACATTTTCAGAAGCTACAACTCAAACATAACCAATCTCAATTCAAAATTAACAAAAAATATAGGCAAATAAAATAAATCAAGAATTCTACAAAACCAGGAAGTAAATAAACCCAGCGTAGAACTCATATTTACTCTCCTTTGTTTATAGAGGGTGCAATACAATATACATTAATTGAAATCCTTTCGAAATCCCAATTATTTAACTTGCAACTGCAGCGAAATGTACATCAATTCCTTCCCTGCCCGTTCGAGGAAGCAAATAAAACCGGCGTAACACGAATCGCGCTGCCGACAACAATGAACTGCGAAAAGATTTGGTTTGCTTAAATTAAAAGTAAATTGTCCGTATAGATGCGCACATGCGCTTAGCTGCACTGCATGCCTGGGGTCGAAGTGAAAACGTATGACGAACTTTCGATGCGCACCAAGAGGAAAGTACGCAATAAATATATTTTATGCTTACTCATATTTTTGAATGTTTGATATTTACATTTTAAAAGCGTTGTAGGCATGTGATTCAACTGCAACAAAGGTGTGGTTCCAGTGTGTAGCGGACAAAGCTGTGGATTTTTGTATATATTTTGTACAAATGTATTTTAGTATGTCGGTATATATGAGTTTTAACACTTGGGTTTTTTACTTTACATTTATTAAAATTCAATTTAAACTTTATTTAACTACCTATGTAATATTGTTTCTGCAGTCTGTCTTTTTATCCTACACTGATCATTATGCGCAGCGCGAAACAACATAGATAGCGGGGAATAAGAGTATATAAAGTAACCGATATTAAGTCACGAATAAATCAGGTCGTGGCAATACAATATACTTAGTGTCATTCAGAAGTTTTCCACAATCGTTTTTACATATTCATCGCGATGTCAGGGTGCGTTTGACTCGCGTCGTCTGAACGAATTTAAATAACAAATGGCTGACATCTGCATGTTTCTACCAGAGATTTCCACAACGCCCATCAAATCCTGATTCCGGCGAGACAACAGGCTCCATAATGAGCCCTCATAATTATCACTTGAATACAGTTTGTTAATAATATGAAGAATGTTGGGTAGGCCCCAACCTAGTAAACCTCTATGACCGAATCAATAATTTTCCTACATAAAAATATTATAGATATATTTGATAGAATTTGCTAAAGAAAAAAAAAATAAAGGTTGCAAAGTCATCCACAAAACCACTATCATAAAATATGTTACTAATAGCATAGTTTTTGCTCTGACATTCCTAGACGGACTGTCAATTAACAATGAGAATATTTAAAAGGCATTACATGCTCATTTAAAGGTATAAATTATTTAAAAGCTAGTCAAACAGAGCAGAGGTCATCGGTCTGCACAAATATACCCAGACCTTACGTCACCGGTCGCCAGACAAACGCCTCTTGAATAACAATGATGGACGTCCACTACCAAGAACGATAATTAAATTTTCCACACGCACGACTCGATAACTTAAAACCAAGTCGGAAAGTTCTCGAACAATTTACTACATTAAAGGTACGAAAGAAATATTTTGCAATCCGAATCCCGCGTCAACAATATTTCAAGGAAGGGATACCGAGCGACGTGGAGGAATAGGGTACACAAACCTCAAGGGCCCAATTAATACCCACCTTATTTTAGCATTCAGTATCATCCGGAATTTGAGGTATTCTTCTGGAACAATGCACAAAATGCTAACACAATCCGCTTCCAGTATCCTTCAAGGTGAATTGCGGCACGATATTATTTTCACATCAGGGAACTGTTTCGCTTTATCTTCAAAGATGTTTCTTTCGTGTTTTGCGTCAGTGAAGATTTTTTTGTGCGGTTTGAAAGGCACGAGTTGTGTTGCAACAGGCCTCCAACATTTCGTAACACTACTTTAGTGATGAGAAGGCAAATTGCTCATTTGTCTGCCGCAACAATTGTGAAGTGCCGTCAAAATTGCACTGTGTATTGTCTTTCTTTTTTTGTCTCGATAAGTAGCAGGCATTTGAACGACCTTTAAGGTACATCAAAGACGAATAAATTACACACAAGTAGCAATACAAACGAGGTCAGCAACTTCAGACTGTCTGAAACTCTATAAAAAATAATGAACGCCGAGCCAACAAAACGTCTCGTCAACTGAGAGAAAAATCTAACACTTAAAGATGCCTTTTGAGCACCGTGGGTTTTTAGCCGCGTTATCCACGTGGAGTGCAGTGACGTCACAATGCCTCGAAGCGCTCGTCCTGAAAAACGTTAATTGCAACCGACAGAGACCGGGCCACTCGCTATCGTCTACACCCAACACTCCATCAAAAGTGTTATTATCTTTAAATCTCATGCACGTGAACTCCAAACATAGCTCGTTATCGCCTTATGGAAATTACTATTTTCATAATCTCCGCGCATTTTAGACACTTATAAAATGTTTCTTAAATATAAACGTAAACATTGTTTTTTTTTGTATGCATTTTTTAAAGTAAAATGATGTTTTCTTTTGCCAATTTATTTATTATAATATTGTTGATTAATATTCTTGCGAATAACCGATAAATATACCTTATATATTGCCGACCGATTCAAACTTTCTTTTTCCGTCAGATAAAACACAAGAGTTAACTATGCTCCCTCCTCTGCGACGTACTCCATACATTTGAGAAGTTGAAAGTCGTTATATAAGTTCTTGAAATATTTAAGATCTATTGATTAGGTACTGCAGAGTCGTCATACCGTGAAAAATACATGTTTTGTGTAACTAAAAAATCCAGTTAGTTGATTAAAGTAAACAAAGGAAATGTTCAAGCAATGGAAATTGCATTTGTTGGCAAATTGCTAAATATGTTCTCGCCAGCAAGCAAGTAGAACACTCATTAGTTAAGTACTGTACAAAGACCGAGCCAGTTAATATCTCGACAAGGCACCCACTACCATCAACAAATAAGTAACATATAAAACGATCGGAAAACGCTAAGAAAATCTCCGACACAACGCACAAAGGAAATTGGACTTTAACAATTTAATATAAGATTCAATATTATTCAACTGCCTAACCAATAAAGGGAACGAACGACGCAACAGATCCCCACGAATATGTTCGCAGGCTCACTCAGAGTTACTAACACTCGCAATTCATTTTGTGAACTGAATATATTATAGTCTGATAAAAGATAAAGCACTTTTCCTCCTTGACTTAAGGGTCAATGTCGTAGGGGACCGCAGCGGGAGGAATACGCGTGAGTTTTCTCGCCTGTTGTACCGCGATTTTCACCTTTACGCCGTACGACAAAAGTGCCCAATCCGTTGCACGTCCCACATATTTTCACAAATACCAAATCGTGATCATATGGCGAGGCGGACGATAAATACATTCCACTGTATTGAAATCTTACACTGTCATAAGACATCGTAAATTGATCCCGGGAACTTAAGTAATTTTATTTGTTAAACTTTTATCACTTCCGAGTGGAATTTCGATATGAGTTACTTTAACACGAACCCGGGGAGAATGTAAATGATCTTAAATAGAGGCCTGGAAAAAAGGTTGGAGCGGCAAAAAAACTTTTAAATATGTGAAGAGGTCGATACCTAAAGATTGTTAAAAGTTTTAACTATGAGCCGAAGTAATAAAGATAAAAGAACTCTTTGGGTGACCAGCTATACGTACGTGTTTTATGAACCCATAACCATTACGGCAAAATTGATTTCAATTTTATGGTTTCTGCTTTCCTAAATCCAATCATTGTTATCGCTTTCGTATGCTGTTAAAATATAATGAGTGTGCAAGCAATTTTGATTGTGACCTAAATATCTATACAGGATAATTGGAAGACGCTCCCCTGTCCTCAAACATCGGAGTTCTGTTCCATAAAATATGTTGTGATCACGACATTACGTTTTCGGCCTTTTTATCAAAGCAATAAAATTTGCCTACAGCTATATCAGTACTCTAGATAAAAAGAGGTCCGACAGAGTAGAATTTAAATCATTTTATAGACTTTTTATTGACCTCAATGTTAGAACTTTTATGTAAAATAAAATACGAGATTTAAATAATACATATAACTGTCCAGCGCGAATGTTATACCAGAGACATGTGGTTCAAACAGCCTGTTGTTATTTCTTCATAAAAAATATTACATCGTATATTTGAGTGAAAATATTTGGAATTAATGTTAGGGCTCATAGTCCAGAAGGTTAACATTAAATGTGCCATTGCATTAGAGAATTCAATTGAATTTGTTCGATAATTGGAATCTGAACTCTGGCGTACCGTAGATGTTCAGACAATATCCTATTGGGTTTATATCGAATCAAAATGTTTATCCATCTATTTATATCCCTTTGCTGTCCGCCCGCCATGTTTTGTGACAGGAATTCGGGCTTGACTCATCCATGTTGTTGATCGTGAATAGACCTGTGTGCATATTTAGACTCGAATCCATTCTTAAACCAAAATCGTCATTAGTGAAGTAGCTGTTGTTCAACTGTATATCTGCAATAATGTACAAATAAATGAAACACAGAGCTTTATTGTGTACCGATGCAGCTAATCCTATACAAGACAGTGCATATGTTAAGCGACATACGTAATATCAATCTTAGTGTAACATGTTCACACAGGCTGACGCTTAGCTGGCTCGCTCTGGCGCTTACTCATGGAAACATGCCAGCCAGCTGATAGCAAATCTCTTACAACCTACCCACTACATGCATTAGATAGCCTTTGATTACCAGAGATACCGAGATTTTCATTAACGGCATTCTAAATAACACGGCAGTCTTGCGGTCTAAAATTTCTTTTTTCTTGGCGATCGATTCTCTATGTAGACATGCACATGCGGAGTGCTAACTAAACATACGTAGGTACGCAAAAAAGTCTACAAATCATACGAAAAGCAGACAAACCATTACAAGGGTTCATCATAGGGATACCGAAGTAAAGTAAGGTATCTTATATAAGGTATAACGCGGCTCTACAAAATAAGGATAAACTTGACGTACCAGTCTAATTTACTTCGCGTCCTAGTTCAGTGCTAGAGCCGAACATATTTGAATATAAAAAGCGATATTTTCACTACAATGTGCTACTACCGCATTAACCTATTTAAAATACAGTTTAGCGTGCAGAAACTTAAACAATGAACTGCTATAAATAAATTTTTGCCTAATGTCGTGACATGTGACGTCACGTTTCATGTATAACATTGTCATTTTCACCTGCTCTATTCGCACACGGGTGTAGTACGACGATGTCGATGCATGTATTTTTATTCAAAATTACGGGTATTCTAGTAATAACTGGCCACATGCCTTACTGAGACTTCATTTGATAGCTCTAGATATGCTACAAGGCCAATGAGGCGGTAATTCGGAAATCACAACAAATAAAACTGAAACGTGTGGTCGTGACTTATGAATTCGACACCTAATCTTTTAATATACCATCTTTTATGTATTTTATTACTGGAAAGTTTTACATATTTAATAGAACACTTCGAAAACTAAGAAGCAAACAACGGTTTAAAATATAGAGACATATCCAACAACCCATCATCTTTTGAATTTCAATTTTAGAATGAAGTTTATCTACCTGAGCGCCTACTGCGTTTCAATGAAGTCTATTTTCATTTCCAGTAACAATACAAAAGCCTCCACAATAACACATATCGTATAACTATTGAATATGCGACAATATCGATTCAGTCATCATAAGAGCGTGCAGTTGTCGCATCCGACCCACTCCTGCCTATCCACGTTCCGTATCATTCAGACAACGCAATACAGACTCGGGAACACCGACTGCGTTTAATATTTTCATAAACAATACTCACTCAAGTCTATTGAACTGTTTTGTAAAAAGATCAAACTTTGTAATGTGTTATTGACAGATCAAGTATGTTGAAACTGAAAGTCCTTTAGTGTAAATTGTGGTAGGTACATATTTGAAAAAATATTAGTACTGAATGAGACAAAATTTATTCACGCACATAAAAGAGATTTTATTTTTTTTGTCATATAATTTATATCAGTTTTCTAAACTGCTGCTTCGAACAGTGCATTCAAAAATATACACTTTACAATGTCGAATTGATCACAAAATCTTTTTGATAAGCGTAGCCTCGGTGTCAATCATCCTACAGACGATACAAATTTTCAATATTTTCCAATATCTGTTGCTTGCTATTGTTGGCATACAGAAATAATATATTATTTTCTATCCTTATCCAGCTTGCCTATAGAAAACCAAGAAACCTTCAATACAATATGTTTCGTCAAATTCTCACAGTTGTATATACAGTAAATAATATAAGAAAGTAATACGTCTTTAATAAAGGGAATTAACTTGAACATTCCCAATTTCCCAAACGTGCTTCATATCCCAGATTTGCACGTACACTCTTTTTTATCTAGGAATATGAAGTAGTTTATACACAATTATATAATAATCACCGACGTGGTCGCGGTTAAAACATATTCATACACGGCGCCTTCTCGAGACAAGCGCAACCCATTTAAACAAATCTTTTATTGAATGGTAAGTAACTTTGCATTGTTTATTTAAGTTGACATATATTTTTATTATAGCTGCTTACTGTGGAATTTCTTATCACAAACTTCTTAAAAGCTTCTGTATATTATGATTTAAAGCAAAACTAATTTCGACACAAAATACTCCCACTTTTCCATTTTTAACCGTTACAGGCGATGAATTTCCCAAAATATTTTCACATTACTCGCTATCGTTCTACAAGGAATTCTAATGCATTTTTGAGATTTTATTTTTTTAGACTTAAGTTTTAGTAAATAGTTCTGTGATAAAATTTGAGGTGAAACACGTTATTTGGATTACTCAACGTGGTCGATATAGTCTGTAGTAAACTAAGCGAAATATATTAATTTGTACAAAAACGCTAATAAATGTATAGTAAAGCCAGCATGTGTATATCTGTAGGTACCGATTGAAAACCTCATCAACGCCCAAAACAAATTGTTCAGTAGAAAGAATTCGCATCTGTACGTACCTTATTGGGTTATTCTCGTCTGAACCACAATTTACCAAGGTTTAAATATATCGAAACATTACTAAAGTAAGTATCATTTCTATTAACTTCCACACATTTTTCATTAATATGATATGAAGCGCTTTTCAATAAAGCATGAGTTGAGAGATTTTTACGTACCTTGTCCATTAAAATTTACACAAACGTTGGTTTAAATATCAGAATACGTAAATTATAAAAGATTTTTAAATTGTGCAACATTAACTTGCGTTAATATTTTAACAGCACTAAGCAAGGTAATCCTCAAACCCCTAGAGTACTTACAACTGTGTTCGAAACTCCATATTATTTAATCACTTTTCGCATCATATCCTTTGTAAAATGAAACAACAAGCCGTCGCAGTAAATGCAGTGAATGCACCAGAGCGGGTTGTGGATGACTCAATGTAACTTTGGAATACATAAAAGGTGTCCCGAGGGTGTCGCCTGTACCGACTGTCTACGGCACAATGACGTTTTGTACCCGCTTACATGTTTTACACAAATATACTATATAATAACGGGTTCATATTTTTGATTTATTCTTTTTTAATTTACCGGCGATAAATAAATATTATGATATTTCTTTGTTTGCTGCCAGTTCTAGTCTGTGTTTGATTTATAAATGTGTATTTTACGCAAAAAGTTTTAACTAACTATAGCTTCCATATTTATAAAGGTAATATTCTAAGCAAAGATTTAATCGTCTTCACATAAAGATGGTTTGTATGCATAACGTTTACCAACAAGATTTCCACGATTTAAATGTCATAGTGCCAAATATTACCTAACAGTTTGAAGTATCACACTTTGGAGGCAATATTAATATTTGTTCTAAAATCTACACACAAGTAATCGAGCATCATTCCTAGTGTGTTGACTTAATAATTAGATAGATTTTAGGTATTCATTACTTGGATATATTTATTTTTTATTTTTTATTTATAATTCTTTATTGTACACAAAACATAGGAATAACATATATATGGAACTTAAATCTAAATATGAGTACAAACGGCGGTCTTATCGCTCACGGCGATCTCTTCCAGACAACCTTTGGATGGACTGGAATGAACAGGAGAAGGAAACCGAAGGTAGTATAATAAAAAGGAATGAACGAGTACCATGTACAACAAATAAATAAATATAAGTAAATGCTATATACATATATAATTAAACATATTACATATACTAAACAAAATACAATATTATACACTACAAATACAATATAAATAATACAAATATATAAATAATCAAATATGTAAAGGGAAAAAAAAAGCAGAAAAAAAATTTTGTACAAAATAATAATACAGAGAAAAAAATAAGAAATATTCTATAATATACCATTAAGTTACTGTTGTGATAAATAATGCGTTCTGACTAGTCTCTTAAAAATAGGCAGTGATTTTGCAAGTCTTATTGACATAGGCAGTTCATTCCATAGGCGAGCAGCATAGACAGTAAAAGATTTATCTAGGAATGTTGTGCTATGCTTCGGAATCTCCAAAATCAAACTCTCTGAAGACCTAAGAGATCGTGCATGGGTATCACGCAAGAAATGGAAACGGTGCTTAAGATAAGATGGAGTCGTGGGATGAAATAATATACAATAGAGGAGTGAAAGGATACGAGTATTCCGACGAAGACGTATTGGTAGCCACTTGAGTTTAGTTCGATATTCAGAGACGTGGTCATATTTTCTAAGTCCAAATATGAACCGAATGCAGAAATTTTGAAGTCGCTCAAGCTTTTCAAATTGGGCTTCGGTGAGATCAAGGTAGCTAGCATCAGCATAATCAAGAATAGGAAAAAGAAGAGACTGGACGAGTGCAATTTTCGTAGGAATAGGTAGAAAATTTCGCAATCTTCGCAAGGACCCCGCTGCAGCAAACAATTTACGACTAAGTTGTTGCAATTGGGGACCCCAGGATAAGTTATTATCAATGAATACCCCCAAGTTTTTTACATTATCACAAAAGGGGATAACACAGCCATTAAATGTGACCTGAGGTATTTGATTCACATTCAACTGAGAAACCATCCTGGAGCTGCCAACAACAATGACCTGAGTTTTAGCTGGGTTTACTGTGAGCCCGTGCGTCCTACTCCACTCATTTATTCGAGAAAGGTCTTTATTAATTGATACAATAGCCTCTGTCACCCTGTCCACCGGAGCGTGATAATAAATTTGTAAATCGTCTGCATACAAGTGATAGGAAGAAATAAGTTGATGGGAGATAGAGTTAATGAACAATGCGAAGAGTAAGGGAGATAAAACGCCGCCCTGAGGAACGCCAGCAAAAGTATCACACCAAGCAGAAACTGCACCTTCAATGCGTATACGCTGCCGGCGACCAGTCAGGTAACTATGAAACCAGTCAATTACCGTTGGAGATATGTTAATAGAGCGAAGTGTGCTTAACAGGACATCGTAATCTACAGTGTTGAACGCATTGCTAAAGTCTAGCAAGGCTAGTACCGTTAGCTTCCCGCTCTCCATGGCAGATCTAATGTCGTCTGTTATATGAACCAATGCAGTGGTAGTACTGTGACCAGGACGAAATCCGGATTGAAAGGGATTAAGGAGATTGTTATTCGTAAGAAAGGTGCAAAGCTGATGATGGATAAGGATTTCAAGGACTTTGGAAAGGAACGGTAAAATAGAAATGGGCCGATATTCAGAAAAGGATACGGGATTAGGTTTTTTGGGAAGAGGAACGACTTCTGCAGCCTTCCACAAGGATGGGAAGACGGAATAGGAGATCGAAAAATTAAGGATGTGACATAGAATAGGAAGAATTTCGTCAAGGATAGGTAGTACCATATTCCGGCCTATACAGTCATTACCAACCGCATTGGAGGAAATCGATAAAATGCTCTTTTTAACATCACAATCAGAGAATTGACTAAAGACGAATTGAGAATAGTTTGGGGTTGGAATGGAAGAAAGATCATTAATAGTTATAGTATATTCTATGTTATGTTTTTGAGAGCCCAAAATGTGGTTGGTAGAAAAATTTTTCGCAATACCACTTACTGTTACTGTTTTGTGTAATTTTATGTCACAACTTGCATTAAATAGTGCTCGGAGAATTTAAAAGTACTAATGATAGATTTTATCATCTACAAATGCGCAAATGACCAATGTAATAGACTTGGGAAAACCTTTTACAGAAGATGCCCATGCGCAGAATGGGATATACAAGGAACAATCTAGATCTAAACATGGATATGAAACAACAAACCAGAATAATTTCATCACTAATATTCAATAAGTATAAAAAGCATCCGATCTCTTCTATTACATCATTGAACGTTAAATGCCTCCAACAGTTTGGTAGACTTCTACAGAAGTTCTCAAATTAACGCGTGATGGCATGACAATTCGAGCAATGAAACACGATCTGGGACAAGTAATGCACCCAAGTTCTCACAATATGATACTTGGCAGTTGACGGTATTATACAAAACATCGCACTTTGTAAAACAGTTTGGTAATAATAAAACGCATGAATATTCAAAACATGGCATGTATACATGAGCATAAAAACTTCAGATATTTCCGTTTTGGATAAAATATTACTTTTGAAACCTAAAAGAGATGAATGAGATTTAATGAATCAAGAAAAAAGAATGGACCCATTATTGATATTACTATTATACTATATCTATATCAGCCCATATACGTCCCACTGCAGGGCACGGGCCTACTCTACAATCAAGAGAATCGATTGAGAGTGGTTAGGCCATATAGTCCACCACGCTGGCCTAGTGCGGGTTGGCGGACTTACATACCGTAGAAATTCCTTAAAATCGCTACGGTATGCAGGTTTCCTCACGATGTTTTCCTTCACCGTTATAGTGCGTGGTGATTGACTATCAATACACACATAACTACGAAAAGTCAGAGGTGTGCCCTGGGATTTGAACCCGCGACCACCGTGAACATGTAGGCAGCCGCGTCTAGTCCGTTACCAACAGGCCACCACGCACTAACAGTAGATTTTAAATAGTATTAATCTTTTTTATTTAAATAACAATAATAGGCTTTAGTCGACCACGCTGTGCAATTAAAATTAATAGATCTTTAACAAATTCTCATGCATGAACATTATCATACTCTGTTAACATTAAACAAAAACTTTTATGAAGTACGCCTCAAATAAGTGTTGCTCTTCCAATCACGATTGCGTAAAATTGTAGATTATAGTGAGCGCTAATTAGATGAATATACACTTAAATCCAATTATCCAAACTTATAAGTATTCTCTTTTGCTCGTCAAGTTTCCCTGTACATTTTTCTGGGTCAGACTCGTATAACGGAGACAGCGAACTCGCGTGAGGGGTTTTGTACAGTGGGTGTTTACTTGTAGCAATTTATTCGACAATTTGTATCCATTAACAGAGTGGGCGAAGGCTCAATAGGTGCTTGTAACCAGGATTTAATGTCTTAGTTCCCACTGGGAACGGGACGTCGAGCTTCATTCCGAATTTTCGCGAAACATTCCCGGGACGAATTCCCAACAAGTTGAAGCGTTGAATTCGGAAGAGCGATATACGAACCCGCCGACATATTACAAGCGAACACCACTCACGATTTCGATCGTCATAATTAATTGTCATGTAAACGGATATGCCATTATCCGGCATAAATTATAGGTACTAATGACCTGACAATTGTACTCGACGTTGCAGAGCTCTCGGAGGATGCGTTGGATAGAGATAATTATTGTAATTGTATTGACAAGGTGCACGCCGTGCGATCTAACGCAAGGTAAATTGTTTCACGGTATTAGACATAATTTAATAAACGACATCATCTTGAATACATATTAGATCATTAATTTATAAATAGGGTATAGAGACTTAGAACCTCCCGCACATTTATAACCGATGCTGTTCCGCCTACGTCCTACAAAATTAGTTTACCTAATAGAAGACTTATTTGACTGAATCTTTTTATGTCACAGTTCCTACCGAATATTGCGACCAATTACTAAAAAGCCCCTATTTCTGCAACGCTCATCTGTATTGAATCCTTATTAATATGCTTTCCACTATGTTCCGTTTCTGTATACGGTCTTACTCTATCACTGTCATGCTATAAATCTATTTCCAATCACGTCCTACCGTACATCGTTTTTGGTATTGTTACGTAACCGACTTCCACCTGGTCGAAGCCACGAGGAATATATCGAATAGAATGCTCATACATGCACTATGCAATGCAAATAGTAGTCGTTCAACTCGTTGGGCTCGCTTCGACGAGTCTAAAAGTCCAAACCTCACCAATAAAAGCTTGTATTTTGCAATTGGCTAAAACTGGTTGTAGAATCGTAAACAGTGACAATTATGCATGTATACTACTAAAAATATTGATGACTTAAAACCAGTACCGGCATTAGAGATAAATCCGGAATTTCCTAGTTTAATCATCAACCAATAAAAAATTACAAATAGTTTTCATTTGCTCAACCATACTTTAGAATAAAGCACGTTTTTTTTCAATGCCTTGTCATAAAACTGAAATTTTAAATAATAGTTGTTACTTGCACCGCGTGTCTACTGATGCGAAACACCAAAACCTACAAGATTATATTCACCCGTCATACTAATTCAAGAATAATGTCGCGAGAATAGCGATAGTGAATGAAGTATTTTATTTAATAAAGCGCATATTAAACATATTAAATCAGATGGCAGTGATAATTGCAAAGGTTTTTTGCCCGGACTAACCTGTTTGCCTTTGCTTAACCTACTAACCGTGGCCCGGTGATGTCGTCGTGAGAGAACGCGGAATGATATCATCGTCGTAACATATTCCACGGCTAAACATCGCATCACCAGCTATTAACACACCATATTCCGTAATATTCACATTAATTAATTTGTTTAAGCGGGAACAAAGCAAATCCATATAACCTCAGTTTGTATGCTGTATAATGTAACATCTTTCAAATAAATGTTTAATTAATAAGTGGATACATTCTGTTGCCGTAATAATATAGTTAAAACATTGCATAAATTAAAATCAATTATTACTGTAAGAAATGAGATATTCATGTTGGGAGTATATAAGTATTCATATTCATTTATTACATTCATAATGGAAATATATAAATAAATTAAATTCATATACATAGCTAATGCTGTGGCATGGTAACGTAACAAATCGTGCCGGTCCCACGACCGCTGACTCGCCCGCATTCAATTTCATTAACAAGGCTAACCATTGTTTATGATTCACAATCCATACACTCAGCTCTCTTTGTGCGTCCATATTCAATGTTTAAGACCTTTTGGGGACGTGGCAACCGATAAAAAATCAAATGTGGGCCAGACACGAATAAAATCTTTTATTTTGCAACAAACATTATTATTGATCCAAGCAGCTTGGCTTCGTCGTGCCGGGACGCCATCAAATAAGATATTTCGATCCCCGAGGCATTCCTCTTATTTCCCGACATTATTACAAGAAAAAACAGATACTTTAAAGCGTCGGAATCCTGCGAGATTCCTATCACAGATGACTTTTTGCTAATTTGATTGAGGGATTTTTTATACAAACTTTATTCTGGCACATTACAACCGTGATGTATGATCAACGTGACACGGCTATCAATATAATGATAAATATGTCAACAGATATCATTGACAAACTGACAGCTGCCAAACGGACGATAAATAATTCGGGACACCTTTTGCTGTTATCAGTGATAACGTGAGACCAGAACAGATAAGAGATGAAGATTACAAATACAACTTTTATTTGCGGTCGAACAGCTCGTCTGAGCTTTATTATATTTTAACGTTCAAAAATAAACTATGTAGCGACTAGCGAGTGTACAGATATATGATCATTTCCTTTTAACGATGGAGTAAATGTAATCGATTGCTGGAAGGTTTCCAAATTTTTTTCTCGCTACACGCTTGCGGCTGGCACTAGTTATCACTGAATGATATTTGATTCTCCGTAGGAAGTTAGTTCTAATATTAGGATATAGCATACTCTGTTTCCGGTACAAATATAACTAGACATAAATGGTTATGACAAAAAATAAAAACATTTATCGACAATAACACGTAAATTAAAGGAGAAACTTTTAATTTTAGATTTATTAAGAGAATACAGCTTTATTGTTGAAGACTTTCGTTTATTTCTTTCACTTTGCTGCATCTGATTTGTTTTCAGAGCCTGTTTTAAATACTCCATCTACAATGCTAAAGTTGAGAATCCGGGTAAAATAAACCGGTTGATGCAAGTACAAATTACTGGACATGGTAACACCAAGTGATACGATGTGAGAGGTCTATTACAAGTATTTACGGCATATTAAATATTTATAATCAAATGTATATCCATTAACTTAATATAGGTACTTTAGTCGCCTCTGGTGGAATTTCTAACGTTGCAATAAGCACAACACTTGTAAAACAAGATCTAACATAGTAGACGCGAGACTTCCAAGATTTTACGTCAATTTTTATGATAATAGATGTACGTTATTAACATTTATGATAAAAATTTTGTACTTTTGTACCACATATTCTAGTAGTTTGTTCCATGCTGTGTCCGTGTAACTGCTGCCATCCTCCAAACTTATTAGGGACCCTAACACCTCAGGGGGTCTCCGTAATCATTGATGAAATGCGATGACGTAGTTACGCAGTAAGTAACCAATTTTCATTAGACATAACATATTAGACAAAGGGAAAGGTCCATCATATTCTCTCTATATTAGGCATGTCTGTAGCAGAATTCGCCATTAAATCCACTCAACTCAACTTGACCAAAGGGTCCATACAAAATGTTATACCCATTTACCTCCTCAAAGAACGATTTCAGTAATAAAAAATATGTATGACCCTTCTCCATATCCTGGGCCATCCATTTGCCGAAATTAAAAACAATCAGTTCAAAAATATAATCATACGGCAGGCGAGGTTCAAAAGCATATACGATATTGAGTGGATTCCAAAGGAAATACATTAAGTGAAGTAGCCGCAGCAATACTGACCGTTCGTAAGACGCTAATCTGTAGACGGTAAGTGAAGGTCAGAGTCGCCGACCGTCACGTGGAGCCAATTTTAGGACGTTAACCGATACGCTTCACGACCAACAAACGCACTCTACAACATATGTACGTTCATATTTTTATTGTCGCTGTTCAGTAAAAAGTAGAAACTTTCATCTAAACATGCTCGAATTTGCTAGTCACGATGTTACAGACGTTTTTTTACGTATATTATTATTCGTCTGGCTATAAGTCCTTTGAGTATGTTTCGTATTAATTCAACACTATAATTTATACAATCAACATCGCTTGAAAATAGTTTGGGAAACAATTCAAATAAGCGAGGCATCCTAAAAGTTTCCGCCGAAACTCTCCAACTTTTTCTGAACATACTAAATACGGAGCAGTTTATAAAAGATATAATAACTATAGTACATTCAATTTTGTTTATTATTTCATAGTTTTATGCTGGATTTATGTTTTTATTTTAGTCACCGACCTAAAAGTATTCTCGTCCTGTAATCAAAACAAAGTGATTTAATAATTTATATTAACATAAAGTGGCTGTTAAAATATTTTAGTGAGAACAATTCATAGGTAAACATACATAAACGGCCTTGAATCATAGACAGTTTAAAAGCTCGAATGTTTGGTCTCTTTCGAACGACTTTTGAATTCAGTTTAAAAGAAGAAGACAAAAAATTTGATAACTAAAATAGGTTTTAAAACTGTCGATGAATAAGGCCATAAGAATATGAATCGTATTGTTTAGGTAATTATTCTATAAAAAAAATGGTATAATAATACGCGCAATAGTTAGACACGATTGATTTTAAAACAAACTTATAACTGACATAAGTACTGAAGTAACTGATGATTGACATAAGTAAATGATTTTTACACAATATATTCGCAAGGCGCAAAAAATATCATTCAATTAAAAAAAGGAATTAACTATTTATTTGACCATCACAAGTAGAACAAAACCTTAATATGTTAATCTAGTCTGTGCAAAAATAAATTTAAATAAAAATGACAAATGTTGGGAGTAATCAAAGATGTTCGGACTCCAACAAGTCACAAAATGTAATTCCGTATGCGAAATTACCCTAGACAAAAAGTAATAATTTATAGCTATGGTAAAATTTAAATATCGAATCCTTGACAGACATTGGTTGACGCGAGTCGCCTGCGCAACGCACTTCAACATTTACGCCGAAGGTTAGAAGGTCACGAGGTCAAAGCTCCGAGCGACCTTGATAGTTTCAGGTGCGAACAGAAACGAGTTTTTAATAAACTTTGAGGCTACAAAGCGAGATAATATCTATTAATATTCCGTATTGGTAAGTAGCCTTTGGTATATTTAATTAAAAATAGAAAATATCTGTAGAGTTCTCTAGAATTCGATATTTATTATACCTACATCTCCCAGGTTACATTACGAATCAAGTTTTATGAAAATGGAAATTTACACAACAAAAAACGTTGATATTTTCTTTACACACTCCATTCATCATTTTAATTTATGTTATATATTTTAGACATAATAATTTGCACAAATGTTAGTGATATTGTTGATAAGCAGATATATTTTGTCTCCTACTGTCACCCAATATGTTTTATTCATCATCCGGATTAGTATTTATTATACGTCCAAAATTGACTAATAGCGCGAATTTGTGGATGAAACAAATAATTCGGATATAAACATACTTTATAACCATCTATGTAAGCTTTTACCGTCGAAATGTTCCCCTCTAAATAAATTTATAATGCAACAATTGCCAAATCCATCGAATAAACTCTATAAGGTCTTTACACATGTAAAGTAGTGGCGGTACTTCCATACAAGCCCAAAAGCCCGGCTTGCCCTACATGATACGTATATACTCCATACTGAATACAAACTATTACATTCAATAGAACAGTCATTTATTAGAAAACATCTAGCATTTAAAATTTTTGAATTTACCGCGCCGCGCCGCGATTCAATGAGACGCCTGAGCCGAAGCGCCGCGTAATATTCATTCATTAAAACTGTATTGAAATTGAAAAGACGGAGCACACAGCACATATATCTATCCTTTTCTCTCTCGTGTGCTTTTACGGGGCTTCTAGCAACGCGTGAACTGTATGGGGAAATGATATTACTCGATCGCTACGAATGTATAGCTATAGATATTTTATATAGCAGTTTGCTCTACACGAAATGCCCGGCTTCGGCCTTGGTGATGTAAAAACATCGTGCGTTGCATGGTCGTCACGTGATTATTTGTGAAATCAATTATATCTATTGTTATTAAATTAAGTTGGTTCCTTTTAGAAATTATTTCTAATATTTTTTTAGATTAAATAATGAAGTTTTAATATTTCTTTTAATAAATTTTATCTTTTGTATTGTTTATTTCACGTTTACTGGCAATACAGCACATATTTCTACTAACTTCATTTGTATTATTATTTATGAGTTGTGAATGTGTTTTGTTTAAGGTTAATGTTTAGTTTTTTATGTTATTTAAACGTTTTGATACTGTTATGAGTTGTAATTTTTATTGTTTTCTGTGATGGTTTGAGTGTGATGGTGAAAGCGTTCATTGCCGGTAAAAGGTAAATTCATTCAATTATATTGAAAAATAAACCGGCGCGAAACCTATGCCGGGTTTGTACATTTAGTAAGTCGTGGTAAATTACAATAGACATATCTTCAGTTCAGTTTAATAAACTACGTACTTTTATTACTACATGCTCCCTTCAAAGCTATTATACAATCGTGATTCATATGTTTTTAAACGACACGTCTTGTGTGTTAGATTGTTTGGATTATAATGCTTTAAATTTTCATCAAATTAGGTGGTCCTTTCAAAAGGCAATCATAAATTCAGAAAAACATTTAAACATGAATGCGTTAATAATAATTTCTGTCTGCAATTTCGGTTAACCTTGAAGTCGAACACGGCACCACAGAATAGTGACGGCTATAGAAATGCAATGAATAGTTACGGATGCATGTTCACAAGTAATCTATATTAATTGTTTTAATCTTAATATTGATTGTGTGGTAGGTTTGCCACGTATTATAAATTAATTTTCTTCGTTCTTAGTAACTTTGTGTTTCTAAAACAATATTAATTAAACGTAAAAAAATATTCGGCTTGCCCTACTCCAAAACCCTAGGCACGCCACTGATGTAAAGGTCCCCTACTACTCCCGTATTCACATTTTCAATACAGTTAGCACTGACTCACACATATCACACGCATAGAAATTGCGCGTGGCGTCGAACGGGACTTGTAACCTCAACGGCATAAAATAGCTATTTGTCACTAGGCTTATTGCCCTCTTATATTGGCGTTTGGTTCAGGTGGAAGGAAAAATATTACAACAGTTCACGTGTTTATGTCGCATTTTTGTTGATGTATCTTCATTTTCGTATGTTAAAAATGTTTATAGTGTCAGCACAGATATATGTCCATAGACACATGTTGGTCATGCGTCCTCTCACAATATGTATATTGGATGATTCTCCACCGTGTAGACTTAAGAGGGTTTGTAAAGAAATAAAATTTACTGGCCGTCTCGTTGGGATTTTCAAGCCGGTCATAGGGCAACTGAGGTGGCCGTCTCACGTATTTTATTACCAGGCAGGCAGGCACCACGAAGTGTTTCACAATATTTTGCCTGCCACAGTCAAGAAAAACAACATTCCCAAACGGATTTGCAAAGAGCACCTCAAACATTTATGTCCAATTGAAAACAGTAACAAAGTAATGCAGCTTCTAATACAGGCAGCGTTATCTAGCATCACATCGCTAGGTAGGAAGCGAGCCACAAAATCACAGCACGATACGCTCGACGGGTATGTAGTGTATCAGTGATCTTGATTATATAATTAAAGTTTTTGTTGTGAGATCACGTGCAAATGAAATATTCACCTCGTAAGCGAAACGTAGTGCTAAGCACCTCTAACTAGACGTGAACCGTCGAAGTATCAGTTTAGTAGTTGGCAACTAATTTACGCGAGCCTCCGGGACGAGCGGGGCGGCAACTTGTGATCGCTACTTATTCCCCCCATTATAACTTCGGCCGCATTACATTTACACCTTCATTATTAATGTAGCTTTTAATTTCGTTCATTAAAACCTCCATGGCTTGGAGGTAATAATTTAATCTCCGCAGTTTACTTTATTTCTGTGTGTTTTAATTTTTGAATTAATTATGGCAGTGCGGCGCGCCACTACTAATTACTAGGTGTTATACGTTAAATCACGATTTTGGGTAGTACACTGACAAACAGATGACATGTTTCTATTTTATATTAAATGTAATTACACTAATTTGATAACTTTAAAATACTAGCCGCTAATAAAGTGAACAAAAAATATATTCAATGTGAACTCGGTCACATTTCAGGGTCAAAATGAATACAACATAAATAAAATACAACAGAATTGTTCAATACCATAAATCAAGTATTAAATATCATATAAGCCACATGACCTTATCAATACAACATTATAAAAGAATTAAAAAATGTCCTCAATAAAACCCAACTCAGCTAAGAAGAATTAGAAAGCAAACAAAAAGAAAATCTGGCCGCAAATAAAATTAAATAATGCCGAAACAAACAAGCTTGTAACACAACCAGTAAATCCTATTAGGGACACAGTGTACGCAAATATTGATCTTATTACAGCAAGAAGGAGATTATGTTAAGAGCTCGCTATTATATCAGTACAGATAACCTTCTTAACAATCCGCCGATCCTATGTAAATAAAACGGAGAGTTAATACACAATCAAATTCAATGCAACCCTAAGTAACCCCTAGATAAATTCCTTTATTGACTTGCTGAAGGGGGGTAGGAGTACCTTCCAGCATAATTACCGACTGATTAGTTTGCGTTCAATTTTTGCGCCCTTGACCTATATAGGCAGTGTAAGGTTTAATTTAGTAGTAAGTAACTATCAGTGTTGGTGAGATGATAAACACGGCGCGGCGTACTGACTTAAATAATCTAATAATAGTTTTAATACCGTAGTACAGTAGTTGAGTAACCAGATAGAAACGACAGGACGCGATTTCGATCCGGGTTTCGATAAATATCGGGATATCGATAAATATTTGTTCTGGGTAATAGGACCCTTCAGGTGCCCCGGTGTTGCCAGCTAACTTTTGACAGTAAAGAACAATAGAAAAACAATGGGCGACGTCAAATTTTTTTTGACAGGAGGCACAAAATGAGCTCTTGGACACCTGAAGTATTAATAAATTGACTTTTTTATCACAACGTAAATAAATACACTGACCCTTAAAATAAATAAAAAATAATAACCAAAAAAGCGCGGAGATAAAATTTAGTACGAAAAATGACAAAACGAACAAATTAAATTCAATGTAATGGCTATAAAAAAGATTTATACTACGAAAAAGAGGGTTTTGTGACGTAACCCCACGACACTTCATGTCACAGAGTTGAGCGACTGGGAAACTAATGACGTCATCCTCATGGAATGAAATCCTTATAATAATAATATATAATGAATCAAAACGCGTGTCTGAACGTCCGCTTATTCATAAAAGCTCGCCAGTGGATACGCATTTTAATAAGCTTTTAGGTTAGTAGCACGTTTAATTTCGAAACCATGTACAGCGACAAACCACGTCTTAAAAGACGTAAGCTGTGAGCTAATAAAAAACATAAATAAACTTAAAAGTGAAATTTCTGAATATATGAAAGCAAAGTAGCTATTATGAATAAAAGAAGTTTGTTGGTAAATAGAAAAAGTTTTAAAGTTTTACTAAGCTTGCATTTCAAACTCCTTGGTCGACATATTGAAGCGGGCAGTTCTTTCAGCGCGACGCGTCGGTCCAGCGAAATTCTAATGCGAACAGGGATTTATGGGCGACTCGCACCGTACACTGCAAATGTCGACTTAAGAGGCCCATATAGCATTCAAGCTTCGCGCCGAGAATAGGCTAAGAGCACCGAGCTATAATATTCCGCAGGTTCCTGCCTACAAACCGATTTCCGTTTTATTAAGTTCAATGAAAGAAGCCTTGCCCTACATTTCTTACCGACGCACATTTATTGTGTAGGTGTTATGCATAATTAACCCGGCCTAATACTTCTAAAACCCTTTTGAGTTGGGGGAAAATTCCGGAAATTCCTATAAACCGAAACGTCCAACGTGGAATATATTAGGTATTCGAAACGCTCTCATTCACTCATGTTTCCTCAAGGATGACAAAGTTATATCTGAATGGTAGAGTTTGATAAATTTTGAGAGTGCAGTTTCTTACCATATCGAAGGAGTTTTGCACAAAGATTCGTCGTATTCGCCAAACTCACCTACAAAGGCGTTTCAAAATGTCTAGCCCAGGGGGATTGTCTCTCGCTCGTGCTAACAAAACCTTATTTCAGTGCCTATGCTTCGCGAATAAATGCGATCTGAATATATTATCGAGCGCATTACGTACGATTCGCTTGAGGCGCGTATCTACTCGAGGCTGCAGAATTCAGTTGCACACTTTTCCAACTTCATCCTCGCCTGGTACAAAGACATCTCTTTTATAGCCTCTTCGCTATTATCAGAATACGACTTGTCTGAAGTATGAAATGTACTTATCTCGCATACGGTCTGTCGGACGCGAAATAGACTTATCTGCAATTTATCGTTTAAAACGCCGCTTTGGTGCGGGATATCGGCGCCGTGGCCCGGCTTGTGGGAGGTGTCGTCGAATGTCAAAACACCGAACGCTCAGGAAACTACGCTTAGTTAACTTCAATCGGGTAGCGCCAACAAGGCGGGGTGGGGACGAACGGTAATTAATTACTGCTGTCGTTGACAAGCGAAGATTGTGAAGTACCTACCGTTTCGTAAATAAACTATCCTACAACGTAGTACGTGCCGTAACACCTCTTGTGTTGTTACGTGGAATTATGACGTATTTAAAACCCAACAGTTAGTCACACAGTAAAATATACATTTCGTATCGTGAGTATCAGAAACTAGTATTAGAAAACTCACGAATATTACTGCTGGTAGGTCTCTCATATGTGGGAGGCCACCTATGTATGTAGGTACCACCGCAACGTCTATTTCTCCTGTCAAACAACAGTGTAAATGCACTATTGTGTTCCGGTTTGAAGGACATTGTAGCCATAGTAACTACTGGACATTATGAGACTTAACATCTTATGTCTCAGGATGGCGACCGCAGTGGAATTCGAAGTATTGCTTTGTAATTCATGGTTTTGCTACTGTCCATGAGCGGTCGTATCGCTTACCATCAGGCGAATGGCATGCTGGTGTCACCATACGCGCAAAATTTTTTTTTAAATAAAAACGTCACCCGAACATTTGTCTTGGTCACATCAAAGACACATAAAACCGACTCATATTTATTACGTCGTGAACACACCTTTAAATTCACAGATACTGTGATAGCTAAACCTATGGATACCACACAAAATGTTTGTTATTACGCGTCGAAGCTTTTAAAACGTCGTCCATTAACATTAAAACCGAGTGGGTATCGATGAAAACCGCTGCGGAACAGATTGAAATTGACCCATTTACTATTTATAGTCAAACACATCAATTTATATTTTAAATCAAAGCAATTACAAAACAGTGTAAATATATTTCCTATCTTTTTCGATAATAGTAACAGTATTAAACTCAAACAGAATCATTTAATGGCACCAGTGCTTCGTCTTCGCGAGATGCCTCGGCTACTCAACTGAGCAAACGTCAGTGGTTATATTTTTAACACCACCGATATTTTCAAGAAACAATTTTTCAACGACTCCCTGCGAAGTAAGTAAAGTAAACACTTATTTTCTCTTCAAACAGATATACCGAATAATATTATTTTCTCTATTTAAATCTATTGGTGATAATATCACTATATATTATATAAGTATAACAAATAAATACAGCCAACAGTCACATACTATACATAGTCCTGACCCCACATTAAGATCAATTAAGTCTTGTATCCTGGGTATCACAAACTACGAGACTTTTCGGCCTCACAAACACTCAGACCCGAAACAAATACCTGTGGTTCACACAATCATTTGTTTCGGTACGGGGATCTAACACGCGACGTTTCGTTTCACAGCCGTCGTCTAACCAACTGCGCCACGGAGACTGTCAACGTTCCCAATGGTTGTCTGGTAGAGATTGCCTTAGTGCGATATTATGTTTACTGTGTACAATAAAGACAAAATAAAATAAATAAATATGTAAAGCAAATGTACGTTTTAATTTGTTTAGTAAATGTTTATTTCAACTAAAAACCCCATACTGTGTCTTTATAAAGCAGATATATTTATTGGAATTTGCTATTATGATAACATTATGAACGAAAAAGTAGGGGAATCTTTAGATTAGATTCACACGAAATGGGGGTTGGGAGGGGGGAGGGGGTGGGGGTGGGGGGGATGCATACTTGAGGGTCTATCGCAAATGCGACAACTTCGCCAAAAAACATCAACAAAACATTCATAAAAATTGATAATGAAACTGACAATTAATATGAACAACTCGCTTAGTTTTTTTACATTCCGTTTCATCGATGTTTCACGACATTTTACACCACAGACTATAAACTTGGCATATTATTAACGATTTGGTTGTCAATCGCCCGTAATAACGTTCCGTTTTACCTAAAATGTGATTTGAGGTTAGAAACTATTTTTATTAATTTCTCGAAAACTACGCTTTACCTTTTAATAAGAGTGATAGCGTTATAATCAGGGACCCAATCCCTACCACCTTTGATCACTTTCACCCCTCAAATCGTGTGAATCTAATCTAAAGCCAATCCGAACATATACCTAAGGTAATTTTTATTCGTCTCTATCGGAAATGTCGATATGTTTAAATAAAACGCTAATATTAAGTAGGTACCCCTATTTCTAAACTACATGACCTTGAAAATAAATCACACTAATATTACAAAGATTTTGTATAAATAATTTAAACAATGTTGCCATTGATCTAATGGCAGACTGGATAGGTATTTAGTTCAAACAATGTTTCTTAATTATTTTGTTCGCACAACTATAAAGGTAAGTCCACGTGTTGTGACTGGAGGTAATCATCACATGTATTACATCGATTTTACAATATATGGGTATGAACATTTAATCTCTCCTACCGTGGTTTCGATGGCGCGCTATTATTTCATTGTTGTAATGATGACAGTCGTGACACTACATCAAAGGTCGTTGCAACCAGTTTATCAATACAAATTATAATATAACCTACAAATAACATTTACTTGTTTACGTTCCCATCCCGTATTAATTAACTTGCCTCCCGATAATATCAATGAATGGGATATGCGACGAATAATCTTCTCACAATAAATTGTATGGAGTGAACGTTCCGTGCAGCTAATGGGGGTCTACCTGCTTGCACGAGCCGCCGCGCGACCGCATCCACAAAAAAACACATATTTTATGTTTAGAAACAAGTTTATACGACGACTTTTTCGTTTAGTTTTTTGTTTATTTTAAAAACATTCGAAATGTCTGGCGTTCCACGTCTGTTGCGCAATTACATTATTAAGGAATTGTTAGTAAAAAAAAAACGACTGCGGCCGATGACATCACAAAATAAATCTGTTCGCCTGTTTCTCAGAGGAACCGTATGGCGGGAGTCGCCCGGATCCGGTTGTTAAGCTCTTTAGAATTTACTATTTTTATTACACTCGATGTTGGCATAAAAACTATTTTTGATCATTACAAGTATTTGGTGGATGCCGCATCTCCTTTTCATGTCGACGTGATTGCTCTCTATATTCGCATTTTATAATTTTAACTACAAGGAAATTGTTTTTATCTTGGATTCACGATTTCGCAACGCTTTGATTAGTCTAGTCAAAACAGAGGTTGAAAATCACATATAAAAGTAACAAAATCAGAACATAAGGTTCTGAAATCATTTTTGAAAGTGGTAGGGCAACACATCCATACTCCAGCGTTATGGATGTTAATGGGCGACAGTGATCACTTACCTTAAGTGTACCTGTTTGTTAAAAAAAAACATGACGCCGATGCAACGTCACAGGTCAAGAGGAAGCTAAAACATGACATTCTTAATAAAGAGTTATTTTAAACAAGTGTAATCCCTGTATTCAATATAATATTTGAACAATAATAAACTTTCATTAATCATTTTATTAGTGAACCCAAAAATGAACACGCTTTCTTCGATGGTTCGTTATCCTAATAAAATGATCTATGGATTCATCTGTGGCGAGCATAATTCTGTTTTATAGCGAATTCGGTCCAGTTTCAACAAGTGTCAGGATTATATTTGGGATGTGATCCAAAAATGTGAAGAGAAATTGTGGACATCTGGCAAATTGATATCAATTCTATGATTTATGAACTTGTTACAGTCGTGCTTTCCGTAGACACTTTAAATGCGGACATATTTCGGTTCAGTATAAATCTTTCGCTGGTAACCATAAACTGTAGTGCGGTGTAGTTGTATTGGGTTCGTTTGTTTGGGAAGCAAAACTAAACAGCAAACTTGTATTCTAACCTGTTTATTATTCTAGTATTTACCAAAACTTCTGATTTCGCTTTAAACTTCATCGGGAATTTTTCTGTTTCTGCAGCGGAACGTGCGTTTTATTTAAAACTTTTTGGTAAGTTGATCGTGCGCGTAAAAACTTTTCTTTATACATCCACAATGCATAATGGTATGACGTTTCGTTTCAGATGCACCTCTTTGAGATGTTAACGCAAGTTTTTGTTGACTTTGCGAAGTTGGCCGCAGTTAGACATTAACCGTCACGTGCACACACTTAGCAAGTTGTCTTTAATTTGAGCGTTCATAAACATTAATTAGAAATGTTCAGATGGCTTCGCCGTGTCTAACTTTAAGCTAGATTTGTGAAGTTATATCTTAGATAAAATATGCAATTGGAATATATGGCGTTGAAGTTGTATAGATGCCTTAATACAATATGCCGTTTTTGACACGATAATTGAGTAATATATTTTTTGTATTCGGCTTTACCGAAAGCGATGGCGGGACGACCTTAATAGATTTAACAAAGACTGGATGAAAGTTGCACTCAATAGAGATTTACGGAAGAACTTAGGGAAGGCCTTTGCCCAGCAGTGGGATCATTTCGGCTAGTATAATAATAATGCGGCTATACCACACAATAGATAAGCACTAAAAATAATATTGTGGACACAACACCTTTTATAGTCGCATAACCAGTAAGCACAATGGGAAAAAATATTTGCACGTTAACAAAATCCATTTCAATTACGCTTCTCCTGCTAGAATAAACAAAAATACCATTCCTGCATTAGCGTACTTAAGTAATTTATTTAATATTACAATTAATGGGTCTATTAATTCCCATTATAAGTAGAAAAAGGTCCCGACAAAAATGGTAGGATGGGTGTAACGCAATGAAATTACCATAAGTACGGCATAATCGCCACAAGAAAACATATTTTATTACTGCTGAGTACACTCGGTTAGCAAATCTCCTTCTATAGCAATGTTTATTTTTAGAATTTCATGTAATTTTGTTTGCAATAATATTTATAGCGGCGCATGAAAATGAAAACAGCCATTCCATCGATATCAGTAATTAACATGCGTATAACTTTCATTTTCATTTGAATATTTTAAAGCATAAACTTCAGTTCTTTAAAGAAACGATAATGTTTAAATAATTTACAACTATTTTTGTTAACAAACATGAAGACAATGTATAAACACATGCAAATATTCACACACACACGCACTAACACACGCAAACACACACACGCACACATTCACAATATTTTATTAACTGATTGTATTATTACTATTTTGTTATTGTTATTACTTACTTAGTTTTGCTCAATTTTATTTAACGTTTCGACTGCCTATTATACATATAAGTTGTATCTTTAAAATGTAAATCCGTTATTGGCCGTAAGATAAGTAAACCAGTTGTATTATAGTACCTAGTATTAAGGGCTGTGGATTTTATGTGAATAAATAAAATAAAAATAAAAAATAAAATGAAATCAATATGAAATAAGTTCAAAACAAGTTACGCTGTCACAGTACGTCACTATAAACATAAATTCATCACGAAGTATACATATGTTCCTTTTACTTACACCACGGCCAAATGTTAGAGTAACCATGACCTGCGCACGCACAGACAATAAACAAAATCTCATAAGATACTATACCTTCCTATCAGCTCCGAGTAAAGATTTTATTAAAGCAATGATGTACACGGAAACTGCGTTAATTAATGCATCATAATTATCATTGCATGATGTCATTATCATTAGCCATTGTAAGCTTCAATAAAAAGGTTCAATACATTATCATAATTGGTGTGATAAAACATCACTTGCATCACATTTGGTATTCATGATTCTGCTCTGTGTGGCAATCATCAAATTGATACTACGTGTTTTTGTCACAACATAGTCTGCTTCCAAATATGCTGGGCTTTCAGGTTTACGGACTCATACGACAGCCTCCGTGGCGCAGTTGGTTAGACGCCGGCTGTGAAACGAGAGGCCGCGGATTCGATCCCCGCACCAAGAGATATGTTTGTGCGGCCCACAAATATTTCTTTCGGGTCTGGGTGTTTGTGAAACCGAAAAGTCTCTAGTAGTTATGATACCTGAGACACAAGACTTAATTGATCTTAATGTGGGGTCAGGACTATGTATGTGACTGTTGGGTGTATTTATTTATTTATGCGGCGTGGGATTAATTATATAATGGCCAATATAGTGTCAGAGTTGTCACAACCACGTGCTAAATTCAAGTGAAAAATTGATACCAAACAGAATCATTATTTGGAATTCCCTGATATTTATGCTGACATTAGAACAATTAATATTAATAATCTTGTAAATTCCTGGCTCAGTAGCTAGACCATAAAAATGTCAACGGCACTCAGTAAGTAATAATCAATTAACTAGTGGGCATATGGCAGAGTTATTAGTAATAATGCACACATAAATTGCACAAAGCACGCAAGTATACATGTAGGTAATCAATGGAAGATTCTGCGAGACAAACCGGTCGTATACGAGTAGTGTTTTCATTTAAAGGTCACAATCGGTTGTGCAATTAAATTAGACAACTAGGTAAAGCATCATTGTAAATACGTATCTTTGTTCACGGAATCCAAGGTGAGCTATTCTGGTCCCGGATTTGGTATGACTACCAGACATCTTTATTGAGTAGAATTCTATCGTATAAGAAGGTACCTAATTGCACCTTATGCAATCATTGGAAATCCGCAGGCATTGTTACTGGCGCCTGTGCAGACATATCGTTTTTTAATAAATATACTGTTTAAGACCTTACATCAACATAAAAAGATTTACGTATAGCAGACATTAGTAACTAACCACTTTCTCTTTTATAGTTCTTTATTTCTAAAACTACACTATACTGTCCATAAGTTAGCAGGGACCAGCTAGAAGTTTATAGATACATACTGTGAATTATTTACGGCCAAAAGTATTTTTAAATGTTTCTTCATTTAAATAGTAAATTAAAACAAACATTCAAAGTTTAATGAAGGTGCCACAACAACTTTAAAGATTGGTTTAAAAATAAGTAGTTTGTTTATAATGAGGTTATTTTAACAAATACTACCAGTAAGACCATAATTTATGTAAAAACAATCTTATATCAATCTCAAAATATTGAATCTAAAAATTGCGCAACATCACGAAAGGAGGAAAAGCCATGAAGACTTTCTACCGTGATTGTACAAAATAGAAACGGAGAGCCAACAAAATCTATTCGAGTGTATTTGGCAACTAGACTATAAGCAAATATAGGATGATTGTGTAAGTCAATATTTGAACTGATTACGTAGGCACAGGAGTTCATTTAACTCATCAAGGATATACAGGCCGTCGCACGTGCATACTAATCAAATCAGTAAAAGTGAAAAACGAAACAAAATCTACTCATGCATTGCATCCTATTGAAGATTCATAGGAATTTAAGTCGAAATATTTTTAAAACTTGCTCTCTGGCCTCTTACACTAATCATATGTCAAAAGTCAAAACCATTGGATGAACTTCTACCAAGGTTAGAATGATCATGTATTATTAACATGGATATGTTATGTGATTTTTTATAGTCTCGACAAAGTACTGATAGTGAGTGACACTGCACCTGATGGTAATTTCTTTGCCATCCATGTAGGGTATTGATTGGCAACAGACAATCATCTCTCACCACTAGGTGCACTTACGTCTATCTACTTCAGTGCTTCTTCATACTACCATGAAAAGACCAAAGAAAATACAGGTCTTTTCTCAGTATTCGTTTGTTTTTATGTTAGCAGCATTTATCTAAGAACCCAATTGAAATGTTATTTTAAAAATTATACTGTTAAACACGAGCATTGAATATCATTCAACTGTTTGGTCGGTTTTGGCGGTAAACGTATCCGCTTCCCTTCATCCATCCTTTTACCAAAAAAGATTCCTATTGATTTTATACCAAGGACTAGTTCTTAATTCTTTAAATTACGTCATAGATATTACGTAATGTATATTAAGATCATAAACGGAGCAGGTTCAAGTAGATAGAAGGGTTAATTAATTAAGTCTGGCGTTGTCCAACATAGCGCCAAGAGTTAATGTATCTACGAACTTTGTATGACATTTTGATGACACGCTTGAGCAGATAATTTGCACGATACCAAGTTTGCAGCTTTTAACTATACCATAGAAAGCTGTTTAACTCATAAATCGTCATAGTTTGAAGGTCGGAAGTCTAAACCTCTTCAATATAATCAATTACATGTAATTTCAGTATTGAACATTCCTTACTACTTAGGATAGGTATAAAGAAATTGCCTACTTTCAGTCCAATTCGGATGTAACATAAGTTTGTGTACAAACTAGCCCAAAGATTGACAGTGATAAATGTGTAATCTCGTATTTATCGTCGTGTAGGGACACTGACCTTAACATCTAGCCAATAAATATCTTGAATCTGGACAGCCAAGACTCCAGCTAAATCTCGTCAGTTCTAAGATGCTTATGTGTTCCTTTCATTTATTAGAATTTCACCTTTATTGAAAGGCTAAGGACTTCCTAATAAGGCTTAGGACAATTGAAAATAATGAATAAGCTATATTGTTACATGCTCGCCCATACACCACAGTAAATTGACACAGTTACTCCAACTAAAAGGACTACAAAAGCGGTCAAGAAGCAGAGTTTCGTAACAAATTCCATTTTCAAACTTAAAATATGAAGCGAATTTTCCGCACATTTATCGCAGCTGAAAACCAGTGTACGGATTCCAAACTTATAGTAATACTTAAATCTTATTAATCTGTCGTAGCGTTTAAGCTGAGAATCTTTTATCCTCTGCCAACAGAAGCTGTCAGTCTCAGAATTCAGAAAGATTTTAGTCGTCGGGCGAGACGGCCGCTTGAGGCTCTCCAGTTGGAATAAAAGTGGAAGCAACTAGCCTAAGGACGCTTCAAGACGTACGGGTTTTGGTTAATTGTTCCTTTACGTAAGTTTCCTTAATCTTCAAAAGTTTTCCAAGTTATATTGTTATAGCCTTAAAGAGTTCCGAATCGCAGAATCTTTTATTCGGTTTGAGACGTCTTGCAACTGCAGGAGTGTAAACATTGATATGCGGATCCTACTGTGATATAATTATCTAATAACGGCCTTATTCATAGACAGTTTTAAAGCCTATTTTAGTTATCAAATGTTTTGTCCCTCTCGAACGACTTTTGAATTCAATTTGAGCGAAGACGACAAAATATTCTATAACTACGAGAAAATAGATTTAACTGTTAATGGATAATGCCGCAAGTGTTTTAAATTATTGTTATTCCAATCAGTGGCATCAACAAAACTAATTAAATATTCTTGTTTTGGTTGCCAGGTTCTATGAGTATAATTAAAGTTAAAAAAAATTAAGTAGGTATGTAAATTAAAACCCACATTTACTCGTATAGGTAATTAACGTGTATTGTTTATATTAACAAGAATTTATCATACATAATACCTTATTAACAATAATACGCTTTGTACAAAAATAGTAATACCACGATTACCAATGTACACACAGACTCACAAAAAAAATATCAGAACATCGCGAAGCTCACAAATTAAACGCATGTTCCGCCCCAGGACTCGGGGCTTAAAACCTACGCATCACTAAACTGTAGGTGTAAGTACCTACTTACCTAATTAAATACGTTCTTTGGCTGAGTACATTTTCATTACAACTCGGTTGATTAAAAAAAATCCCACACAATAAACTTCAAAGGCAAAACGTGGATGATTTATTATTCCGTTTCCACTTCAGTCAGTAGTTAATTCATAATTAACAATTGACAGGACGTCCATATTATATTATTACGTCAATGTCGCATTGCAACTCGAAGCTTAAGCATCCACAGAACTTGTTGAAGAGGCCAAGGCCGTAAACCGACAAATATGTGTGCGGCAAAATCTTTGTTATTATTAAATTTACTGCCTCAAACTCAAGTGCGAGTGAGATGCAAAGCTGCGGGATGCTCCTGTGATGACGTCACCCGACCAATAGACCGGTCTGACCCACCGAATGTTTAACATTTTTTAACTTATAAAAAGCTGTTAAACCCCCACACACTGAACGTACACAAAAAACAACAATACGTTTTATGAGCCGGAGTTTTTTCCACGCGCTGTGCACCTGCAGCCCTGCATCGCGATACTGTATTTAAATGAAGTAAAAAAAGTTACAACTCCGTGATAAAAAAACTTTTGTCGCTACTTGCTGTATCTTGGCAATCAACTATTGAAGTATGCGATTATAATAGAAAAGCCCATTAGCTGTGACACCTCATTAGAGGTAGGCCTAGTAGCCAGACAGGAAGACTCACCTTCGTTTAAAAGTCCTGTGCGCGCGCAGGTAAAACACCGAAATCCCACAGGTGAACGTTATCCTTATTTTTAAATATAAAAAGTGTCCAGTGGTCGCGGGTCTGGGACCCTTCGCGAACACTCGTGCGCTTCTTTTTAGCGACGCACAGCGACGTTAGTAACCAATAACCACACTGTCACAGTTTGTTTATAAAATTATGAGCCACTTATTAATAATTCTGATGAGCCCAACTGCGCATGCCCGTGCAACACGCGCCCCTTTTGAAAGAAGGTTATGTTTTAAGTTGTAAACACTTCCTGTCGACTTCACTTTACCGGCATTCGCACCGCACTCTAGTTCCCGAGAAGAATCTTATAGGAAATACTTGTGCGAACTTTTTCCGAACGCGCGAAACCTCGCACCACCGATTTTCACTGTATAAATAAGTTTCCACGATATTTTTGACGATTATCACTCACAGCACGGATCCTGGAGAAACTATTTGACGATTAGCCGGCTCTACTTGCAACAAACGAAGGCCGTATGCGTATAATAAATACTTTAAAACTCCGGAACCGGTAATAATTCGATTCCACACGTGAACGTGACACTGTCTCAATAAAATTCCAGCGAACACAAGACCCGGTACTCACTCACAGACGACGATACATATCATGTTTGTAGCGCCGTGAAGTTCGACAGACAAATTAAATGAATAGAAAAGAAAATAAACGAAGAATACTAAAGTTGCCGACTGCAAAGTCGAGCGTCCGACACTCCTGCTGAGCGCTGTACTAAACGCGAGAGGCCGCGCGACCCGCCCCGCCCCGCGGCCCGCACTTACCTCTCCCGCGCCCTGCGACCCGCGCTTATACTCCGTATGAAAATAAAGTAACGTTGAAAAAATCTGAAGTGCACAGAAGGCGAAATACAGACCACAGTTCATCCCTCAATTAATGTGCAAGTTGCACGTTCGTGGGTTTATACATTTTACGGTAGAGATGAGAGCGTAAAGCCGGCAGGCTAGGCGGCGCGGCGGCGCGGGTCGGGGCCGGGCGGAAGGCATTCAATTAATCTGACAACACGTGCGTGATGCACCCTCCGCAGCTTACTACTATCATTCGATTCATTTAACTCCTGCGACCAATTCTCACGCTCACCACATACATACCAACTAATTTATTTTATAAACCTACCAGTGGCGCTTCAGTAGCTTATGTTATAATGTATAAATTTCTTCTATTCACGATATATTAAAGTAAAAATAATTATTATTTAGGATATTAGATTATAAGTCTAAATGCATACTTTGCCATATTTAATAACATTAATTAATGCCTCAAAAATAAAATGTAAACGTGCGATCGTAATATAAACAAAGCTCGCAAGTTTTGGCGGGAAATCTCTGGAGCGTCATCTGAACGAATACTAAGGGTTACATCACAGTTACTTCGTTACTTATTGCTCTAAAATAAAATATATTGTAAATTATGTTGTATTAAAGGAATGTGTTAGAACTTTGTTTTGTTAACAATTACAGGAAGAAAAGACATATTATTTGTTTACTATAAAATTATTTATGTGATATTTTTTAAATATCTGAAATATGTATATTCAGATAGACATACTGAGCTGAGCTGAGCTAATATAAAAATAATAACAACAAAATAAATATGTAAAAAATGTCTAAACAGAATAACATTTGTTCAAATTATACTAATCTTTATGTGGCAGTTGAACCCATGTCTTCCAAGATTTTGACATAAATAATATTTGCTTTTTGTTGTTACTCGAAAGAAGTGATTTTATTAATTCAGTGGACACTAACTGTAAGACAGGGAAGAAATCTTTAATTCCCAGATCAAGATATTCAATTAATCAATTTAAAATATTCGAATTTATCATGGCGTCGACAACGTATGCTCAATCCTGAATATTCCTGAGCCGAAGCCCCTAGCTCAACCAAAAAAGCTCTGGCTTATGTCGTCAAGAAATTCTCTTATAAATTGGTGAGATCGAAGTGGTTGAACAAGAAGAAACACCTAGTATTTTAGACGGATATACAGAAAGAAAAACATAATTCCTTGAAGGATATACAGGGTATATCAAGACTGCGACCGAAAACGAAGCCAGGTGGTAGTTATAGTGGTTACAGACACATTGCAAGACATTGCTGTAGAGCGATAAGACCGCCATTTGTACTTTTTTTTGGTTTTTTTTTATTTCTGTATTGTGTATTTTAATTTGTGTACAATAAAGATTTAAATAAATAAATAAATAAATTGCAACTAAAAATAGTAATTTAAAGCGTTGCGTACCATTTCGCCTTTAAAAATAAACAAGTGCACATTATTATTTTAGTAAAATTATGTATTTATCCCCCCAATACGACGATCAGTAAAAAACTTTAAAAAATAATTGAATTTTTTTTTTGCGAGATTTTTAGTATCTTTGTGTTTCAAGTCACTCACAATATCACCTGGCTTCGTTTTCGGTCGCGGTCTTGAGATACCCTGTATACCTACCAATAACAAATCAACAAATAAAATAAAATAAACACGCATCATAATAAGGTAAGAGATGCAGATGAATAAATATTAATAGAAAAGAAATAAGACCTGATTATATTTAAATCGAAGCATCAGTAAATCCGTATAATTTGTTGAATACAATACGCTAAAAAGTTTTGATATATCGAGAGTAATCCCAAGGGAGTAAGAGTCGATTCCACGATAAGAACTATTTTCCATATATTTGTCCGAGCAAAGTTCGAACGTTTCTACGTCAAGGAAAAACAAATGATCGAATCCACTTTATTGCCTCACCGAAGTAAATTTTGAAAGTTATTCATTTACTTTGTTATTCGTTTGAGTTAGTTCGTTAGTTATTGTGTTTCGAACTTAGGAACAATTACATTTAATTTGGGGTTATTCGTATTTACTTATTTCAAGACTACGTTTGAAAGTTTTTCTGGTATTAATAATTTATGTAATCATTATCCTATTTTATATTTGCCGCCTTACTATAGTTTGTCAAAGATCATGTACAAATGTATCGACCAGGATGATTCCACAGAAAAATAAAGAAGTAGGTTTTTTTTTGCTGTTGCGTTTCTTTCAGAATTTCGGAGACCCCGAGCTGTTGGTAGGATATTCATATACATACCTATCGAGGCCGCGGGTTCGATACTCGCACCGAAACAAATGTTTATGTGATCCACAGATATTTGTTTCGGGTCTGGGTGTTTGTGAGACCGAAAAGTCTCTCATAGTTTCTGACACCCAAAACACAAAACTCGATCTTAGTGTTAGGTCAGGACTATTTAAGTGACTGTTAAGTGTCATTTATTTGTGAACTTAATTTAATCTATGGGAATTGATGTACTTTTTTGGTTGATTCTATCAATTCTGCCAGCACAGTACAAAAACGAAAGAACAATAAAGAAATTCTTAAAAATATTTATATACGGATAAGTAACGCATTTTTTGTAAGTGTACAATAGTCACAGATATATAAGAAAATAACAGTATTACTATGTTTCAATAAAACTTGTTACTAAGGACATTTTGGCGGGAACTTTTTGCCACTTATTTAATACTTCTGGAAGAGAAAATTATCTTCAGTTTGGTGTCATGAATGAACCTTCAAATTGTTTACAAAATTATGATCATATCAATTAATTTTCTTTGAAATATTTGAGATATTAAATTGAGCATGGGAAAATATTTATTATGGGAAGGATTATAGATCCATGCAAATACATGACTGGGTCAACCCAAAATAAAACGTATAAACGTATTTGTACATCCTCAGTTTACAGTATTTATTTACGTAGATATCGCGACACAGTGAGATTGATGGCATTTCTCTCAATATTCACACCGGCGCCGCGCGGCGTATCGTCGTGTTATCGTGTGATAACGTCAACAAAGCTGGTGGACTAAATGTATTTGTTATACGCTTGGATTTTAACTAAAAAAATTACACCGTACGCCGTGGACTATCTCGATCGAAAAGTTATGTGTATCCGAACGAACTTTAAATTGGTTTACCTTAAATTCAATTACTTTTTATGTTTTGCTTTCTTATATCGATAAAAACCCTGAATACAGCACAGATTTATATTTCGGTATTTTTATAAAAACGTAGATATGAGGTAGGTACTAAAATTAAAAAGATAAATGTGGATTAGTATTTTTGTTTAATCCGACATAAAATGATTCAGAACATAATTATTATATTTCAAAGAGACTTTAGTGAGCTTGAATGTAATTTAAGTCTAACCTCCATTTTAAGCTATTATAAGATAAAAATGTAAGTGACATATAAAACTTGTCTGAGAATGCAAGTGAGGGTAAATAAGAAGATCTAATTTACATTGCAAATGAATGTACACCTGAACTTGGAAAATATATAAAGTGTAATACTATACCAGTATACTCGTAGTACATTTGCACTACGCTATGTAATAATGACAACTAGTGGCGCCCTCTGCTCGTCTCGCTGTGGTTTTTATAGTTGCCCGTATTTACCATCAATACCAGTGTAGTCGATCTGTTTGAGGTAAATAAATTCCAAACAATTGGCAGGTTGGAGGCAGCTGGCATTGGCAAATACTGACATTACTACGGCTTGTTGTCATCGACGGAGGAAATAAATGGGTGTTTAACCGTTGCTCTTATATATGTTTGGATGTTGTCTATACTTTCGAAACAAGGGAAATTAAAAATTATTTTATTACGATTCCTAGAAATTGCATTCGGTATCTAAATTCATAAGTCCAAACTCGTCTGAAGTATATTCGTATGTGTTTCAAGGATAACGCAACACTCAGATAAAAATGCGAATTTTAATAAAATAAATGTGTAGTAAAGGACATATGAATTATTCGTTCACTATGTATAATTTAGTTTGGACTAGATTACCTACTTCTTGAAGATCGGCACGTGACTTTGACATTCCATCTAAAGTTTTACTTCTCGAAATTTAATAATATTTATCAAGCGGACGTTGCTAAATATTTATAGACTGTGTCCCAAATACGAAAATGCTTAAAACAAAGCTCTGGTAGTCTTCTCTTTCTATCAACTTGAAATACACCTACATATTGAAAATATGAAAGTCCTTGATTTACTACTACCACCAACCTGTTAAAAATTAATTATTGAGTCACATTTTACAAATCACAACTATCACACACAAAATGAAAGGCTCAGACTAAGTACCTATAGACGTAGCCAATCCATGGCCGCACATGAGACAGGTATATATTTCTTCAGTGTGACCATGTTGGAAAATTTTCCTATTTTTGGTGGTAAATAAACACAGTCTTACATCAGCATTGCGAACCGCACGATTTGTAACCGATCGAGGTCTGTACATGAGAGATCAACGAGAAAAACTAATATGTGAGGTATGTATTAACATACTGATTTCATATAAACATACTGATACCATTCTGATTTCACTGTTAGTAGGAAACCTAAAATAAGAAATAATTTTATTTTTGTGCGTATGAATTACGCTACATATTACTTAATGCAAGTATTATCTAGGGTAAATCAATTTTCTTACCATAGTAACACTAAACTTTCAACAAATTGAGGTTATGTTATATTATTTTTGGAAATTCTTAATGTAATCGATATTTCTCATAGTAAAACAATTTGAATTGACATTAAAATACGACATTATTACCAATAAACAACTTAAACATTATAATGTAACATAAATGAGTAACTTACGAGTAAAATGTTATTCCATCAATTTTTCGTTCACTGCGACTTTTGCAGCCTAAAATTTCACAACCCACCATTACACATACACTATAGCCACTAATATTTGTATAAATCGCTGCTTTACACTATCCAAAACTATTAAAATCTCGGTAAAACTGAATGACGTTCATTTGGTTGGCCAACTGCGCTGTTAGCCAAGCAAATAAAACCGGCCACGGTGACAAGGATAAAAAATTATCTCCTGCCTCTTTTTCGCACACTAAAGTTGTAACTTGCTGTCTCACTCTTACCATTGGTGGTTCAGTGATGGCTACGTCTATAGAGTATTTAGTCTGAGATGAAGGCCATTGGCCAGTGAACTTGTGAATCACATGCAGATCCTATCGTTATTATACCAATGAAGTGGTACAGCTATTTTCATAATACCTCATTTTCATTATTCAAAATAATAAAAACGGTAACAAATGTAACCAATAATCGACAATCGCACAAAGAAATCATGAAACATTCGAACCTTATTAGTAGCTTATCAAACTAACACGTTGATGGCAGATTGAGAACATGGCGAAAACAGATTGCATTCGTTAAAAATAGCAATAAAGTGACAGAACGGTTGTTCCATTACTGTCCCGTTTAGATTCACAAAATTTTATTTGGCTGTTAAAATTTCAGTACGAGTGCGAAGTCGTGAAATATTTCTTTTTTATTTGGTTTATCGTTCGAAATAAAACAGAAAAAATATTTCATCTGTTACGAAATAAGTGTCAACCACCATTTCCAAATTGATTAAACCACTTAACTTATTGTCTAACCTGGAAGTCAGTCTAGGAATGTGAATCCCTGCTGGTACAGTGCATAATATAATGTCCTGGTTCAAGATCATTGATGCTTTCTTAGTTACTACTCTTAGTTCATAAATTAAAAAAAATATATTTTTCTCACATAGTCCCGAATCCACAGTTGCCAAGTTTTATGTCGTGGGTATCAGTAATTAAGAGAGACAAATTATCTTACAGCACCCTGACCTAAAACAAATATTTGTTTGGTATCAATTGTATAATACAGTGGTTTTTTTTTGGCTGAGAATAATAAAATGAATAGTAAAAAAAAACAATAATAGGTACTTTATTACCTGTGTGTCGATTTGTAAAATGATTGCGTATTAAAGCAGAATGGGGTCGTACATCGACCGCTGATACTGTTTACTGGTGTCACTCTAATTAACTCCGTTTACCAATTAAACCATTTGGTTTCTACAATCTTTAATAAGGCTGCGTTTGGGGTGAATTGTAGACAATAAGAAAAATACTTAATGAAATGTTTAATTGGGCTCCTAAGTTTGGAGCTTAATTCAATATTAGATTTTAATTAATTAGGGGAGGAATGTACCATCTAAGTTGGGAAACGTAAATGTTTATATTAGGTTATAGGGGAGACCAGGGACGAAAGTAACGCGGGACAAATGTAAGAAATGGATTTGTGAAAAAAAATATGTTATCTACAGTGATATGCTGTATGACGGACATAAGACGTTTGGACCCCCCACCCCCTTCCTCGCCTATACCTGAGTTGAGCTCACAGCGCTGTGCCATAAGGCTTTAGTTGTAGCGAGCCGATTAGGGTCTGGTCTTGTGGTTGTCAAAATCTAAAAAAATGAAATGTACGGACGAAAGTAACAGCTTGTTACTTTCATTGCTTCATACGAGCTTAATTGCTCGTGATATCTCAAAGAATCAAGGAAGAATGAGGCAAGAAGGAGGAAAGGCAAGATAGAGCAGAAAATCAACAAGAAATTATACTCTCTACAAGCCAAGTCCAGAACCAAAAAGAAAAATATTAGAGAAATATTAAAAATAGAGAGTTCAAAAAATGTTGATTTTCTTTGCGAGTTGAATAAATATTTGATTTTGTGGACGATAATTTGGGTTAAGTAAGATGTTAAAGACTAATTAAAAATGAAAATTTGATAAACAAAAGCAGTTTTTATTAAAATGGTACAATCATTCCCTTACACTGTTACAACTAACCCTAGGGGTAGGGATGATTGTAACAAAATAAACTGTTTATATTTGACCTTTTTCTCAAAATCTGTATTAACAATTGCAATTAAGTTGATGTTTATAGATAGCTGAAAGACCAATATTCCATGTGTAGTAATTTATATTTTTTATTTGCTACTTTCCCTACTTTTATTTGCATTAGTCTTCAGATATAACTTATTTAGTAGTAATGTGTAATGAGCCACGAACCATGGTATGCTAAATAATTATAATTGTAGCCTTTTTATTTACACGACATATGATTGGTTACGGTTTGTATCTGTTTATGATCACATAAATGACAGAAGTGATGACCCTCTGGTTATCACTAGATATTTCTGTTGTGTGATATTTCTGTGTCTTTACACTTATTGCATTTGAATAACTATCGTCATATTTCATATCAATTTTATCATAAACCCGTCGAAAACATCGCAGGGAAAACAACCTCCAACACTGAGCTATCAACATAAACTGCTCAATTTTCAAAGGGTCTACTTTAACAGAATGGATAATTGGTGGCAACCCTACCATTAGTAAGGACATAAATTACATACTAGAAATAACATCGCTTTGTGACAAGAGCTTGTTTCTTAGGCTTCCTTTAAAGTTCCCGCGTGACTGTATTCAATTTAACACAAAACGTACTAATTTGTTATAGTTCTTCATCTATAATTTACCTTAGGTATCATAAGGTATTTTTTTTTTAATTTTGTTTAATCTTATCGATTAATTTGTTTTGCTATGTGTACTAGACTTAGTAAGTTTACCTTTTATAAGTTTTTGTTTCATTTTATATTGGTAAAGCTTCTTACTTTTCTGCGTCATCTTATATGCGTCTTATATGCGTCTACTTATATGCGTCATCATTTTCAGTCACGTGGTAATACGATTTGGCTTGTGATTTTAAGGCTGATACGTACGTTGGTGGACTTGACGTGCCTTCGAATTTCTTTCAGAGAATTCTCGGGTATGCGATGCGTCACTAATCACAGTACATCCACCGTTAAGTCCAGCGATAATACTTATCTAATATACAAGTAACTCCGAGAAATTAAACCTGCGACCTCCGATTTATCAATTTGATTTTTATTCTAAAGAACTAACGAAGTTGAATAATTATACAGGGTATATCAAGACTGCGACCGAAAACGAAGCCAGGTGATAGTATTAGTGACTTCAGACACACTGCAAATAAAAATTTCGCAAAAATAACATTTTTATTTTGCTTACTTTTTACTTATCGTCGTATTTGGGTGATAAATACATAGTTTTCCTAAAATAATGATGCACAGCTTTTTATTTTTTTAAGACGCAATGGTATGATAGGGTTTAAATAACTATTTTCGCAATAACTAGGTATTTACTACCCAAACACAATGATTTTTAAAAAATTGCAAAAAGAAATCTGTCGCTTATTTTGCGAAAATTTTATTTGCTTTGTGTCTGTAACCACTAAAACTACCACCAGGCTTCGTTTTCGGTCGCAGTCTTGATATACCCGGTACATTATGTTTTAAAAAGTTCAGCAGCACATACAGGGTATATCAAGACTGCGACCGAAAACGAAGCCAGGTGGTAGTATTAGTGACTTTAGACACAACGCAACTAAAAATTTCGCAAAAAAAAAGTCATCTTTTTTTTGGTTCTTTTTTACTTACCGCCGTATTTGGGTGATAAATACATAGTTTTCCTAAAATTATGATGTCCACCTTTTTATTTTTTAAGATGCAACGGTACGGTAGGGTTTAAATTACTATTTTCGCAATAACTAGTTATTTACTACCCAAACACAATCATTTTTAAAAAAATACAAGAAGAAATCTGTCGCTTATTTTGCGAAATTTTTATTTGCATTGTGTCTGTAACCACTAATACTATCACCCGACTTAGTTTTCGGTCGCAGTCTTGATATACCCGGTATATTCAATACGTGGAGCTACTCAAAAAATAGAATACAGATAATCATTGAGTGTATTTATTTACTGTATCATTGAAAGACCTAATTAATTATGTTCCTACAGATTCTATAATGAGCTAGAGGGTGCATCAATTATAAGAAAATAAAAGAAGGTGTTAATAAATATAATTTCAATCTTTTTAAATGAAAACCTCCCACAGTGCAACTTAATAGACCTGAGGGTCCACGTCCATAAGGCTAGAGGTATGCATCCTTCGTATTCTAGTGCTAAAAGTTTGCGTCTATAGGTTTTAAATTAAGCGTAAGTATACAAATAAATACACCCAAAAGTTACATACATTACTCCTGAGCCCACACTAGGATCACGAACTAGAGATTTTTCGGCCTCACAAACACCCAGACCCGAAACAAATACTTGTGGTCCACACAGTAATTTGTCGCGGCCTCTCCTTTCCCAGGCGGCTATCCAACTGCGCCACGGAAGCTGTCTAGTATATGTATAATGTATATAGAGTATACAGACCACATAACAGCCATATATCTTAGAAATCCGCGCCGCTCATTACACGCAGAGCTCTCGTTTTCGTCACATAAAACCTTGCCCCAGTGTAAGTTATATGATATTTAAATCCCAAATTGGCACTTCCAAACGCAATAAACATGTCACATGTCTAATGCTCGAGATTTTTGCACAATTTTCGGTTATTTAAAGTAACGTCTTCTTTGATGGCAGATTATCTGTTATAAAATTAAAATGCGACGCGATACCAAAAATGTGTGGGAGTTCAGTAATTGGTCGATTATTGTAATGCTTTATATTTTAGTCGCTTGAAATAGCAATGGGGTAATAATAGACGGTCGCATAGCTCAGTTGTTACAACTCATTTCGTAATAGCAATGCGCTTAATGTTTGTGGTTTCGAGCCTAATATGGTTAGAAATATTGTCTAGTGTGAAAAAAGCAGAGTTATTTTGTCTCACAATAATCAATTAAAGCCGTCAAACCTGGTATTAGTCATGAGGCAAGTATTGCATAATTGTATTGAAAACTACAGGTAGGTGAACTGAATTACAGGTTGTCTACGATCTTCTGTCGCCAAAAACTGTAGTCAAAATATTAAGAATAGTTTTTCTCACTTCACATTTTATAACATTAGACTTGTTAATACTATTAAATTACGAGTATAAATGCTTTTTGTTTACATTATGAAAACATACTTCAAACAATGCGTCAAATATTTTTTTTAGTTCCAAATTACGCCACACGCCAATATATTTTGAATGATATGTAATTTCAAGCTCATGTCACAAAATCAATTTGTATATCAATGAAAAAATATACGATTTATCAAATACGTTATAAGATAGGACGCACCGTGAAACGTTCAACTAGAGCGTAGAAAGACATAGAATGTTAATTTGACATACCTACTGTAAAAAACTTATACTATAAAAATAAAACAATGTCTATACAAATGGAATTTCAATAATCCATATTTGTACACATTTATATTTATAGTATAAATAAACCAGCACGTGTAAATCACACAGCCGAAAGTGCACTCATCACCATATCATCCAACGTCCTCTGTTTATGAAACATAAGTAAAGGCATTGCTGCATTCTATTCAATATAGCAAGTTTCAATACACATATCGATTATTCTGTCAACTTCATAACGTTAATATCTGCTCACCGGGTTACCTCTGAGTTGGGCGAGAACAAACTTTCATATGCGCGTATGGGCGTCAAACTCTTGAACAATGTGAACGCACCGCCGCGCCACCACAACCTATAAATTATTTTGGCGAAGTAGTTTAAGTTTTAGCGCGATTAGACTTCGATAAATAACCACTTCGTTAACACGTAATGGTATTATGAAATTTGTAAGTTTCACCTAATGTTATTAATGATGTTTGAACCGAACTTCGGTATCCGTCCTTTGTAGGTTCAGTGAGGCATATTACCAGAAAGTCGGTGATCCATTACATTTTCTATTATAGAAAAAAGAATCGAAAAAATACATTCAGATTCTATAGAGTTTATTTTGAATCTGATTGTAAAGCAAATGGAACGAATTTCCTAGTTTTATTCACAAATACCTATTTTGAATTGTGCAAAATTAACACAATATAAAAAAAGGATTTATATCGGCAACACAAGAACTACAATGTAACAGGTATTAAATAAAAATGTTGGAAAGTTATAGTGGTACGAAGGCGGGACGGACGCGGGCGTGTTGTCAATATCAATCGGACGGTCCATCGGGAACATTATTGCCCAAATTAAAGAGAGGATGCAATGGAATGCAGCCGAGCGCAGCGCCGCGGCCTATGCGAGTGAAATCAGGGCGGGATATTCATTACGCGATATTTTCTCCCCCAAGAGAAAATCGCAATGAAGCGTATATAGAGGGAAAAAACGGCGAACTTCGTTTCACAAACAAAGCGCTCGCCTGAAAGGGGCCTGTGAAAAAACATTTTCATTGTGTCTGCGAGTCGCTCGATTTTTAATCTACCCCCGCGTCCCTCTGTAAGTTTATTGTGAGCTTTGCGAATCAGTTGACGTCTGTGAGTGAATCCAACGTTTGTCGTAGACTGCAGCGGCACACCGTGCAACTGTCTGTTTGCACTTTCCTTTTTATTATTCCGCAACTTCAAGCAAACTTGATATTCTAAATGTACTAACTATTTCTTTATTCTTTTATACTGGACTTTTTTACAGTAGCCGTAATATGCAAATATCTTTATAATGTTTTTTCTTTACACTTTATTCTAGTGGTTGCACTTGTTTATTTAAGCTACAACGAAAATGCAATTTCCTCTCAAACATAACAAATACCAAAGTCCATTGACTTAATATCATTGCCTTCAAAATTCTCAATTTAAATCTCCCAAAAACGGCAATAAACCAATTAATTTGTACACGCCATGTATACCCACTTCCTTAGCAGTTACATTTGGACGAATTCCTGTAGCTTCCATTTTATGTAGACCCAACCGAAACGATACGCATGCTCTCATGGCGCCGTAGTCTCTATAGTTTGGAGGCAGCAGAGCGGTTCATTTACACTGGCCGTTTGTATGTGTGAAAGAGATCCATATGATTTTATGCGATGTTTTATTCATATCGTAGAAGACAACGGTGTTGTGACGAGGACACGGATTCGGATAGTGATGCATAGATCACCATTATTCAGTGGTGTTGAATTGCACGTGCGAGTATCATACATTTTTATTGAAGAGTTAATGTTATAAACCAGTATCATTACATTGGAAATGGTTCGCGACATTTTAATATTTCTTGTGGGAATGTCGTGTCGCGTCGAAATAAAATGTTAAGTGGTAACCGGGGCCGTAAACAACATTGTTACAACCAGTAAGTTACAGCGAAATGTTGCCACTCGCTTTAACGTTGCATTCATAGATAACGCGAAGGAGAGACTGCCCAAATTGAAACCAAGAGCCCGCAAACAAAACGAAAGTCCAATGTGTCGCAGACATAAAAAGCAACATTGGAAATTTTCACCTTTCCTGCATTTAATCCTTTCATGGCGCCGGTTTCAAAGAATAATTATAGGGCAATGGCGTTTTTATTTTTTTAATTTATGCTTCTTTTAAAAGGATTTGCATACTAAAGCATATTATGAATTTATAAATAGTACCTACGAGAAAACACATAAAGTTTTATTCATTGCAGCGGACTGGCGCTGTAAGTTCATCCTTTCATATGTTAAGGGGTCAAGAAAGTGGAGTTGGCAACGTTATTTATTGCCGAGTGGTGCTTAACATATTCTAGTAGGTGGCGAATATGCTTTACTACTATTTTTTATTCATAATATTTTATACAACATTGGTAAGAAAGGTTACGAATACCTATTTTACCATCTGTTATAACCCTCTTATTAGACATTCAAGATTTAGCCACAAATATTCTAATTTTGTTAAACCATAGTCTTTTATCTAAAATCAAATAGAAAATACCTTAAACTATTTCCCTAGGCTCCTCTACAATAGTACAAGCTGTCTTCTGGGGTTTGATCTAATCGATTTGGCCAATAAAATAGAAGAATTATGACATATTTTTCACCTGTGTGAATTCCTCGATAACTCCGAAACAATGATTCGAATCAAAGTAATACGCGAGTAAAATATGAAACACCATCACTGCATATTTCTAAAAGTTTTCTGTAGGGGTCTTTACAACGGTATTGTTTTATTAAATACATAAGTATCATAATATTTTGTTTTTGTACATTTAAAACAATAAACTTAATATTTTATTGTTGGCGACCATGAAATGTGGCATCATAAGCCAGTACGTCTAATATTGTAAGTACTAATCTGAGATTGAAATTAAACTAAAGAAAAATAATTATATTAAACATATGAAATGACAAATATTAGAAAGACATGTAAAATCATAAGCTAAATCATTCTGCAGTACGCATTACATCACATTCTCCAATCTAGACGTCCATATGGAAAGCATTGGATAAAATAAAGCAGAAAAACGTGTTACTATGCGTATCTGAAATTAGATCTATAACAAAACGGAATGAAGTGTCATTATGATCTCGAGCGCACTCAACCTTCACCCCGCCTGAAAAGCCGTAACCATTTAATATCAGTCTCTTTTCGGCACCTAAAACACGTACCTATTCAAATTAAACACTATAAGCGTTTTAAGAAACAAGTTTCTCTGAGTGGTACTTTTCGCAGTCGGAATTATGAATAAAACATCCCGCCGATGTTGGAACGGGCAGCTATCTGTCTTGCCTTGAGACGCCATCTATCTATTTTGCTATTGTGCTCGCACTTCCTACCTCCCTTGACGGACATTTTAAACACTGCAAGTATTTTTACCATCGCGCTGCGTACACACAAGCTGCAGGTTTTGTTTATGGTGTTTATTGTTTCGACTCATTCCGTGATTGTTAAGGCTTTAGGACTTAGTAATGATTGCTATACTTTAAAGTTCAAAGTGATATTATTGGACATGTAGATATCTTTCAAAGACGTAAAAATGTTTTATTCCACTTTATTCGTGTTCTGCTTCAACCACGAGGTTAGTTCGATTTTATAAAATAACTACCAGTAATCATAAACAAATATAGGACAAATTATATTTCTCCTATCAATAACGACTCTCTAGGGATCGTATTTACCTTTCTCAGCCTATTAACGGTTTCATTAAACAAACGAGGCGCTAGGCCACTGCGATAATTTACATATCACACGAAACTTGCCTTTATTTCAACAATATAAAAATCTGTTGGTAATTTAAGTGAAACTCTGAGTGTTCTGTGTTACAGTAAATACGGTAGTGGGCAGCGGTGCAGCGTGAGGTAGGGGCGCAGGACAGGCGCCGCGGCCACCGCACCATTACAAACAACATTACGCTGAAACGCGCCAACACATGCCAATTGATTCACTCGCGGTACATTAACAAATTAATTTAAATACATGTATGTTTTTTTTTAATTTATTTAACATGCTTAACAAAGTAATAAATATGTTTGTTAGAAGATAACATCAAGAAACCACTATGGTTTGTATTTATGTTATCAGAGTTGACAATGGGGTTATAATTAGACATTTCAGTGATTATTAGGAGTTTGAGGTTAATGCATTCAAATTTAAATTATTTAGGAAGTATGTCTTAAGTTTATGTTTGTTTCGTATACATTGAAGCTTAGAGAAACAGAAGTTATTGTTACTTGTTAGTAAGCACTAAAATCTCTATGCCAGTAGCAAGAATACCTATTTATTTATATTCTTTATACACTACATAAGCTTAACAAAAAACATTAAATTAGATAGCTGTACAAAAGGCGGTCGTATCGCTCGAAGCAATCTCTTACCGACTACCTTGGGATGGAAATAAGAGAAGAATAAAAGAGAAGGCAGTCAATAGTGTACCTATTTATATATCTACGAGTATCTAATGTCATTTAGAATCACGCAAAAATATATTTGTACATATATGAGTCTTACGTCCTACGCGTCTTTTAAATGTTTGTGGGGCCCACATAATATATGTATATGTTTCGGATCTGGGTGTTTGTGAGACATATAAGTGTCTCTTAGTTTCTGATACCCAAGACACAAGACTTAATCGATCTTAATGTAGGGTCAGAACCATGTATGTGACTGTTGGGTGTACTTATGGGTGCAGTATATTTAAGTACACTACCAATCACTTTAACTTTCCATAGGAAGCATGCTTCTTTTACGAGCGAAACTATAAAATACTAATTAATTAAATAGCCTTATTGGTCTATCGACAGTGTATTTAGCCTGAGAACTGTGAGCATCTGAATTCTGTTAAGGAATAAGAGAGGACGTCATTACGATGATCTTATTATCTACGAAAAAAAGCACCCAACTTTAATCAGGATATAAAATAACAAAAAACTGTCCGACACCCATAATTATTGTTCATATGAATATTGTTATTTTTTGTGGGTATCATAAACAAATGAATATGACCCCTGAGGCTATCCAAAAGATCAATTTCAATATTCGTGGGCATCAACTCAGTCTTATTACACATCTCTCAACACCCATTAGGGAGGATATTAGGTCTTGTTCCCGTGTTTTAACAAGAAACAAACCCAGCCTCCCGTAAACCACTAATACCAATGTTAAATTAAATTATTTCGCCTTGAACGATTAGCATACTAATTTAAATTACTCAGTCAAATACAAACAGATAAATACGGAGTTTTAACTTTCTTAGAGCCGGAAATAAGAAAACATTATATTTAAGACGCTTTATATACTGCCTGGGATATATAATCAATGTAAATTCTGTAGACAATGAAGAAAGTTGATTTAAATAAATATGATGTATCTGTGCTAGTAGTTTTGTGTGATAGGAATGATCGAACGATAGCTCAGTGAAGCGGAAACAGTATTACCAAACTAGATGTTGCGGGTTCAAACTCAGGCCACAAACCACGGACAGATACGTGCGTGTTCTTAATTGATTATTACTTGCTTTAACGGCAATGGAAAACAACGTGAAGAAACCTAAATACTTAAGAATACACCTCAAAGATCCCAAAAAATAAATTTTCACAAACAAATAAATGAAAAGCAATAAGCAAAGGCAAACGTGATTAAATCCATTGATTTATACGCCATCCGTTAAAACATCCTGTCATTATTCATCGGACAATGAAATATTGAATCTTGGACCAATTAAACTTATTCGAGATTTTCATTTTCCTTTTTCCAATAGGCGGTAAAATAATTGTTAACACTTTTATTTCTAAGTATTGATTAATATTTATTGGAGTCGGGAGAGGCAATTCGCACGGGACAGGGTAATTTACGACGCCTTCGGACGCCCCGACAATACCTTATTTACGATTAAATAAAATACGATCATTGGATTATTGATGAAAATGTGGACCAGAAAACACTTTTTGTTTACCATAATGTAATGGTTTCTTGTTGCTTCTTTGTTCGAGCTAATAGTTTATTTACCACTAATATAGATCAATGGCTTAGCTCGTGTCAAATTAGTCGATAAATTTTAGTAAACTGTAGGTATAAAGTTAAAATAGAGGTATAGCACGAACACCAAGGAACCAACGAACCGAGGGTGGAGTTTTATGGCTTGGGATAGGAGAAACTTATGTCCAGCAGTGGACTGCTCTGCGCTGATGGTGATGAAGCTACAAATCAACAAAACATAAGGAGGAACAACTTAGAATCCGAACCCGGAATTTCATGGCTCCCATTACTTTAGACCTATGAGAACTACTATTACAAAGACTAATATAACAAACCGAGTTTCGTAATACCGGTATCTAAAATATTGCCGTGGTAAAAGCTAGTTAGTGATGTTCTGTTAAGTACTAAGTGAACGTAATAAGTTAGATATGGTGATGTTAAATAAGCCACACTGAGTATGGTCAGTGCGTTCATTTCATTTCCTTGTGCGTCGTGCGCGTCCGAGGCAATCTCCGATAATGCGCCGAATATGGATCGCGGCAGCGGCCTTTTAATATTTCATTGGAAAATGATTCACTTAATGTGCGCATTAATAGTAAATCAAAGTGTTATCCTTTGTATGAAATGGAATGACTCGGATGCTCGATAACATGCAACGCTGCTATGGAGGAATTCATTATGATACTATTGATTATGGCTCATCCTCCGTTACAGCGAAATTTCACTCATTAAAATTTCCTTTATTAAATTAATATAATGGTTACTACATGCCTGGACCATTGTTCAATTCTTAAATACGATGACCAAGTTGAGAGGGTTCTTTTCAAGGCAACGTTTGATCAAGTTGTACGATAATTAATAAATACTGATGATAAGAACCTCGTGGCAGCTAAAAAATATCACACCGGGCTGACCATAATTCTATCATCAAAGTGAAAAAAATTAAGTTATCACGTTCGCCGAGATTCAGAAAACATGTATAACTTTAAAAACATCTTCACTATCTGCATTTAGCAGTCTACTGCTGGACGTATGTTTGACTTAGCAAGTAGGTCCCAAGGCTTTTCTCATTTATTTTTAGCAAACTTTACAGCGAAGATTCACGTCAGCCCTCCAGAATACGTTTGCCCACGCGGCTGTCCATTCTGATGAAAATATAACCCGCCCACAGTCACATTAATTTAGCTTCATCATACTATTGCACACAATAAATCAACACATACCACAAGCAACAAAAGGATTATTTTAAACTTTATTTACATACAAACACACATAAACTCACGCCTTTTTCCCAGAAGGGGTAGGTTGATGTGCAACCAGGACACCGACGTCGCGAGGCTATCGCCATATCGGGCACCAATTCCTGACTCCAGGCTGATAGTAACGAGAAAAATCCAATATCACTTTGCCCGATCTTGAATCGAACCCGAGACTTCAACTTTGCAATCACACCGTAGTACAACTGCGCCCCCGAGGCAGCTAAACTTTATTTATCACCGTATATTTGTTATTTAACCATTTGTCGATCGCCGGCAAACTATTCTCAATTGAGATTTATCCGTGTCCATCCCAAAATGAAACAAACTAACAAAAAAATGTTTTTTTCATTTCGGTAGGAGATATTCGTATAAAAATACGGTGTTATAAAAATCGAAACAGCCGTCATGTCAGCAGTAAATTACCGTCCCATGCGAATAGTTCGTTCTTTATCTTTTTTCTTATTGACATGTTTGGGCTTACTTTATGAGATGATTTTGAATGTACTGCTCGGATGTTGTGACCCTTTCTTGGGGCAGATTTTATTGTTGAAAAACATTTCTTGTAATTTTACTGTAAGTTTATTTCGTGTGCTTATTTTGTTATGATTCAATAAACCGTAGCGGGAATCTATCTGACATAATGAAATCATAATAGAAATGTTATTATAGTTCCTCAAAACTCAGTTACTATTTGTCTATTTTGTATAACATATTGAACAGATTCAGTTATAAAGTGTTATTTAAATTGCTGTAACATTTCTTCACAGAAGTTGCCTCAAATGACATAATATTAAGCAATTTAAATTACGTATCATTTTCTTCTGGAAATAAATTGAATATCAGCGAAAATAAATGTGGTCAGCATCTGTAATATAGCCCAACAAGTATTTCGATTTCCAAAAGAATATATCCGTGAATATTTCGTCGAGAGTGAAATTAATTAACGTGCTAGCTTTTATTTCTGTTCCACCTGAAAATAATTGTGGACCTTAACAACTCGCCGTGATTGAGGGCAGAATTGGAGAAAAACGGCCGGCCAGGTAATTGTACTGGGAAGCGAAAGAAAGATATCTTTAAGCTGTTGAGAGGGCGCCGTGGTCTCTACGCCGCCGCGCTGATCTGATTTATACTTGAAAATTGTTAACGAGATTTAGAAGGAAATAATTTATTGATATTGTGTAAAAGAGAACGGTTTTTTGAAGGATGCTATCGATGTTTTTTTTTATGGGCAGTTTTTGATAAGTAAATTACTTTGTTTCTTATTTTACACTCTATAAAAAGATTAGACAAAAACAAAACCGAGTATTGTATCATATTTAATTTTATTGCGTACTCTTCGTAAATAAAAACAAATTAGTATACCTTATATTATAACCAGTCCCTTAACTCTTATTAAATACTAGCGGCCCGACCCGGCTTCACCTGGGTGCAGATACTTTTTGAGTCCTTTCCACATCAAGAATATAATATTATTTTGCGTACTAAGTAACTGTTTTATTTATATTTAAACCTAATTAATAAACTCAATGTGACTGCCGTCCTCTTTACTACTTTTCCCGTCCCGTCCTGTTCCGTCCCATTCTGTCCCATGACATAACGAATGTAATCCTGACCTCTCCTGTCCCATCCCATCCCATTCAGTATTAAAGAGGAGCAAACATATTTGAATCCCTTGCTTATCCCACGGAATCACTACATTTTTCGGAATAACAAGTAGCCGATGTCTTAATCCATGGTTCACCCGTTTCTGAGATTAGCGCGCACAAAGGCACAAACAGACAAATATTCTAATTATAATCATTGTTTTAGGTTCTATTACTTTGAAACTTATATGGGGGGACTCATAAAAGTTTTTCTCATATATCTTATGTATGTAAAGACAGTGATCAGTTACAAATTTATTATAATATGTATAGACAGATAGATAAATTTGATTTGCACAATTGGCTAATAAAGTCAATTAATAACTCAAAAATTTCCATAAGAACTGTCAAAATCTGTGAAAGTTGGACACAACGTTAAAAGAAATTGCTTTCCACGTTGTATCACTTGGGAACTATTAAATCTATTCACTGAACTCGAAATTATCGATGAACATTTTTTTCATTGCCCTTTTAAAGAAACGTCAAGTGTAGTGAGAGATATCTGACGAAATAGGTCGCAATGGCTTTTACGACGAATTTATGACTACTGGAATTGTATAATCTATAGCTTTAAAAATCTTTAATTTTGTTATCTTTTGTGCTTCAAAATCTCTAAAAATAGGATAAATAAAAAAAAAGAGACATTAAATCATTATTTTTAGCAAAGCTTAGTCGCGGTTTGTCCAAATAAAATGCATAAAGATAGCGTATTATAAACAACCAGTGCGTGTACTGTTCGGTTGGTGTTTATTTAACGTTATTCCGTTCACATTCAGTCCAAAAACCATTCTAATTACCAAACAAAACCACGAAACATTTAACTAGCGATCAGTATCTGCGGCTGCGGCCGGCCGATTAAGCGGTTAAACGAAGATAGATTCACAGCTCGGTTTGCAACTACATTCCTTCCGAAACTGAAGACGGCTGTTAACGTGAATACATAATGACTAACGATGGTAGAAACTCCGAAGGTATCGCAATTATATAAAGTTTCCACCGGACGAACTCGCTCACAATTCTGCAAAGCTAATTGATCGGATCTATTATTCAATCTAAATCTATTATATATCTTCTTGAGGTGTTCAGCTTTGCGCTGTCGCTGTTCGATGAATGATCAATCAATTTATTGTATTAACAAGATCACCACTTTGTTGCTAAAAATATACTTATTAGCGATAGATTATTTTGTACAGAATCAGTTTCCGAGGAATATACATAGGATAATACATATCTATACGTTCCACAGGTTAGAGAATACAATATAAAAGGAAGATAGATGTTTTTATGTGGTTACTCTGTGGGACATTGTTTTCGTTCTGGTCGAACCAGCCCATTCACACTATGGTCTAAAATCTCTAGATTATTACTTGCAACAACTTTCAATGTAGGTACATATACATATTACATATAGACTAACCTAAGTACTTCCTATTTGTATACTAACCCAAATAGCTGTACAGTCTGTAAGAATGACAATATATATTTACGAATATAATTATCATTTTACGAAATCATTAATGTTCCAAGGTTGGTATTAGAGTGATCTGTACATATCTATTTTTGTCTTATACCTTTATATTCTGTTTTTATTTTTTAGAATATTATTATTAATGTGTTTTGACTAGGAGGATGAACTCAAATAGAAAGCAATAAAAATAGAAATAAGCTGTCTTGAAGAATGAGCTTCTCAACGCTATTTTTCTTGATTCGAAATAACTACAATCCTTCGTACATCCAATTTGCTGTGTTTCAATTCTTTTATAATATTGTGAATCCTGGAATAACATTGTGAATCTTTAATAACAAAAATCCGATGGTTATCTAAGAAAATTATCTAATAACATCTAAAAACATTAAGTTGTGGGCGAAGGGGCCAACAAAAGTAGATAATGATGTCCACCAATTATGTCAAGATCTTTATGACTTAATGAATTAATATCCTTCATCAAGCCGTCACTAAGCGAGAGGGTAAGCACCAGCAGCTTCATAAATCTAGCTATCATCCTTGTTACTAGTTATCATTTTCGTAAGTTCTTAGATGAGGCGTTCATTTTCTCTATCAATAGCATAGATATTAGATACCCGTTCCCATTATCACATACATACATAAACTCACGCCTTTTTCTCAGGAGGAGTGGGCATAGGTGCTTACCAGAACACCCACATTTCGCCTTGTGTGTTCCGTCTCACAATGTTATAGGGGGCGAGCCTATCGCCATATCGGGCACAAATTTTTGATTCCGAGCTGCTACTGAATAGAAAAATCTAATATCACTTTGCTCGACCCGGGATTCGAATCCGAGACCTCAGCGTTGTAATCACTTATGACACTGTAGTACAACTGTGTCACCGAGGCAGTCCCATTACTGATGAAGTAAAAAATCAAAAGTCAAATCAATTACCTAGTATTAAAAATACATCCATGAGTCAAAAGTCCAACCTGTGACCTTTCTTTGTATAAACTATAAACAACTCATGCTGTGAAGTAGCGTGACCTACACAATACATTACGTGCTCAATGCCTCATTTATCAACTTAATAAGACAGGATGAATGTGCTATCTGAAAACAACGTTATATCCATTCATATTCGAAGCTCTTGAAAGTCAAATAAACCATATGTCCATTTCGCAGTAGCTTACTTTCAAAGAGAAACGTCGACGCCAGTATAACATCGAATAAGTCAAAATGTGCAAGTTCACAGAACATCTGCAAACTTCTAACTATATATACCGCAATTTGCAAGTTTCGACAGAATTGACCAATTTTGTGTAGTGTATCTTACTCGAGAGTACAATAATGTACGTGGAATATTACCGGAGCGTCTTATAATTGATTCAAAATGTTATTATTATTTGTTGTATTGTAGTGCTATAATTTATATCTTCAGTTGATAAATGTTGAAACTAGAAAACACACGAAGCACTCCACATGGCTTATAAGTGAATGCCGGGGAATAAAATATTCGTTTCCACAATATGAAAATCCCAAACAAGTGCGTTGCGTTCGGGGATTACCCAGTATTACACCCTGTTCAGAACACACATACATAACTGTGTCTATAGTAATACTCTAACTAGACAGTTTTGCTCTTACCACCAGGTGCAGTGAACTCACTTTTTCCACATAATATATTTCTTTAGTTGATAGTCGTGCCTTATAATCATCGGTGTTCATTCTATATGGTTAGATTAAGTTAATTACGCATTATTCTCTTATTGCTAATTTATAAAATGAAGATGTTTAGTTATTGTGGCCATAAAAAATGTTAAGATATCATTTTAGAAATGAGTGATTATACGCAACGGCGGCGTAGCCAATAATTTGCACACGAACACAAAATATGATAAAATCGTACTTATCCATTAATACTCGGCTGCCGAATGCATGCAAACGCACGTAAATCATAAGCGCAAAACACAAGATAGCAGCGCTCGGTATCCTATTTAGTATTTGCGATGCAGTGTAGTTATGCACAGTTGTTCACGATCAACTATGTTCAATAATGAACATCCGATGCGGAGTTTATCCGGCGCGGTCGGCGGCGCGTCCGGCTTCAACCGGGTTTCTCTTTAAAAAAATATTTTCCATTAGCACCGACCGGCTTTTGCCTATGGACGGCAAAATGAGAGGCTTTCATGTCCATTAGGATTATCTATTGTGTAGAATTATTTACGCGTACTCAAACCTACGTGCAAATAGTGGAAAACCAAGCTTTCATGTTTAGTTTTATGAACTTTGCAGTTGGTTATTGGAACTCAATTAATAACGGATGAACAGGTACACTTTTGCCTGGTAACAATTTTTATGTTTCGTTTTAATGCCAAAATACAAAACCCAAATTTGGTTAGTTTTAATGTGTTTCGTACAGAACTGACTAGTGAAACAACCCAAGCTTTGTACAAACGCAATGCAAAATTGTGTTAATATCCTAAGAAAGCGTTTCGGATTCACATCCAACATTTAAATTTAATTTTACGATCTGTATTTTTATTATATTATACATTCCAGGCGCGTTTAAATGAAACAATATAATACTTTTTTTATCAAACTTAAAAAAGACCTTTTGAAACGCTTTTATCATTTTTGCGTTAAAATTTTTCATAATTGCATACACAGCTTTATTACTTTAAACATTAAATTTATACATTTTCTAAGCAAGGCGATTAGTGCTCAATAATTGTTAAGTTCAGGCTTTGTAACAAGGCTTAAAGACTGCGGTCGTTTGGAAATCCCCGCTTTTGACGACAGATTATCGAGCTCTCTGTAACAAGGACGCAGAAGGGCTGATGATGATGGTAGATCCTTTAAATATCTTTCTTTATTCAATCTTGATTAAGCTCAATACACCCCTGCAATATTCGTCGGTGCTTATTGTATAGTTTTCGAACATTCACTATTCCTTCTTCATGGTTGAGCATTTCCAAATATCACGCATAAAATGACAGTGTTTGGAATATCATGAAAATGTGTACTGTCACTCAAGTTAAGATCACATCTAGAAAGTTTACTAAACTTTACAGAGATCACCTGGGCTTTTGCCATTGTGGTCGTACTTTTTTTTTAATACACCCAATAGTCACATACGTAGTCCTAGCCCCACACAAAGATCAAATCTTGTATAGTGTGTATCAGGAACTACTAGAGACTTTTCACGTCACTCAAACGCCCAGACCCGGAGCAAATAACTGTGGTTCACACTCGCGTTTCACAGGCGGCGTATAACCAACTGCGCGACGGAGGCTGTCTTTAGTCTCTGGTAGTTGGGTGGTAAATTGTGCCGACCATAGTCTTATAGTATTACTTGCGAATTGTAAGTATGTCGCTGGTTTCTACAGTTTAGTAACCAGCGACATAATATTATTTTTTCTCATTAAGTTCATTACTGAATGGTAGGTAAAGATGCCTGTTCATAAGACGATTTCATCGAGATTGTTTTGATGCTATAATTGGAAACGCAATGCATGCTGATATTCAAAATAGGACTTCAATTGAACACAATACATTTCTAAGTCGTATGATTACAACTCATACAAGATACAAACCGTACTGCATTATTTTCAGCCTAAACAGTGCGCGATAGAATGTGAATAATAAAATAGAAATTTGTATAACCGCGGCACGTATCCGAACGCGGCGGGCTGAGCGGAGGTAACCGCGGGTGTAAGACGGGCTTATAATTCCATTTGTACCCCGACTGCGCACAACAGACATAAGTTTAATTGAAATGTTTCCTTGTTGTTTTGTTAATTTTTATTGTTCGTGTCATTTTAATGTAGTAAGTAATGAAATAAAAACAACTCTGTCGTAAGAAAACGTTATCTCGTAAGATAATTTCAGACTAGACTATGAGGACATCTATCTAAGTAGACAATAGCATTAAGTACCTATACATTATACAAACAATATAAATTGTGTTTATACCAGTAAAAGGCTAGAAAATTGTGCAGATAGGTACGTATTTCATATCTATTGTTTTCACAGCCAAAAAAATTATACATTCACAACCATATTAATGTTAGACTAACTATTTCCAAAATTAATATTCTTAACAGTTTAAAAGTCTTCTTTCGTAATCCAACGGAAACCAACAACAATCCAAAGCATTCTAAATTATATCAACCTCTATTCTCAACTAAATATTTGTGCACCAAAATACACTGATATAATCAGTTGAAACACACGTTACAAAAACCTAATTCCATGGGCTATTTAATAGCTTGATTAAGTGCATAAACAAACCATTGGCATCGGCCGCCACGACCCGTCCGCGTCCACGCAAATATTTCGTTACATTTAAATTCATCCCATCACTGACATATAAATAACCCCGCTGCCCAAGTGAAAAAGGTTGTAAGTGGTTTTCTTTTGTTTTTATGCTTTGTAAATCAAATGAATAGGAGAACCTGTAAATACGAGGCTTAGTATTAAATAATTTATATTAAATAGTAATTTATATTAATTAGTATTAATTTATATTAAATAGTTAGTTTGTAAGACACTGAAAGACGTCAATTTGAGCGCAAAAGCAATCCGCGAATGAGATCTCCATACCTTATTCCTATCACAATATAATATGATCAATAAATACAATAATAGTGTGATGATCGATAAGACTCTCGCAATTTCTGATACTTATAATCAGTGACTTATTATTAAGAGGTTAGAACTATGTGCATATTTATACAATCATGAAACTATTTGCAATTGAATCCCTGGAAATTAAAAAATGGGTTAAGACATTACTTTTTTAAACCTTATTGTACAAGGAATAAGACATATCCTATATAGTTTTATAGATAGATGACTAGGTCAGCTTTGTAAGTTAATTACTAAAGCGCAGGTTGCAGTGGTTGCGGCAAGCTACGAAATTATTTAAGTCCATGGGGCAAGCAGTGTCAGGTGCGGTCAGTTCTAAGATGGTGGAACAAGATGGCGGTGCGCGGTTTATCCCTTTGCACTGTAAACACTTAATATCTGTATACAAATCCACTGTTTCAATAAATATATTATAATTACAAAAACAATCTTCAAATAATATGCTAAATGTTTTAGCAACATTCATAAAAATCACGTTGTACCAACCAAGGTAACAGATTATCAATATTTTTCGCAACGGATGTCCATACGAGTCAGTTGCCTTCTTTTTCACGAGACGTGTTTTAAATCAGTATACAGTATTGTACTTGGCACATACGAAATTCCACTCATCGTGCGTTTTATTGTGGCAACTAAACCACTCGCTGTCTGTCTTAATTTCCTATTTTTACATAGATTCAATATTTTTCTCAATAAGCAAGATTGATTTGGTTTCTTATGAATAGCAAAACATAAGTATTGTTTCTAAACGCGCGAAGGGACTAATTATGATTGATTAATATTGAGTTGGCAGGGACTAGGGAGAGGTGGATGTTTACTACTGTCCTGATTTGTAGCAGTGTGCTGTGACGTCATATACTCCAATATTCCCGGAATAATTGTGCTGAGAATCAATAAAACTGAGTGAGTTGCAAAAACTCCATGTACTCGCGATCAAACAGATTGTATTTTCTAAATGTTATAGTATCCTGAAGCATTACAGTTTCGCAGTAAAATCGAAGTTTGTTTATCTAGGACGCTAGACTAAACCGTGTAGTTGTATAAATGTGTTATCACATTTTTATGTTCGAATATTTTGATAATTTGTGAATTGTTGTTATGAATGTTTTATTATATTACCTAAACATAGATGGTCGTAGTATATTGGTATCTATTCCGATACCGATCAACTCACACGACGGTAATCCGAGGTGATTATTCAAGTACGCCGCATGTCGAATTCAGCCTGGGTGATGTTTCCAACAGGCCAGCATGATTGCGGCGATTTATGAACGATAACCATATTTTGCTTATTTTATCTTGACTACATTTATAGATCATGCAATCAGGTACGTGACTTAGGTGTGACGAATTCGCAGAAAAATAATTCTTAGCTAAGCTACGAAAGCCACTAAGGAAAAGAAATGTATATCCTAAAAGTGTAAAATAAAATAAAATAAAAATATCACGTAGCCCGTATGAAACATGAGCATTGAGTTAGGGCCTAAAGCAAATTGTGGAATGTAAACCTTTATTTCGTTGGTTCTACGTCACAGGTACGAGTTTTGTAATGCATTGAACATAAATTAACTGAGATCAGATTTGCATACACTCGGTCACTATCGTATGATAGAAATACTAAAGAAATATCGATGTAATTACTGCGTCTCTGCCTATTCCTTTGGGACATAAACCAAAGCAGATACCTAGGAGTATTACGAGCATATATTCCATATGCCTGTTAGAACTATAATGACATCGGGGACGTAAGAAAACCCATACATAGGCTTTACCCCAATATATGACTTCTTTCGAGTATGGCATATATTTTTATTTACGATCTTTACAGATGAACTAGATTCTCAATTCGATTTTCTTTGTATACTATGCCTTTTTTATACTCGGCCATCAGCCTCGAGATTGAATCTTGCGCGAATGTATGTGCATATTATTCGTTCACGGTTATTGAGCGATAAGTATCGCCTGCGATGCCTACAAACCATTTGTTGTTCGGAATGAGATGACGTCACAATGCACGCTTGTGCTACCAATTTCACGAGTAATATCATCGAATAATGCTTGAGATTTGAAGAGGCTCACTACTCGTATATTATTGTGAACAGCGGTATGTTTTCGTCTTTTAAAATATGATTATCACTGTGCATTGTGTTATCCTCTCTTTTTAAATTGGGCCATTTTTGAACATTATGGTACGACAACGATTTGTAAGGTTTTTTTTTAAATGGCTACTAATTCTATGGCAATGAGACTGTACATTTTTAAGGTTCCGTGCGAAAAATGTCCAACCAACCCATTTAGTATTAGTGCATTATTCTGCTGTCTATCTGTCAGGAAAAGTTGTAATGATTTATGATTAACCTAGTATCATGAAATTTGCCAAGGAGAAAGGTCTCATTTTTTTTCATAAAATGGGTCCGGCAAACGAGCAAACAAGTCGCCTGATGGTAAGTGATCACTGTCGCCCATGAACATCCATAGCGCTGGATCATAGATGTGTTACCGGCCCATCACATCGGGAGGGGATCAGGAAGGAAATAGGATGGAATGGGAAAAGGGGTATCCGGCAGTTTCATATTTTAAGTATAAGAAAAAATCCTAAACATTGTAAGTTGGTTAATAAAAACAGTCGTTGGATTAGTTTGCATGGTGTCTGGATTACACAAGACTAAACATGGTCTCCACTACAATATCTCCGATACCTTCTATTTATCTACCGATAACAAGGAGTCACAGGGCAGTGTAAAACGTTAGATGGGAAAACTTTATGAAAAATGTAATAAAACTTTTAATTAGGCTTTTTCCAGTTTTTTTCCAATTACAATGTTTACCGATATTTCGAAGCGGGTAGGTCCGCGGCCGGATTATAACTTTCCGCTTTGGCTTCAACGAAATTGTTGAATATTTACCACTTTTCTGGCTTAGTGTTTACACAATACTACCTTTAATGCAACGCATTTAGCTTGCTAATATAATCTTTTTGCTATAGTGCATGGATATGGAGAACTTGGGATGCAATTTTATTATTGTACTTGAAATATGGTATGTCCTTTCGTGTTGTTATTGTTGATGATTAGCAAATGTTTTCCATTTGCAAATATAATGCAAAATGTTCTGTTCAGTTCAGATTTTTATTCATCCCATGCGTTTACACCTTAAGAATAAACAGCTAAATTGGCAAGTTGCTAATCAAACAAATGTACCACAAGTAAATCACAATTAGATGAAGTGGCAATAAATATTTAAAACTAAATGGCCGGCGGTGTTCCATTTGTTTCGGAAGCCGGGATCTTTATAAAGTATTCATGGGACAAAGCCAATTGAGTCCCGGACACATGAGTCGCGCACACAAAGAAATACCTAATTACTTACTCACATTTGTTTTGGAATTTTGTCTAATTATTAAAGGATTTTTGATGCAGTCTGGAAATAAAATTAATTGGGTTTGTTGTCACACAATTTATACAGTCATTATTTGATGGATAACACAACTTTTTGGAGTTTTAAAAGGCGGAGCTTATGGAATAAGTAGAAATTTAGTTTAGTATTTATTTGTATCTGGATTTAGCTCTTGGGATCACCGATTTGCTCTTTACTTTCTCCGTTTGTCATGGAGACTGTCCCGCCCACACACTCGCCACTGCAACTCTAGTAAGCCAGAATCAACGTCATCAGGTGGCACACATTTTAATGACAATGAGCATTGAAGCTCAACGAGTCTCCGGGTATGTCTAACTAGTCTTTAAAGTGAAATCAATCACAAAGTTAAATTAATAGGAGGAGTTGGAAAAAAATTACTGTCCACTTCCCTCTGTAATAAAGCGGGTGACAAAACAATGAACTAAATAGGTAAATAACCACGCATTAAGACTTTTACAGCTAGAGAAGCCAGCTGTATAGCACCACGGATCAAATAATTATTACATTTAAATGGGACCTATTATGTGAGCTGTTATACTTGATTCCAATAAAAGGTATGGCAAAAACGCAGGAAAACATGGAAGTTCTTCCTACGGTCTTATTATAGACAGTTTTAAAACCTACTTTAGTTATCGAATGTTTTCTCCCTTTCAAACGATTTATCAATTCAGTTTGAGCGAAGAAGACATAACATTCGATAACTAAAATAGGTTTTAAAGTGTCTATGAATAAGGCCACTAGTCTCTACAAGGTCCATGTTGTATACAACTCCAGATGATATATGCATACTATCCAGCATGGTCCGTTTGTCATATGAGTTGATGGAAGTCTTATAAACTGTTCCTCATAAACAGAACTATAAGTCAATTATTTGTCCAAAACACATAATACTACTGCGTCAATACCTTCAATACAGATATGATTAAATACACATATATTCCTGCATATGATTAAATACACATAAACAAACGAGCACCAATATTCCAACTTAGCACGCAAGTTTGCTCAAACATTGGAGTAAATTAAGTCAAACAGCGGCTATTCACAGGGATCGCGCGCAAATCAAACGGTTCGGTGATCGTAGAGGCGCTCGCCTTGGGTGTGATTTCTTGTCCCCGAGTTTAAGAATGGTCATGCTGCCATTCAAACGGTCGTCAGAGCTTCGTGCGTTATTCAGTAGGGTTCGGGTATGTGACAACCTTTCTGAGTGGCGAGACGTATCTTTGTTTTGGGTATGAAAAAAGTAGACGTGAAATACAATACTTTTCAACAGCTTGGAACACCGTGATGTGGATTTTGATGCACTGGTTTACTGACAGCCCTGACATCTGATAAATATTAGTCACACTTATATTTATGAATACATGTGCAACGCAATCTAGATATTCAACGGCAAAGGACAATTATCTCTTGTCGATCGATGTAAGTATACCGGACTGTTGGAAGCCGAATAAGCATGGACTGAACTTGAAACGCCAAGTTCTTGAGTGCACAATGACGGGCTTTCCCATAGCGTGCGGTCGCATTTAAAGTTATTCCGATCATCATTCCACGAGTAATATTCTAACTTCGCTGTTGGAATCCCCATAAACTACAAATAAATAAACCTATTCCTCAACAATTTCCCCGTAGCTAAACGTAAAACCAAGTACTGAATAGTTTTCTCGAATGCATAAAATTAAACTGGAGAACACAAGTATGGTCGAAACGCTGCGCTACTGAATAGGCAAGCGAGCCCCCAGCTATACCCCGATCACAATGCGCCATTGTGAACGCTGCGTATTGTGGGTATGACCAAATATCAATGTCAAAGAATAGGGAAATACGAAATGTAAACAACGCAAAAATATCTTTACACAATTATCGATCATAAATATCAATATAAGCGTATAAGGTGAGTGACCAAGCGTCAGTAATCAACCATTATACTATTTATTTAAAATGTTAATCTACTGGAATGTCCAATTAACATTTGTTGGAGAAAAGAAGACCAAACAGTTAAACATGGATATATAGTTAAACTAATTTATAGTATTTGTAGTATAGGTACATCTTATACACATTTTTGCTCCGTGTATTTCTCTTCAATTTAAATTTAACTATACCTTTGATATACATACCTTCATGCGCGCAATATTCTTTACGAGGAAGCTGAAGTTTACCTTCATATATGTATCTATGAGCAATCTGACCTAATTAAATTAAGTACAATCCTCCACACAAGTGTCAAATTTTAAATTCATGAAATATGTTAACCTGTTACACGTAACATTCCACGTGGCTAATAAATTACCCGGGCGTCGCAAATGTAACGATGAAATTTTTCCCCCCATTAAGTTCATGCGTTTCCTTACGAGATTACCTCCCAATTGTATTTGCATATGTGAGCGCACTGATGTACGAGGGTGTCAGCTCTGATAAAATTAACTCCCAGTGTAATGCTATGGATAATTTCAACCATTTCTTATTTAAATCACGCCCGTTCTTTATTTTCTTTTCTCATCGAAACCTTTATTGAATTGTATGACACGATCAGTCAGTATAAGTCACTTTTTCAATTCCATCTTATCTTACATTTATGTACATGAGCAACACAGTTATTCTAGGAATAATAGTAAAGATGACCGTATGATTTTACTACAAACTTTCGGATTGACGTCAACATTTTCGGCAAATTATTTAATCGTGACTAAGGTAAACGAAACGCAGAGGTCGTAAACATGCATAAATTAAGAATTGAGCTGATAGCATCACAGTTATTGAAAATTATAACTAAAAAAATGAGGTCATAAAACTGATACAGATGAACTTCCCTTTCTTATAGTAAAGAGGTATCGGTAATAACATTCCCCAATCTGGATTCAAACCAATACAAAGCTATCACAATAATTGCATACACATGAACACCGAGTCCGCTATTTGAATAACGTAATTGAATAACGTACATATAAACAGCTGAGAGAATGTATGGAACAGCAATAACAAAGTCAGTTGGATAAAACTTTTGTAATGAAATGGAAATCCGCTTTAGGTACACTAAGGCATTTCAATGCCTGGGTTTTAAAATGCGAATAGGGATTTCACGTTTGTTTTTCACTGCTGAAGCAGATTTTAGTTTATGAATTTAGTAAGATTTTTCTGTGTGGATACAAAATAAACCGACTGCCTCGGTACTACCTAAAATAATCCTGAATCGACTACATCGTTTCAATTAGCATCCCTGGTTCCATATACATGATGAAATGATAAAAAGTCAGTAGGGTGGCCGGAATGTTTGTTAAAGGCGTAGTATCTTATAATGGCGTTTTAAAATTATTTAATTAGTTATAAGTGTGATAAATGTGCCAGATGGTTAATAACTTGTTGATCATATTTCACTCAAATATCAAGCGTGTGATGTGTTTTTGAGTGAAATAACATCTATCGTCTGACTTCTCTCCACCGCGTGCGCCGATTGTTCAAATCAAATAGCGCGCGCTTTCCGGCATCTTGTAAAACATTTCCGTCCGTTTTCACGAAATCTCCCACAAAAAGATCAAGCAACCGAGAGAAAAGATGTTACACCTAAAAACCTACTGTAAATATTACAAACAACATCCAAGTCTAATTGCGTCTACCCGGGCAACACAACCAAGACCCAATTCCGAGGGATCCGTATTAAAACACCAATTTAAAAAGGCGAGAATAGTGAAAATATTTGGCGCAGTAGACGCAGACGCACAGATATAAAATCCACGTTACATACGGCGTTCTGTCGGGGTAATGTGCCTAACGGCCCTATGTATTCAGGTGCGCGAGCCGGGAGCAGAATAACCTCTCGTGATTTCTCTGGAGATGCCTTATGAATGGCGGTCGCTGGGCTACTGTGCCGACCTTCGTGCGAGTGAACGTAGCGACGGCTTTTGTAAATTTAATATTTTATACTTGCAGTAAAAACAGCAATGGGTAAAATACTAATGTTAATGTGACCATGAGTTTTTAGTTGTTTAAATTATGGTTTATAAAAAAATATATTATATACTTCGTCTATACAAACTTCGTCTGCGTGATTAAATTAATTATAAAAAATATATATGTATAGATTATTTGGAATTTCCCATCCCGTCCCGTCCTGTCCCAATATATCCCGCCCGTCCCGTCTCATTCTTACTCATTGCATGTAATCCAGTCCCATCCCCTCCCTTTGAGTATAAAAAAGTAACAAATATATAGGAATCCCTTCCTCATCCCAAGGGAGTACTCCATTTTTCGGGATAAAAAGTAAGTGTAAATCCAGGGTGTCAGCTTCCCCCATACCAAATTTCGTCGAAATCCGTTAAGCCGTTTCTGAGTTCATCGCGCACAACCGCACAGACAATCAGATAAACAGACAAAAATTCTAAAAATCATTGTTTTGGTTTCTGTTACGTTAATACAGACCCCCCCATATAAGTTTTTCTCATTTATCTTCCGTGTACAGACATCGATCGGTTACAAATTTATTATATGCATAGATGTATGTTTGTCACATGAACTTACTCCTGCATCCGTGAAGGGTTGGTCGAAATGCCATTAGTGCTTATTAAAGTTCGCCAAGCTTAGTTCCATCCTAAGATATGATAAGAGCCAAGTCTATCATTATGGGGAGAACAAATCTAATCCTATGAAATACACTCAACAGTCACATACATAGTCCTGACCCTCACTAAGATCGAATCTTGTGTCGTGGGTATCAGAAACTACGAGAGACCTTTCGGTCTCACAAACACCCAGACCCGAAACAAATACCTGTGGATCACACAAATATTTGTTTCGGTGCGGGGATCGAACCCGCGGCCTCTCGTTTCACAGGCGGCGTCTAACCAACTGCGCCACGCAGGCTGTCAAATGCATTTCAGATTTTGTGAATTGACAAACATACCCTTCTATTCCCTGATTTGGGAATCAAAGCCAAGAGCTTACTTAGTTAACAACCAAACAAATAATTTGGTTTCAAATATACGCAGGTAGGTAAGATGCAAGAAGACTAGTATAAATAAAACATGTGTATTTTTTTATTATCGTAAACCCCATAAAATATTTTATTCATATGAAGTAAAAGTTACGTATTAGTATGTGCAAATGTATAGAAAACCGTTACGTGACATTGGAACAATAGATTATGTAAAACCAGGATAAATGAAAAAATTATAACGCGAAAGAAACAAGGATTCCTCCAATCACAGCCAATACATGCCAATACTGACAATTAACTAAACAATCGGACAATCAGAAATACATTATCTTAAACCCTAGCGGAGTATGATAAAAATACAAGAAGTCCGCTTCCATACAACGATAGCTGTAAGAAAAGCAAGACTCCCGATTTCTTTGCGAAGCCCCATGTATTAAAGGGAGCTTTAACAGACAGTTAATTTTAGGCCAAATTTACAAAATTTCATTACATTAATGAAGTGAATTCCGTTTATCTGTGAACCAGGAAGAGGGGATGTATCCATTTTGCGCATCATTTGTTGGAAATACGCTTTTAATGTTTGAATCAAATTTGTACTACCTTTTTAACGTCCTTTGAGCTTTACTTCATATTTGAGTACTTCAAGAAAATTTTAGATCAATTACATCTAAATATAACTTTTATCTCAAGCTCTAAATTACTTTGTTGGGTGTGGAAGAGCCTACCTAGGCGAAAGTGGCGGATTCAATTTTTAAAGTAAGACAATATGCAATAATGTATTAAAGTAGAGTGATAATTCTCTCCAAGAATTTCAAACATATTTTTTTGTCGAAGACCTGTGTTGAAATGTGAACTTGTCCTCAAATTGCTGGTGAAATTAAATAAAAACCTAAATATTGTTTCTTTATTCGTTGATAATTTTACATTTAAATTTCTTTTAAAGTAAATACACAGTTTTACTTAATTCCTTCATGCTATACAAGAAATTCAAACACGCTTAAAGGAATTTTGCACATATCATATCCACCACCAACTCTAAGCTTTATCACTGAAATGAATGTTTGATGCCTTAGAAAATCCCACGACAATATCTTGCATTAAATGTATCTTGTATCAGTATCAGTTGTTTTACATGTAAGACGTTAATGATATTTGTATTAAACGAATTGACAGCTTTCGTGGCGCAGTTGGTTAGACGCCGGCTATGAAACAGGAGGCCGTGGGTTCGATCCTCGAACCGAAACAAATGTTTGTGAGGCCCACAATATTTGTCTCGGGTCTGGGTGTTTATCATACCAAAAAGTCTCCCGTACTTTCTGATACCCACGGGCCACGACACAAGACTTAATTGATCGTAATATGGGGTCAGAACTATGTATGTGACTGCTGGGTATATTTATTTATGTATAAAAACATGATGACTGAACATCCGAATTAAATTCAAAGCAATCATTTCGACTGAACCGCCGTACTGTAATACGTATCGCAGCCGACAAATATGTATTATTCGAAACATCCCAATATCTGACGGTCGGAGTTACGAATGATTCCTTTACTTTGTCGGTGATTTACTTATAGCGGAAAATCAGTTTTCCGTTGGTTTAGCTCGGATCATAGACTTCGGTCTGTGGCGGACGTGCTTTGAGCAGAAACTAATTGCAAGAGAGCCATATAACATGGAGGTAAGATCAATAGAACGAATACAAATGCGCAACTCGGGAAAAAAGCCTATATTTTCAAAGATACAGATATTATATCTTGTTTAATTGACTCAAACGCCACTTAAATAATACATTGCACTTAACTACGAAAATCCCACTCAAATATACCTACTGATTAGGTGGGAGCTGGGTAGTTAAGTGCAACTTTATGTTTAAATGGTGTTTGAATATTCGGGCGTTAAATACGTGACGGTAATATGTGATATCATATTGAATGTTGGCCAGGAATATATTACATTTAGCAAGTTTCACCGTTTAATGCGAACCAATACAATTAATTAATCATGGTAAAATGTTCTCACCTCGTTATGCTTTACCAATATCAACCTAAATGTTGTTCATTGAGTTAACTTACAAAGTTTAGACATTGCCACGGCGGGCCATTCAACGATGATACAACTGTCACTTTTAATATGTTCATATTGTATTTTATCCTAGAAATATTGTTAATTTGATTATTAAAAAACGGCCAAAAACACAAGTAGCTTCGAAAAATCGGATAATTGTTACTCAATCTTATGCCTTTTTTTTTGTTAGTCCGGTCCATTCTCAAAAGGAAAAGTCATATCGCACGGAATTGTTGAAGCCGCATCCAGCGTCCATAAGCCAACGCGATGGTCCCCTGGATTAAAGCCAACGAAGATGTTTGCTGTAGTCCTGAATAACTAGACGGCGCCAGCATTCAGTCCGCAATAATACCGAAATACGTGGATGTTGGTCGGATGCTGCGCCATGGCCGGTCGTGATTACAGCTCTCTAAGATGCGCACAAAAGCCCCGTCTGATGTGGAGACAAATCTGCCGGCCACCGACTAGAGCTCTAAGATTTGTTGTACAATTTCCATTGAGCACAATGGAATAATGCGGAACGAATTATTGTTGTTCGTAATATTTTAAATTATGAACTACGGTCGTGGATTGCGTTGTATTTTAAATATATTTTAAAGAATACTATCTGCTTTGATCTAGTTATCTCAGTATATTTTAGGAATGAATTGATAATAGCAGAAAGTCAACAAAATGACATTATAGCCCGGCTGGGGTCGATCCAGGATATCCTGATTCACTGTGCAATTACGTTGCAACTAGACCAATGCGATAATATTTACTCATATCATAAACATCGTAAACTGAGCAGCTATTACCAGTGCCAGATGTGGGATATGACTTCAGCTAACAAAACCCAGTTTAATCATACTTGGTTAAAATCCTGCATAATCTTGACACTGGCACTGACAATCTTAATATCTGTAGTTTCATTACTACGCTGTAAAAGTCTAATTTGTCGTACATTGAAATAGTAACAGCGACTCCGTGGTTTCTACGAAGCCTATATTAATATTTTATTTCGAGCCGCATAATTTTATTCGAGTTCGTTTTGTGCGCCGGCCCGAGTGCGGCTTACATGAGCTTGGATTAGCTTGCAATTAGAAACCTACTTCGCTGCGTTCTAAAGCTATTTTACTCGCCGTGAATACGTCGTTCATATATTTTCTGACTTAATTACTTTATGTTTACATTTATAATTATGTCACTGGAGACTTTTATCATACATTTTGTAGCGGTCTTGGATATTTTCCGTGGCGCGTGCATTTTGTAGGCTTAATTAGTTTTGTCTAAGGTTTACTAGATAGGTACAGGTCGTCTATGATATTCTGTCGCCGAGAGTAGCGCTGTTGTCAAAATAATATGGCATCCTCCGTGGTGCAGTTTGTTGGCAGCCAGCTGTGAAACCAGAGGCCGCGAGTTCGATCCCTGCACCGGGACAAATGTTTGTGTCGCCCACAAGTGTTTGTCTCGGGTCTGAGCGTTTGTGAGACCGACAAGTCTCTCGTAATTTCTGATACCTACGACACAAGACTTAATTGAGATTAACGTGGGGTCAGGACTATGTATGTGAGTGTTGGGTGTATTTATTTATTATTTATTTAAATATAAATAGATTTTCTCTCTTCAGATTTTATAACATTAGACATGTTAATACTATTATATTAAAAAACAGTGCTAAGTTCTGACGAGGCCCTAAACAGGTACTTAATAATTTAAAGAAACTTATATAAAATTCTAATAGTTAGGTTATTAAAATTATAATTCTAATACTGATTATTTCTGTGCCAAGGCCTTTAATTAGTTAATTATGTACAAATATATGTATGCATGATAAAACATAGCAACGGGCACATTTTTAAAGAGGCTCGTAATTGAATGACTTTCTTCTGAGCAGTAACATTTCTATTTCTGTCGCCCTAATTAGCACTCTTTTCAGGAGCCATGGAAATGCCATATTTAAAAATGCCAGTTTTCTAAAAAAAACTGTGCTCTTTTTTAAAGAATTCCAAGTAAAAATTCTCTCTGATCATGACAAAAAGCTAGTACCAATGGCAATAACACTTCAGTATTGTGTTAGGTCTGAACTGTGGATGGACACTGTCCCGTCCTCACACCTGCTGCTGCAACTCCTGTAATCCAGGATCATCAGTGGCACGCATTTTAATGACACTGAACATTGAAGCTCAGCGAGTCACCGTAAATTTCCAACTTGCCCTTAACCCGCAACGAAATCAATCATTAAGTTAAATTAATAGGAGGAGTTAGAAATACTTTTGTCCACTTCCCTCCGTAGCGAAGCGGGTGACAAAACAGTGAACTAAAGCGGTCTATAATTTTTAAAAAGACATCAAAAGTCAACCTCCACATTTGCATTTACCTAAAAAAACAATTCACAAACACTTACATGAAAAAAGATTGCGCCGACAATATCCCCAACTAAAAATCCGTAAGATACGTTTACCAGTGAAAAATAAGATACTATATTCGCGGCACGTTTACCACAGTATAAATCAGATGGCGTGTCACGTGGGTCGAAACAGCTGAGAGGTGTAATTGGTAGCTAATCCATGCTTTCGTCTCGTGGCCCGACGGATCGCTGTGACGACACTGTGATAATGTGTGTTGCGGTAGTGTTGTCGTGAAATTGTCTGTATGTCAGCGTTCATAAGAAATACTGAGCTCAAGCAGGCATTTGGGCTTAGAGAGGTTTGAGATCAAAAGTGCGACATTGTAATAATTTCTGGATGATTTTATTTATAGTAGGTATATCCCGCTATGAACCCGCATACGTATGTATCTCTTAAATTTACTGAAAGTACTTTGTATTAAATGTACAGTTTACATTTTGGTAAAAAAAAATGAAATGAAATTTGATGTCTGGCCACGAAATTGTTTCAGTTTCATAAAGATTAATACATTATAAATTAATTTACTTTCTTACAATTATGTAGAATACAATTCTTTTTAATAGATAACAAACAAGCGTATAAATCACGACATTGATACGACATGATGTATGCGCCCTAGGACCTATTCGTCTACATCCAAGACACATGTAATCTCCATAAATCTGCTCAGATTTACTGATTCTTTCCGACACTCATATTTCATGCATATTAGATAAGTGGAAGCTTTCATGCCAATGATATAAGTTGTAACAAAATGAATTTGGATATATTTATATATCGAAATTCATACAGCATTTTCTCTATGCTCGGTATTTCTTCTCCAATATAACTTAATGAAAGTAACATAGGGAAAGCAGACCCCCTCCAAGGGCTATTTTCAGCAGTGGATATCCTGTGAGTGATGATAAAACGAATTCTTACATTCATGCTAGTATCTATGATCTCCGAAAGGTATATGCACATTGTTGATTGAAGCGTATCCCACTTCACCCATACCCAATAGCATTCCCCTGCCTAGATAGGAAGCGACTCACATATGGATAAAACTGATGATTAGAAATATGTTTTACTAAATAAATAAATAAAAACTTGGACTGATTACTAGGAAGTATACTTGACTTAGGAGCTAAACCCAAGACTAAAGACGTTGTAGTTCACAATCCATCCATAAAACCTGACCATACAAAGACATACATGACATAGTTAAAAAATTAAAGAACTGTTTCGGTATCTGAAACAATAATGTCATGTGTGTTACTTCCTAGGACTCGGGCGTCATCTATATTTCAATACCATTTCCTAGTGTCCATCACTGTAACTTTGCTATTCGACGTTTTCAATAATTCCATTGAGGTCATACACGTCCATCTGCACCCATATTTTGCGGAAAGCTATTTCAGTTACAAATATAGAACTATTTTCAAATAATTGTCAGATTGCTCGCACTGTTTACTTCGCTCCATTACGTGGCATGGCAATATCCTAGTCTCAAGTTATTGATACGCGCAACCGATATCTATTTCAGACTTTCAAGGTTGGACTTTGCCACTAAACTGCAATTCCTAAATTATACAGACTATGAATTTCTAGGGAGCTTTAGTCTTCTACAATAATAAGGAATCTACAAAAGTCATGAAGTAAAAAAGTTCTTATTTTTTAAGCTACCAAACTTTTTTTATAGTTGTTAGGTCCCTTATATGAAAGAGGCCATTCAGGTGGTAGATAGCTACCACCGCTTTTTTATATCTGCCGCAAAGTAGCAGTGTGTAAACTCTTGTAGCTGTGTAGCTCTTGGTTATGACACTGGAAACACCAAGAGTTCTCGGATTCTTGAAATGTGCCGAACTGTACGAATTGCGACAGCAACATAGTTAACTTCATATCAGTTTTTCGATCGGCTTGATCGTAGTGAAACCAGTGTGGCATCGAATACAGCATAAAATTCATTGCTTCATGTTGTACCGCTAGCAAATTCTGGACTTACAAAACTAAAACAATAAGAAAATATTGTATTCCATGAATTTGATAATACAATCTGCATTCCGGGCTCCTTTAAAGGCTAATCTAATAAACCCTGAGTAAAAAATACCAGCTATATTGTACAGTAAGCCCGACGCCCAAGTAATACGTATGCTCGGCCTGCACGTACAGCTAGCGAGCACTACAAATAACATGTGAGCGCGGATACACAGGATTTGCTACGCCCTAAGCTCTCTAAGTGAACAGAAACTATCCACTGAGTCTATAAGAGCACAGTGAATTAAACACGCTTCCTTGTGAGCCAAATCACGTGTGCCCTATAAAAATATTGATATTCTGAAACCTCAGAATGTTTATTCAAAGTTTTTGTTGGATTATTAAACTTTAGAGATCTACGCAGTGGTAACATGTTGGGTTTTAGACTTAGTACCGGTTCAATTTCAAATACATGGATAAATTTTGTTTGAATTTTGTACGAAAATGGCTATCTGGATGAATATGAATATTCTACCACCTAATATTATTTCAGATTATCCAACCATAATTGTTTCGTCACCAAGCGAAGCAATCTTCCGTCTCTTTAAAATCACTTGCCGGAGGCGAAGAGAAATTATCCCTGCCTTCTAGATTCAATCTTCCAAATCTGACTCGGAGCCACCTCTTCCTTCGCACCGGAGAGGAATTCATGTAATTATTAACCGTCGGAAATAACTGTGGACCTGAATAATTGACGTCATTGGAACATAAGTTCAGTAAATTCAAAATATAGGTTAAACAAATTGACTTTAATAGAAAAAAGAATACAAAATAGAATTCTCATCAATCTCAAAACGTTTTTAATGTACAAATAACATAGTAGATAGGGGAACACAAAAAAATGTGAACCGCATTCCAGGTAGGTTCACAGATATTTCCGACACGTTATACCTTTAATACCCAACCTGGGGTATTAGGACGTCTTGAAAACGATAATTCATTGAAAATGACATAAAGTAAAGTCATAAATAAGTAACAGCAGCGAGACAGATCTGTTTCCCACGGCTTAAATGATAATGTTCAAGTGTTTTTGAAGTTGGCGAATTACATAAACTTGGCGGGCCTGTCGTTTTTGTTTTGAAAGTAATTAAAAGTTCGCTTCTGTAACGAAATAACTTGATGGCCATCGTGCGCCGCAGATATTCTCTTCGTGTCTCATTGTATGAAATGAGGGAATAAAAAACTTATATTTGTGTACCTATTATTTATATAGTTATTGTAGCTCGCCAAATACTCAATAACTACGTAGACCAAATTGTCATAGATACATACATACAGTTTTAACTCACACAACACATCCCCGAAGGGAGAGGCACAGGAGGCACTAGTGCCATACTTTGCAGAGCCGTTTCTGTTCTAAATATGATAGGGGCCATACCAGGCAAAAATTCCAAGTTTTTGATCCAATAATAATTTTGAGAGAGATTACGTGGACTGTAAGCATTTCGATTTGATTTCAAATCAAATCAATATATTCTTTATTCAAATAGTCTTTTGCAAGATCTTTTGAATCGTTAATTTCTGCTACCACCGCTTCGGAACGTGCTGTAATAAGAAATAAGAAGAAACGGCGCAAGAAACTCGGCAACTAACTTTACCAATTTTTATTTTGAATATAAAATCTTTGAGATAATGTCCCATTAACGACGTTTAGCGAGCAACACATATTTAAATCATAAACCAAATCTATCTGCAACAAGGTCGAACTCAATAACTAGGATAAAAGCAGACAAATAGAGAAGTGTTGTATAAAATAAGGTCGAATGGTTGAACAGCGGCGACAATCGTTAGACCATGTCATGTAAGGAGCTTGAAAATGGCGCTATTCATTTCATTTTTCATCAGCCGCCGCACAATGGCGCCGCTGTCGTTGTCGCTCTTATGCGAAAGATCTTCTACACTGCATTGGTTCGGAAAACGATTTCAATATAAAACTGTGATGTATTTTTGTAGTGCCGAATTTCACTAATTTTTTTAATAGATTTGGCTTTTTTATTGTTTATTAATACAAGTAGTTTAGGTACATGGTGATTTCATGATCATACGTTATGTATATGTGCATAAATAATAGCAGATATTATAAAAAATTGCGCATAACGCACAGCGTCACCAAACATGAATCAAATCTGTATTGATAATTATTTATAAATGAATACTGTTAATAAATGATGTTCTTCATTCAATGCAACGACATAATAAACCATAAATTATGTCGCAGATAACATCGATATCGACATTGATCAATTTATTTCCAAGCCTTATGCCATCAACATACATTGCAATTGTAATATTATAATATTAACGAATTGATTAAAGTAAAATAAAACATTTATTAAAACCTTACATACATATACTGACGCCTTTTTCTCAGAAGTAGGCAGGGGTGCTACCAGGACACCCGAATTTCCTTTTATATGTTCTGTCCCACGATGTGATATCGCCATATCGGGCTCAAATTCCCGATTTCAAGCTGATAATGAGTAGGAAATCCAATATCACTGCCAAACCCGGCTTCGAACCCTAGACCTCAGCTTTGTAATCGTACCGTAGTACAGAACCCCATCGAGGCAGTATTAAAAGCTTAAAATTAGTAAATAAATAACATTATATTACATAAATAGAAAACCAAAACATATCAAGAGCTATAATCGAAATTTTGCAACAGTCCCGTCCGCAGTTTTTGCGCGCCACTATCAAACGTTGGTGATGTTCGGGAGCGACTAATGTACTTTTTACGAGGTGTTGTGTGCTAACATCGATATGGAACCGGCTGCACTCGGAAATCGCCTCCACAAAAACACACAATCATATTTAGTTGATGCCTGATGGAGATTCGTGGATGACTTTAATGCTTCAATTTGACCAACGATTGCAGCAACTGGGATAAGATTTTGATGAATATTTGTTGTACAACACGAGCATCATAAGATAGGTCATAGGAAAGTATATTGTCGAGGCGTATTATTCGCAAAATTGTTAAAATATGAAAACATTTTGGACATCAATAGATTTTTTATTTTGGATATAGAATGGCCTTCACGCTTAACCAAAATATATAAGGTATTTAAATTGTAGCACTACAAAATGCTTGACTGAAGATAGTTAGAAAATATTTTGCTCAAAACATATGGGTGCAATAAGAACTTAAGCCCCATGGCTCTAAGCTGATATACAGTGGCTTTATTAACATGAACTGCGCAGAAATCTTTCCCATTTACAAAGGTCATAATCACCATCGCATTGCCTTAAAACATCAGCCAGTAATGAAGTGTCAACTGCACGTATTACAAAATAATATATAAGATGGGAGCTGTTCTGTGTCCGCAGCTCGTCATCCGAGGGAGGGGTAATTGAAATCCGTCATATTTCCTCCTATGACAAATGGCGGGCCTCGAACTGCCCGTCTACGTATTCACTCGCAAGTGGCGGTATATTCCTTGTAAAAATGTGCAGCTCAACGTTTTCGTGGTTTGTGTCATGTGTGCTGTTCAGTGGTACTTGTGTCCGTCCATACACAAAGCAAAATGCGGATCTGGAGTATTTCAATCCTTTTGTTTTGTTTTATGAAAATAATAATTTCTAGCTTTGTTTTCTATAGTGTGCATATGCATAATAATTAAGCATTTGACTACACTATTACCTTAGTCTATTAGTCCCGATACGTCTTAAAATTCCCAATAAGACTAAATCTCTATGTTCATGAAATTCCGATGCGTGCCTTTGTGTTTTAAATCCAGTTGAAATAAGCATGTTCTTGAGCATAGCTAGATAACTTGTTTTCAAATATAGTTAACTACACAATACCTGAAATACTGCTTCATTTGAGGAAATCTCCGCTGCATCTTCCAAGTCCAGAGTCTGCATCAATTACATAAGAAGGAGAGACCTTGAAGCCATACTGAAACCAATGTTAGAAGAATCATTAAAATATGTTCACAATTGTCGAAAATATCACATAACATACACACAAAAACATTCCAGCTGGGGACCTACTCCTTTGTTGACGTCGGTGGAATAAAAATAAAATACGGAAGGAAACGCAACAATAATGTACATCTCACACTTTATTTTAGACTGTTCACGAAAAAATACTCCAAGAGTATTAAGCGATTACTCAAACATTTGTCCCACTGCAAAAGCTGGAGCCACAATAGCTCATTTTTACTCATCTCTGTGTCGTGCGCTTTAAATAAAAACGCTTGTATTGCTATTTTTTATTCTTGTTCTTTATAGTGTAAATACTACGTATATCGTTGAAGGAATATTGAATGCAATGTGTTTACTTATAATTTAATTAATTATTTCACGTGTATATCCTTGACAGGGTTGGGCAGAGACATCATTAGTGCGCCCCCCGGTGAGATGTGATAGGATGCAACTTTTAAGAGATTATGTCAAACTGATAAACTCACCCAAAGAGGCCGGATCTGATGAGGGAAGAAAATCCGTTGCCTCGTGGTTCACAGCACACATATACTTTCACAAAACATACAACGCGATACACTCAAACATAAAACAATTTCAAACAATTCAACTACCGTCATTTTAAACCTTTAACAAATTCTACCTGCCATAAAAATTTGATACAACGTCTAACTACCTATAGTACAAAACTAACAACACTGTCACACAAACCCAAACTTTAAACTAACATTAAAGAATAATAGCTCACATAGTATGACGGGCGCGCAGGTCAACAAATGTAAACACGAATTGGCGACATTCCGGGCCGGGCCGCTGGTCGCGTGTCATTTGTCATCTGCGATACGCGGCAGATGCGACGCGCTGCCTCCGAGGGTACAACTACCTTCTTATCTTTTTTTACACGAATTAATGTTTTGTGACTGTTATGTTGTTTTATTATGAATGTTTTATATATGGTTTGGTAGAGTTTAGTACCAAGAAAATGCTATTTAATAAAATATGGCCCTATAAGCAGTTGCTGTAGATAAGTAAGTAAGCAGAATAGTTTTGATTCCTACAAGTGATGGTGTCAGGCTACACGCTACTCGTCGCGGCGCCGCAACGGTTTCGCAGATTCACGGAAGAATCATTTATTTATTCAAAAACGGTACACCAACAGCATCACACATTAGATCACTTATTTTTAGATTAATTATTATAAATGTTGATATCTTTCTGTATATGCATATGATAGGCGCACACAGCTTTGGCCAAATAAACAATAACTATAACTATTACTTAATTATATGGTAAATTAAATTCATATTTATTAAATTTCACTACTATCACAACTGTCTTTCAAGGCAATATTACGGTATCACATACAAGCGGTATAAGCTGCAGCTTATTTAGAGCTGCTTATATCAGTTGACAACAACTAACATTATCCCTAGACATTACCTTTAAATGTTAATTATCTATAAACTAATTAGATTCAATCATAAATTTCATCAAAATTTATATTGCGATATCATAATAATAGACACAACTAATAATTTAATTTGCTTCATAATTATATAGGTATGTATTAAATACAAATCGTAAACCTAAATTTTACAAACCACTCGTAATATTCAGAAATGTAATACAAAAAATATAAAACAAAAGCTACATTATCATTCGTGGCAAGTTTAACCAAAAACCAGATAATTCATACCTTAACAAAGTTGATACAATATTAAAGCATAAATTAAATCCAAATTAGGTAATTATAATAATCTCGGTAACATTAGCCGTACAATGCTTATTGTTTGAAGCAATGTTGTTAAATTCTCAAAGAAAACTTTTAATAGGCATGGAGTTACGGCGAATTGAATAGAACTCCGGTAATTGTTATATCAAACTGGATTCTGAGGTAATGGCATCGTAAAATGTCACCCTAATATTATTTCGTGGATTATTTTTGTTTTAAACTTTCACAATTTTAGGCTATAATAGCGCTTGTTTATTTATTGCATTTTTTTTATTTTCATGAACGGCGTGATGAACATGCCATTCGCCTAATAGTAAGCGATGCATACTCTCATTTAGTCCGAATAAAATAAAATAGGCACTTCATTGGATTTGCAGTTGGATTTTCGTATCAACTAGTATTGTCTTATGTTTTGTAGCGCTTGTTCTTGAATCAGAGTTTAACATCCTAAGACAGCATCGTGGTCACCTTCCCGTGTGTCTTATTGGTCCGTGTTATGTATCAAGAAAGTTTACTCTTCTGGCGATAAACCCTAAAAAACGGATAAACCTATAAGATAAACGATAATACGATAAACCTAAAAGACGGCTTATACATGTAATTAATTAGACGTATTTACAAAATGTTATTGTATCAGCCCATATACGTCCCACTGCTGGGTACGGGCCTACTCTACAATCGAGAGAATCGATTGAGTGGTTAGGCCATATAGTCCACCACGCTGGTCTAGTGCGGGTTGGCGGACTTACATACCGTAGAAATTCTTTAATATCGCTACGGTATGCATGTTTCCTCACGATGTTTAAATAAATAAATAAATACACCCAACAGTCACATACATAGTCCTGACCCCACACTAAGATCGAATCTTGTGTCGTGGGTATCGTTTTTGGGTTTTCCTTCACCGTTAAAAAAACATGTTATAACTACCACAAATTGTTTACTACAGAGTATTTTACGTGCTGTTTCATACATAAAACCTCAAGTACTGTTATTGCCATTCCCATAAAATATCGCGACAGATAGACTAATTAATTTTAATTGCTGTCAAAACACTTCATCAAGTAACGCAGACGTCAGTCAGATTTACTAACGAATTGCCGTCTTGACGTGACGTAATAACAGCATTGTGGCCGTTTTTGTGCCAGACACACACAGTTTTCCGTGTCAAGTTTCTGACACAGTGCTACATCACTCATTATGAATTCCATTTGACAGTCTTCATAGAGTCACACGGTGCATGCATCTGGAAAACAGATACTAGCAGGGGAATTAAGTGTCTGTGACACAGAATAAATAATGAAGACGGGGGATTGGGTCGGTACGAAGTGCGCGCGCTCATATCCCGCTCGCGACGCTTCAAACTGCTGCAACACATAAATAAGCTTAGCACAGACGAGGGGTAGGCACATTTAACAAAGAGAAAACATCATAGCTGGCTATTAGGTCAGTTCATTGTAGCATAAAGTTATAAAACACAAAAAAAAAATATACTTACTAAGTCTTCTAATTTATCATAATGCAGAGTGTATTGACTGTGGTGAGTTCTTGGGTTTGGTTCCATGGTCAGACACTCCACCATCCCTCAAATAACAAAACACAAGCTGTGAGTCTATTTTACCCACCAGTTTTTTTTTTTTACTTGTGTTCATCAAGCCTGGAGGCTCGAGTGAACTTTATTCTGTTTGTATATCACGTAAATTATAATATATCATATTACATTATCAGGTTTCATATAAATAGCGGTTATGGTTTTAAAACAAATGTTCATCATAAATTATCCATAAATAGTTAATGTGCATCAAGTATACAAAGAGGCATTCCTTGTTCATGCTTCCAACGCATTCGCATTCTTCCATGCGTGATGCGTGCATTCATAAACAGCCGCAAACTTGGCCGTTATAGAACAGTTTGCGCCTTGGAGTCAATGTATCGCCATAAATCACTGGGAATTTCTTAACCGTCATTCTCCCAGATAAATAATAATGTTAGATTGCCTTAACACGACATTGATTGAATATAATCAATTACAACATTCAGAAACTTTTAAAATTATTCTGGTCTAAAGAAACATTTAAAATATTTTCTCTACATTCATCTAAATTCTAAATAGAAATATATTTAGGTGTATCTTTCTATTAGTTTTGTGCTTATACAGTCCTATATTATGATCTAAAACATCTTAATAAATTAAAATCTACGCAACGGGTAAATAAAAATCTTCCAACTAAGCGAACTTTAACTTTTCCATTATTATAATTCTAAATGTAAGTAGCGTCATCTAGTGAAAAATATTGAGAAACTCATGAGTTACGTTGTGTAATTTAATAGTTCTTTGTAAATGGTGTAGATGGCGCTTTTCCTAAAAAATCAAAATGTTTTCTCATTTATTTAGTTTTTATACAATAAATATAAAAACGTCGGGTCTTCATTCGTAAGATATTGTTTTGAAATGATTTAAAATAACTCCTCTTTTTATTAATTATGATTTTGGGCCAACATTCAATTAAAGCTTCGCATAGGTAGGTATTGTGTGTATGTTTTCCTGAGACAGTAGACAGACGTGCTACCAGAGGAAATCACATAAAATAATGAAAATTATAACCAAAATAAGACACAAATAGTTTTAGGAAATATATTCGATAACACTTACCTCAATAAAAAAAGTTATAAGTATATACTGTGGCCCTCATCTTGATAAATAACCAATTTACAATAATTGGTCATCAGTTTACCACTAACGTCCTCAGCGAAGAGCGACGCCGTCAAAAATAGCAATATGAGACGTAGGTAGCTGATGTAGGTTACACTCAACCATCCAGCAAAACCCACCCAGCATCTGTTAATCGAGATACATACATAAACTCACGCCTTTATCCCCGAAGGGGTAGGCAGAGGTGCCACTAGGACACCCACATTTCGTCTTGTATGTTCCGTCCCACGATGTGATAGGGGGCGAGCCTATCGCCATATCGGGCACAAATTCCTGACTCCGGACTGATAATGAATAGAAAAATCCAATATCACTTTGCCCGACCCGGGACTCGAACCCGAGACCTCAGCTTTGTAACCGTACCGTAATACAACTACGCCACCGAGGCAGTTAATCGAGATAAGGTTTAATAATTCGAGTCGCGACGCTTAATACCCACCTGTCCAGCTTAGCGCTAATATTTTATAAAAGTTTTCAAAAGTCCGGTGCGAGGTGAGACGAGGCGGGGTTCGGGGTCGCAGTGCAGTCTGCGCTTTATTTCCTCGGGATAACAATGAGCCGGTCGACATTGACAGATCACGCAGCCCGCTGAAGCGAACCCTGGCTTCAAACACCTCCATTCTTTGGAAGTGGGTAACCAACTATTATAACAGGTGCAGCGTAAGTTATGGACCGGAGATCTTAATCTATAACTAGCTAGTTGATCTAGATTATGGACCAGATGCGAGCTCTTATGAGAGAGGCAGTTATGTAAGATGCTCTGATATTACTTCGTAATGCAATATTATTTGTTTATTTAAGCATGGCTCTGAAGATTAAAATTATCTACGGCATATAGGTTTTCAAATATACCTAGTGCCTCCTATATTTTGTCTTAATTTTATTCAAATTGAGGTATCCAATCCCTAAACATAATATATAGCCATGAAAACAATGAAACAACCGAGTTCTTTTTAAGTAGCTGTTTTTTATTTATTTAATACTTACAACCGTTTTTCAAAATATATTGGTAACGCCGTCTTGGGAGTCTCCAGCGCCCATTAGGAGTTAGGACACCACAAAGGTCCATAGTACATGATGCCAAGATTTTGTAAACTTTATCTAATTCTGTAAATCTATACCTACAGTCTCCGTGGCGCAGATTCTTAGACGCCGGCTGTGAAATTTGAGGCCGCGGGTTCGATTCTCGCATCGAGACAAATGTTTGTGTGAAACACAGGTATTTGTTTCGGGTCTGGGTGTTTGTGAGACCGAAAAGTCCCTCGTAGTTTCTAATACTCATGACACAAGACTCGATCTAGTGTAGGGTTAGGACTATGTATGTGCCTGTTGGGTGTATTTATTTATATTCATTATTATTTATTATTGGATAAAGCTTATTAACGAGCCATTTGTGCAGCTGCTATGCAATTTGCTTTTTGTGTTTACTGTTGCGGCATCCTGCACGTATTGATGTTGATTCTTATTATAATCTTCATAGGTTTATATATTTGGTTCGAGTCGGGGTGCTTCGTCCTCTCGTTAGAGGGCGCAAGAATTACGCCACTATATCCACTGCCCGTCGTAAAAGTGGACCAACAGATTAGAGAGATCACTGCGGTTGCTCCGCTCCCCAAAATGAGACCAGGAATGGTTATACATAGGGGAGTCGCGTAAAAGTAACTCAGGGTGCTTCTCACTCTAGGATATTAGAAAAGGAAGCTAATTCATATGAAATGTATGTTTCTAAAAGCACCCATGAATCAGGATATATTCTAATATAGAGCAATAGTTCATAAATTATGTAGCCCAATATTCGGTTTCTTTCGATTCCTAATGGCTTTGCTAGCAAATTTATAACATAGGCTAGTCGTAACATGTTTTGACATGAGTAAAGTTTCGTCTTAGGGACGCCTTTACGAGCGGCGACGGCCATGTTATGTCAATCTTTACAGTGTTTCAAGCACGAACATCTATCGTAAACGTGTCGTAAGAAATCTGCTCGTAAGATATAGCTCCTTTATTAGAACAGCGAGACTACTCTCAATTGTCACATAGAGAAATACATAATTAAGGAATGACAAAACAAATGAAATGCACAATTCCATTGTGCTGTATATACTGGTGTTTCCACCGAATTGACTTTTTTTACAATTGTTTGTTATTATTAAACAATACTTTTCAATCCCGGGATATGTATATTTTGTGCGGATATTAGCTGAAACCTTTCGAACAGGAAGATGTGTTTTACCTTCGGGAGGAATATTCTCAATAGAAGCGAGTGAGTCGGTAATTTTCTGTAGTAGTTTTTGTCCCGATTTGCTTCGGTTCCGTAAGTGATAAGTAGCTAATCTATCTTAGTGTCTGGCGCAGAGCACCCGCGCTTTAAATCTAGTATTTAAATGAGACGCTACATTCATCACGGTAACCCACGTCGTTGGATTTTTCAGGACATTATTACAAACTTTAATCGCTTTTAGAATATTACCTTCGATTGGAATTAAAAGTAAAATTCCAAAACTTCAATTATGTGAAGGAGATCAATGTTCACAGAAATTCATATTGCATGAAAGATTAAGGTTATGATTTGATGGCGGCTCAATGCTTCCGAATTAAATATATTTGTTAATACCTTTTATACAGAATTAATTCTAAACCTAAAATTTTCTGCTAATATGTGATATCAGCTTAGGTTTTTAGGACCATATATTATAGTGAGCGACTAGGGATTCTGAAAATTTTACTCTATTCTACACTATTGCAAAGTAAAATAGCAGAGTCCAAAATATGCTGTACGATTTTTATACCCCAATTTTAATGTTAATAACATAATTAATTAAAATCGAATTTCTTAAACCAATTCATCTTGAATCACAACCATCTCAGAACACACAAAAATCGTTTTTATCAGACGCAAGGCCAGTTTCACTGTGGGTTGCACGCTAAATGGTCGACTCGATTGCCCCGACGACCGACTTCCGTGTTCCGAAGCTACCGTCTGCCACGGCGCCGCTCGGTTTTACTAATGGTTCGTCTTGTTAGCCTTGTTAGCGGGAAACACTGATGCAACCTCCTTAGAAAATTCCCCCTTTTATCTTTAAATCGCTATATTGAAACAGGATATTCAAATATAATTTACGACAGATTTGTAATGGTTTAAATAGGGCTTTTATTTGCTAAGCAAAGAGATATGATTTTATACTTGGAGTAGTATTAGTTAATCTAGATAGAGAAATGGCCTGATAGATTAATAAGTCGGCTGCCTCGTAAGTTCCAAAATTATAAATGACATAATTACATAATGTGATATTGATCATAGGGGCTGATGGTCACTCACCACAAGGTTAGGTCATTAGCCGGTGGTAGACTATAAGCTTTCCAACTTCTAAGGTAGTCGTAAAAATATGTTTCCAATTGTTTTTGAATAATGTGTATACGTATATTTTTTAAACTGCCTCGGTGGCGCAGTTGTACTATGTTACGATTACAACGCTGATGTCTCGGGTTCGAATCTCGTGTTGGGCAAAGTGATAATGAATTTTTCTATTCATCATCAGCCCGGAGTCATAAATTTGTACTCGATATGGCGATATCATATTATGGGACGGAAAAACAAGGTGTCCTGGTAGCACCTCTGCCTACCCGTTCTGGGGATAAAGGCGTGAGTTTATTTATTATATATTTTTATTAGTGCGTACCTACGAGTACTAACTGCATACTAATTGATAAATGCTGCCCCAAGGAGAACAACAACAGCATAACCCCATAATGAGGTTGATAGATTACTTGAAAGTTAATTGAGTCACCAAGTCGGTTAAGAGTAAGAAATTAGGGCGAAGAGGTGTTTTGATAACCGCAGCCAAGTTCACTCTCCAAAGATGGCGTAATGGCAAATCCTAATTGTGATATACACACTACATACTCGTACTTTAGACAGTATCAGATTTCACGTAATATAAATACGTAGCAGTAATGACAATGGCACGTGGACGTGTGACGTCACACGTAATCGAGAATTCGTGATAATGGGCACAGTTCGGCCACTGAAACTTTTCAATCGGCGGATAAGAGGCTTGCGGGCGGCCCCATGTTTATTTACCGCGTCGCGGTCTCACAACTTATCCGCTTTGTCAACAAATTGCGTTTGTTCATTATTCAATCGTTCTTTTTCATTTTGAACACTTAATAAGCTTATTTTTGCTTTACCTTTCATATTTATGTTCTCAGTCATCGTTTTGTTTGAACAAAGTCTGTGAACTAATCTCGCTGTTTGTTTTAGCTTTCCATTATACAGAAGTTTTACATTGTGTTGAATAGGTACTCGTTATTAGATTATGAAACAATACATTTAATAGGAGGTTTAATTTTCGTGTTAAAATAGCTTAAATTTTTTACTAAATCTCAGTAATCTCTTTTAGGTGGTTCTCCATCTAGACTAAACTCTCTAATTGCTGAATTGTTTCGGTTTTAAATGAACCCTTATGAAAATTGCGCATATGCCAATAATTTCATGCAATATTAAGCCTTTATAATAGCAGCAAACTTACCACAGACACATACAAATTGCCTTCCATTGCAAGCTGTCGCAGCTGTAACAAGCTCTTCTTTCATTTTTCTTGCTCATTAGAGCATATCATCTTAAGTGTTATACATATAAAAGTTGGTTCTTTCTTTGGAGAACCTCTACATAATTTACATTTCGTCAATTAGATTTTAAATACCACCTATTCTTTAATAGCATAGTCAGAATACAATCCTAATTATTGGTAACAAAATATGTCACGCCATATTGATGGGTTTTAAAATCCCAAATGTAAGTTACCCTACCGACAAATTGTCAAAAAGTATTAAATTCCTAATGTTGGCCTCGTTACCTGTAATACTTAATTCTTTAGTACAAAAGTATATAATATTTCTTACAGTAGTTACATTGAGAAGGTACAATTTTCATCACACCTTTCATATTAATATTGTGTTGCAAATGCTTTCAGCGTAAACAATTAACATGAACATATTATATCTTATGCACAGAGTCGCTTGACTGTGTTAATCAATAAGCAACTCGTAGTAACTCATCTAGATATTACGCAGACAGTAAGCTGAGACGTGAGCCGAAAGGTACCTCAGGCTTAACTAAGCCTTCGCCTATTTAATGATTCATAAGCGCTAATTGTTTCTTCCAAAACTCAGCTCATCCCGACTAAACCTTTTGGCAAAGCTAATGGCTGTTGGGCGTACCTGATGTTACATTGATAAAACACTGATTATGTAAAGCTTTACAGTTTGTTGTCGGTTTTGTAACGGTAAATTAACAAGTTGTGTGTTAGTTATTTTGTTGGTTCGCGTTTGCTTTGTAGTTGTTTGATATTAACAACACTTTTTCAAATTAGTTTAATTGTCGCTCTTCATTTCTTTGAATGAAGATCAAGGTTTTGTTATAAGTCTTAGAACAACTTATAACAGCTTGTTGATTCCAGGCTGTGTAATTATTATCAAAATTTGTACCGATAGTGTCGGGGTCACTGTTACATTGTCTGACGTTTGATTGATCGTTAAATTAAACTACAATGATTGAGTCACTTCGAGACAAAGGAACAAACAATAAACAGACGGCATATCGATATGTCTTATTATGTCACCAGAACTTATCAGACACCTGATTTTGATTGTTATAATAACAATATTCAAGCAGCGTGCCATTGAAATAGTACATAAATCCGTTGTAGCAATAAAGTAAGTGGCGAGTGGCAACCAGACTGGCCCAATAAAATACAACGTAAAGCGTTTAGGCGAAGCTGGAGGCGCTACGTTCCGTACGCGTTTTAAATTTCAACCACCTCGTAAAACGCGTGTATTTGAAAGCTTTTAATATTGCTACCAATAAATCCGAGGCACTTTATTGCTATAATGGTTGTTTTAATAAATAAAACTATTTGTATCGACGCTTGGTATTTCTGGCTATAAATATACCGTCATTGCTGAAAGATTACATCAATCCAGGACATCTCGAACAATCGCATATAGGTACTAGTAAGGAGGTTTAAGTTTGTTTATAGCATACCCATAGCGTTTTTTTTATTTGTAGTGGAAAGAGAATGGAAGTCCTCATTGTCATGAATCAGACTTGTATACGTTAGAATAACCTCCGCACATAACATAAGAAGAACAGTTTCCTTATTATGCAGCAGTAGAACAAAGAACTAATTAGACAGATACTTCAATACACAACAAAATCTGCCATCAGAAATTAATATATCGAATCATTAACTTTCAAGATAAACGTGTTGCAAATACAATCTTGTAACTTGTAAAGTAATCCTCTTAAAGTGCAATATCAAGTGCAGTGGTACCCATCAGATGCTCCGCTCGGCTTATGAATATGTTATGACAGCTAAATGAAGCTTCTATATTCGACGCTCCTTAGGAATGCGAGGCAAACAAGATTGATCAATACATTAGTGGCATTAGCTTCTATTATGAACGTTATCGTTTTATCAGGTACATCTCTAAGTGATTAACGCTGTCGAAACACATCTTCATTACTTGGAACTCATTACACAGCGTTGTTACCGGCACTTCGAAATTGAATTTTACTTGTAGGTCTCTCATATGAAGAGGCCGCCTGGGTGGGTACTAACGCAATGTCTATTATATTGTATATTCTTTCGCCAAACACCAGTGTAAATGCACTATTGTGTTTAGGTTTGAAGGACATTATAGCCAGAGTAACTACTGGACTTAATGAGACTTAACATTTTATGTTTCTGAATGGCGAATACAGTGGAATGCCAAACCTTGCTTTGTAATTCATGGTGTTGTTTGGTTTTGCTACAGTTTATGAGCGGTTTTATCGCTTACCGTCAGACGAATAACATGCTAGTCTCGCTATTCTTTGAATTCAAAACTTGGGGAGCAAAGAGAAAGATAAACTAAGAGAGGAGAAGGTGGAAGGTGGAAGGGAGTATTGGGACTCCGTCTATCTCAACCACCGTACAAAACACGTCAGATAAGTCCTCGCTTCACAATGGTTTTCTCAGACACAGTTTTATAATCCCAATCAAGTCGGCCCATCTCTGCTTAGTCCAGTGTAAATAGTCAAAATACGGTGTGACTCCACAACTTTTTTCTTTTCATCTTCCTTGTGCATTTCTCTTATCAAATGGATGTTAATTTTTTTTCGAATCAGCAACCTTTCCTTAACCGTAGGTGATAAAGACCGTTATTAAAATAATAGGAAATCAATCTAAGATAAGCCAACGGAATTATGGAAGATATATGTAAGTATACAATCTTCATTGAATCAAAGTAATACAACTATTTGAATGTCGCAGCAATATCGATGTCATCTTGTTGCAAATTACACTACGTGCTTGAATAATGTATGTGATAATTACCATAATTAACGATAGTCTCATCATGTCTAGTGCTTCGTAAATACAGTTAATTGATTACTCTAAGAATATGTATCAGGGACGGAATTGGCAATATAATATAAAATAATAAATATTTGCGCCAAAAGTAATAGAGGTAACAAAAAAGAAAAATATCCCTAATGGTTCTGTGGTAATCTTATGTACCTATGAGTCATGAAGCGGTTGGGACTGGTATTGAAAGAGCAACTAACTTAAACTTTGAGTGGCAAAATGGCACCACAACCAATTTATCAAATCTATTTTTAATAATAAGCTATTAACAACCAGACTAACAAAAAATTACAATCATTTATTCGATTCAAAAGCTTTGAACAGTCTTTTTTATTGCGTAGGTCCGCCGAACGAGGAAACAGATGAGGAAACACCTGGTGGTAAATGATCACTGCCGCCCACGAACATCAACAGCGCTTGGATCATAGATGTGTTGCTCATCAAATCGGGAAGGGACCGGGAAGGAAAAATTATGGGAAGAGAAAAGGGGTTGGGCATCCGGGAATCTCACTCACTAATAAAACGCGACAGTAAAGCTTCACAAGGAAGGCGAAGGAACATACAAGGCGAAATGTGGGTGTCCTGGTGGCGCCTCTGCCTTTCGGGCATAAAGGCGTGAGTTTATGTATGTATGTATGTAAAGCTTCACGTAGATTTCCTGTGAGTCAGTAATATCGCCCTGGACGATTCGACCCATTCATGTTGAGTCATGACTGACAACAATGTGGCCCTACTTCATTTTGCTTAAGAACTTCTCTAGTCATCGTTAAAGATCTAAATTCTTTATACTAAAGAAACATAGGAAGTTACACACCAACAAAACATACTATAGACTTTTCAAGCAGCTACCAACTAAACAACAAAGTATACACATCCATCGCAATTCTATAAAACATTCAATCAAGTGTTACAATATGAGTCACGATCAACAAAACAGCAAATAACAAAAAAACGTACCAGGGCCATTCGACTATTGCAAAATATTTGCAACGCGCCCAGTTTTATTGGGCAACGTTTTGACGAACTAGAATCTGGCAGTACAAAAAAAATCATTTTTTTTCACAAATTCTGTGTAACGGTAAAAGCAACAATACCTACCTTTTGAAAATAAATATTTCAATGCAGTGGCTCCGATTGGAAAGGTTACAATTTCATAAATCTGTATGTTTTGTGGAACGTATCCGCCGTGTGTAAGAAATCGCCTAGAGCGATAAGACCGCCATCTGTACTTTTTTTGTTAATCTGTAATATCTTTAAGTGTTTTTTATTTCCTTTTTTTATGTGCAGTTAAGAATAAAATAAATAAATAAATATCCGATATCTGCTTGCTCGTATTTTTTTTATACAATTGATTCGGCAAACGAGCGAACAGGTCACCTGATGATAAGCGATCATTGCCGCCTATGAACATCCACATCGCTTGGATCACATATGTATTGCCGGACCATCAAATCAGAATAGGAGCGGGAAAGAAAAAGGATGGGAAGAGGAAAGGGATAATGGCCAATGGGCATCCGGCAACCTCACTCACGAACGAAACACGACAGCAAAGCTGTCACTTCACGTCGATCTCCTGTGAGATAGTCGTACCGCCCCGGACGAGCCTGCCCATTCATGCTGATAGGCCAAGAACCCGTGACCGTCAGACTTAAGTTATTTTATAAAAGCTGAAAATTTGTCTGCGCTGGCCTCTAACGTAGGCATAAACCGATCCGCTATTCTGAAATTTGCATCGGTGTGGCTTTGGAAGTTATCAGCTTCAATGTCCGGCTGCTAAGGAAACACCTTTTATTAGTTGCCTAAGTAACATGTATAAAATTCAGTTTTTATATTATAATGTTTGCAAAATTACATATTATTAAATAATAGGATATCTTCGAACCTTAATAAAATTTCATGTGTCTCAGCTTGGAGAGGATTGGTATCTCAAATTCCTAATTACTTACCTAATTTTGACTGATTTGACGGCATTAATGGGTTAATAATCACGAATGTATACGGAACTTAATTTTCTGTTCTTATTTCAAACCAAATATTGTTGAGATATTAATCACTTTTGTCTTCTTCTCTTCACATACTCTTCGTTAGCTTCGTTACGCCGGCACAGTGAGACCACATTACTACTATAGGTACTTTATTTGGTGTAATGACTACTGAGCAACAAGTAATTTTTACACTCTGACAAAAACTTAGTCAAAAAAAGTACTATATTACGTTCCACAACGATAACAATGCTTTGGATAAGGCATTTACTATGAAAGTTGTGAATAGTTTCTGCAATCATCTATTACATTGAAATCTATTGAAGACCCGATTTGCCGCTGAAATAATAAATCCACGTCACAAACACACTCATAGTCCCAATGCGCCAATAATATTACCTTTGTTCTAGTAAACATCAGATCTATGAAGGTAGGAATCAGATCTCAAGACTCGCATTTCGCATGTTTCTCGGCCACTGCTCCTCGAAAGCTATCTTACTTAGGTCACGTTATCGACGTCAAATGGAACATAATTAAAATCGATCCTTGAACAAATAAGTTATGTATGAACAAACACAAAAGAAAACCTACACACATCCTCCTTTTTGGAGTTAGTTAAAAAGAAAACCCGCAAAAACGCAAACTGATCGATACAATCAAAGTATCGCGAAATATTTAAAACGGCAACAGAAAGCTCCACTTATTAGCACATTCATTGTTAGCAATTCAACAGAGTGAACTCTTTGTGGTAAACAATCGGGATATTTCTAACAATGGACGGAATTGGTCGGGCCAGTTTATTTGCCTCGAGTAAACAGCACCGGAAGTAGATCGGACCGCTGTTAACTCGTTCATTTGCAGCCGAAAATTAAAACGGATACGTTGAACAATGGCAAAATATGAATGCTGTTTCTCTGCCTTTTATAATGTTTTTTTTCCTACATTGTTCTTCCAGCGACATTGTTTCACTTATTGACATGTGAATGTATAACGGAATGTTTGTGTCGCTGGTCGATGTGACGTCACATTAAAAGCCCATATCCCACACTTTAAATCTGTAAATAGGACGTTGGTGGCTGTCCAACCGCAATATTCATTAGATTATTACGTGCATAAGCTATAAAACTGGATACAATGGTTCACACATGATTTTTGCGATCCTAGATCACCAGTGCTCATCCGGCTTCAAAGAGCCCGGCAAAATTATATAGGCAAAATAGCGAGGTTTTGTCTACCATAACGTCTTGGATGCACAAGTTCCTTAATGGAAACATGTACAGAGACAAAGTGTAACTAGCTGCTTTTATTTACTAAGCTTAATACTTATAAATATATATATATTTTTATAATACTGATATTATTATTTATTTATATCGCCTGCTCATCCACCTAGTTAGTTCAGTACCATATTCCACTAAACCCACGCATAGGCTACATTTCCTCGTGTTCAAAAGCAACATCACAAAATATTAATAAAGCAACTCGCACATACGAAAATGAAAATGCTCATTAAATAACAATTCCAATTACAACGCGGTACATTGCTGAAATCAGTGGTTGCGCATTAAAACAACAATGTTGCCAACTTCGCGGCTAAACATGTTATTTCAAATATATATTTCAATTAACTGAGTTTACTTTTGAAACGTAAGTTAAATTCACAAAGCGTTTGGTAGCGAGGTGTAGAGCCGCGGGGCAGCAGCGGCCGACCAAACCTGGCCAAACTAAACTAGTTAAGTCCGTCTATCAGAACGTTTTCAAATGGAATAATAATAAAACAGGAATAGAGAGAGTCCTATACAAATAGAACATGCTTATCTTACGTAGGCAAACCACTCTTCGTGGACGATTCAATACGAAACTATGCGCCGGCCGCCGGCTGGAGGGAACATTACCGACAATACCGACAAAATTATTTATAGGCAAGAGGAACGCGGGTCAAAATTCAAACGGATAAGTTTTATCTTTGAGTTATGAATATTACAATTTATTTAAGAAGGGCAACGTTAATAAAGCATCCCATATTAAGTATATAAGGAGCTTGACATCAGAAAATCCTACTAAAGCAATGAGGGTTCATGGTCGTTTAGATTTTATTACACTAATGGCCAATGTATAGTGGTTATAATTTTTAATTTACTCATCATATTATTGAGGCGACTTAATGACTGCATATGCAGCTAATGCGTTGTCATAGGCTTCACACATCAACTTGGAAATCGTTTTGGCTGTACTTTAATTAATAATTATTCATTCTAATTTTAATTGCGGGTAAATTATCCCCTTATTTACTTCTCATAGTGGTCGTCTACAAAATGTGGAAGTGCAACGACACGCGTTTGGATAAAATCCGAAACGAGCACATCCAAGGCAGCCTTGGTTCCAGCGATGTGGCAGATAAACTCCAGAAAAGTCGCTAGGGATGGTATGGTCATGTAGGTATTAAGAAAATTTGTATGTTACATTTCATAAGGCTCTCGATTTCTTGAGATCAGATATACGCAGCTGAAAGAAATCTCTGATTAAATAACGTAAATTATTAAATAAGATTATACCTCCTTTTCTATTTCTTTAAGTGCTTTCAACAGTTCGATATGGAGATCCACGGGGGAGGCCTGTGTTCAGCAGTGGACTTCCTGTGACTGAAGAGAGAGAGAGAGAAGCGCATAATAGTTAAGTCTTTTGTATACAAGTTATACGCCATAAGTCGTGGTTGGAATCCAATGCTTTATTATGAAATTCCTTTAATGATGAAGAAATTCTAGTCGATTTCCTGAAGACACCATTAACAGTAATTCTTTTGTTTAATTCGAATCCCTACTTTTACATAGCTACCGAATCTTAAGCTTTAAAATGGCGGGTGAATTACTAGGGCCGTTTGAAGGTCGCTCTTAAATATTTACTCGCCGAACTTTAAGAACCACCTTTTGGCTGAATAAGTCTCGACCTAAATAAGCAAAGCATTAAATAAAATCTGAAACGCCAACATTTGTTTTGAAAGTGGGAATACTATGAGAATCCGAGTATTTACTTAAAGGCTGTTCTGTTTTGTAGTTTCAATTCTTGAACAATAAATAAAACTACAGAACTACAAGTTGGATTTTAAAATAACCAATTTATAATTCAAGTCTAGAGTAAACTATATATATCCATCGGGATTTTAGAAACTAGGCAGTTGTGAGCATTTAGTTTTGTATTTATTGTACTCTAAAGAAAGATCTTGAAAGTTTTGATAGTTTGCGAGGAAAATTTTATTGTGCACTGGTGTGTATCTACTAAACTCTAACCTCTGATCAGGCAGTCCCGCTTACCCAACTGCTTTTACGCTCGTTCTCTTGCATCAAGATTACTCCTATGTTTTAGGTGCGCTTATAAATGCAGAAATAAACATACACCAAGACATTTATCTACTGTTTACATGCCACACAAGTATCTATCATATGGTATTAAACCCGAAATCTTAGAAATCCCACATCTTAGGCGGCATTGTATCATAAAAATACAATTATATACCAACAACTGACAGAGAATTTTCCGCAACAATTATACATTAAGCAGATTATAACCGGGCCGGCGAACACAAAGACGCACCTTGTACATTGAATTATTAAAATAAACCATTTCGAGGTGCGGTTGCAAAGTCTCTCGTTGGTGGCTTAAGAAAGTTGGGAAATTCATCACAAAGGACAAAGGATCGTACACCGGGGGCCATTTGTTCAGCGCGCGTATTTGTTGGCGCCTAATTAAACATGAAACAGCGAGAACAGGTATATCAAGGGGCTTACGAGTGCCCCAACTACGTATGATTTTAACGTCGGCACCAACGGGTTATGATGGGTATACAATAAACACCAAGAATGGATAGGTATTTGTGTTTCATTTATATACAACAAGAAAAATATATTTTATAGGACCACGACCACCACGATTAAATTAGAACAGTGTATCCTATTTAATCAAGATCATATTAAATGAATGTTGTAAAGCCATATTGTAGCTACCTTAGATTTTGTCAGAAATGAGCTGACTCGACCGAGGTGCTACCTACCCATGTCATGTAATACTGACGGAAAGCGATGGCTTTGTTGTCGTGTTTGGTTCGGTGAGTGAGTTTGCTGGTGGCTCTACACCTTTTTCCTCCTCCCATCCATCTCTTATCTCCCATTTTGAGCAGCTAACAGCCCACCTACAACCCAAGTATCGTAGGTGTTCATGGGCGGTGCTAATCAACCATCAAATGAGCCCTTTGCTTGGTTGTCGCGCCCATGTGTAAAGATCATGGATCGTGGAAACTTAATGTACTTTCCTATTTCTCACCCACAGAATATATGGTTACTGTTCCTTGGTAGAATTTCCATAACACGGCATTGGTTCTTCCTTCTTCCAAAGTTGCAGAATTTGGCTAGGGATAAAATGACAAGGCACCTGAAGGTTAAATGAAATTAAATCCAAATTCATGGTTGTTGGTTCATAGACGATGCATTCTCAATGAATCTCTATGACCAATAGTGCATTTAACCATGTAAAATAACGCAACTTAATCAAAATTATACGAATGAAAATCATAATAATACATTATCTAGTTACCACTAAGAAAATTACGAGATTTACGAGTGAACAAATAAAGTAGCACTTAATTAGAATAAAATACACGCTGTACAGAAAAGCGTTGTAATTTTTTGCTAGATTTTTAACTAACCTCCCTTTGTTAATTATAAAACAGAGTTTTAATAGAAAAATTACGACGATTCAGTTGTTCACCGGTTTTGCAGAGACTTCGCTTTGCAGACTTAGGTTCTTTTACAAGATCAGACGCGTTATCTTTTGAAACAATACTTATTGTACATTAAAGTGAGATCTGCAAACCACAATAAAATTTAAGTATCATATCAATTACTGTCTACAAATCATGTATTTTTGTAGCGAAAAATTTACGCCAAATAAATTATTGCCGTACTAGGGAACCGGTACTGAAACTTCATAATTCACATGTAAGTTTCTGCTACACGAATTTATCGATCGAGTTATCAAAGTCAAATTCAATCATAAAATCTTATTCAATCATTTTAATATTTATAATTCTTTCACTGTTAGAAAGGAGTATTGTGCGTGAATGACATAGGGAATATTTTTCCTAAAGGAATTAAAATAAGGCATGAAATTTTATATCGAAATCGAAACCACTGATGCTATTTCTATGAAAATTTGTACTTTAACTCCTTATTGGGTCGGAAAAGCAGTATAAAGGACTGCAGTTACGTTGAGTTTAAATATAAAACGGTTAGTACTAGAAATAATATTTCTGATGTGGACTGGAGTCGAACAGAAACCACTTAACCGGGGTGATGCCAAGCCGACTAGTACATAACTAAAGCTAATAAAGTTATACTGATATGGCTTAGTATCTGTCACCAAACCAACCAATAAATTCAAAAACAGCAAACTGTTATGAAGCCATCGCAGTCGGCCAGCAATAATATAATGCATTAGCATAAAGCATTAATTTAACCAAAACCTTTGAGTATGAAAACGGCAAACACTTACAGTTTCACATAAGCGACCTCATTTCGTTAATGAGAGCAATCCACAAACATTTGCATACACACAGCCGTGTTGTCTGCCTATCGGCTAACACTTTGCAATCAGAACCAATACACCAAATATTAGTAGTTGCCCAAGTGAAAATTGATATTGCCAGCTTACCGCCTCGTTCGGAGCAACTCGTTTTGCTAATTTGAAATGCCTCTATACGCATATGTATAACTAGTTCATAACTTGTGTGTGACTTAACGTCCTCTATTTGATTAAGTATGTCGCATCGATTGATATTGTTACAGTAGTTCATTGCTTGTTTAATTATTTAGTAAATGTCGGACTGATTAATGCATGTGCTGTGAATGGTTAAGTCGCTGTTGTCTTAGCTACACTTTAGGCAGCCCAACCAATGCGGTACCATCATACAAAATTCCTGCAGAATTACAACCCAATTGTAGAGAAAATCCATGCACATACTCAGTATCCCACTGTGGATTTGGAGCTATAGATGTATTTATCTGGTTCTCGTCTGAATTCTCCTTTGAGTCAATATTATTCATTGGTACTGTTTTTATTTCGTACTTGCTGACCAGTCGTAGAATTTGAAGTTTTTAATACCTATCTATCGACAATGCCTACCACACGCATGTGTAAGGGTGACAAAGATCATTGCCAGTGGGCTTTATACGTATCATATTCTCACGAGCCGACGTAGAACAAAACGAAACTCGAAATGTACGACTATGTGTTTGTCTAATTACTTAGCTCCGATACTCCGAACAAAGAGAAGTGAAATAACAAATCAAAATGCAAATAAATCTTTCCATATATCGTGCAAGCAATCTCGTGGCTATTTCATATCTCGCTACTAAATAAGCCTACTAAGAATTCATGAGAGCCTCGGGCTTAATTGTGAATTCCCAATCATATACGACTTGACGATCCGATTCTAATTAAACGTTCAGCTGTATTAAGGACCGACTTCGGACCAAATGGTCCACATTCGCATCGCAGTTTTCCAAAACGAAACTCTCACAACCAAATAAAATATTCTATTAGCGAAATCCGTTGCTCATAACTCACTCAGAGGTGAGTTCTGCGGGCATGGCAGGTGGTCTTAATAAATACGAAAATGGCCTATCGTCGAGTTAGTAATAAATTCAAAAGGCAATCAACGCCACGGGGGCGGGTAAAAATATTAATAGCCGAGAAATAATTATGTATTCATGACTTCCAACGTCGGCGGGATGAAGCGGGACCAAAGTGGCGGGTAAACTAAATCCGCGGGGATTGGGCGCAGCCCCCCGACCCCGCGACCACCACCGGACCCCAGACCCTGCTCAACTTCCATTTTAACTGCAGAGATTACTGGTCATTACGGGATTTATTGATCCCATCATATTTCAATAAACACGCTCGTAATAATGTACCGCGTGATGTTACCTATTAAAAGCTTTAAAGTTTCGCTACAACTTTTACCTTTATACTGTGCAAAATGAACGTTGTAAATTTAATGAATTTCATATTTCTCAGGGTTATTATTGGTAATGTAGGGTTATTATTGATATTACAGGGGTTCGTAGTCGAGCTTGTATCGTGCGAACTGTGCGAACGCTGCAATTATGTAATATGGGGTCGGATATCCTACTGCTACATATACCTATATAAGATACAATTTTGAATTAATCGGTGCACTATAGAGACTGTACATTCATCTAGTTTGTTAGCAATTTGCAATATTTCATTGGCACTTACAGTAATATATCTCTACTGTGAATTAGATTTCGAATATGAACAGTTTAATTTTTGAGATAGATCCGGGATGATATTATACGCAGATCAAATACTGGTGAAAGCTAGTCCAAAACAAATGCGTGTCGTTTTCGGTCGTGACACTAACCGACCGTCATGATAGTGGCGTACAAAACAGACAAATCAGTTGTTGTCCGGGTGCGAGTCATCAATCAATGGTTAATCCAACGATGCAACATCGCGGGGCGCGTGCGCACGTCCGTACGGGCGTGCACATAACCGCTGCCAGAAGCGGTCGGCCGGAGTACGTAATTCTGCCGTAGCGAGCCGACGACAATGCCGCAATCGGAGCGGCAATCTGCATAATGGATTGCTCGGCCGAACGCGTCGTCCGGTCGCCGCTCATTCAATTGTCGCGGTCGCCAATGTGTCGCACGGTTATTATGGAATACGGAATTAATAATTTCACGGGTGTGTACGCACTTGCCGCCGGGTTAGCTGCCTTTTTATGTATGCTAAGACTTTTTTCATAATTATAAGACAATTTTACTTATCTCAATAGGTATGAGATTGGCTATGGTAGCGCTGGCTCTAAGGCAAAAAGTAATAAACTTCCGTCCAAGTGTGAGGTGAATATTATGTATATACATGGGTTCTATATTATTTAAAAACGCTATTACAGCCTCAAAACGCAATAAAATCTGGTCTGGAAACGTCTATTCAACTAACAAATATTTCCAGATTAATAATGAACCAATAAAAATAGTTTTTGCTTTTAATTTGAAATACAGATTAATGTTACCAAAACATTAAACATGTTTATATTATATACGCGTGCGTTTTGTCATTCAATACATAATATGTATTATGGTTGATTAATTCAAAATGCAACTCGATGTTAGTCCAAATATATGATATTCCGCAGTACCAGACAAAATATGCATGTACTAATGGCATGATATTGAAACTGTGAGCTAAGTTGATATTGTGTTGCAAATTGCACGAGTTAGTTTGAAATAGGAATTCAAAATGTGAAGTGACAGTACAGATAGTGAGCTTAGCCGTACGTGTCCCGGGGGTTCTTTGCATATTTGACAAACTGTTTTGTCAAATTCTAATCACTTATTCAACAAATAGGCCACTATGGCCCTCTGCGCATTGACGAACTGAATGTCATTGCCACCAGAGGGCGTCAGAATCATTCCATGAGTTAATAATGTAACTCGGTATTTTCATTGTTTATTCATAGCAGCTATGTTGTTTCGGGGCTAAAGTTCTAAACCTGATGAATATTACTATACTTTACTATTACTTTTAAAGTTTCCACTAGTTGGACTGATAATCTGATGAAGGTCGTAGCAAGTCGCTGGATGCAGATCATTTTCGAAAATATTTGTGGAGGAGTTCTGACTTTCTGTGGCATAAAATGTTGATTTGTTTCCATGCAGTCTGCAATTGGTCAATTTTGAAATTTGATCATACCCCTTGATCGTGGCTTAATCAGACGTAGAACGACTTTATCCAAATTCTAGCGATCAACTTTGTTTTAGTCATTTTTCCGGGTCACAAGTCATCACCGTTTACAAAACATTTCGTCAAACATACGTAGAGTCCAATGTCCAGATTTCAATCCTTTTAAGGCAATAGGGTATTTGACTCATTTTTTTTTATTGGATTAATCAAAAAGTATCCATATCCGAAATCTAGCAAACAAAGAATTTTCTAAATCCATTCAGAATTAAACAAGTTAGAAACTTTTTAAATCTAGTAGTGGGGGTAATAGAAAAGGGATGCAAAACAAAGTAAGTGACGTCACTGTGCATTATAGTGCATAATAGCGTGCGGGTGTGAAAGAGACGGTAAGATGTCCCCACTACGTCCCCACTCTTTCATTTAAAATACTAATATTTGCCTCATGTTACAAGCTACTTTATCACTGTTTTCACAAAACTGTTTTGTTTTAATAGCGCTTCTGTTTGTCTGCAAAATAATACAAAAATTCGATTATAGTCAAATACCCAATTGCCTGGAGCAAATGTAGTATTAGAGCAGTAGGTACTGTAGCAAATTTTTTTCCAATATCAGCGACGCCTGTGAAAAAGAACATTAATTAAATTTAAGATAAACTTGAATTAAATTAGTTTAAGTAAAATGATCCCTCTCAATCATACTCTCGTTGTAGAAGAGGGATCATGCCCTGCAGTGGGATGTATTATATGAGCTGATACAATACAGTACAAATAAAATGAAAATTTAAACAATTCCACGCTTTTTTACATAATTACATAGCAAAGCTACACTGCATCTCAAGGTAAGAGTGAAATTCTGTACTTCAGATAGTTGATTATTAGCAGACCAGATAGGCAGACGACATAGTTTATAATTCACACATTGTCTCTTCAATTTCTTACTAATTCAAGAAAATGAAAGTCCCGTAACTAGAGTAATAAGTGCAATAATGTGTAGTGAGGCAGCCGAGCAGCGGGCAGCGGCGCGGTGCCACCGCAAGATGTACGGCTCAATAACGCGCCTTAATCTAAGCCGGCCTCTCAGACGCTACAGATTTACCGCCCACATATTACACGTGCTCATGTCGCCTACTACACCGATATAATACTGTATACAAACATACCTGATGCCGAAGATAACACAAAAATAAATAACATTGTTTCAAATATATTTTTTAGTACACGTCCTGAAATAAATATGATTTATATATTATTTTGTAAATTATTAATTAATTCTTTATCTTTTTTTTTTAATTTAGAATAAACAACCAGAACTCGAGAACATCTAAGTAATATTTTATGAAAGTGAATGAAGTAAAGTGATGTCCGAAAGAAATGAACATGTAGATTGTAGAGTATAGGCAAACTCTGGGCTGAGGCCCACCTACATATATTGAATAAAGGTTTACGCAATCTACAAATAATACTGGTTTCAATTGAAAATATAAAACTACTCAACCGGTACGTAGCCTTAGAAATAATTGTAAAAATCGCCTGCAGGCAACTCAAACGGCGAACACTAAAAGCTAATCACAGCAATTCGTGCATCAGAATGGTCTCTATTAAAATAACTAATCCGGCCGTTCCAGTTACAATGTCAGTACAGTAATTGAAATCCATGAACTGCGCAGCCGTTGCCTGCATGAGCCGTGTGGGTCAATACAAAAACACAATGGATCCGGCACAATGGGCCCCATTCAACGGTCTTAAATGGTCGCAGCCAAATGGAAATTTCACTGCTGCCGAAACTATCAGCTGTAAGTTGATTTTTTCTGCTTCAACACAAATGGCGCGATTTTAGCTTATTGTGCTCCCTGCGCAATTAATGCAGACATTTTGAGATAGGCCTTGGCTATTCAAAAGACTGGCTTCTGGAAAGCCGGGGCTCGCCGCCGCGCCGCGCCGGATTCTAAAGTTAGGTTCTGCAAATTTACATACATTAAAAATTGCTTTTATACAATTGATCCCTTATCTATTAAATGTTATATAATTATGGTACAGCTAAACCATAGACTTGGTGTCTACACGCTATACATAATAAAAATAACACTATTTCCTGACAAATTTACTGCAGGTAATTTGGTGATTTAACTTTAAACAACTTAGAAGTTACCCATAGTTTCGGTTGTTGACTGTTTCACCTATATTTAGTAAACATAGCCTTGAAAACATTTACATTTTTTTTGTATTTATCTCTCCATATGGTCAGTGACGTACAGTAAATTACTTTAATTTCCTTATAAATATTCCCAAGTGGATATAATTATACTAGTGCACGAAGAGTGCGTGTATGATATAGGAGCAGGAGGCTCGGGTGGGCGGTGCGGTCAGTAACGAGCGTGCAACATATCATTTGACTGCCGCTGCCGCTGTGAAATCCAAAATTCCTCTCTGTACCGCGTTAACGACGTGATTCCCTGTTTGTGAACTTATTGCACTGCCTCGCTTCATTGCGCCTGTTATTTATGCGCTGTTCTGATCTGTTTTATTCTAAAAGGGATTAAGACTAACAATAAAATTTAAGTTTGTTTTTTATTCTAATTATTCAGGCACCGTAGATAAAATTTTGCATTTCTAAATTAGACAAACACGAATCGGACCTGGACAAACACGTTCATGACACTGACGCGTTCTCCACCATTTCAGGACGGGGTCGCAATTTGGCCAGGATCGAATATTATTAGTAAAAAGGAGAGTAAGAATAATGAATAACATTTCATATAAAATTTTCAGCAGTTTTATTTTTAGCGGTAGGTATGTTAAATGTGAAGTTTTCTAATGAAGTGCATAACATAGAGACTTTCTATTAGCTTCTTATGTTTCCTCCTCATTTTCTTCAAAAATGCATTTTGGAAGTTTCACTCATAACGTGTTTCGTAGACAGCACGGTGTACAACGTGTACGAGAATTTTATTATCTGAAAATATAAACAATACAATAAAATTCATGTCCATTGATATTGTATAGACGATGTTTGCTTACACAGAAAAACACAGAATATCGAAATAGAAATATTATTAATATTTTTGCACGGTAAAAAAATTGTTTTCTAATTTTATGATGCACAAACAGCGAATGTGGTCTTAAAGCTTAAATTTATTTTCACTGTTCTTATTAGGCCTTCATAAGATATTATTTAGCATCTATTTTAAGAAGAGGAAATACATTAATTCTACTCCACTGAAGAAGACTTACAGCTATAAAAGAGTCGAGTGCCAGGGGTATTATTCCGGCCACCCGCATCGCCAAAGGCCGCGACCAGCGCGACATCGCAATCAGCATCGCGCCACGGAACCGCGGAGAGGACAGCCTCCACTCGCTTAGGTACAATGACGTGTTTATAGATTCACTCTATAATAAATATATTAGGTTTTATAAGCGGCATTGTTATTGTGCGTGATGGCCTGTTGGTAACGGACCAGACGCGACTGCCAACATGTTTACGGCGGTCGCGGGTTCAAATACCAGGACACATCTCTTACTTTTCAGCATCATGTATGTATTGATAGTCATGTCACTATAACGGTGAAGGAAAATACCGTCACACCTGGAAACCTGCATACCATAGCGATTTGGAAGAATTTCTATGGTATATAAAAGTCCGCCAAACCGCGCTAGGCCAACATGGTGGATTATACGGCTTAACACCACTCAATCGTATTCTCAATTGTAGAGGAGGCCCGTGCCCTACAGTGGGACGTACATGGGCTGGAACAGATTGTTTTTGTATCCACTTACTGTAGCAATTGGGCGGATGTACTGGGGTGGAACCTTGTTCCAACGAAACGTGGCCCTTCAAGCTCCACTGTTCTGCTTCGTTTTGTAAATAACATTATCGCGAGCGCAATCCTCCTTTCCTTCTCCTAATTTGAGAAGTCAGCCATGTTCTGACCACCCAAATGGAGTGAATGCCCATAGGTAGCGGTAATCCCTTGCCATCAGGAGTTCCCCTTGCCGGACATAGCTATCCGCTGCCACCTTACCATCGCTTACTTTAACGAAAATATAGTTTGTATTGCAGATGTCAGGCAGGCAGTATACTGCCATCGGATAGATCCCAAACTCGATGTTCTGTCCGATTCATTTTAAGAACAACTAATTTTTATGTAATTTCCAATATTACAAGTTACCTCAAATCTCACAAGATTTCCGTAATAACAGTAGAGTAACACTTGAATCAACAATATACAAATCAAAGCCATCAAAAAGACGAATTGCACCGACAGTACGTCCGTCTGAAAAGAAAAATTTTACATAAAAAGAGAAATTAAATAAAAACACCCACCAGTAACATACATAGTCCTGATTCCACTCTAAGATCGAGTCTTGTGACATGGGTATCAAAAACTGAGACTTTTCGGTCTTACAAACACCCAGACTCAAAATAAATGCCTGTGGATCACACAAACATTTGTCTCGGTCCAACCAATTGCCCACCGAAGCTGTCCACGTCTGTATGCTATAGCAGTCACATAATAAGATGATAATCCATAACATTCATACCTCTTACAAAAAATAAAAATATACAATATATAGAAACGTAAACGGCAAATAAAGGCGGTTATATAAGGGATTTATACGCTTTAAGTGGTGCATACAAGCGGGAGTCCAGAGGAAACCGGCTAATAATAGAAAATTGACTCTGCAGACTGTCAGCTGATCACGCCGCAGCCGGACCGATTGCGAATATCCTCTTTAACCGTTGCAATATAAAGTACTTTACAATACGACTCAATGAAGATTGACAATGCTATTTTAGTAATAACCAATTTACAACCAATTTTCCTGTTAAAATTGTAAGTGACCTCTTTAGAATGCAACTTTGTTGCTGGATTAACAGCTTGTTATTGACGATATATACAATCTAGAAAATTATAAAGGTGTGGACAGACGTCTTGACAATAATCGTACAATGTCTCTGAACGGTGACTTCTTTCAACAATCCTTGTTGTAAGACTTATGGAACGCCTGTATTCAGCGTTGAAAATTCCGAAATCGAAACTTTAACTTTATGTATGTATGGGCAAAGAGACCTTGTAAGAGGTTCGTCGACCATCAATCCTCTTTGCTTGTATTCATAAACTCCACCCAAACCAATCTGTCCGTGTATCTCAAGGGGATGAACTTCTCATATATCTCAGTTCTAAATTAATGATGGTTAGAGAAGGTCTCTTATCATGCTCACGTATTTACTAAAAAACCTCAAAGTACATATATAAGGTATATCAAGAATACGACCGAAAACGAAACCAGGTGGCATTATTAGTGACTTCAGACACAATGCAATTAAAGATTTCGCAAAAAAAATCGTCAATATTTTTTTGTATTTTTTACTTATCGTCGTATTTGTGTGATAAATATATAGTTTACGCCAAATAATGATGTACACCCTTTTATTTCTAAAGACGCAATGGTGCGTAAGGGTTTAAATTAATAGTTTCGCAAAAACTAGGTATTTTTTATCACCATATATGAAAAATTAAAAAAAAATATAGACGATTTTTTTTGGGAAATTTTTAACTTGCATTGTGTCTGTAACCACTAAAACTACCACTAAAACACCTGTTTTCGTTTTCCGTCGCAGTCTTGATACACCCGGTGTAGCTGTTAGCCATATTTAAACTTAATACAGCACTGAAGACGAGCAGGCTGCACAAAACAATGTGCAACGGATTCGATCCACGAACAATTAAAAAAACAAACGAAAAAAATAATTTCTTCGTGCATTGGTGTTGATTTCAACAGGACAAAAAATAATATATAGGTACTTATATACGGCCGCATCATAACTAGGTATGAATACCATTACCTACCTCACTCAACTTGTAAATGACCATACATATAGTGGCCGATGACGTAAGAAATTGTAAGGAGATGGATGGATTGAAAACACTGTTCACTTCCTTTATATACCTGAAAATTGTAAAGAGTATAAGTACAAAAATCTGTTGGTATCCTTTACATAATTCCTTTTCCTCAATAAATAATAGATAAATACACCTAACAGTCACAAACATAGTCTTGACCCCACACTAGATCGAATTTGTTTCGTGCGGGGATCGAACCCGCGGCCTCTCGTTTCTCAGCTGACGTCCAACCAACTGCGCCACGGAGGCTGCCAGCGAAGAAAAATTATAGCAAACCGCGCCATCTACGTAAGTATCACGGAACTATACTGTGGTTTAGTTTTCCAAACTTTGTTCTGACAGAACCCTTATTGGAGATGTGAACGTGCTTATACAGTTTAAACGAAAAGTCCAAACAGAGGTAGCAAATCTTATGCGTTTCCTATATTTATGGCGCTCTTGATAAGGGTCTATACGACGTGGCTTAACATTTTCAGACGTTTGTCCGTTTGATCCTAATGGAAAGCTACAATAAGCAAACCACGTGATGACTAATGAAGAACTCTAACGACATGGATTCCTCATACTCAGAATAGAACCCATAAATAAGTAAGTTTATAGAAGATCTACGCAGCTAACAACGACAGCGTAAAATACGTATGTCCGTAAAATACACTCGATGCAAGTTTTAAAAATAAATAATATCTACCAGACAAGCCTTTCGTAGCGTTTGACAATGTGCACAAAATTCGTATACAATTTTTCCTCGCCCATGTGTTTGTAAACGGGTCGATGTTTATATATCTCTGAACCTCTGACGTCAAATAAATGTGTCAAGTTGTGTTTAATCATCTTCAACTGGACTTGGGCTTGCGCGAAATAAGTTGCAATGACGCAGTCCAAAGCTAGGTGGCCGTAGCCTATCCACAGCATTGGAAGGACTTGCATCAGGCATAACATTACGTATCTGCAAAGAAATAGTATCACAATTATCCTTCTGTACAGCTAGAAAATCAAAACGAATTGACATTTAATTAATGTAAATAATAATGTAGAAGATGGCAGATTGTCGAAGGCTCTTTCCACCTCCCGTTCTTTTTTCTCTTTCTTCCTGTTGCATTTTCAGAACCTTGTTACGCCTCTACGATGATACGATCCAAGTATTGTAAATCACACGGCAGAAAATACTTACCATCAGAAGAGCTCGATTTCGGACCTAAGTAATAATTAAAATTTAAAAGAGGTGGTTTTTGTGCACTTTTCTCGTAAAACTTATCTTAGATGTTGCGACATTGTTATTTTATCATAACTTTAATTTTAAGATCACATTCCATTTCAATTTTGTTTTCGTTCATTTTAAACTGCAACCCAATTTAGGCAATTAAAAAATGTTAATTACCCCGTCCAAGTGTCACTTTGAAAAGGCACATAAAAAGGTACAACGGTAGTATTGTCCCTGATCCTTTGCACAATATGCGATACGGGCCAGCAAGCTGCAGTAAATGAGATGAAGATGTTCATGCTCCTCGACAGACGATGCATTTCATTCACGTTCTGGAGTAGATACTGTTCGTCTTCTACTTCATTTGCGGCGAACATAGGATCTGTAAGACGTATGTTTTATTCCTATCCAGCATTTAACTTGTTTACAGAAATTCTACTGCTAAACACAGGCCTCCACCAAAAAGTTGCAAAGCGACTTCTTGTCAATTTTCTACTCTTTCGACCTTCAGGTTATCTGAAGATTCATAAGCGAATATACTATCATTCGTCATGCTAAGAAGTTTCTAACCGAGCATACTTACGCCAACTTTATCTGTTGTAGTAAGAGAACTATTAAATTACAGCATGTAGAAATTCATCATAATATGAATGCTTATCTAACCATACTAACTACATCAATGATTTCTTGGTACGTAGCCTAAGTTCCGAACTGCATTTATTTTATTGAATAACATAAAATATTCCTTTCCACTCCTATTTGACGCTAATGCTCCAATTGTTATACCAATTGAGTAGACAATTAATTATGGATAAAATACAAATTTCAGTTGTTTAATTCGATGATACTCATGCATTGTGCACAGCTGCGGGCGGCCCGGTGGTAAATTATGTCCGGATTAGTCGCACTTTTGTTTATGAATTTATATAATTTACCGCAACTTTCGTGCTAATGTGATTAGTTTTAAATGATAAATGGTTGGATTATCCGTAAAACCATTACGCCTTTCTATTATTTTTATTAAAGTCAAGTGACTTCATAACTATACCGTGGCTAATGGCTATGTTACGCACCTGAAATGTTTCTGTTTATGCATGAGAATATTAGCTATACTTCGTTTGTTGTATACATTATATTCATGTGTGTTAAATTGCATGATTTATAAGAGTTGTTTTTTTGGTTCATGTTACCCCTTCCACAAATTAAACCAAAACATCGTGGACCTTGTGGAATCTTCATGATCCTTTCATCACTTCTGACACCCATAAATACTTACCATCCAGCAATTTATTAATCTTATCGATTCTTGAGCCATATAAAGTCAGTGTTAGCACTTTTGCAAATAAATTTATTTGAGGTATTTCTGTCATCAAACCTTCAATGCGCAGATCTGGCGGATTATTAGGCTGCAAAAATGCCAAAAACAACTTCTAAGAACATTTCCAAAGCAAAAGTAAGTAAGTACATCGCAAAACTTACCTTCAAGATAAAAATAATATGTTGCAGGTTGTAAACAATAACTATGACCAAAGCCACGGACCTGTAAAGCCTGTGACACGCTTTAAGACAGGCATTATGTTCGCCCAAAAGTCTGTAATACCCGGCCCAGATTAAAATGTTGTACACAGCTGAAAACGAGTCAAACGGTTTCACTTTGTTCGAGTCCATTTTTGTGAATTTCCCGATGATTAATGTGAAGCTCCACGTTTAATGAACGTGTAATTAACGTTTGCCCATTGCTGCTCATTAATTACGTCTAATTCTATTTAATAGCCACTTTACTGTACTAATCGGTAGGATTAGTGAAAAAATTGATCTAAAATGTTATTGAATAAAGTAACGGTAAAATTTTTGAATTTATTTTTCATGTAATTCTAAAAGCATTCAAGGTTTTCAAATTAAGTATCTCAAAACTTTAATAAATTACGTTTTCGTCTGCATAGAACTACGGTTTAGTGCCACAGCAATCTTGATTTTTTTCTGCGATAGAAAGTAGCTCGACTAATTACTCGGCCCATAAACCAACAGTGAAACAAAACAAGCACGTTGCTTAGTTACTCGTAGAAGAAGGCTAAAATAAAACTTTTGCATTTACGCTACCAATTATTTGTAATATTTGCTACTTTATAAAGAGGCTCACCTATTGCATGTATGGAGTAATACCTTTTTTATTTACCTATATTAAGGTGTAAAAGGATTCAGGAAAATATTTGCTTTTCCTAACTGCTATCTATGTGCTTTTTTTTTTATTGCTATGAATGACGAGACGAGCCTGCCATTCGCCTGATGGTAAGCGATACGACCGCTCATGGACAGTAGCAAAACCAAACAACACCATGAGTTACAAGGCATTGCTAGGCATTCCACTGCGCTCGCCATCCTGAGACATAAGATGTTAAGTCTCGATATGTCCAGTAGTTACTCTGGCTACAATGTCCTTCAAACCGGAACACAACAGTGCATTTACACTGCTGTTTGGCGGGAGAAATAGACATTGCGGTGGTACCTACCCAGGCGGCCTCTCACATATGAGAGACCTACCAAAAAAGTTGTACCTGCTGTCGTAAAGATTATGGCAGGACCAAATATACCTACTTTAAATTCGATCATACAAGTACAGAACCCACGTTATCGAACTCTGCTCACACTTGGCCACTTAATATAAAATAAACTATAAGACGATAATTATACCTGTTAAGGCGAAATTAATCAAATCAATAACTTAACATTTAACCTTCTTATTTAATAACTACTTATTGAATACTATCGTTACTTAAATATTTTTGAACGGCTTTTACGTTCATTTTTACATTATACATATATACATATCTCTCTCACCCTCTTTCTACATTAAACCACAGAAAGGCGACTACTGAACATAAGCCTCTCCAAAGGATCTCCGGATTAAATTCTTGTCAATAATAAAATATCCTGATTTATTAAAGAGACAATTCTTTGAGCAAACAAAAAAAACATTGAAAGCATCAGTTGAGCAAGCATTTATTTAGCATGTACATGTACTTAATATAGACAGATCGCATCAGAAGGGCGGGTGCCACACTTGGAACTGATTTCCATACTCGAGCTTCTTGCGCAGTGTGGCCTCGAAGACGGCGTCGCGCGCCGCGTCGCGAGGCGCTTGTGAGTCGCGCCCGCTCTCCCGGCTCACTTCACGCGCTGCCCGTACGAACTTCGACACTTGCGCTACGCTCTCACGCGCGTCGTCCATGGGAACCTTACATAAATGTAAATATTTCTCTTAATTTAGTAGTTACTTTAATTTAGATAAGTAATAAATTTTAATAAATACTATTTTTTTTATCCCAAAGCCAATGAAATACAGCACAAATCGATACAAAAACTTAAGTAATAAGTAATTCACATCCATAGTGACATTAACAATAAAAATAGTTAAACCTAATTTAGAATATGAGCTCACTTGATCGTCTGTGCAGAAAAAGTGTGGATAAATCCGCACCCACTGGCCCACGCGTCCTTTGGCGCGATCCCAGCGCACGCCGTTCCCCCACAAGCATTCGGTCATGATCCGCCGGCGCGTGGCGGCGGTCGCGTAACCGCCTTTCCATGACTCGTCCGTTCCGTCCGCCGGTGTAGGGGCCACACTCGATGTCGACTGAATACAAGGGAATTTTCTTCGTAAGCAGTACGTAGCCATCCAGTAATTGCGTAGCTAGTTATTTTATTGCTCCAGAAACACACTTTTTTACGATCACCATTTTCAGGCTTAATACATTTCAGGCTCCAAACACCATCAATTTAGAGTTCTTAAAGATGAACACTAAAATAGAGACATTGTGACTTGCCGCATTGGATGGATGATATACTGAGTCATGTAATGAAATGATTTAATGCTAATCCAGGAGAACAGGAAAATCGTACTTCGGAGCAATGTAGGCAGTAAGCTAGGTACCAACCTATATTTACGAAAAATACTAAAGAAAGATGAAATCTACTTAATTTTAGACGTTTAAGCGATACTATTAGGTTTTTAATATTCATGGCATCCAAAAAATCCTTGTCCGATTTTCCACAGACTACTAACTACGATCTTGATTAATCAAACTTAAACATTTCAATTGAAACCACAACGAATTAACAACCACAACTAAAAAGCCAATCCCCAATATTTACAATCGCTACGAGTATAATTTAGTGTGATCGGGGGCGATTCCGATGCTAATACCGTTACCTGGGGCTCGGTGTTGTCGGTGCCAGGTTCCGAGCTCGACCTGAGTGATCGACCGCCGTTCGACTCTCGGTTTTTTTCGGTTATCTCCTGCAAGTGTGTTTCATTTTTCATGGTGATTGCCAATTTGTGACTCTACGTTTGTTTGGTATTAGTGCTATTTCGTATTAGTAGTTTGTTTTAATTTGTGTTTTGTATCTTTTATTAAATTTAAACATACTGCTAACCACACCTATTTAGTGCATATTTTAGATGGGCCAGGAGAGGAGTCTCGACATAACAATTATTTGTGGAATACCAATCTAACTAAATAATAAGTAAATATTTTTTATTTGCCTCGTAGTCAGGACAGCAAGCGCCCCATTGCTAAGCGACCAACACTACTAAGGAACTTTGGCAATGCGGGGTTAATGATCAAACTGTTATCATTTGATATGAATGGATGAAATGACATGAAAAATATGGGTCTGATATTCCCAAAATAAATATAATAGTAACAGAGTTACATTAACATTGACAATATAATATTTATTACACTTGTGATTCGGATTTCCACCCCCAAAATGGATGAAAAATTTACCGAAAACTGCAGAAAATCTCTAAATACTAAAACTCTGGGGTAGTATACTACCCCAGAGTTTTAGTATAGTAGTAGGTATACTACATAGGTATATTTTATACTTTATTTTAACATTATTTTATCAGTAGACTTCTTGGAACGAAATATAATGATAAAATACTATGATTTTAACATACATACAAATCGGCACGCCTGCTTCCCATAGGGGTTGGCAGAGAGTAGAGACTATGGATCGCCTATTTACCCGATCCTATCACAATTTTTGCGTCTCGCATTCTCGTCGGTTTATGGTACTTCTGATTGTAATTACCCGTTTTTTTAGCCAACAAACAATAATTCAGCATATAATTATAGTCAATGTATGATTTGTACCAGGTACTTGTCGGTGGTGGGCGGCTGCAGCGTGACGCAGGTGATGGGCAGCAGGCGGCGGCGGCGGCGGCGCGGGGCGCGGCGCGGCGCGGCGGTGAGCGCGCGCGGCTGCGGCGCACGAGGACCATTGCTCTCGTCTTCTGAACTGCAACTGTGGTATTGTATTGTATTGTATCAGCCCATATATGTCCCACTGCCGGGCACGAGCTTACTCTACAATCGAGAGTACGATTGAGAGTAGTTAGGCGATATAGCCCACCATGCTGGCCTAGTGCGGGTTGGCAAATGTGGTATAAATATATTTTATTCATATGAAATAAATAAATACAATCCTGACTCCAAGCTAAGATCAAGTCTTGTATCGTGGGGTATCAGAAACTACGAGAGACATTTCGGCCTAACATACACCCAGATCCGAAACAAATCCAAACATTTGTCTCGATGCGGGGATCGAACCCACGACCGTTTCACAGCCGGCGTCTAACCAACTGGAAAAGTATGGAACTTACAATGTTTGTGTGAGGTACTTAGTAGAGAACAGAAGGGATTTAATAATACGGTCTTTAGATATAAATAGGTTTTTTTAATTAAATCTATAATGCAGTGATGAAGTAGAGGTGGAAAACGAGAGGAGTGCCAGGTGGTGTAGATTGTCTTTAGTTCTACACCAACGGTAGAGATACCCTCTCACCAGTACATTACTACCTGGACTACACTGCACTAACACCCTGTGAATAGTACTCAATGTGTATACAACACAAAATAAAAACTGAGCTCCTTCTAGCCAGAATCCTTATAGCCATTTTTAATATAAATACATTATCATGTCTAACAGTCACTCACATAAACCCGAATCCTGGCAACGACTGGAATAACGCCAAGTGAAGTTAATGAAGCAGTAAAAAAGTTCCCAAAAAAATTCATTTTGCAACGGATTTCGTAAGCTCAGCTTGTCAGGAATTCAACCATTCACGCTGAAATCGACGTGGGCAACTTACTGTCTGTACAATTGTTGTAATAATTATTTTACATGAATTGAAGATTCGGATACACACAATGAAATGGTAGGCAGAAATGTAGCCAGCATGTTTTCACAAAAATAAACCACTCCAATAAAACATCGTTCAAACCGGGCTTTAATGCAAACGGCTCCAAATGTTTGCAATGTAATACTACCTAGTAATATGTGGTACAGGTGGACCCTTTAGTAAAGACAGTCCTGTATGCTTCATCGGAAGCCCCAGCAGGTCGAACAACTCGTGCAGCATCGGTTGTTTCACTGTGATGTCCGCCTCGCAATCCGCTGCCAGGGCTGGCGAGAGATTCACCTGAAATATTTACGATAAATAAATATTAAATATATGTACGTCATAAGCACTGTTGTGTTCTGATTCAAAGTACCCCTTAGCTAATAATTACAATGTATTAAGATATTTAACGTCTGATACCTCGAGGTAAAGAACGCAATGCAATGCCATGTACAATATAGGGCTTAATAATTATAATTAGTTTTGAATGGTCTTCTTTATAGGGAGACACGTCTGCCATTAGACGAGCATTCCTCTCGTCATTCTTAATAATCACTGCTTATGATTAAAATATTGCTCATCTCATTAATCTCGCTAATAACAAAAATAATGTCAATCGCTATTAAGATTAACATAACAAAAGACTATCACCTCCAACAGCCACGGCTTGAGAGCGTCATCAAGCAACACATCGAAGCCGTAGAACTCGAAGCAGTTCCTGACGGGTGGCGTGCCAGTGGCCTGGGCGAGCAGAGTAAGCGTCACCAGCGCCCGGATGCGCTGCCACACCAGCCACTCCATCGCGCCCCATCTGCCCACCAGCGCCCGGCGGACCTGCTTCAACGTCCACTTGCAACCTGGAATTTAAGGGCGTTCTTTTTTTTGAATATTTCCAAAGCATGGGGTGTTCTTATTCCAACCAAGGCAAACACAAGATGTGGAAAGAAATTGTGGCCAAATAACACATAACATCTGTTTCTTCTCTTAATATACTAATATGAGAATAAGTGGAAAATGAGTTCCCTATGTACCAACTGGTACAATTTGCTATTCCTATTTATTTTATTGTAACTAAATTGAATAATAGGGACGTTTAATTTCAAGCAGAAACTCTATTTTTGGTGTTTTGAGAAACACGATGTTCGAGCAGTTAGATGTATAAAATTAAAATTGCTTTGGCAATACATTATGAACACATGTTGTGCCGTTTTTATAAAGAAGTTGAGTAAAAATATAGTACAAATGTGTCTTACCACTGCCAATTCTATCTTTACATTCGGCGTATCTCGGCCCAGTCTTATTCAATGAAGAGTTTGTCAAATGTCTGTACGGATTGTGTATGTCGGACAAAGAGTATTTGTCGGTACCTGCAATATTACGAACATTATCACTTAAGATCTACAGTGGTGTTAATAGGTACTATATTTACGGATATAGAAGCAAGGTGTATCAAAATAGACGATGTCTTTTGGACTGTTATTATTTGCTCACGTTCAAAATGATTAATGGCATCACGCAAATGTGTTTAAGTAGAATGCTAGCTCACGAGGTCATGACGGTGTTAAGCTAATGTAACTAGTTGTGTGGAAATGAAATATTTAGATGCAATTAACATTAGTTCAACACGCTGGCCTTGTGGCAGTTGGCGGACCTGAATTGACACTAGGTAAAAATAATAAAATATTACCGAATCTAGCGAGTCCTTCAGCGTACATGTAGGCGGTGAGCGGCCGGTAGCTGGGCACGCACACATAGAGCCGCAGGTCGAACTTGTAGCCCGCGATGAGCAGCGGCCGCTCGATGTACCGCTGCACCACCGCCGCCGTGCCGCAACTCATCTCGCACACGCTCTGAAATTATTCAGATATTCCTTTATTTATAATACTATTAAGTAAATGAGATTTGTACTGGTTTCAACATTACTAGAGAACCCTCAGTGAGATTGGCGTGTTTGTACTACGGTACGGTTACAAAGCTGAGGTCTCGGGTTCGAGTCCCGGGTCGGGCAAAGTTATATTGGATTTTTCTATTCATTATCAGTCCGGAGTCAGGAATTTGTGCCCGATATGGCGATAGGCTCGCCCCCTATCACATCGTGGGACGGAACATACAAGGCGAAACGTGGGTGTCCTGGTAGCACCTCTGCCTATCTCCTCTGGGAAAAAAACCGTGAGTATGTATGTACAATGTATTACATAAACAAATAAACGAACCCGGAACAAGAATATCCCTCTGCCCTGACTCTGGGCGACCGGCTTGTGAATCCACACCACATTGTTGGTATCGGAACCCTCGTCGCGCCGCAGTCGAGAACACTCCGACACCAGCTTCGCATACTCCAGCGGTAAATGGTAGCAAGGCGGGCTGGAAACAATATCAACACAAATATTTAATAGAAAAGAATAGACTTGGACACTAAACTTATAATATAAATTAAATATAACTATGTTAAGTCCATCCGTACGATCATCATTTCAAAGACAAACGATTACAAGAAAAAGATTTGATACTCAATGAGGTTTTGGCACGCAACAAGGTATTTATTATTTAATACATATAATTATAAACTAACACAGATTTTTATATAACTCTACTTATCGTGTATCCCGAACAATAATAAAAAAAGGCAGCCATAAAAACAACCGGGTGTTGTGCGGCACCACAATTCCGTCAGCGAAAAAATTATGCACATAATAACAATGAAAGACAATGATGAGCGCGTCCTGTGAAATGGCGCAAGCAGTAAACTTTTACCAATTTCTATAAGCATTTAATGGTAAACACTGGCATATCGTAAAAGCATGTTATCGTGGGGCCATCAGGTGCTGGGACGCGTAAAGTTTCAATCGACGAAGTGAAGAATCAGTCGCTTGCAGCACGCAACACTTTGAATGCGACGAGGACCGAATGATCTTTAGAATAGTGTTAGCTACAAGTAAGGTTAGTAGCTACTAGCTTGTATGACTTTAAGACTTATTCATCTATTTGGTAGGCTCACGACGTGCTTTCTCTTCATCACAATTTTTAATTATCAAACTCCAAATTGCCGATGATTCTGAGCAACACGCTGAACCTCATGTTATCATTTATATTATCATTATATTATGAGTTGATTAAACAACAAACCTTATGTTTAGTCGGAACGAATGCAATCCTCATATTGTTACAAATACATATTTTAAAGGAAGTAATTAAAATTCCTTGGACTTTAACCTTTAAAAAATGCCGCTGAATCCACTTAATACAACTGAACTTCAACTTATTGCCTTTTGACATTCAATTCAATAAAAAGTGGCGTGTAGCCCGCAGGAATACACAATTAAGTCCATAATTTAAAAGGTATTAGCTTTTTCAATGGCACCAGTAATGGACGTAAAACATCGGGCCCAAACAGCTGGGATCCATTCTGGGTGCAAACAGCACGCGATATTCGGTACCACTTGGAGTAATTGCTATGCAAGAACCGCTCGTTAATATTCTCAAAAATAATTTAATACCACCATGAACTTTCACCTTCCTACAAGACACTGGGATTTATCAAACGACTCTTCCAATTTCAATGTAATTCAGTATCGCACGGAATTATCAATTATTATTGAACTTGGCATAACCTTTGCTCTGTTTTATCATTGCTAATAAATTTCGTCATGGGAATCAATCATATTATCTAATAGTTTTTGCGAGTGAACCTAAACAATAAAAGCATTTTTTTTAAATAATTCAGTTTGATCGCTAGAAATTATGCACCTTTTGAGTAAAATTTGCGGGTTTTTTCTTATAGATTATTATAATGGACAATGTTACTAGGTATGCCAAATCGCTTGAAATGTTGTCTCAGTAAAGCCTTTATGTATACAAACACACTAGTTTTTGTTGTAGTCAAAAATACCTAGTAGTTTTGATTTTATAGGTATTCAAAGTTTTGAAAAATATCAAGTCCCGCTACAGTCGCGTGATCGCTTGTGACGTCATTTCACAACGCGCCGCACGGGCCACGACTCGCTTCGTATCAAATCGCCAGCGATTATAGTAGTTGTAATAGCTTGCGCAGTGTTTTGTTGTTGGTTTTCGTTCGCGTATTAAGTTAATAGTTTAATATGTAATAGTAAATATTATTCGATTAATAAAATGGATGAAGGATTCGAAAAAGGGCAATCGGATAATCTACCTAAAATAGATGGATTAATGGTTGCGCATTACTTAACAACAAATAGTGATTTCGTTGCCGCCGAAATGCGAGGAATAAAAATGCAACGGTAAGTGAAATTTCCGTGCTACTACTTATGCTTAATAGTTTATCTGTTCTAAATTGTTTTATCAAAACAAAATACCCAACTAATGTCGTAATGGAAGAATGCAACTCAAATAGTAGAACTACCTACCTACCATTAAATTTGTAAGTTAAAGACAACAAATATGTATGTATTATAGTTTTGTAGCTATTGGTAGGCACGTATGTATAATATAGGTAGGTAACGCTCTTCTTAGTAAATTTAAATGAATACATATATACCTATATTGATTTATTGCAAACTAGCTTCCGCCAGCAGCTTCGCCCCAGTTTCCCTCAGAAGCTGTACATTTTCCCAGTATTAAAAGTAGCCTATGTGTTATTCCAGACTTCGTCCAGATCCTTTCAGTAGTTCCATTTTTTCGCATATTAACGTCCTTTGGAACTATAAAAAACAACTTTTCTGACGAATTGGTAGTTGTGTTTGTGCATTTAGGCACAACACATGATTTCCTAGTATTTGGATTGGACATTGTTAAAAGTCTTTAGGTATAAACGTAATATTATAGTACTCTGTGGGTATAAATTCAACGGCACGGGCGCGCGACCACGAGCGGACTGAGTGAGCCAGTGAACGTGTTGTGCTATGACGTCACACCGTAACCGACAGCCCGGGTCGTACGGTTACAACTTGTTTTACTTCTAAATCGGAATCTAATTGACATATCGAAGTAATTCTTTCACTAGTATTTTTTATTTTTGCCAGAGAATATGGAGTGCTAATAATCAAAATTAGTTAACATTCTTCATTATCTCTTTCCAACAGTAAGGATAGCGGTCATTTGAAAAATAAACAAATTCACTTATTGTTGAAACGTATATTTCACCGTCAATATTGTACGTCTGTGTTTGAAACGTGAATGGCGGCAAATGTTTGCCATGTTGGATACGATATTTCTATGAATAATTAATGTCTTATTTTAGTACGCCAGTCGCCACGCAATTTTACTTCTATTTAACAAAAGTATTTTGATAAACAAAAAACAATGACAAGCTATAAACATTTAATTGGATTGACCATGATGTTACATATAAACTAACATTAAATAAAATGATTTTGTAATTAAAATGCTATTTACTGCATTATGTATTTTGAGCAAAAAACTTTTTATAGGTAGGTACTTTAAACTACACTTATCTACAATTAGGTGAAATTATGTTAATGCATGTTGCAGAATCATTTTGCTAATGGTTTTAGGCCACCTGCTGACGTCACTACTTTAGAAATAAGATCGATATGTATTTTCGTATATCTGTTACCGGCCAAACCCGATCTGTGGCCGTAGTGCGAGTTTTTATACCGACTCGATCGCGTTAAAGTAAACTTCGTTTTTTATGTAACATAAACAAATCTCGCACTCACAAATAAGATTCACAATATTAATACTAGATGGCGCTGATCAAATGCCATACAAAACGAAGTTTACTTTAACGCGATCGAGTCGGTATAAAAACTCGCACTACGGCCACTGACCTGTTACGGATAGTATAAACCAGTTATGTATCCTAAAATCCGGCGATGTGGATTTCTATGAGTACGAATACAGAGTTCTAGACAGAGCGATGGTTAGGTTACGTTAGGTTAGGATTGAGATATAAATTATACAAAAATAGAAGTGGATAAATAAATTAACATATATTTAAAAATTAAAATAAACTAACCTAACCTAACGATTGTTTCGTTGCATTCGATTATTTTGATTCTCAGTTTATTACTGCCTTTTATTTACTTTATTCAGAAAAGCATTCATTTTTTATGTATTTCCTAGCATCAATTCGGCATTGCAAAAAAATTACTTGGGAAATATACATACATACATGTACCACTGGTTGTGTCTATCGCGCGTAGGATAAAAAGTTTGGCCTAGGCGAAACTAGTTTATCCTAAAATCGGGATTGGTAACATATCCATATATATCTATCAATGAATGCTCCCGCTCCGCCAAACATCGAGACACGCGGAGCCGCATCGCGAAAACGGCTGCTCAACAATCGGATTAAGCATGACCACAACCACTCTGTCACGAGTGCACGACTACGATGAAGAATATCCATAAATATTAATGCAATGTATTGATATGATTAAAATCTTTATTGCAATAAAACGGGGTCAGTCAAGTTCAAAAGGAACATAAATTCAACAACATTCATTCTCTTCGTCTATTATCCTATTAATAAATTTAAATGCAAAAGTTAGGGAGCATGTATGAATGTTCTATTTTTAGTTCAACGGATTTTCAGCATCCTAATCTGCTCAACTTTGTTTTATTTTACCTAGACTTTATTTTAAGCAATGGAATAATCAAGGATGCCATGCTAAGTGGTATAGTACCTATCATGGTGGGTAGAGCTAGTACAAAAACATGCTGTAAAATATTATTAAAGAAATAATTCATCTGCTGCAACCCTGAACATAAACTAATCTTCCAACAATCACAATTCTATATTAAACAAAAAAAAGAGACAATTTTTTTCAGGGTATTGGTACAAAAATGTCGTATGCAAGGCGATGCCGTGCGACACGCGAGCCGCGTGGCTCATTCAAATACCCGATGACGCGGCGATTGACTTGTGACTGTGACTGCGAGCGCCGCCGCACGACAATACAACCCCAAACCTGCCCCCGACTTAGTACGCGCTGACATTCACCAACACTATTTTGATATGGCATAATATATTTTCTTCACGATACTATTGCACCCGTAATGAAACAATTCACTAGGCAGGATCGTCTACGATCTTTTGGCGTCCGAATGCGTTGTCATGTTGTTGTCAAAATATTATGAACAGTTTTGCTCTCTTATCATTTTTTTTATATTGGACATGTTAATATTATTAGATTACGATTATAAATGCTTGTTGTTTATATTATGAAAACGTACCGTTTTTTTTTTATTTAAGTGCCAAATTTTCCCGCACGCCAGTAAAAGATATCTATGACTTGTTCGGCCGCACTCAGAGACATTAATGTCAATTAAATCATTCCTTAGTATAGATTCTCTTGGTAAAATCTACACTAAGTAATTATTTAATTGACATTAAATGTCTCTGAGTACGGCAGTAAGTGTCACAGGAGATAATGGTATGTTATCAATCAGCCATAGCCATAAATATTTTTGAAACCAATGGCGGCATCCCATTATGTGAATTTACTATCAGTTGCAACTTGCAGTGCAGTCTATTTGAAACATCACGTGCATACTGTTACTTTTTCGTGTCAGTAAAATAAAATAAGCAGGGACATATAAATGTGAGCGATATCACTATATCCTGATATCTAGTGATCCTGACATTAGGCAAATAACCAATTTTAAAATCTGATTCATAACTTTTGCGTATGATACTGTATGTAGGAAGAAAAAAATAATTATATTATGGAAGTAATTTATATGTAATCTATGTAGATTATATACAAATTACTAGCAGTTTTATAGCATGGTTTATGTGCCACGACTTTAATTGCCAAATATAATCATATAATTATTATTTTACTGGAGTACGCGTCACGTGCTTGCTGTATTATACAAACATTTGTATAATACAACAAGCACGTCATGCGTACTCCAGTATCAAAATACAAGGTATTCGCAAGGTATCGCTCAGCAGTACATTTATATTTGTTTACGTAATCCATGACCTGAGCTAACTTTCATGATTGATGAATAGACTTGGGTAATTTATTGTCCACATACGTTAGCTTAAATGAAGGATAAAATAGATCAAAATAACTTCTTTTCTATGACATATTGTGATGCTATTTCGTAATAGCAAGTCAATCTAATAACTTTTGGATACTTTAAACTACATTAACAGACTAAAATATTGGATAATTTTCCAACACCTCAGTCCGCCCCGTGACTTAATACTAAGAAACCATTAGACTAAAATATGTTAAACTTATCAGAGGTGATCTGTATCAGCCCATATTACGTATTGCCCATTGCAGGGCACGAGGCTCCTCTACAATCGAGAGTATAATTGCAAGGGGTTATACCATTGTCCAGCACACTGATCAAGCGCGAGCTGGCAGAGGTAATAATGCCCACCAATCTTGGTAAGTATTAACTCTTGTTTTCAAACCCCCTGCCGTCAAACGCGTTGTAAGAGCTCATAATGATTATTTTTTTATTCTGCCACGGCAATGTGGCTAGATATTACAATGCATCTGATCTGAAGTAGAGGAAAATTTAGTATGTATGTATACATACATACATACATACATACTCACGCCCTTTGCCCAGAAGGGGTAGGCAGAGAGGCTACGAGGAAGACCCGTTTCGACAAAAAATACATCAAGTCTAGTTGGTTCGTTACACTTTTATAATATTTTCGTCACGCTCATTAAGAGCGACTTGCTGATAACTTTACATTACTTTATACAATTATTTAATTTACTTCACAATGAAGAATATTCCATTTAAAATACGTATTTGAAAACATTACTGTCGTGCCAGTATGAAATAATATCTCCAGACGTCAATGGAAATACCATTTATTTATAGCAAACATAAAAATGTTTGGAATAATTTAAAAAACTAATAACATATTTTACGACTGTACCAAACGAATGTTTACTAATCTGTTTGGTAAACAAAACTGAATTTACATCGGGAGGGAATTAAAATTTACTGCCTTGCGGTATCGTGGACTCGCGTGCACTAATATTGTTTTCACCTCCGGTTATGGTTTTCAATTCGTAAAAATGGATTTATGTATGGGATACTTTATGTTCTTTCTCTTTTACTCATTCCTTAATGGAATATGCATATTTTTATAATTGAACCCCTGTAATTATGTATTCTAATCAACATAAATTTATGGATTTTATGCGAAATTGTATCCTGTCTGTAAAACTGTCTCCAGAACAATTTAATTATATTGTACATAAGCTTCGTTAAAACTGTCTATAACAGTGACGCGGCCATTTAAACTTTACCAACTGCTAATTATCTAAAATTAGTCCTACAATTTGATTAGCTTTTTAATTTTCCAAATGGATCGGCTAAATAGAGGCATCAAACTTCTACACCGGTCACATTTCGAACAAAATTTGATAAGACAATTACGGTTATACGTCTCGTACTTTTCCGTTGGGTCACGCAATGGCAAATATATCTTACAAATAACATAAATTGACATGACCTTACAGTGTCTAGTACAATTTATAAAGATTGATGTGGTTTATTATGCTCAAATTAAGTTAGTTTGGAAAAAGGAAAGTCGTACTACACGCCTAATTCCTAATGTCTAGATAGATTTGTCAAGTCAGCCTATTTCTTTTGACATATTACCTAAAATGTGGTAGAACATATTTTAGTTTGGTTATTTATCACCTGGTGAAAGCAGGCGAAAGCAAAACGAAAAATACCAGAATAAGTCGGTACCAGACGAGTGCTTAATATTTCTAGACTTTAAACAGTTATCGTATATCAGCTTATACCTATGTCTTTTTTCACTTCTTTTTTAAGATATAGTTATTTTTATTATTTTATGCAGTAGAGAGTAGAGATTGGCATAATCTAATGTTAAGGAAATATATTTTTTGTGGCATTAACATCAATCATAATTTGAGGATTTTGAAATCGAAGTACACAAGAAGCGCTCATAAGTGAAAAATGCTTATTTACGAAACATGCTAAAACACTCAATTTCCCATCTTATAAAAATACTCAAAGATATGTCACAATTACGACCTCAAAAAATCCGCAATGTTTTACGTATAAATTAACAATAGATATGAAACGGATAATTAAAATAGCATCGTATTCATTGCCCATCGGATGTAACGACATAATGGCATTTAATCACGGAAACATTTCGTGAATGGCAAATGGCTTACATTGGCTCCACAGCGAGCTATTTCAGCCCTGATTGATAACGTGGAAATTACCCTTACTTGCAATTAATTTAGCCTAAAACATAATCAAGTGGAGATCGCATAAGATAATGGAAATAGAAGTCCTGATTATTTGAACAGTATTATGTTGTATATTGAGACATCTGTTTATCAATGTAGGTAAATTAATGCAATTAAAACTAATCGGAGAAATGCGCTGACAAGGGTCTCAGAGTAAGTAGTGCAAAAATTAATCATTCCGCTCAATGCACTCTTAAGCTCCCATCCTTAATTTAATTTCAATTTTTCTTTTACAATTATTTTGTAACTTGTAAACTAATATTATAAAGAGGAAACATTTGATTGTTTTCATTGAATAGGCTCTGAAACTACTTAAGCAATATGAAAAATTCTTCCACCATTAGAATCCTATATTATCCGTGAAGAACATAGGCGATAGAATATTCTCAAAAAAGTGTGTCACCCGCCGGGCCGGGCGTTTGTGTACAAAACTTTTCTTGTTACGTAGCCGACATTATTCGACATTATGAATGAGAGACATACCTATTTTCGGTTTTGTCCTAACAAATAAACAAATTAACGAAGGTTGCACTCACCTGAAATCATAAATAGGTCCATATATCCTCCTCATACATCGTAACAGCCGGGACAGGTTGTCCTTCCGACAAATAGAGCCACCTTTCGGTATGTGGTTCATGAACTGAAACCATTTCATCTGAGGTTAATAAAGGTGCCTTCATGAACACTTGTAAACGCAAAGGTCATAACTGTATTTTTGAATGCAAGTTGGTTGAATACGATGCAGACGCACACGATTTGTTTTTTAAGAAAGTTATTTCTTTGGTGCAACAAAGTCGGTTTGCCCATCGGAATAGAAACTTATATAAAATAATTTGTAGCTAATTTATACAGAATATATGGGACGAAGGACTTAGTTTCACCACTTTTTAAAATATCAAGTCGAAAATAAGTTATCGTCATTACAAAAAAATATTCTTTGACTCACACACACAGCAATAACTAATAGTTATAAACGGAAAAATGACATCTTTCCGTAATTAATACCTTTAATTTGAACAAGATTATTCTAAGTCATGATCATAAATTTTAATAGGACAACTCTATCAAACCACATAGATGAATAAAATCATAAAATCTATTAATATAGATACAACAAGACCTGCCAGTCTCCAAGTGCTTTGTAGGAGGCGGCAGGGAAAGCACTGGACCTCCACCAGAGATTCCATTTCTCCTCACCACCGCTGTAGCCCTGGTATATGCGCCATCCACGCTCGGCACACACCTACAAATGAACAAAACAAAAAAAAACTCATTAATTATTTAAGGCATGGTGCCTTGAGGCATAAGTAAGCTTGGCAAAGTGTAGGTGGCATTAGCTGCATTTCTACCTGCCCCTTGGGGGTATAGGCGTGAGCTAACATATGTTTTCACTTATATTCAATGTTTTCACTTATATTCTCGAACGACATCAATGTTTCGAACAATTATTTGTTTGTTTTATTTGCTTCGATTGTATTTTTTAATTGGCTTAAGCAATTTTAATTTCATTTGGACAAAGAATATACAGAAATTACTACAACTTGTTCTACAGAAGTAAAATTCTAATCAGTCTGTGAAATAAACAATACCTTAATTATAGCAATCAGGAAAACATAAATATAACACCAATAGAATGTATTTGTGCGTGGTGGCCTGTTGGTAACGGACCAGACGCGGCTGCCAACATGTTCACGGTGGTTGCGGGTTCAAATCCCAGGGCACACCTCTGACTTTTCGGAGTTATGTGTGTATTGATAGTCAATCACCACGCACTTTAACGGTGAAGGAAAACATCGTGACAAACATATGTAAGTCCGCCAACCTGCACTAGGCCAGCGTGGTGAACTATATGGCCTAACCACTCTCAATCGTTTCTCTCGATTGCAGAGTAGGCCCGTGCCCAGCAGTGGGACGTATATGGGCTGATATAGAATGTATTTAACACTTCTATGAGCCATTGATGTGAAAAAGAAGTAAACGCACTATACCATTGAAAGTAATCATCGGCCTTCAATAGTACCAATTTCATGCCGAACTGCGTAGGTGAAATAACATATCTCATAATACCCTTATTTCTACGATATATCGATTGTGTCACGAATTGTCCCATCTAACACGCAATAAGAAAAAAAACATTCCATAGTTCGGAAATTGTTTGCAACAAATATCTACCTAAAATTTTTATAATTTGCTCACAGCTTTTAAGAGACACCGATTGCTTTTACATATGAACTAATTACGTGATAATGAATACATAGACACAATTGTAAGATAAGGCAAATAGAAAAACAACTTAACTAATTAAATTAAAAGAAGCTTTAAAAATATACAATAAATATTGCGAAAACTATATAGCAATAAACAAGATGTCAATTCTGAGGTGACATTCAATTATGTTATTATCAGCCAACACGTTAATAGCCCGTTTGAACAAGTAACAGCACGATACTCGGAAATCATCAATCAGTGTATCTATTGATACATTATTGATCCACATTATTCATGATACTCGACAAGGAACACATGTAATTGCTTATAATTATGACACTGCATGTCTAGTAAATTGAAAACATGTAGTAATAATATGATAATTCCCATGCCGGAATGAAAGTTACAAATGGGTTGAAACCTATGATCCACATCACGTTAGTTGATCTTCTAATAACGATCGTAAACCGATGCCTCAGAGAACTGACCCCTTTGGCTATCGTGTAAATAGCCCAAAGCTTAGTATACCTAAACTTCTCCTGTCCTTTTTTCTTTTCCATTTTAAGATGCTGGCAACGCATTTACAAATCATGTTGATGTTCAAGATTCAATAATAACCATCAGTCAAGCCATTTGCTTATTTACTAGACTTATGCAATTAAAATATCTTGTATCGATAATACGATAGTTATGTATTTAAATATACCACACTATATGCCACAATTATGCCACAAGGAAAGACCAAAGATTCTTCAAGGAATTGTGACGTGTAACAGTGGGCCCAGCACGTGCACCATAATTAACATTATTACCACTGCAGTTAATAGTCAATAATTGTGCGTTTACAATCACCTACATAAGTAAACAGCATACCATTTATCTACTTATTCAATTGTAGTGTTTTTATAAGAAACCGTTATGTGGCAACTTTAAAACCATAAAACATACACTCGAACTAAGTACACTCATGTACACACGTAGATACTTCATTTTCTATTTGCTTGTGTTCAAAATGAATATTGTAATCCATCCTTCAACTATATACATTCAATAGTACAATAATATTCTATTTTAAAACGAAAAACGGTCGCGATTGAAAAGCTGGATATGAAATGGTAGTAGACATTAATGCTTAAGCATACAAAAAGTTTTAGTAGGATACCATATTTTTTCTACCATACCCAATGTTAAAACAAAAAGCCATACCTTCACAAGAAGATTAGGCCCGCATCCGTTATCATTGAGCCGGTATATGAACGGATCATCATTACCGCAACTTCCCTCCATGTCCTAAAAACAAAACAACATTAGAAACAAAACAAAAAAATAACGAAAGTCACCGACTAACCTCATCCGTCAGCATTCATGTCCGGAGTAGTTGAGGTGGTTGCAGAGCGTCAGCAGAGCGTACGCGGGAATCGCATGTCAGCTATCACCGACATTTGTTCCGAGTGGTATCGTCCGCGACACGTACACGTTACGTCGCCGGGCCGGGTCCGTGTGCCGCACGCGCCCGCCCGCCCCGTACTGTCTCTGCGTTTTCACTCAGCGCGCATCAGGTTATGGTGGCCCCGCTGATTTATCGCTCGAGGTTCGTGACTCGAGCACTGAAAAAGCGTAACAATGGTGATGCATTTTGTTTATTTAATGACATGACGCTGTGTTCATTTATTAAGTTTATATTTGAAATTTTTCAAGTTCAAACGATTTGATAAAAGAGAATGGAACTTATTCTTTTCATTCTTTATATTTATTTGTATATTATATTGTAAAAAATATATTTAATTTAATGGTACGTATATTCTGTTTCAAAGAATTAATATGTCGACACAAAAGGGATGATTAAAAACGATATAAATATTATATTACTCCTAGAGTCATTCGTGAGTCTTGGCCCCAATAAATAATTTTCGACACTAGCAATTTAAATGTCTAAGATTTTACAAATAAATACATGCAAGAAACATAACTATTGTGGTACACGTTTTAACTAAAACAGGAAAGAGCAACATTTGTTTATAAAAGATGAGCTGATTTAATAGCTTCCCGAGATCCTTATCTCTAATTCATTAAAATTGTCTATTGAAAAATACATCGCATGATTGCTTCTGTAATGAAATATCGCTTCCCCGTTCAAAATACGCGACTACCATTAGATGGCAATCAATGTTGTATTAAAAAAAAGCAATATATTTGAACAGCTTCGAAAACAGGAGGAAGTTGCGTGCGTTTGGGTCACGACAACTCCAATACGAAAAAATACACGAAGGATACAATAAGCTATATTCCTCGCTAGAGTTTATATTAGTTTATATTATTTTATAACTCACTAGCCGTTATTTAAAAAAAATCATTTTAAAATAAATGAGTCCTCTTTAAAATTATTGAACGAAAGTATTTAAATTCTAAATTATTTTAATGTTTAATTTTACAAATATTTTGTTTACGTGTGCATGGGCTTAAGCGACCAATAAATAAAACCTAAACTCATTTGAAGAATTTAATTTATTATCATGATTTCCATGTCAATATTTTATTGCGTTTACTTATTTAATATTGAAATAAGTACACAATTTCACATAAAACAAAGCAATTATGTAATTGTACAAATTGTACTTAATTGAAACTAAAGCGCACGAAATGCAATGAATCCTATTAATTTTAACGCTTTGAAAACCCCGTGATGCCACGGATAAGTACAGAAATGAACTTTTTATTGCAACCCATCATATTCCTCATCACATTACTTTATGTTGTAAAATAATTATGATGCATAAATGTGACGACGTTGCTTTAAAAACACACTAGAATAAACAGTACTGCCATTCCATACTTAATTTTGAATATAACATGAACAAATTAAGTCAACCTGTATAATCTGAGAGGTCCTACCACTGTTTTGTAAAATTCTGAAGTCAATTGCCTTTCACAGGTGGTCACTGAGTATGTATCAACTAAAGCGATGGCATTATTGCAGCAATTGTTAGGAAATAATAACTTGTTACCATCGATGCTAATTTGGCCTGCACTGCGCTTACCACCAGATATTCTGTTTAACCACTCTGCTGCAACGGACCAAAAAGGAATCAGAGTAAGGGCGGGCAAGATGGAAACTTTCTATGTATTTTCCAAACCGTACACCCTTGTCTGAGTCGTCTCCAAGCATACGGAGACACAAGGCTCTAGGACAAGGACAAGGGGATAATAATATAAGAATCACTATAACATTTCACTGCCTCGGTGGTGTAGTTGTACTACGGTACGATTACAACGCTGAGGTCTCGGGTTCGAATCACTGGTCGGGCAAAATAATATTGGATTTTTCTAGTCATTATTAGCGCGGAGTCATGATTTTCATCCGTTCGTCCATCGTTCATCCGCAATCACATAGTGGGACGACAAATACAAGGCGAAAGTTGGGTGTCCTGGTAGCACCTCTGCCTACCCATTTTGAGAAAAAGGCGTGAGTTAAATATTTGGCTATAAGTTGAGGTTTTTAGTTCAACTTAACCGGAAGGCCATGAAAAAATTCGTACGTATATAAAGTACTTCATTATATATTTTCCTTGCAAAGTTTCGTTATGCAAATGTCACAAAAGGTTATGACTAAATGAAAGTGATTTTGCATAAAAATTGATTCAAATAGCTTTGAATTCAAACTATTCACAATGCAATTACGGCACAAGAGACGGTTGCTTACCATTGAGAACTTGGCAAAGTTCGAAGGTCGAATATAAATATTTAAGTTTCATGTCGCCAGCACAAATCTGAACTGGAAATATTTGGTTTGTTCTTGATTGTTTTTGTGCAGTCATATTTTTATTACGACAGCAAAAAACGAGCCATAAATTAAATTTTTAATTATAGTGAAGTTTTTGCGGTCGCCGTAGCCCCTAGGTTTTATAGACGAGTTCGCCTCGGCAAAAGCTATTATTGCAATTTATAAATTTGTAATAGGTAAATGAATAAAATCTTTTATTACAAAATATTATGACAAATGTTTATTTGAATGCAAAATGTAAATTGTATTGAAGTTAATTGGAAACATATTAATTATTTAATTTCCCGATATGATAAATACCTGTTGGTACCTTATATTGAGATTCTGAAGACGAAGATTAAAATTATTACGTTCACACCTTCCAATATTGCGATGACATAATTAAACTGCATAAAGAAAATTTTCAGTGACCATATAAACAGTAACCCCTTGCTTATACCTACTACTATTTAACTGCAAATAATGTAGGTATGTAATTATAATCATTATAATTTATACAAATAATGTATGTAAATGTATTTCCATTAGACCCTTCAATTATGTTAAATGGAAAATCTTAATAAACGAGGCTAACCCCCGTTATAAATAAGGGGCTACATAATTCAATGTGGGGATTGCGATCGCGTTCGAACCGTAATAAACATTAGCAGCACGATCATAGCGAAAGTGCAAGGCCGAGACATCGACTGCTTTCAAGCTATTATTTTATTGGCTTGAAGATTATTTAAGTCATGTTTGACAACCTCCGTGGCGCAGTTGATTAGACGCCGCCTGTGAAACGAGAGGCAACGGGTTCGATCCCCGCACCGAAACAAATATTTGTGTGATCCACAGGTATTTGTTTCGGGTCTGGGTGTTTGTGAGACCGAAAAGGCTCTCGTAGTTTCTGATACCCACGACACAAGACTCGATCTTAGTGTAGGGTCAGGACTATGGCATGTAACTGTTGGGTGTATTTATTATTATTGTTTATTTTCAATTTATTGAAAACTCGGTTCAAATACTGGTGGTAAATGAAACATACGAGCCTAAGACAAGTAAGTTTCAATTATAGGTTTCCAATATTATTCTTTCAGCTGTAGGAACTTCCTGACTGTCCTACATGTATTCAGTATAACTGATTTTTGTAAGGTTCTGTGAAGGTATTTCGAAAATTGTAGTGTTTTAAGAGATTCATGAAGCTGCAATGGAATGACACCTGTAGTTGAGAGATTTATTGGGATTATGGTGACTTTATTAAGATGCCACATTCGAGTTACTTCTTCTTTAAGTTCTATGTATTTGATTATCATTATGTTAGAGCACATCTTACTATCTTACTATTATTTTATGCAACTAATTGATATAGCTAGCTGGGACCTTTGAATATTTTTCAGTGTAATGTCTCGTTCCTAAGGTTACGAGGAAGTTGTTAAATCTACGGAATGATATGGCATTGTGCGGATTCATAGATTTTTTTACAAGATTTTATTTGTTGGTGTAAAGATTTGTATAACTACAAGGATATCCTGTTTACTCACCAACAATTCCAAGTGAATTTATTCACTAATTACATACGAAATATTTGGAAAATTCCACGCGTAGACGTAGCTTGGTGGGGAGACGCCTCTACAAAATCAATGCTTGCTATATTCAAAATGACCTCGTACCCTTAGATTCATCTGATGGTCCCCAGGTACTATTAAATCAGTGAACCAGGTAATCCAAAGACGTTTGGCATGACTGTCTACACAATACATTACGCGCACAATGTTGTACAATCTTTTTTTTGTTTCACTTTTTATCAATGATAATTATTACTAATTTTTCATCAGAGCAGAATAATCTTGTTTATATTTTGGATGTTACTGCAGAAATCCAAATAAAATAATACATTATTTATTTTAGTTATTCGAGGAATATCATGTTTTTATTATGTAATATCACGAAATTACATTATTTGCACTTATCCGGGTGACGTATATTTTTTAACATAATCCGAAGGTCTCATAGAAGAAAAGGTGTCTAAAGAGGAAAACATAAAACCCATAAAACGTTCCATTAAAAACAAGGCACGAGGTTAATAACTATAATTTAAAAAATGTAACCTCTTTTATGTTTGTCCACTATTTATGTGAGATCGTAAACAAACACAAGCACATAGCACTTTATAATAATATTGAAAATAACATTGAATGGTACTGTACGGGAAACAGACAAAAACTGATAAATAAGTGTTATAAAACAGATAGATGTATTATGTATTTATGTACGTTCTTGAAGTATACATAAAGTGATACATAATTAACATAAGTATTCTAGTACAGTTTCCAAGATTTAAAAATGTCCCACGGCGATGCCACATAGAGAGGAAGCATTATAAATATTGCAGATAGACAATTTTACTGAAAGAAGACATCACTTTAATTTCAAATTGCATTTAAAGATTTTTTAATATAGATAAAAGGAAGACCATTAAAATATTATACATTTATTTAAAGAAATACGCTGCGTTTATAGTGAATTATTTTTTTAGCAATTTAGCAAATCAACAAAATATATCCCATACTGTAGTACAATAAATCACACCTCTGACAATTTCGTATTTTAAGAATTGGGTACATACATTTCCAAGGAATTACATACATATATACTTTTCCGTTAACATGTACTGTACTGGACTGTACTGTATCAGCCCATATACGTCCTACTGTAGGGCACGGGCCTCCTCTACACTCCAGAGTACGATTGAGAGGGGTTAGGCCATATAGTCCGCCAAGCGGGCCTAGTGCTGCAGGTATGCAGGTTTCCTCACGATGTTTTTCCTTCACCGTAATAGTGTTAACCTAAATAATATTAATTAATTGTTAATGTTTTATAAATAACTCTGTATAATTATCCTGTGCATGTGTATTTGACTGAACTCCTAAACGGGTAAACCGATTTTGGTGATTTTTTGTGTGTTCTAGTGGATTCGAAAATGTTGTAGATTCACAATTCGGTCTACACCCAAGCGAAGCTGGGCCGGGCCTCTAGTATTAAATAAAAAACAAAATTCAGGTCATTTAGATTTTATTTTTTAGTAGAAATAAGCACAATAAATCAAGTATTTGGAGATATTAGTTCGACCATTTTTAAGTTATTTTATTTTATTTACACTCCACATACTTTTCCATGAAGTAAATACAATACTTACACTGGTTATGTCTATGTATTAAATATACCTACTTATAGTTAGATAATAGCTCATAACATTTCATATAAAACATACAAAATTAAAAATATTTTATCACTTAACGAGAGGATAGTTACAAAAAAAAACAAAAAGTGAAATATTCAGACTAATGTACTATTAAGAAAATTGTTATAACCACGCCAAATAAGCTACTGGATAAACATAGACGAAAGTAAAGGAAATAATAAGAAATCAATTACAATTAACACTATTAAATAATAATACATACTTAAATATTAATTAGCGCCTACGATTCCTCTTATTGATCCGCGTTCGACCAGCGTTACGGATTTTGAACGTATTTACTATAAACGTATTTAATTTGTTTCAGCATTTCATAATAATGTTTTAGTACCAACACTTAACTATTTTTTTAATCCTCAACGTATAATTAATTCGTAAGAATTTTAAGGGATAATTGTATTATCTACGGATCACATTATTTGTTCAAAAGCATATCTTAAACATTTAAATTTAATTTTGAAAATCCTTGTAGGTATTATTAATTGGAGTAAAATAATATTGGCATAAGTAACTATTTTTAAAATATTATGTACAATAAATAGTGTTATGTATCTTATGCAGCTTTAGTGGGTCTTCTTCTTAAAGCCAACTGGTAATCGTCTACTGCTTTCATCATGACATCGAGTTTCACTCTGATTTTAGGAATAGGTCCATCCTCAACTTCTCCGACCACTTTATATCTTCGTAAAATAGCCGATAGTGCGGTTTTCACGGACATGAGGGCGTATTGGTATCCTGAAAAAAAAATAGTAGCCAGTTATTACTCTTTCGTTATATTTATCCGCATAATTTATTAAGTATATACGTCCAACTGCAATTTTTATGTCGATCGGCGAGCGATAAACATACTGTGATCCTATGTATCTCACCTATGGTACTCCATTTGTTTCTACTTTTTTTTTGGTTCCCAGTATAATGAATAAAAACTTGAGAGGTGTCAAGGGACACCCGGGTGGAACAAAGTTCGATTTTTTATTATTTATTATGTACAAAAAACCTGTATACACTCAACAAAAATAATCGTCGCGACACCACACTGTTCAATGCGAAATAGAAAGACGAAACGAAAATAACTGGCTTGCTTTCTATCATTTCTATGAGAGAGTTCGCCGGGTCTTCTCAGCCAGGGCCGCGTTAGATCCGATGGTAACATTAAACCGCTACGCACCGCTTTAATTTAATACTTATGGTCCACTTAGACATCGATTATCGTAAATAATGTATTTCCTAAGGGAAAAAAATTACCATAAAATACTAATAAGTAATATAATACTTAATATAATAAAATTAATATAAAAATTACAACGAATATCTTGTAAATAGAAAATAAGTACTATGTGTATTGACTTGTCATAAGAGCTATTTAATTGCCTACGTGACCAATAAACGAATTTCATTTCATTTCAGAGAGAGAGAGAGAGACAGACAGAGAAACACGCGCACGCCGCTCGGCTTACAACTATAACGAAAAGTGTCGTTACAACTTTTGTTTTATTTTTTTCCGTCTAGCCCCCTTTCGCAACGCGCGATAAGGAACTTCGTTCCAAAAAAACATTAAAGAGAACAACAGTAATGAACCAATTGACCTAAAGTGTTTTAATGACGTGTAAACAGTACTGAGAAAACCCCGTTTTAAAATTAATCGTATCACGTGTTTAATAGTTAATTACACGAACGTAAGTTATATTGCGCTAGAGGTTAGGGTAATTATATGAACTTATCATTAGTTACTCCATTGTTATAGGAGACAGGTCAATGAGAAATATTAGCGCTGTGTCGTCATGGATTAATAGAACACCACAAGTTCAAACCGTTGTATGTAACATGCAAATTCTATTGGGGTTCTGAGATTCACCAAGATATAAGTTCATAATTTATTATTCGAAATATTCAAATGGATTGCTTAAAGGAAGTTACAAAATTTAAATAAATTAGTTTAGTAAATGACGCGCTCTGTGGCACAAATAGACAAACAAGTCGTCCAAAAATGCAAGATAAAAATCTTTGTAGACTTACGATCTTATTCTTACACAATTTTAAAACCTATTTCAGCTATCGAATGTTTTGTCCCTCTGGAACGACTTTCAAATTCAGTTTGAGCGAAGAAGACAAAACATTCGATAACTAAAATTGGTTCTCAAAATGTCTATTAAAATGGCTGTATCTTACTGTGGGATCAAGACTATGTGACTATCGTATGTATTTATTCAATAATTACTAATCACTCACCAAGGCAATTCCTAGGCCCACTACTGAAGGGCATATAACTGCAACTATGCTTTAAATTAAAACGTTCAGGCAAGAATCTGTCGGGGTCAAAGTGCTCTGCATCCGGACCCCAGTACTTGGGGTCTCGGTGAACACCCCATATTGACACCACGATACCTGACCCCGCAGGCAACGTACGTCCTGATGCTAAAAAGAAAAGTACAATATGAATTAAAAATATACCGGGTATATCAAGAATGCGACCGAAAACGAAGCTAGGTGGTGGTAGAATTAGTGACTTCAGACACAATGCAAGTAAAAATTTCGCAAAAAAAAATCGACAATTTTTTTTCGTAATATTTTAGTTATCGTCGTATTTGGTTGATAAATACATAGTTTTCCAAAAATAATGATGTAGACCTCTTTATTTTTAAACACTCAATGGTACGTAAGGGTTTAAATTATTATTTTTGCAAAAACTAGGTATTTACCACCTAAAAAAGGTGACTTTTAATAAATCTAAAAAAATATCTGTCGCTGTTTTGGTGAAATGTTTTATTTGCATCGTGTCTGTAAACACTAAAACTACCACCTGGCTTCGTTTTCGGTCGCAGTCTTGATATACCCGGTATATGAAATTGAGGGTACGATTGAGTTGGCCATATAGTCCATATAGTCCACCACGCTGGCCTAGTGGGGGTTGGCGGACTTTACGTACCATAGAAATTCTTACAAATCGCTTTGTTATGCAGGTTTTCTCGCGATGTCTCCTTCACCGTTAGTGCGTGGTGATTGACTTTCAATACACACATGACTCCGAAAAGTCAAAGGTGTGCCTGGGATTTGAACCCGCAACCACCGTGAACATGTAGGCAGCCGCGTCTGGTCCGTTACCAACAGGCCACCAGGCACGTATATGTTTAGAGACACCAAAATACTTACGCAAGGTGATATCTTCTAAAACTTTTCTGATGATGAATGGTACGGGCGGGAATAGCCTCAGCGATTCCTTCACCACTCTCTCTAGATATTTCATTTTAGTTAAATCTTCTTTCACCAATGGACGTTCGGAATCACCAAAAACATCGCACAATCTACAATAGTTTATTGTTCTTGATTATTATTTTGTAAAATGTTTGGACGCCTAACACTAATATTTTTGTTTAGTTTAATAGTTTATTGAAAAATAGAATAACAAAGACTTAAACATTTCTAATTTCCAAAACTACTAGTATAAAATTCCAAGATATTTTCCATCTGTAACACCACTGACAGTCTACGAATAAAGCCAATTAAATAATTGACTCACTCCCGGTACACCTTCTCCTGTATTTCTGGATATTTCCCCAGCAGCTTGAGTGTATATCCCAAAGCGACAGCAGAAGTGTCAGTTCCTGCTATAGTGAGCGTGAGTACTTCTTCCCTCAACTCCTCGTTGGTATACCCTTTCTCGCCGCCAGAAAGAGATATCAAGAGATCAAGGAAAGTCTTCTTTCTATACGATGCTAAATCTGAAAATTTAATTTTATGTTATTATTGTAATGTGAGATATTGCCCCTATTTTTTGAATTGTTAAACATAAAAAATATACAAAGGTATTATTACATGATATTATAAATATTTAAACAGAGCTTTTTGGAAATCATAATTCTAAACAAAAATATATTATGTATAACAAATTAAAAATAAATTATTTAAAGCTAGTTGCAATAATAGGTTACCAAATTCATGATCCACTTCCGTTTTATTGTTTTTATCAATATTCAATTCCATTCTTTTTCGCCTGATTACCTGCAAAAAATATATTTGATAAAAACTATATTGATCTTTTTAACTCACACAAAGCGGATTAACCCGGGATTCGAACTCAGAACCTAATGTTTCACTGCTCTTGTCGAGGAGGTTGTTTGGAGGTAAGTAATTGTTTCGCTATGCTGAGTATTGGTTTGAAGTATAGTGTATACTATTTCGGCGAGGAGATGGGCCTCTACTACGAACTATCTGACACCATAACCCTCTCCTTGCCGATGGCAACGGAGGTTCAAGGATTCTCTCTCACTCTCCTTCTCCTTCACCCTGAAGAAATTCACTGCTGAACATAGGCCCCCTAAGGATGTCCACATCGACCTGTTGGAAGTGGCCTGCAACTAGCGTCTTCTCGCACCCTTAACTAGGTTCCAAGATACATATTTAAACATACCAGGTGCAACCAGGACACCCACGTTTCGCCTTGTATATTCCATCCCACGATGTCATAGGGGGCGAGCTTATCGCCATATCGGGCACAAATTCCTGACTACGGACTGCTAATGACTAGAATAATCCAATATCACTTTGCCCGATCCGAGACTCGAACCCGAGACCTCAGCTTTGGAATCTTAACATAGTACAACTGCGCCACCGAGGCTACCTAAGTTAATGAATAAATAAACTCACATCGTCTGTAAAGTCGTGCAGATGTTTGACACATTTCTCGTGTTCCTTATATTGCGGGAACAGCTTGAACATCCAGTCTGGCTGCAGCCACAAGTGGAATATTCTCTCGCAGATCAGGTTCAACAGTTTCGTCATGTTTTTCAGGAACGACGAATCAGAATTACCTAGTGCGTTGATTTGTACACCCATTGCGGTTTCTTTTATGTAACAATATTAATTTTATCTTATAAATCTTAGTACCAAAACATATACAAAAAGCAAAACGAATACCAGGAAGTTGTCCGTTCAAATAACAGTTTAAAAGTGAGGTAAACAACATAACATGTGGCTACTGAGTCACATTCGCATAAATGACAATAGACACTATCTTCACAAATCTTGATTCTACGCGAGAGGAATACAAAATCAGTATATTTCGAGTGGAAAAAAAATAGCGCACTTATCCGAAGGTAAACTGCATGAGGTGAATATTATATGTGACCACGTATTGCTAGTACCACGTAGATTAAAAAATACCACGAAACGCAATGGTTTTTTAAAGATGCGCTGTTGTTAAAAGTCTTCACACTTCCCCGAAGACCGAAATACCTACGCGGCAAACTTATGTGTTTTTGCTTAGCTAACAATACCTCACTTATTGGTCATTCTTTACAGAAAATAAAAACATTTTGTTGATGATATGATACTTTAAAATTAGACTAGATATTCTTGAAAACTTTAAAATACGCAAGTTGCCTATTTAGCCTATTAGCTATCTATTAAATTTAAACACGATTTGAAACTTATTAATGGATAAGATTAATTATAATACCAAAAGATCACTTACCACATACTGAATCGAGAGTGTACGCGCTCAGAAAAGGCCATATGCTGAAACTTTCCTTGTCTGTACTAGAACTGAGACATTTGGACAACTTTTCACTCTGTTCAGAAAATATCTCCACGAAATTCTCCACTATCTTCGGACTGAATGCTGGCACTAAAACCTTCCGACGTCGCCTCCATATTGGCACTAAAACATATTATATATAAAAAAAATTACAAATAACACTTTGATAGCTAGCTGAATAAATACAATAATTATTATTGAATGTGACTGCCTCGGTGGCGTAGTTGTACTACGGTACGACTACAAAGCTGAGGTCTCGGATTCGAATACCGGGTCGGGCAAAGTGATATTGCGTTTTTCTATTCATTATTAGACCAGAGTCAGGAATTCGTGTCCGATATGGCGATAGGCTCGCCCCTATCACATCATGGGACGGAACACACGAGGCGAAATGTGGGTGTCCTAGTGGCGCCTCTGCCTTTCCCTTCTGGGATAAAGGCGTGAGTTTATGTATGTATGTATGTATGTATGTATGAGTGTGAAGAATTTGTAAGCCAGCGATATGTAGTCAAATCTATACGTATAAAGCGTAGTTCTAGAATTCCATAAATCGGATATTCACTTCCTTGTGGATAATATATTTTTTGTTTCGAAGGGCGGCACACATGAGTGGATCAGTGGGATGAGCTTTCTACCATCGTGCTTGGTTATCATCCAAAAAGGGTTAACGGCGACTATGATTACCTTTTGCAAACCCAAATTGTAGCCAAACATAGAGAATCGTTTTAGAAAAAAATATATAACAAAATAGGTAATAAGCTTTAGGAAAATGATAATATATTTGTTGTATTAGGTTTCAACAATGAATTAATTTTATTGCTTTGGCCTATAATAACCGCGGAGAAAAACATTTTAATCGCACTTAAAGCAGCTAACATTCTTATCACGTACCTGAGCGGTAAGGTAATGTAGTCCAAGAACAAACAGTTTGCTAAAAACATCCCCGACGTGCATGACCCAATAATCATACGGACTGATGATAACTTTTACCATTACCTAAGTATGTTTAAAACATTAAACTCGGTCACATACTGTTAAAACGCGACGCGACCGATACGACGCGAAGTCAAATCAAATCGTCTATCTTCTGCTAGCGTGTGGTGAAATTTGGAACTACAATTAAAATTATAAATATCTATTTATGCATTGTTTGCGATATGTTTTCATAATTTAAACAACAAGCATTTATACTTGCAATCTAATATTATTAACATGTCTAATATCCAATAAAATTAGGAGACAGAAAAACCGTTTCTAATATTTTGACGACAACGCATTTAGGACGCCAAAAGATTCTAGACGACCTTATATTAGAAAAACCACACTTGGAACACGCGACGCTACGGTGGCGTCAAAAAACTTGAGTTGGCACAAAAACTAAATTGTGGATTTTAGCAGAGATAGAAAAGCTCATGACGTTTACATTAAAATAAACAACAACCAAATTCCACAACCAGAGTGTGTTCAACAAATTGGGTATTTGGTTAGAACAGTCTCTTAAATGGAAGATACATATAGATATGCCCGCAAACTTCGTCTGCATGATAAACTTTATTTGAAAGTTAGTTTATTTGGAATTTCCCATCCCGTCCCGTCCCGTTATATCCAGCCCGTTCCGTCTCAATCTCACTCAAGGCATGTAATACAGTCCCATCTCATCCCTTTAAGTATAAAAAAATAACAAATATATCGGAATTCTATCCTCATCCCACGGGAACACCATTTTTTTGGGATAAATGTAGCCTAAGTGTTAATCCAGGGTGTCAGTTACCTCTTTAGATAAAACTTCCTTAAAAATTGAATAAAAATCGAGAAATAATTAATAAAATATACACGTTACGATACCTGGTGCAAATATACCGCCATATCCTATGAGTTTCCTTAGAAATCTATGGAGGTCGTCTTTCTCCATGCAAGTTTTCAGCACTACCTCTAAGTCGGCGGGATTCAATAATATAAAATACAATATATGACCAAGCCAGCCTTTGATAATCCCATTGTAATCCATCGCTTCGTAGCTATATCTTCTCAATGACGACATTATATCTGAAACAAGATATAGTTATACTTACGTAACTCGTAATCTTGTAATTAATTGCGTAGATCCCGCTAATTTGAACAATTTAATCAGTAATCATATAAATACTTCCTAACAAACAAATAAGCTTTGCAATTAAAGTCAAATATTTTCGTCAGCGATATTGTTGTAACCTTCTTCATATAGCTGTTATAGCAGTGCGGAAAACATAAGGAAAATAATTTATGTTAAATTTTTGTCTCTTGGACGTTTAATGGGGGCGATAACGCGTTGACTACTACCGGTTGTGATAAAATCCTTTAAAGTTTTGTGTTTATGTCGTATCCTCGTAAGTTGAAAGTTCTGAAATGCGGAGTTTTACGCCATTTGTGAAGAGTAACTCACATCGACTACTGCATATAAATGTTGATAACAAGACATACATATATATTCATAAACTCACGCCTTTTTCCCAGAAGGGGTATGCTAAGGTGCTAACTAGGACACCCACTTTCGCTTTGTAAGTTCCGTCTCATGATGTGATAGGGGGCGAGCCTATCGCCATATCGGGCACAAATATCTGACCCCAGGCTGATAAAGAATATAAAAATCCAATTGATGACAAGAATAAATGTGCATTGTTTATTTCCTTTCACTCCCTTATTCAGTAGCGTAATTTGATTGACACGTTTTTTAAGCGCTTGTTTTTTTTTGTTAGTTATGTGGTTTTGCGCTTTTATCAGAATAGAGTTTTATATTTCGAAAACTCTACATAGTAGAGTAAATTATTAAGGATATAATAATAGATAGATACCTACCTGACTATCTAAGTGTAAAGCGTTGATACAGAATAATGAATATCCCGAAGCTAAAATAATCTCAAGGCCATTTTGGCTTCAGAGTACATCGAACCAGCCGTTAATTATCACATTCCAAGCGCTATTGATGACTAATTAGTATAAAAATATAATGATCAATAAATATATAATTTATGAACTTGTAATTCTTTTTTTACGCGGGTTTTTTAATTGGATTTCCATTTTACAAAGTGGCAAAAAAACATCACGAAATCGTCGGTGAAATATTAATTGAAATTATCGATGTACCTTTGCAGAGATGTAGTCAATGTAAATAACATGACGAAGATGATTATATATCATGATGTAAGGTGAATCAGTTGCAAATTCATACCTGAATGCACAGACTAAGGAGTAAACCTGAATGACAGAAATAGGGATCAAATTAAATGAGCAAATATGTGCAACAAAGTCACTAACTTGGTATAAAACTAACATACTCAAAATAACTGACTGCGTGGAAAATATTTAAAGATTTGACGAAACTGGATGAATAATCTGGTATTTACTATTTAATTATCATATATTTTCAATTACAAATAATATATGTATAATTTGTTTTGATTTGAAGATGTAAGTAACTAACGGCGTATTTGTCATTGATTATAATCATTATATTTAAAAAATACCCAAAAAAAAAAAATTTAATAAATTCCGCACAGTTCAGAAACAATATTTATACACCTCTTTCAGACTCACCTTCCGTATCACCAAGTAATTTATGCGTAATACTAATAATCGGCAGCGCTTCTTTAGAATCTGGTATGAGGGCTCTTAGCCGATACATATTTCTCCTCTTAAAACGATACATTATCAACCACAGCAAAGAAGCCGACAGAACAAGCCACGGTAGCATTGTTGCTAGGGCCACGCGCGCCGCGGCCGAAATATTAATTCTGAGCGGTCAAGCTCATTATATATTGTGTAATGTGTATGTTATCTTATGACGCATTACCGTGCTCACAATATAAGCGAATATGTACATATGTACCGGGTATAATAAGACTGCGACCGAAAACGAAGCCAGGTGGTACTTGGTAGTATTAGTGGTTACAGAAACGGTGCAAATAAAGATTTCACGAAAACAGCGACAGATATTTTTTAAGCATTATTTAAAAATCATCTTTTTTTGGTGGTAAATACCTAGTTTTTGCGAAAGTAATAATTTAAACCCTTACGTATCATTGAGTGTTTAAAAATTAAGAGGTCTACATAATTATTTTAAGAAAACTATGTTATTTATCACCCAAATACGACGATAAGTAAAAAATTACAAAAAAATGTTGTCGATTATTTTTGCGAAATTTTTATTCGCTTTGTGTCTCAAGTCACTAATACTACCACCTGGCTTTGTTTTCGGTCGCAGTCTTGATATACCCTGTATATGATTCACTTGCACGTGTGTAGTTCTAGTAGATTTTTTTTTTATTGCGTTGAATGGCGACGGGAACATGCTATTCGCCTGATGGTACCGCTCATGGACAGTAGAAAACCAAACAACTTCATGAATTACAAAGCAATTCTTGACATTCCACTTCACTCATCATCCTGAGACATGAGATGTTAAGTCTCAATATGTCCAGTAGTTACTCTGGCTACAATGTCCTTCAAACCGGAACGCATCAGTGCATTTACACTGCTGTTTGGTGGAAGAAATAGATATTGCGGTGGTACCTACCCAGGTGGCCTCTCACATATGAGTGACCTACCACCAGTAGAAATCAAGTACGCATAGTTACCGTGAATCCGCTCGATAGGTGGGTTATCCAATCGAAACTAAATATGTGTAATACATATAAACTAAATGAAATTCTGTAGCCATGGTAGAACAAAATAAACTAATTAATATAATAATACCTATATCTCTTTCTCTGATCTTCGTCCAAAGGTTGCCTGTAAGAGATTGCCCAGTGAAATTATTTTAAATATAGTTATTATTGTTTTTGTCTTCTACTGGTGTATGTACAATAAAAAAAAAACAATAAATGTAAGCTAAATAGAGTAAAATATTTCAACTCATGTTTGCCCGCGACTCTATGTGTAAACATTTTAATTACGTAATGAAAAAAATCACAAAATTTTAAAATTATTTATTCAGTTATTAATACCATACAAACTAATATTTTGATTTTAAGTTACTATTTTTTTCAGTTTTTTTTTTAATCAAACACAACAAACGTCTGGCAAACGAGTAAACACCTCACCTGATGGTAAGCTATCAGCGCCGCCCACAAACATCCACAACGCTAAAGTATGGATGTGTTGCCGGCCCATAAAATTGGGAGGAGAGCAGGAAAGAAAAAGATTTGGAAGAGAAAAGGGGTGATATTCAGCATCCGGCAATCTCACTTTTGAAACGAAAAGCGTCAGCGAAGCGGTGGGTTCACGTGGATTTGTCATTCAGTCGCTGCCGGCCCTCTTGTGCAAGTCATCCCGCCATCTGGCCAGAGGACGTCCCACGCTACGTTTTCCAAGACGCGGTCTCCACTCCAGAACACGCTTACTCCAGCGGTTATCTATTCTGCGACATATGTGGCCAGCCCATTGCCACTTCAACCTACTAACTTTCAGAGCTATGTCGGTCACCCTGGTTCTGTGGCGGATCTCCTCGTTCCGAATTTTGTCCTTCAGAGAAACTCCAAGCATAGCTCTTTCCATAGCACGTTGAGGGACTTTAAGCTTATGGATTAGCCCCACAGTCAGTGTCCACGTCTTGGCTCCGTACGTCGAATTACAGGGAGAATAAAAATAATATTTTTTCTAAATAAATGCCGTCTATATTCAATTCGTGTTAGTCATGATTTTTTGAGAATATTGATTTTAATTCTTTGTAATATTGTAATAACAAATAATACAATACATCAGATGTATGTAAGTTAAATGCTCAGTTAAACATTTTTTCACTAAGTACTAGCTTCATGATTTTTATACAATGTTTATAATATTTGTTATTTGGTCATATTTTATGTACCTTTATTGTATTTTATTTTTTACAAATTATCTCATTTTACAAATTAGCTCATACCATTCACCAGTTTATGTTTCTTTTTTCAGTTTACATAATACTACAAACTACAGTTCGTAAAAAATAATCACATATTATTAGGTTCCGGCAACTCACCCTCAGTGTTGCCAGCCAGCTCGTGAGCTAACCCCAACAAGGGGTTCTCAGTTTTGGGAGCAGCGATAACAGCAGCCAACTTATACATATGCCTTCTTCTGAATCTAAACACTATTATCCACATAACGAGTACCGTGAAAAGTAACCACCACGTCATAATTACACCTATTTACGACCACAACGCACGAACGAATGACACTAGGGTTCTCAATCTAAGTGAAACCGCCTCAACCTTATATGTTTGTCAAGTGGCTAATGAAGTATATTAGTCCGCGCACTATGCTAGGTATTGCAATAAGGCCGGGGTCGCGAAGTTCATGGTGCGGTTGTGTCAGCCTTCTTGTCACAAGGAAGCAGCAATTATCTAAAACAATCACATAACATTTACAGTGTGTTTGGATTTTATTGTCTAGTGTTTTTATTACTTTTATGATAGCATAACACAACAATAGTATTTCGTTCTACTGGTTAGAATAGAAGTGGTTTTTAAAACATACAATTTAGAATTGCCGCAACGATTTTTTCGAATTTTGTTACTTAGTTACAACTGCTTAGGACGGTTAGCAGAAAGCTTTAATAAGTACCTAACCTATTAGAAAATGTTGTCGTCTTTATACTTTTTCTTACATGGATACTGATCCGCCCTCACACTCGCTACTACAACTCCTGTAAGCCAGGATCATCCGTGGCACAGATTTTCATTATACCAACCATTGAAGCTCAATGAGTCTCTGGGAATGTGTAACATATCTTTTACTCGCAATGAAATAGTCAAATCCTTCTCTCTCTCCTAACGATGAAATACCGATATCTAAAAACCTCATTTTTCATAATTTTGCTTTCAAATTCAAACAGTTAATAGAAGTCATCAAGTCCATTTAAAAAATCCAATAAAATGAAAATGGCAAATTTGTGGCTTACGATTATTTGCTTAGGAGCCATCGAAATAGTGCCTCTTTCTCCCCAACGCCACTCATAATATAAAACAAGGTGTTGTTTATTTCTTTTAACCTTTGTAATTTACCTATAATAGGTATTAATTAATGAACACCAACACCAATGTAATTTGTTATGATGTACCTGTACTATGGAAGTACTGTTTTTCCTACGATTAGTATTACGATGAAATTGCTTATCATCTAACATTTCTATAATGTGTACCTTAGACTATAAACTTAAGGTAGTGGTGCAAAGAATAATACTTATACATATTGTACACATATGTATTTAATGATTGTAAGCTGAGGTAGATAACTTTATATTTCTTATGCCGTCAAAAATAAGCAACCGTGTCGTTTGATTATAGACAGACGATACAAATATTAATTTTGATCCCAACAAAAAACTGTCAACAATTAATATAATGACGTGCGCGTCCGTGTGTAACAATAGCTCGTAATCGATATTGTGTGATAACTGCAGTACGATATATTGTTTTAACAAGGCCGAGAGGCTTTGCTGGACTGATTCATTTATTACACTTGAAACGGTCTTCTTATGAGTCTTATGACAGCGCAACTATCAGTTAAGCATCTGAAATCGACTCGTTTCTGATTGGATTCTAATGTAGGTCTTTGAAAATAACAAACAATATTGGAATTATTTTATTTATTGTTGCATAATACGTTTAGGTTAGAGCCGGATGTCAATAGGTGTTGTACACTACGAGTTCGTGATAACTACATAACCACAGATAACACATTTTCTGTCACAACTACAGACTGTAATTGTTGGGGACGGGGAAAACTTTCCACTTTTAAGTAATTTATGGCTTAAATAATAAGTACTTAGTATAATGGCTTTTAAGTTTACGCGAATGTTACACATTGAACTAAAAGTGGTCACAGGGCGGGCAGTCCGCCCCGTGACCGTCACGAAAACTGTAGTCATCGAAACGTCGGGAAGTTAAAAAATGTAAAAACTACTCGTATACCAAATTCGCGATAAAATCCGTAAAATATAGTTTTATTTCAAAGGACTTAATATTTTTTGGCAAATTTGTGTTTTGAAAATGCTTTATTAATTCAAACCTTAATTAAAATTTAATATTTTTTCTTAGTAAAATTCTATGTCTACAATAAATACAAGTGAGATGTATTTAATGATAAAAAGAAAAAATACTGTACTCTCTAATAAAAAAAAATACACAGAATAGGGCTGTCCGCGCGCCTTAGCCGCAGATAATTATTAATGCAGCCATAATAATTTATTGTCAATGCTTTTTCCGAGAAATTATACTTTACCCATCAATAACTTGTCACACGTGTATAATTACACTTCACTATAATTGTTCGCACTAATCTTACTATCTATCTATCTAAATTATGAACTTATTCTGTGATTATGAAGTTCCATTTGACATTGGGAAATAGGGATGCTGTCAAATAAATCGGTTCTTACAATATCCTATTATTTAGAGATATCGATAATATTTGTTTGTATTTCTTAATCGATTACAGTTTATATTTTCAGTTTACATCATTTCGTTTATTTTTTCATGAACATTTTTATTCTAATGACACATCAACAATTGCATAATTCACTTTACTATTTAGGAACAAAAGGAGTGATTTATCTATTACTAGCGGCCCGGCCCGGCTTCACCCGGGTGCAGACACTTTTTGAGTCCAGTCCACATCACGCACATGCTTATGAACACATGATACATACACACAATACAATACATATACTCCAAAGTGAGGAACCTCCTCACTATGTGTGCCGTATCATACAATACTGCCTTCATTTCCATTGTAATATCCAAATCTATTAATTAATAATAAATTAATTTATATTAATATTATTATTTCATTATTTATTGATGTATGTTCGTTGACAGCATACCTATAATTAGCTGAAAGTTCAGTATTTTTAAAAATTAAAAAAGAGATAATTTTGTGTAAAGTGATACAAGTGCTGCTATTTTGACAGCCTCCGTGGCGCAGTTGGTTGGACGCCGCCTGTGAAACGAGAGGCCGCGGGTTCGATCCCCGCACCGAGACAAATGTTTGTGTGAACCACAAATATTTGTTTCGGGTCTGGGTGTTTGTGAGACCGAAAAGTCTCTCGTAGTTTCTGATACCCACGACACAAGACTCGATCTTAGTGTGGGGTCAGGACTATGTATGTGACTGTTGGGTGTATTTATTTATTATTTATTATTTATTTATTTGGCGAAAATTACGTGAATATTGATATATTTCGAGTTGTAACTCGTTTTTGTAATCGATTAATACGCAGTTTTGTGCCTACTGATATAAGTACAATGATAACTATTCTCACATATATTTTTTTCAGTGCATTTAACGTGAATATTGATATATCTAGGGTTATTTCACTTTGAACCATTTTTTTCCAATATTGACTAGGGTACAACTCGACACGTACCTACCAATTCAATTGTGAATTTTTGATTTTTTACATCTCGACATAAATATCATTCTACAGATGTTTTTATTTTATGTGATTTATAAACGAATACAAATCAAGTTGTATCTAAAACTCAAACAAATTACAAAGTATTTTATATCGAATAAGATGTGCTAAGTGAGACAATTGTGCGCGGCAATACATTATTATATTGATTTAAACACAACAGAACCAATAATTCAAATGTCAAAATACATCATACTTTGTACTATAAATATGATTTATTATAATATTATATTCTATCATCAGATACAATATCCAATGTAAAATTATGAAAACTAAAATTTTTACCTAGCTGTCAGAAACATTATGTTATTATTCTACTAGCTTCTGCCCGCAAACTTCGTTTGCGTTGTTAACTTTATTCGAAATCTGTCATCCCGTCATGTCCCATCCTGTTATATCCCGCCCACCCCGTCCCATTCTCACTAATGGAATGTAATCCAGTCCAATCCCATCCTTTTCAGTATAAAAAAGTAGCAAATATATCGGAATTCCTTCTTCATCCCAGAGGAACACTTAAATTTTCGGGATAAAAAGTAGCCTATGTTACTTCTAATACCTCCAAGAATATGTGTACTAAGTTTCATGAGAATCGGTTCAGTAGTTTTCGCGTGAAAGCGTAACAAACAAACGGACATTCACATTTATAATATTAATATGATATATTATATTGAAAAATGGCAGTTGTCAAAACGGTATTGACTACATAATTTATTTATTTATTTATAAATTCTTTATTGAATACAACATACATAAAAAATGAAAAATAAAAATCTTATTTATCAATATTATTGCTACTTTACTCAATTTTTTTTTATGCTTACATATGGAAAAAAACTCTTTATTCTTTTCCAACTGTTCTGGAATGGTTTTTACATGTTTTCTTATCGTAGTATTTGTATAAGACTCATCTGTGTTATTTCTTAGTTTAAAAAATATTTGCTTCCTTTTCGAACTTTTGAGTATATGCCACGATACTATTGAAGTGAAACTTCTTTATCGGGGTTGGAAAAAAATTTAGTGTAACATTTTTTCGTTACGCGTCACATTCTTCCGTTACGCGCCATCTTTTTGAAGTGAAACTTCTTTATCGACGTATGGGAGAAATTTTATAGCAATGTCAAAAAATTTTAACGTTTTTGTGTTACGTGCCATCTTTATTTCTAAGTCACATTTTTCCGATACGTGCCATATTTATTTATTTAAAGCTTCATATTTGAAAGTATAACGATAACAATAATAGTAATAATTCTATTATAATTAATGAAAAGCTATCATAATCTAAGTAGCAATAAGGTGAAATAATTGTATTATTTGTATCCTTGTCTATGATAATAAAAGCCTTTTGCTTAAACTTTATTTAATTTAGCTTTATTTGACCAATTTCTGTAAATTTGTAAATAGTAGATAATTTTTCGAAAAATTATGTCAAAAAGAAGTTTCACTTCTTACGTGTGTACACTAATACACACACACACATTTTGTGAGATTAGAGACCTTTACCATTCATATTGTAAAAGTACGTTATAAGATTTTAATACATACATACATAAATACAATAATTGTTGAGTCTACATCCCAAATGTCAGTAACCTCGTGGGCCTTAAAGTAAAGTCTTTCGAAAGGGACAAAACATTCGTTTGATAACTAAATAAAATTCGTCTATGAATAAGGCAGATAGACGCTGCCTTACTGCTCACTGGGCGACCTACGCGAGCGTCTGGTACCACGCTCAGTGCGGCATCTATGTACTTTTACTCTTGTATCTCCTAAACTTATAAAGAAAACATTCTACAACTTTTAATGCAAAATTAATATATTATTAGCTTTATATTACAATAAAAATAATTAAATTTTTTACGGGCCAAGTTATTCAAATTCTGATTTGAAACATTTACTTCCGGTTTAATATAAGAAAAATAAAAGTAATTTCTAATTTCGATTAGAAATAATAAAGATCTGTATTTTAACTACATAACCTGATATATATAGTATTTTGTTGTTAATTTTTTCAATTAAAAAAATTGCCTCTAAAAAACCCTTTCAACAACTTTTCCAACACCCATATTCTAAGACGTTTTCTCGACTCCACTTGACGTTACTAGAGGAAATCCGTATTCTTAGTAGAAAAAAATCTCCTCCACTCAACGTCACTCAAAAATTTTCCTGTCTCGAGAAAAGGAATCAACTGTCAAACTCAAGGTACGTCGCGACCTACCTTAAGGAAGAAATAAAAGAATTAATCCTACTTTAAAATTGTGATTTAAAAGAGAGAAATAAAGTTTACCTTTTAAAATTCTTAAATACCTAAATATGCCAACAATTTTTTGAGGTGGGTGCCTCTACACGATTTACAAGTTTTCCTAGTGAATGATACAAACATTGCTCTTTATTTCATTTAATAAAAGATTTTTGGTTTGGAAACAGTGTTTATTATTTTAAACAAGTTATTAAAGATTTCCAACAGTTCCTGTAATACTTGTACGGTACTCCGTACGAATATCCCGAACGATGATTCATCCATAAGAATATCCTTCGAAATTTCCGGGTTGGATGGTATGACCCTCCTCCTGTCTGCATGCGTTTTTTTCTCCGACTCACTAAATATTTGTCTTCCAGTCACAATCCCGAAGATTTTGAGTTCAATAATTATATATTATTCTATGTAAACACTCTGACATGACATTTGACTGTCACTTTTCAAGTGATCATAGACTATTTTCAAAGGTTTTTTGTTAAATCTCTACTTTATCTATACATCAATGACGTAATTAATGACGTTTTTCCTTGACTCAACCTCACTCGAGGAACCTTTAGTAAAGGTATATTTTTAACTAAGCATACCATTTTCGAGGGTCCCTCCAATTCATTTGTATAGTCACCTCGACTAAAATAAGGTTGAGGAAGATTGGAGGACACGTCTTAGAATATGGGTGCAATTCTTTCAACACCAATAACTCAAAAACTATGCCACATACGAAAAAAATATTTCGTATTCACGTTCATACCCTCCAGGAGTACAGATAAACAGATCATGAAAGAATTCTGAACCCTCACTTTTTTTTTTGCTGCCCGCTTCACTTGAAATGCCCCATATTTAAGTGTCGTAAATGTCATCTATACCTATATATAATAAAAATGTAAATGATCGATGTCTGTACATGGAAGATATATAAGAAATTTTAATGCGAGGGGTCTTTATAATAGCAACAGAAGCCAAAACATTATTTTTTAGAATTTTTGTCTGTCTGTCTGTCTGTATGTTTGCTTGCACATTACTCAAAAACTACCGCACCAAATGAGATGCAGTTTTCACAGTTGTATTGGTGCAGGTCCAACTTGAAAACTGGTATATATTTTATTTACATACAGGATGTTTCTTTTTGTTTGCTTGCACATTACTTAAAAATTACCGCAAGAAATGAGATGCAATTTTCACAGTTATATTGGTGCAGGCCCAACTAGAAAGCTGGTGTATATTTCATTTACATACAGGTTGTTTATTTTTATTTACCTGTGCATTACGCAAAACTAACGCACAAAAAGAGATGCAGTTTTCACATTTATATAGGTGCAAGTCCAACTTAAAAACTGGTATATGTCTTATATACATACAGAGTGTTTCTTTGTATTAGCTTGCACATCACGCAAAAACTACGACACGAAATGAGATACGGTTTTCACCGTTATATTGTTGCAGGCTCGACTTAATATTCGGTATATGTTTCATTTACATACAGGTGGTTTCAAATAAAGTTTATCACGCAGACGAAGTTTGCGGGCAGAAGCTAGTATTAAATAAAACTAATTAAATCTGAGGGTTTTTTGCACAGAAATGTATATTTTAATTTTATTTTTATCTGTATGGAGTAAAACAACTTAATTGTGTGATATGCAAGTAAGTATTTAATAACAAATTAAGGGCCTCGTTCACCATATTTATGTAAACGGCTGATTAGTTACTTTTTGATTAACGTTAATCGCTAAGTAAATGTGCAGAATGTCTTCTGTAGATTTCACAAGTGAAAATAAAGTAACGTGCTGGTTAAGTGAATGACATAAGAAATTGAACGAATCATTCGTTCAATATTGCGTCAAATGAAATGATTATAGAATATTATTATACAGGGTATATCAAGACCGCGACCGAAAACGAAGCCAGGTGGTAGTTTTAGCGGTTACAGACACAACGCAACTAAAAATTTTGTAGAAACAGCGACGGATTTTTTTTACTGTTTTTTAAAAATTATCGTGTTTGGGGGGAAAATACCTAGTTTTAAAAATAGTAATTTAAACCCTTACGCACCATTGCGTGTTTAAAAATAAAGCGGTGTACGTCATAACTTTAGAAATACTATGTATTGACCTTTTTTTTGTGAAATTTTTATTTGCATTATGTTTGATATACTACCACCTGGCTTCGTTTTCGGTCGCGGTCTTGATATACCCTGTATATTAATTGGTCAAATGTTCCCGCCCTGCCTCCCGCTAGAGTGTCAACGAGTTTTTTTCTTAAAAAATAAAACATCAGATTGAGATTTTAACCTTATTTTAACCATCAAGTAAATACGCTAATTCGCAGATGATGTAGCCAATAAAGTACTGATTAGTGTAATCATAGGATTAGTGTTACTGGAGCATCGTGAAGTCGACACGTGATGTTACGGGTGACTTTAACCGATGACTAGCCTAATCAACGGTTTACTTGAAGATGGTGAACGAGGCCCTAAGTGTTATAAACCCTACGTTAACTGTTCGTGCCATTATTACATAAGTAAAAGTGATCATCAACAATCTATTGGCGTGTGGCGAAATACGGAACTACAAATGAAATATAAAAAATATTTTAATTAACGCATTATTTGAGATATATTTTTATTATAAAGACAATAAGCACTTATACTAGTAATCTAATAGTATTAACATGTCCAATGTATTAAAATGTGAAGAGAGAATAACTATTCTTATTATTTTGACAACAGCGCTTTCGGCGCCAGAAGATCGCAAACAACCTATAGTGAAATTTGAATCGATTGTGTTAAGAATCTGTGACGAATTGTAGAACGATTATCAAATATGTGAACACGGAGCGGGCTCCCTGTAACATAAAGATAATTAATTACTATATAAAAACACAATGTACAAATTCTAAGTATAATTTTGTGTTTCAAGATGCATGCAGTTTCTGTTGTTTGGTAACCAAGGTTTGATATTACAACAAAAAATTACAGCTGTCGATTTATTTTGTGCGAGTTTTTAATTTCGCAATCATGCTTTCCTCGGGAGTGGACATTTTTCTGAAAATCGACTTCGAATGGGCGGTCAGTAAATTAGTCATCAGCAAGCGCGGTGGGCTGGGAAGCCAGTGACATCCGAATTCCACTTTCGACTTACCAAGTATGGTCTCGGGGGATATCCTTCCGGGACACCGAAATATAATTTCACAGCCTTCATTTTATCAAAACAGCCTTCATTTGATCAGTCGTAAAATCACGTGCTACATATTTCTACAATATGTTTATGAATCATTTTGCGTCTACTGACGATAGGTCACTTACGATAGGTAGGTAATGAAAGGTAGAAAATATTGTTATTGAAAATATTGTAATTACTCACTTCGTAAAGCAGAGCATAATTCAAAGCAATGAGACCGTTGGCCGTGAATTTCGGTGTTTGATGTAGTATTTGCATTGACAACTGCATGGCCTAGAAAAATAATAATTATTCATAAAAAACATTCTTAAAAGTCTCAATAAGTTTAATATGGCGATTCGCACACTGCACCGCATTAAATATCACTATTAAATATCTCTCTTTGCATTGAAAAACGCATAGTGCAACACACGGAAAACGCTATCATGTGCAGTGTTAGGGCGCGATTCCATTTGGCTAGTCTTGCATGCAAGTATGACGTCACATTTGCGTTCATGTTGCTTACATTGGAAACATGTTTTCGAGAGCGTGCAAATTGCATGGAAGTTTTATTTGAATACAAGTGGAGACGGTCAAAATTAAAAATATATATAAGATATTAAAACTGGCGTATCTATATCTGTATCAGCCCATATACGTTCCACAGCAGGGCATGGGCCTCCTCTGCGATTGAGAGTAAGATTGGGTGGGGTAAGGCCATATAGTCCACGAAGCTGGCGTAGTGCGAGTTAGCGAACATACGGGGTTAATCAAAATCAAAATGAGGGGAAAAAAGACGAAGATAACAAGGTAATTGAACAATTAGTTTTTTTAGATTTTCTGTCTCCAACTCAACTGTCGGAAACCAAGCCATCTTCACTTGCACGCGCTGCAGCCTAGAGAGCTATATTCAGATTAACTAAAGTCACAAGATCAAAGGTGTTTTATAGCTAGGGAAGCTTCTTCTTACTTCTGAGTTTATATTTACGCTGAAATCCTCTTGCATAATACCATGTGCTACGCATGCTGTTTTTGACGCCTGAAAGCAGACACAGTTATAAGATAATTATTTCTATCATGTGATTTATTTAATTTATTCATAGAATCCAAATAACCTCATGAACGGTGGATTCGCTGAAATAAACTAATGCAAACATGATTGAAACGGCGTGTGCGATTTGCCAAAAAACGCAAATCAAGAAATCTATGTATCTTCTTACGTCCGTGAACAAACCAGACGCAGTAGCTTCCATGAAATAAAACATGTTTAAAATAACGCATATCAAGGAAATGAGCATGGTCATTAGTAAAGCTGTTCCAAATATTTTGTTCATAATGGTGGTAACTCTATACAACAAGGAATAAACTTTTGCAACCGAACTAATCTTCTCACATATATCTCTTTCTTGGATATTTTCTACTTTATCCGCATGCCATGCTAACTTTGCTCGGGTGAAAATTTTGTATTCCCACGCTTTACGTTGCTGGATTTCCATGAGGATCTTATTTAAATACTTGTAACGGCTTCTTAATACGCACAATAAGAAGCAATAGTGAGAAACGAGCACGAGAGCCAAGGCGTCAGTGTACACGATTTGGTACAATTTCTCCATGGGCACTTTGACGCCGAGACCCGCTAGGGCCATCCAAATACACGCCAATCTAAAAGAATATTCAAAAATTTGCCCAACTGTGATAAGTAAAGCATAAAAAGCAGATTTATTTTGATCTACTATTTCGCCCATTCTCTCAATCGCCTTATCAATATCCACGATTAGTTGAAATAAGTCACTTGATCCTGTTATACAGAAAGGTATCTTCCACAGGGCAAAGGCTACAAAAACTATGGAGCTGATCCTTTCAACGTCGTCTCCGTAGCGATCCAACTTGGTGTTGTAAATAGTTCGCAGAATAGTTTGATCTTCAGCGTGCGCCTTATAAATGCAATAGCAAAAAATACAAATATCCGTTAAGTAACAGACGAAACCAAAGTAACTGAATCTTTTCACGATGCGGTCCCCCGGGGTACTATCGACCACAATCACCGATATGCCGGCAAGATGACTTATGAACTTTGACAAAAACGATGCTTCCACAATGTTGTCATATTTTCTAAGTTTAACTGCTCTCATAATACACTGTTCAATTGATTTCGGTTTCATGTTGATTGCTTGATATTACAGGTGTTTTCAGCGACTCACACGCGACTGGTGCCGACTTCCGTAGTGGTGAGTAGAACATTTCATTATTAGCATATAAATTAATTGTGCCTAATGGTACATAATAGACCATAAAGTGTTTACAGGGGGCTCAAGTGTATTAGCGCATTAGTAAATGAAACAAAATTGTGGTATTCGCAGTTATCCAATGGATAATCAGTAATTTATTTCTCCTGAACATTTACATATACAGTGATAATCTACATTATGAACATTGTAGGCATTATATTGTCACGAATAACAAAGAAAAATAGCCATGTTATATACAAAGGGATTTTGATATTTGATGAAATTATATTATTTTATAATTATTTATAAGCACTATACAATTTTACATAATATGAAATTACAAGCATTTCAGTATACCTCTATTATAATAACTTAGTATAGGTGTTCCACCATCGCGGTATTAACATGTAGATTGTAGACGCATGCTTCCGACACAACAGCTAATCAAATATTGTACACAAAATAAAGACTCGTCCCAGTACAGAAATCTATATATGTATAAAATAGCAATAAGAAAATATTAGAAACAATTTTAAACTAATCTGTTTTCCGCTAAACGCACCCTACAGCTGAAACTTATGCATTAAACCCTCAAAATTCGTAAACTAGCAACTAAAACGGAGAATTACTAAAGAGAATATACAAGTAACAATACTATGATCACGCGGTTTATACAAATCGTTTTATGGCACAATTGTTAAGTCGGCTCCATTGGGGTAACATTGCAGATATGTACCTACTACTAGCAGATCTGTAAAAATCATTTCAGTCCACAGTTTTATTGACAACAAGAGTAAATCCATCACTATGAAATATCTTTGTATTACTTAACCTTATGGTCGAAAGTTCATACAAAAAGGACACATGTAGAATTTTGCCCACGTTTTGTTCTTAACGTGGTATACAAGGTGTAAAATTGAACGCTGGACTTATAAAAGTACATTGTTGAATACTCGATTCGCTAATACTAATATCTATAAAATATCTAACCTTTATGTTTGATGAAATTATATCATTAATGAAACTTATTACAATGAACTCGCAAAAACCCTCTACCTTCAGAGCGCAACAAATCCCATCCCTTTCTTTTGCATTTTCAGTTGACTCGCTACAGCAATATCGGCCATGCAATTCAGTAGCACCTATTTAGTTGTGACATTATTGTGACAATATTTTTAATATGATCTCGGTTATTTAACAGTTTTTTACGTATATTGGTTAGAAGAACTATGTTGCGCTTTAATAAATCCTTTGTTTAATTTTACACCATATCAAGAGACCGGAAACATTCTGTTAGGACGTACAAGTGTGAAGAATATTTCACTTTATTGAAGCATTTTTAAATATATTACTTTAAATTCTTCAACTACAACAATTAAATTGTTCTAAGTATATGTGCCATTTTCTCGCTAATACCTCACATATTGCACAACTTGCTCTTGATAAAGTTCTTATAAAAGTTACAATTTATCTTTTTAACGCATGGACTGAACTGGTCACAAACTCACCTTGGTAACATTTTATATGCGAATAACTAATCGATGTACATACCAGTTAAAATATGCGTAGGGTGCTCAAAACCTGTCTTTTTGAGATCATAACAGCTAGCAAATTATCTCACTATAACTATAGACTATTATCAACTGTGATCGAGAAAGTACTTACACAGATTTCAATAAAAATAAAAAAATCTGTACTCTCAACTATACGAATACTGCTTTTCAACATTACACCTATTACAATAACACACCGTTTTGTGAAAATGCAGACAGTAAAAAAATATTATATCGATGTAAATTTGTAACCTTAGCACTGGTGTAACACACACCGAACAAAATCATTATCTCATAATATTGCCATTTGCCAAGCCTCCCTTTGTAAGCGTGATATTATATACGACAACAATTGTATAAATATAAGTAAACAAATTGGTTTAACAATTACACCACTTGTGAAGGTTAAATGAACACAGTAATTTTCAGGCTGTGATATTATTTTATTTTATTCTAAAAATGGTACCTTTGTCAGCGCAGGTATTTTAATTGCTTTCCTTATTAAACACTACTAACATGCATTTATAGAGGAAATATTCAAGAGGCGTCACCTATTTAATAGAAAGTAACTAACACGATTCTATTGGACAGTCGCATACAATACGTCGCGAGGCAGTTCGCATTCTTGGTCGATTTCTCTAAGTACCCCAATAATCCTATGAGTCGATAATCAGCAACTCTCTTTGGCAGTAGTAATAATTGGAAATTTAATATTTTCCTAGTCGCGATTATCCTGATCCACACAATTCATTACTTTATTCCGTTCATGAGAGTAAAATATATGTCAGGTTCCATTTAATATTCTGCAAAACCACGGAGATATGCGTCCAGTCTAAAAAATAGATAAGTTTTTGAGACTGGACGCATTTCTCACGTTATGGATAAACATTTGCCAATACTCGATATCGCTCAAAGCGAACATCACGCCAGCCCCTTATTAAAAAAATCAATGAGGTAAATATGGCGACAACTAAATAATTAACGTTGCAGTAATGCAGTTGAGGTCATTTAACTTCATCCGCTCTATTTGCTTTCATTCGCACAATTCATAATGAAATACGCAACGATTATATGCGACAGCCCGTAGAAATGATATATCAGCAATTTCTACGAATTTAAATATTATTCTTTACGTACAGAACATTGGATATCGCCACCGCGTTTTTTCAATATCAGATCCATAAAAAAAACATCGTATCTAAAAATGTAGCCTTTGTAAACGAGCTGCTCTGAACTTTGACGTTTAAGCTTGTCTAATTTTTAAAGCTGATTCACTATTTTTACTTATTCTATAATAGTAACTATTTGACGATATTTCGTTTGATAAAAATCGTTAAATGTCAGAATAAAGGAATGAAACACCTTCGATATAATACGGATATCAAGCGTAGTGAATTACTAAGACCGAATTTTGGTCAACTTACGTTACTACGAAACTTACATAGTGAAAAATAAATGCTCATAGTGGTCTTAATTTGGTAATAAGCAACTCACGACGTATAAGAACTTAATTGACAGTACAGTCATTCTTGATGACTATAGTTTCTGAATCTTAAACGCAGCGCTAAATATTGCATCGATAAAGTAGGAAACTTACTGGTATATATTACTAATTGTAAAATCGTGAAATATGTAAATAGCGTGCACGTAAATTAAAAAGAAGTACTTAAATTACTCTGTTCCATGAATACTTAAAATAATATAGCGTTTGTACATGAATCCGTGTTCACCAGAACAAATAATATTTCACTGTAAGCAAAGAAATGTCACATGTATCAACGCTCCAAGAAACCCGAAATATCCACCTACATAATAAATAAGACTTCCAAGATTTAATTGTACTTTTGTTTATTAGCTGTCAAATTTTTCTACTTCAAATGTTTTTAATTTCAAAGCTACCTTTATTCAGTGTCTTAATATGCGGACAAATTAGATATTAATTAGTTAAACAATCTAAATTCATAGTTAGTTTTATCTTTTAATAGCAAAGATCCTACAATAAATAATTTTGAAACTAACTTGGTCACAAATTCAATAAGAGTGAACGACAAATTCATGCACACAAAGTACACTAGTTAATTCGATATTTAGGAAGTTGTGTTTTGCGAACACTGCAAATTAACAAAAATATAATAACATGCTACCCTTAACTAAATCCATTCATATATCTTTCGCACTAAAAAAATATACGTGACTAATAATAACAATCACGCAAATGCTCCAACACGTCTGTCAGAAACACTTCGCAAATACACTTTTGTAAAGCTCAAGTCTAATATAATTATAAAATCACATCTCATTAAATATCTTTGGATAAAACCAAATAAAATTATCGTATAGCGTACAAAAATATAAAAAATATACAAGAATGTCGAATACAATAAAGGGAAGCTACATGCTTACATGTATACCATACACCTACGGTTAACATTTGTATCGATAGTCGTCACAGCACTAGCTATATCGTACACACATAAAAACGTAATGATATTAGAGTAAGGAAGTGGCGTCACCACGTCGTCATTTCACTATATATTGCAGTGGTCAACATCGATAGTTTGCTAAAAGTCCGTGCTTCCCGCAGTGACGTTGTTGTTGAAGTAATTGAGATTCGTCGGTCACAGCAGGTCTTGCACGTGAGACGTGTCCAGGTTGGTGATGAGAGTCTTGAGGAAGGTCATTTCCTTGCGAGCGTTCTCGAGAATGACGCGTGGGTCTTGGGAAGTACATCGGAGGCAATTCGGCGCAAACACCATGGCGAGATTGGCGGAGTCCATCTTGGTCTGACTTACTACTTCTGGAGCGGTGAATTGTTGCAAAAAGCTTATTAAATATGTGAGTACCTGAAAATATTATAAATAGTATTATCTTTTTAAGAAGTAAATTGATGTTCATCAATTTTTGTAAAAAAATACTTTCTATTTTTATGAAGTTAATTTAGTTAATCTATGGTTAAAAAGTATGGAGTGGAATGGAGTTGCATAAATTGAAGCGACCCGGTTCAACGATTGATATTATAAATGAGGCCTGATTAACTGTGTGAATTGCGAAAAATTATGCTTCATTTAAATAAACCTGTTTTTTTCCGAACGCGTTAATGTCAAATTATAAGGCATTTATTATGCAACATGATCACAATTTGCAGGTGTGTGAGGTGATGCTGGATAGTGTGTGTGTACCAGTCGGTTGAGCGTGGGCAGGCGGTGCAGCGCGCGCGCGCAGGCGGCGTAGTCGGCGCCGGCCGCCACGCACGCGCCGTACAGCGCGTCGGGGATCAGCGGCTCGTACAGCTCGCGGTACCACAGCTTCAGCAGGCTGGCCGGCGCGTGCGCGTCTGCATCACACCACAGTTATTACTACATATTCCCACCAGCAAATTTAAAACAAATTGTTACTTGCTTATTACTAAACGGATTAAAAAAATCTTTCTTATTACGATAATGCATACCGTAACCTTTCGATGTAAACGATAAACAATATTGAGGCAACTAGCCTATTCTTCTTTTCTTTTATAAGACATTTCTTTTTTTAGCTTATATGTAGTAAAACAAATATTTATAAGATTATAAGATCATTGGACGTTGTTTACGCTTACAGGAGTGAGAAGGACTTACAAAATTAATTATCGATTTATTAGGAATCTAATCAGGTACACCGTAAAATGTAATGGAATAACTTATTCCCGTAAAATAAATAACATACAGTATAACTACTACTATTTAATGGCCAAATATTACAGAGGGTTCGAATGGTAAAAGATTTGGGTGTCTATTTGGATTTAAACTTACGTTTGACGCTCATATTAGTAAGATTATTAATAAAGCTTATAGAACGTTGGGATTCATCCTTAGAGTGAATTATGATTTTAAGATTTCCAATATTCAACTCTTATATAATTGTTTAAGAATGGTTAAATTAATAAAATGTTTCCCACTAAATGCTAATTCACTGTCATCGATAGAAAACATTCTTTCATATAACAATCACGAAGATTCTTCCACACTATGTAAATTATTTGAAGATATTTTCACACCTCAAAAAACATTCAAACATTTTTCATTCCACCTACCAGTTAAAGTTGAAGCATCCGGCAGTTCCCAATTGTCGATTTTCGCTTTCAACGCATTTACTTCATCGACATCAGCCGACACTCTGAATATGCCCTCGGTCTCCCGTCCGTTTAAAGCTAATACTTGTTGCGACAATGCTACCTGCACCCATGGTAGTTGTCTGTTCGGAAACCTATCCTTTTGTAGGGACATCACCTCCGACAAAGTGTTGCCAAACATCGACTGGCGGAAGATTTGTATCTGAAAAATAATAAATTACATAAATTAAACCGATATACAATAGATTACAACAAATACTATCTTGATATCGATAAAAATAAATTAATTAAACTAACTTACCCTGGCCTGGTCGATATCTTCAGTGGTAGGTTTCCTTGGCTGCCGTTTACCGCCAAAGCCGATTCTTTCTAAACGCTTACACGCGACGCCCGCATAGTGCGACACTTGAACGTGGATAGGCCATTTGCCCACCTAAAAACCACAAATACTATAAGCACGAACTAATAAGACGGTAAATTAATTGGGGGAACGAATAAAGAGACTAAATCGACTTCGGGCTCAAAGACAAAATTTATCATAAAATATCGATTTATAGACAATTCCTACCTCTGGAAAAGCGTCAGCAAAGGCGGGGTCTCTATGTCGGTTGACATAGTTAGTGAGAGCTGGTTGGAAGGCAGGCGACGGCGGCACGAAGGCGAGACAAACAGCCAACAGCTCCCAGCCGCGCAGCAACGAATCTCTGAGGGGGTTCTCTGTGGTCTGCCTACACAGCTGCACGTACAGCTCGTCGCGGAGTCTGGCGATATAATAATTAATTATTTACTTACATCAGAAAAAATAATTATTTTCTTACATAAACGTTAACATATTTCTCGGACTGCGTTTAGATATAGTATTGCATATTTATCACGAGACTTATTGTAGCGACCCCTCAAGTATAGCGTTTTTCATGATCAGCCCGTATAATGTTTTGAGAAGCCTGACTTAATTGTGTCGACCAGCACTTAGCTGTCAGTATTATAATATGTGTACTGCAATATAATTGTTATTAAATCTAATGTCAATGTAAAAAAAGTGTATTGAATAACACTAACTTCTCATTGGCATAGGCGGCGTGCAGGATATCATGAGCGACGGAGTTGAGCGTCATGCCCGGGCGCGCCTTGCGGTCGCCCATGTAGATCTGCACGAGCCGGAACAGGTCAGTGGCCGCCTTCTTGTGCGCCTTGTCCCACGCACCGCCCACCATCGGCGCGCTGATCGACGACGACGTCCACGACAACATATCGCGCACTGATGCCTGGACACACAAATGATAATGTGATATTCATGATGAACCACTGCTATAAAAATATCAATGAAAAATAATTTTATAGAACCGCATTCTGGCCATAAATGGTACTTTAAATGTAATGAATGAAAACAAAGTATCATTTATTATTGTTACATACCTTCCTCCGAAAGATTCCTTTGTTGAAGTTGAGATTGTCCTTGGCGAAGATCTCGATGTCCTGCTCGGGCGGCGGCGCGTGCGGCGCGTGCGGGGGCGCGCGGGGCGCGGCGCGGGGCGCGTGCGCTCGCACGGGGCTGTACAGCGCGCCGCCCGCGCCGCCCGCGCCCTCCGCCGCGCCCGCGCCCTCGTCCGCCACGCTCGCGCCCGCACTCACCGCGCCCGCCGGACCGCTGCCCAACGACGATGTCTGGACAAAATCCGTACATCAATCAAGATGCTTTCAATTGTACGCATTATATTAAGCTTTTAATTATTCAATTTGACTGTTGGGTGTATTTATTTATTTTATTTATTATATCGGCGCGAACCAAAAGATTTGCTAATTATTGAAATCTCTCCACACAATGCGAAGTCCGAAGTTCCATGAAGAAACCCAGAGCTTATTCCATCAGATAGTACCCTTATCAACATTAAGAACAATATCTCACCCGATGAATAAGTGACTCAGGCTGGCGGTCGCGGTCGAAGCCGACGAAGGTGTTGTAGTAGGAGACGCCGTGGTTCATGTACTCGACGTCGGGCGGGCGGTGCGCGTAGGTGTGCGGCAGGTACACGCCGGAGCCGTCGTCGTCGTCGGGCGTGCGCGCGCCGCCGTCCGAGGACTCGTTGTCGGGCTCGTGGCCGGACAGCGAGCGCGACTCCGAGCCCGAGCGCGAGCGCGACGACGTCGACTCGTTGTCCGAGCCCGAGCCCGCGTACCGCGCGCGCCCGGATGGAGCGCGCTCTACGCATATACATATGGACATTTAACTATTTTAAATCCATTATTTATGTCAATATCGCCTCGGTGGCGCAGTTGTACTACGGTACGATTACAACATGGAGGTCCCGGAGCAAAGTGGTATTGGACTATTCTATTCGTTATCAGCCCGGAGTCAGAGATATGTGCCCGATATGGAGATAGGCTCGCCCCCTATCAAATCGTGGGACGGAACACAAGGTGAGACGTGGGTGTCCTGGTAGTACCTCTGTCTACCTCTTTTGGAAGAAAGGCATGAGTTTATGTATGTACTAGACTAGCAAGCGCAAAACATATTCATAGAGATATACAAACTATTTTGGTTATCGAATGTGTTGTCTTCTTCGCGCAAACTGAATTCTAAAGTCATTCGAAAGAGACACAACATTCGAGAACTAAAATAGGTATTAAAACTGTCTATGTATAAGTAAGACAGTAGTGGACACTGACTGGAGAGCTTGGCCTGCTGCATGATGTAATCCTGCAGCGGCAGCAGATGTTGCATGCCGCGCAAGTCCCAGTTGCAGTAAAGAGGGGAGCCACCCCCTTCCTCCTCCTCCCCCTCGCCATCCAGTGCCGTCTCCTCCACCTCCACCGGCCTCTTGTGCCCTGCAATCATATAATATCTCTTAACTATATTTTCTACTTTATAGGTAACATTCTCACTGGGTCTCATTATAACTTTATATCTTTTGTGATTTCTTAGCCTCGACAAAGCCTAGATATCAAAGATAGCGCTACCTCGAGCTCGTTGTCTTGATCTTAGTTGAACGAATAGTAGAAACAATTAATATAAACCTTGCAGTGATTGCTAATCTAAACTAAAACATCGACGTTTCGAAGTAAATCGAGATTAATCACAAGACGAATGGGCTAATATAAAATTACTTACGTCGAGATTTGGTGCGATCACGCGGCGTAGACGTTCTCTCCATTCTTTGATTATGTTTCTGTACATTTGGCTCGGTCAGCGGTGGCTCCAAATTCACGCATTTCAACTTGTAGTTCACTGAAATAATTAAAAAAAACATTAACAACAACTAGTTATGATATCAATAAGATCGTCGGACGCCTAAATAGCTTCCTCTCTTCCTTTCTCCCTTTTTTCTCCATTATATATTTTATTTAAATCGTCAGCGATATTGTAGTCAAAAATATTATGACAATTATGTAGCAATAGACTAACTGCTCGGTAGTTGAACCTAGGGTATACAAAAGTAGTGTATTACCTGCGGCGATGTTGTCCTGCTCGTTGGCGGAGGAGAGTCGCATGAAGTTGTGGTGCTTGGCGCTGCCGCCCGACGACACGGACGTCTTGCTCGACGAGTACCGCTCCGGCTCCGCCTGCTGCCGCCTGACAAAAAAATTCGAAAACATAGATAATAGGACTCCAAAATATTATTACTTCGTGACACCTTCGTGACAACCAATTTACGAATGTTGGGGCTTTGAGAGCATTGTACGACGCACTTGTCAGAAGCCACTTCGAATCCAATGCAGCAGTTTGGTCTCCTCACGAAGACAAGTACAAGCTAATGTTAGAACGTAATTAAAACAAGTTTATTAGGTTTTTATATTTAAAACAGTATGGTGTATATCCAGGCTACCCTTTGTTGTACCCTTCCTTATTTGTTTTGGGAATGACAAGTTATTACAGATTGGAAGTGCGTAGGGAAGTAGCTCTTGCCAAATATTTATTTAATGTAATTCGTGGTAAAATACATAATCCCAGACTCCTACAGACTGCTGGGTTGTGTGTGCCGGATGGGTATGTGGGGCGACGGCGACGACCGCCATTGCTCTCGGTGCCCCGAGCTCGCACCAACTTATTGCAGCACGCACCGGTGACGCGCGCGCTGCGTCTGCTCAATCCGGTGCCCAACCAGGTTGATTTGTTCTCGTGCTCACTGACGGAGTTCACAGAGGCCGCTAGTGCACTTATTGTTAGTAATAGTGTTAAATAATGTAATTAGTTGTAGTATTATATTGTAATATAATTTCCTACTCTACTGTATTGGGTGTAACCTGTAATAGTAGTAAGTATGTTGAATAAATAAATAAATAAATAAATAAATAAATAAATAAATAATCTAATTTCATCAATCTCATTGACGTGTTTTTTTTTAAATTCTGGCAATGTAAAGGGGCTGCACTGCACTACCTCCTAGTTCACTAAGCACAATGCCGTCCAGACAGAGTATCAAATAACATGAGACGGTGGTGCCACGCTGTTCGACATAATAGGCTACTTCACTCAATTTTTTTGTTTGTTTTTATCAAAATGTATCAATATCCAAAATCTAGCAAACAAAGAATTTTGTAAATTCGTTCAGAATTATACTAGTTAGAAACGTTTTAAATCTTGCAGTGGGAGTAAAATAAAAGGGATGTAAAACAAAACTAGTGACATCACTTGTCTTAATATGCATTACAGTGTGACGTGTGAAAGAGACAGCAAGATGTCCGCACTACGCTCCCAGTCTTTTTTTAATACTAAGATCTGCCTCATTTTAAAAGCTACTTCAATACCGTTCTGACAGACATGTTTTATTTCAATGGTATTTGTGTTTGAACGCAGAATAATAAAAACAATTGATCATAATCCAATACCCCAAAATTCCTTTATTAACGATTTCCCTAGAGTTGTGATGTGAGATTGATTCGTATATATATTATGTCTATGATCACTTGAGCATTGGACACATGGTATATCGCTTGACCGTTTGATGAACTTAAGAATAGCCTTGAATTGTCTTTATCTTAATAATGTTCTTATAGTTTCTTGATATAAGTCACGCATATTATTTTTTTAACCCCAGGCATTATTTTAAAACCTATTCACGTTATGCATGTATATTAATAATCTCGCGATGTGTATTTTCTCTATCGTGATTCGTGACCATTCATTAAACGTGCTCTACTAGACGTGACGTCCATATCAATTATCCTACTAATTAATTAATGCTAGACACCATGTGTTTATATATGCAAATTCCCAGTTAATTATAGTCATTCAGCCTTCGCTTTAATATTGAAATTCTAAGTAATTAAGCGAAGTCGACGACCGCAGTAACCTCATTATAATATTTATTTGAAGACGTCTGCATTACCATATCTTTTCTTTTGATAGCCTCCGTGGCTGCAGTTAGAAAACGGCTGTGAAACGAGAGGCTACGGATTCGATCCCCGCACCGAAACAAATGTTTGTGTGATCCACGGGTATTTGTTACGGGTCTGGGTATTTGTGAAACCGAAAAGTCTCTGGTATTTTCTGATACCCGAAGAATACCCCTAAAATATACGAGATGGTTTTTTGCAAAAATCATGATTTTAATTTTCACGGTTTTTGGCCACCCCATATTGACACGAGTATTTTTACCCCTTAGCTGAACTTCAGTTCGGTTCGGGAACTTACCTAAGCCGTAAAAAGACTCATTACTATACAGGTTGACCAAAAGCCATGGAAACTAAATTCACCAATTTAAAAAAAATAACTAGGCGGTTTATTTTTCAAACTTGATATAATATTACCTGAGGTGGTTAGGAATTTCTCTGTATAATGAATAAGTGTTCGGTGGTGTACCTAGTGAAGTCCCTGGCGGGGTGCCAGTTGGCGGCGGCGTTGTGTCGCAGGTCGAGGCTGGTCTGGCGGAACGGCTTGTCCACGCTGTACACGGCCTGCTTCTCCGGGTACCTGTCCATGCGCTCCAGCTCTGCCAGACGGTCTTTATCCAAGTGCCTGCAGTATTTGTATGGTGTATTATATATTAATCTTCACAATTTTCGGAACTACGTAACAAAATCACTTCTTGATTATTCAGTATTATAGACTGTAACATTTTATAGCAGTAATTACAATGCTGGGCGCGATTTCGTCTGTTGTATCATATAAGTAAGCAATAACAATGAAGCAATAACATATTTAAAATTTGGGCATCATCAACAGATTGAAGCCATAATCTTGCTTTAGTTTGTGTTACTGATTGTTGGTACAATTCAGACTAAATATTGGTTATTTACGAGGTTTAATTTTGAGGCAAAAGTAACTAAATATAATGATTTATGATGTAAATGGGTAGCATGTGTAGTGTGCACGGACCTGTCGGAGTATCTCTCGCGCGCGTGGCGGGACAGGTGGTGCGGTCGCTCGAGGCTGTGCATGACGCGCGCGCCGCCCGCCGCCTCCGTGGCGAGCGAGATGGACGACACCAGCGACGGCCGCGCCGCACTCGTCTGCGGGCACGCACACCGTCACATACGCACCCGAGCGGGCCAATCACACACTGCCACGGAACACTGTGCTGCTTTTCACGTGATTTGTATGTTGTACTTTGTGTACTGTATGGCATCAGCCCATATGAGTCCCACTGCAGAGCACGGGCCTCCTCTACAATCCAGAGTACAATTGACAGGGATTAGGCCATATAGTCCACTACGCTTAACCTAGAGTGGGTTGGCGGACTTTACACACCATAGATTTTTTTTACAAATAGCTATGGTATGCAAGTTTCTCAACAATGTTATTCTTCACCGTTATAGTGCATACTTTGTGTATTTGATAATTATGCAAACTCAGTAGATACTCAAGAGTAAGCGTCCCGTAGCAATGTGCGAATAGTCTAAATACGAACCACTCTGATTTATTTACTAAATAAAGCACAAATACTACTATATATTTTACTGTAAATAATAGACATCTGCATACAAAATATAATTATTATACTGCGATTTAGCAATCAAAAGGGGAATAATTAGAGCTAGCGACTACATAAACGGAACGCACCTGTAGGAAAGGCGTTGGCTGCGGTTTTTGCAAGGGACTACTGGGACTCTGCGGGGAGACCGAGTCGCAAGACGACCCACCCGCCGATTGCTGTTTCAACTAGAACAAATTGCATGGATCTGACTCAAATCTATTAGCTTTGTAGGGGAGTTGACTACTGGCCAAATGGAATGTCGATAACAATTTTGCCCATGAGCATTTTAAATAGGAATTTAAACAAATGTTTAATATTTTTTTAATTAAAATAAATAAATAAATAAATAAATAAATACACCCAACAGTCACATACATAGTCCTGACCCCACACTAAGATCGAGTCTTGTGTCGTGGGTATCAGGAACTACGAGAGACTTTTCGGTCTCACAAACACCCAGACCCGAAACAAATACTTGTGGTTCTCACAAATATTTGTCTCGGTGCGGGGATCGAACCCGCGGCCTCTCGTTTCACAGGCGGCGTCTAACCAACTGCACCACGGAGGCTGTCAAATGTTTGTGTCCTGTCGATATATTTGACTGTTTGGCAGGTTTTTATTTAATGAATAAAAAATGACAGAGAAGCGAATCTAAGAAAAGTGTACTTGAATTAATCTAGTATAATCGATACGTTAAAATAATACTCCTTAAAGACGGTCTAGGAGGATGATTTATGAAAGTTGATTTATTAGGAAGAGTCGGAAGGAAGAGAGAGAATAAGATAATCATCATAGCGCTCAAAGCCATTCAGTGCGATGCATAATATGTTGTTGTTGTATATTTAGTGGAGTTGTTCTACAAAATAATTCCAAAAAAGAATAGTAACAGCAGAAAAAGTAAACAAAAACGTAACATAATTAAAGTGGGCCATCATAATTTAAGCACAATATTTATTAACTTAGTATGTTATATGCTCACCGGATGCGCTAGTCCATCATACAAATCGTAATGTACAAATCTTAGTTCCAATAGCATAAAAAAAATTAGTCGCTAATGAGATCATGCAATGGCTACCGTTCCATTAAACATTGTATAGAAGTGTGGTTCTTCGTAAGACGTATCATTGCGTACATTAAATAACCTATTATTCGGGATAAATACAGCAAAACCAAATACTTAATACCTAGTAAACATTCAGAATAACTGACAGGACAATATTAGATTACTTAAAAAAAATATTTATAAAAATTATATTAATATTTTATTTGCTCTCAAAATTTTGACGTCAACTCCCCTACTAATGTTGCAAGAATTGCAACGAAACGTACCTTGCGCCTAGTTAAAGGCGTGCTCTCGACCGATTTGAAATATTTCTCGTGCATCGAGTCGTCGGACGCGTCCTTTCGAGGTGATATGAAACTGCCGCTGCGGTTGAGACCTGAAGACAAAAACACTGACACGCTGTGTTAAGTCGAAAACCACACCTGAATAGCGCCTTTATAGTAGTCGTGAGGTAAGCTGCATACATGAATTCTTCAGAAAGAGTTTAACGCCCGAATACTCAAACGCCATTTAAATATTAAGTTGCACTTAACTACCCACGTCCCACATAATCAGTACATTTAACCGGGACTTGCGTAAATAAGTGCAACATAATATTTAAGTAGCCTTTGAATATTCGGGCGTAGGAGTTTCAAAGGTATGCGCAGTCTATTAATAATATGGAATCGGCGAGATAGACTCAAAGCCCTATACCCCAAATAAGAAAATTATAGAAATCGTTCAGCAACATGGCTTCATGACAGTTACGGTGGAACTCATGCAAAACTGTGATAAAGGCAGACTAAGATACGAAAAAGTAATACTTTAGTACATTTCGTGTTACTTTATAGTTATACGTCCATCGAGACTAAAAGTTTGGATTGTTCAGTGCTGAATAAATAAACGTTGAGTTGTTAGCAAAGTTTAGTCTTAACATCTCCGCCCACGCATAGACCGTAAAACCTAGTTTATACTGGGGCGGTCACATAGCAACACTATTAATAGCATCAACTAAAATCCTAAAAATGTTTGAATATTTAACAAATTAACTATTACACATGTATGTATGTGTACCCGTTATATCAAAACTGTATACAATATTATACCTGAGTGTGGTGACCATTTCTCGCTTTCGTGAGTTGGCGCCGCGCTGCTCCGTTTCCGAAGTTGCGGCGTGCATATAGACGGGTTGCAGGCGACTGCGTTCAGTTCCTGTAATACAGGTTTATTTTCTAACATTGTTTTAACATTATAATAATCATTTTAAGAAATACATTTTTTAGTAAACAAACGTGGTGACGAAAGTATGTATACAGTGTAGGAGTATCTAAAAGTACCGTATGTGTCCACTGTATATAGTAAACACTAAATATTATCATTGTTTATCACCAACTACAGTTGGTGCAAACGACCCGAATCCAATTAAAATGAGTATTCTATATGCAGGTGTATATGCATGCTAAAATCAAAATTGATGCGTATGATTCATACAAAATAACGGTGTGTGCATGTGTATGTGCGTGTGCGTGTGTGAGCGCACCTGCTTGCGTCGCTGCTGCGCGCTGCTGATGCTGCTGTCGGAGGAGCGGCCCGAGTCGGTGTGGCGACACACCGCCGCACACCCGTCCTCGCTCAGCCGCCCGCGACGACTCTCGCCGCTGTTCCTACAACACCAATTGTAGTACCAAAAATCATTCTTTCTATCTGATCTATAATTCGTTTACGATCAGGCACAGTACAGTAGCCACTTTCCCAAACCAACATAAAATAAATGAAATGTTTTTCATTTATTAAAGTACTTTAATTAAAAACGAAAAACAATATTTCATCTTATTTTTCAAAGTCATACCAAACAACAGATTGTTCGTCAAATAAAATAAAATAAAATATATTTAAACAATATTCTTGAGTCTTAATGGTGACAGGTATGGTTTAAATATTCCAACACATTTTCATAAACAATCTATTACAGCATTTTTACTATATTTAATCGACCTATTTAAACGCCGTTATCTACTTTCGAAAAGTGTACCAAATGTTTACAAAGAAGCCTTAAGAAAACATTACACAACAGCTGTTATCTCAGAGCAGTCTATATCACCTGTGATGATAGTGCGACCTCCTGGTCCGCACGGGGCTGGTTTGCGGGACTATCTTGGCGTTGCTAGGCGACAGTTTACTCGCACTCGCCAGCGTACTGTTACCATTGCTGTTAACCGGCTCTATTGTTGCTGGAACCTGGTGGAAGACGTTATTTGTATAGAACAATTATAAGCCAAGCAATTGGCAAGATAATTTATGCCTAGCAAGGCGATAGCCTCGCCCCATATGACATCTTGAGAAAATAAATTGCTCAGAGAAATTGGGGTGATAACTGACATTGTGACACTAATGGTACCTCTCCCAGTCCCCACAGGGATGCAGCCATAAGCTAATGTATTTACTTAATTGGTGACGGAATAGTGTATTTAATATTTATAACAGAAAAAGAGATTATAAATATGTTACAGTTTTAATATTACATAATAATAAGGTTTTAATATCCTATGATGAATCACACCTTCTGGGCTTCCCAATGTGAATCGATCGAATATTATAATTACATGCAATTTTAATATTACATAATAATAAGGTTTTAATATCCTATGATGAATCACACCTTCTGGGCTTCCCAATGTGAATCGATCGAATATTATAATTACATGCAAAATAAATTTATACGTAAAATGTGTAATAATTCCCATGACGTGGCGTTTATAAAATAAGAGGTCGCGAAATTGATCCCCGCAGTTTGAAAACTTTATGAGATCATCAAAATTTCACTTAGAGAGTCGGTGTTTTGGGTATTCCCATACCCAGATCTACGTGTGTGTCTGTCAGGATGTTTTCTGTTAGTCATACCTGAGGTGATGCTTGGATAGTCTGTGTTGCCGTCTCCCTTCTCTTCTGAGGATCAGTGTTTTGTTTAAGTGTTTGCAGTTTTGCTAATGGTATGATGTCACAATCAGTAGGCCTATGCCAAACTGTAGTCTGCAATGAAAGACAATGTTCATTATATTATTATTGTTATAATATCAAACTCAATGAAAGATTAACTGTTTACAGGAAACTAATGTCATTTCAACATTTGTGATAAATGTGTCAATAAAAGCAAATATTTATATAATCTAAACAAATATGTATTATTATCTACAGTAAAGTAGAATGCATTTCCTAGCATACTTGGTCCAGGAAATTAAAACAAAATGTAAAATTACTCAATTATCAATATATATTTTAATATTTGCAGAGGCGCCTACCCAGATCTATGAACCATCTCAATGATTCAGAAACTCGTCCTGGTAGTACTTTAAACACATAATACAAAACTGTGGAAACATTTTTGTAAGTGAAAATATTCTAAAGCAAAACATGAGTCAGAAAAAAATCTGAATCACGAGTTTGTACTACTGCAAATCTTTTAGATACAGTCAAGTAATAGTTCTTAACTGCCTTTCATACACTAAAACTATTATTTGTGTAACATTCAATGACAAATATAAAGTGAAAGTCATGATAAAAACTCACCTGTGTAGAAGCATTGTAATAGTAAAATCTATGAGTGTTAATGTCAAAAAGTTCCCACCATTGTGACGAATCTGTGCGCTTAACTTTTACTCCCTGCAACAAGACAAACATTATGTAACACATTCACACACTGCTCAAACAAAATGCTTGCTTTCATGGTTCAATAAATATTAATAAAGTGGCCTTGCTTAACTAAGTAAACTATGCCAGTTAAACTATGTATATATTAGATACAGTTGGAATTAACTTAGCCCCTCCCTTACAAAAATCCATAAATTTGCTTGGTATGAGGGGTGGTTTGCTATGTAGGGGACTAAAAATAACACCTTTAGAATAACTTTTAATGTAAGGGCATTTTTTGTTTATTCTGAGATGACTCAGGACTTACTTTCTCTAATTATTTTTTACACAATGTGTTTCTAATTTCTAAAAAATCAAAGTGGTACCTATTCAATGTAGTATAAACCTTAGAATATCTAATAAAGATAAATTATAGATAAATTAAATATTAGGTCAAGTGTGATATTTAACACACAATTCATCACTTACATTTTTAGCATGCCTTAAATATAAGCATTACGTATGTTTTATATCTTTCCAATGTTCTTAATAAATTGTCAGACGAACCGTTGCACATTGTTCAATATAGATAAAATTTACTAAATGTCCGACACTTTTAAGGTTAAGTTGTAGTGTCTACACAGTATTAATTAATCAGATAATCACCTGCATCACACAAATGCGATTAAGAATGTCCTCTTTATTGCCTCCATGATGTCAGAATGCGGGAATAGTAAGTGAAACTTGATTTGAGCATTAAGATTGATACACAACAAACTCCTTTTTATCTTATACATATATCATGGATATTACAATATTTGGCTAGATTCAATGAGTCAAGGATCCCTCGTGAACGATGTTGTGTTGTACATGATGTCATGGTTATTATACTATCCACAAGATATCGTATTTATGAAAATAGGTATTAAAAGGATTTTACTAGTGAGGATTACTGGACATTGAATTAATTCTATACTATTACTTCTATGGTCCTACACATTATGTCATACTATTTTATACATAATATTTGATATGATCTTTAGGTTTGTATTATTTTGTCTTAATTGTAAATAAAGTTTTTTAGTTGGCATTTTTAATGCCAAAAGCAATTACTTTTTGAAGAATTCACTGAATGGCAAAACTTTAACTTGATATAATGCATACTATTTAACATAATATTATGTTTTTTTAGATCTCAACTGCACCTCCTGTATTCTGCCTTATACATCTTTAAAGATAATTTCCTCAAATGTTGTTCATGGGTTCACTGCCAAATCCACTTATGTAATGTATTAAAAACTAATTATTGTCATAATCATAAACATAACATGGTGTTCAAGCAATTCTTGAGCTTTACTGAAACAAACTGAGATTTGAAGGCAAGGACACATTTCTCTTCAAATGCAAGAATAATCGTCAATAAACCACACCTGAATAATTAACAGATATATGTGCAATACAAGTTTATTGCATCGTAACTTGGTAAATACGTGCAGCTGCAGTGCAAGCCGCAGAGGAAGCGATCAAAAAGATTTGGTACATTGTGTTACACAGGCAGCTGTTAGTACGCCACTTGTACTCAAATCTGAATCTTATTTATGAAAGTGAAAGTGCCAGTGTGGTAGGCAGATAGAGGGAAGCTGCATACCTCAGGTGGGTCCCAAACGCACTCTCCGGTGGTGAGGTTAGCATACATATGCTCCTTTGTCTTCGGCTCGATGATCTCCACCCATTCCACCCTAGAATAAAACATCGCCAAGAAACAATCTTTACCACTACAACTCAACACCACAGCAACAAATCGTCACCGAATTCAGGGCGTGACATTAGTGATTTCCGCGTACTTTATTGATTTTGCAACTTTTAACTACGGATATCGGAAGCAATTTCTCAACATTTAACACAAAACATTATCGTAACACTTTACCTTTCCGAAGTCATTTTTGTACAACAATAATTAACTTCTAATAAACTTTACTAACGCATCCTAAACAATTTATTTGACCTAAAATACGGATGAAGACAATCGGAAATCATCCATGTTGAATGTTTACTTCATTGATGGAAGCTTTAAGCCGAGACTACAATGTAAGACTTGATCATGCATTCTTGTTATTGACATCAGTTGAAACTGACGACTCTATCTCCTACGACAGGAGTATTCTCTTCAATTTAATGGGGAAAGATTCACTGCAAACGCCAAAAAAAATATAATAAATAAATATTTTTTTCATTATATTGGCTTTATTCAGATACTATCTAGATATTTATTTAAAAATAGTTCAGTTCAGTTTTTTATTTATGGCAAACGGTGCCGATGACGACAATTCTGCCAATGTCAAATGTGCGATGAGAACTCGTGTGTTTTGGTAAAATGATTTGCGTTAATTAACAAATTAGAATCATTTGATTCAGCTGCTGTTAAAATACAAGATTTTCCGGACTTTAAACTAAATGTATTAAATAACGGCAACGTTGTTAGTACACTGAAACAAAAGGACACACACATATTTAAAGGTACAATGAAATATATAATAACATAAAGAACAAAAAAAATATTAAAAAAATAAATATTATTAAAATCTTTCGATTAAATATTTTGTAAAATAATTAAAACCGTTGGATAAAATATTTTGTATTCCACCCTAAACATTTCTGAAGTTTCAGGTTCACAGTCTGATGGCATTAGTCCGAATGAAGGTTATTATTGTTTCAATAAGTTCAGGGGAAGAGTGTGTTAACAAAGAGGGAAAATCAATGGGGACAGGAATATTTAAATGTATTATATTTTTGTACAAGTCGAGCGCTGGATTGTTCCTGGGGCAATTGAAGAATATGTGCTCCAGGGTACCTTCATCTAAGCCACATTCACATAATGACGAATCCCGAACCCGAATCTTGTTCAGAAACACAGGAGATGAGCAGTGACCAATACGAATTCGACAGATCGTCGATATTACTGGTTTCGAAACCTTTTTAAACTTAAAGAACCAGGGTTTAGGTGGTATCACTGGTTGTATGGCATAATAATGTTTGCCTATACGTTTCGATGAGTTGTTCCATTGGCTCTGCCACGAAATCATCAGAGTCCTTTGGGATAGGCCCAGCAAGTCGTAGGGGTGGTGTATAAAGTGTTTTAGATCGGCCGACTCAGAGGAGATTGCATTTTTCGCCAATCTGTCCACACATTCATTCCCAAAAATACCGCAGTGGCTTGGGATCCACGCCAATTGCACTGTTTTATCCATTTTGGCACAAGAGAATAAGCACTCTTTAATTTGTAGAAGTATGGAGCTGTGTAATCTACTTTTGAAGGGATTTTCGATTAAGGCTTTAAGAGAGCTCAGTGAGTCAGTAAATATAATACCCTTTGTGATGTTATGGGTTTTTATGTATAGGCAAGCTTCCAAAATAGCAATGCACTCTCCAGTGAACACTGAGGATTCCCTAGGACATTTAAATTGCAATACAATTTTAGAATTTTGGTAAAATACTGCAACACCGGTATAATCAGTATAGGAAAATTTAGATGCATCAGTGTAAAATTTATGGAAATCGGACCAGTGCTCTCCAATCCGGGCATTAAAAATTTTGTCTGCTGAAACTGAGTCTTTAAAGATTCCAATGTCAAAAAGAATAGTTGGTCTGAAAGATAAAATTTCGAATTCGACATTGAAGATTGGTAGTTTATGGGATATAGTTATTGGACCCTCTAAATTTTTGAAAGAACGGTAAGTCTGAAGATATAGTGGTATTTCTTTATGTGTCCAGTAACTAGATGCACTGCAGGCAAGGTCTAATTTGGCAATTTTTCCAAACAGGGGGTGGAGACTTTTACTGCAGATTTTGCTCCAGAACCGAGTAGCAAGATATTGTCTCCGTAAGGACAAGGGAGGCTCCGAGCATTCAACTTGCAAAGCATTTAGCGGCGAAGATTTCATACAGCCAGATATGATTCGAAGGCACTTAGCCTGAATCTTGTCCAGTCCTGATAATGCTAGTTTATTGCATGGGAATAATATGAACATACCATAGTCTATGATACTTCTAACCAGAGCATTGTATACTAATTTCATTGTAAAGGGATGAGCACCCCACCAAACCCCAGCTAAAACCTTTAACATAGGGACAACCCGTTCACATCTTTTAATCAAATAATTAATGTGGTGTACTCCAGTTAATTTTGCATCCAAATAGACACCTAAAAATTTAGCTTTGGGGACAATTGGAATATTGTAACCTTCAATGTCGATTTCAATTGGAGGGAGTTGCCTTTTACGACTGAATACGACTAAAGAACTTTTCTGAGGGGACAAACTCAGACCATGTCTCGTAAGCCAATGGTTCAAGGACCTTAAAGAAAGGGAAAGGGATGCTGCTGCATCACAAATTGATAAATTGGATACGTATAAGGCCAGATCGTCGGCGTATTGCAATATATGACAGTTGTAGTTCAGGCATGTATCAATATCTGCTGTGTACAGATTGTACAGTATTGGGCTGAGCACTGAACCCTGAGGCAGACCTTTCCACGACAGCCTTTCTTCAAACTCCTGACCTTGGACTCTTAGGGTCAGCGATCTAGACATAAGCATTAAGCATATGCACTGAATCATCCTTGCCGGAAATCTCAGCTGCTGCATTTTCTGCCTGAGAAGGGGAAGGAGGACGTTATCATACGCAGAAGATACGTCTAAGAAAGCAGCGACTACTGATTTGTTTTTGGATAGGGCCAATCGAATATCTGTCATTAATGTTCCTATGCTATCCGTCGTACCAAGTCCCTTCCGAAACCCGAACTGGGAGTTCGGCAGCACATTTTTAGACTCTGCGATCCACTCTAACCGGTTTTTGATGAGATGTTCAAAAATTTTTGCCATAGTAGATGACAGAGCTATTGGTCTAAAGTTATTAGAGTCATCTGAATGTTTGCCGGGTTTTAATATAGGGATAATAATTTGTGTCTTCCAGTGTTTCGGAATGAGCCCATTTAAGAAACAATAATTTATCAGCTTTAAAAAATATTTTTTAGCATTCGTACTAGAATGCACTAAAAAGGAGTATGGCAGTCCATCAAAACCAGGAGCAGAGTCCCGTACACTACCAAGAACCATATCTAGCTCTTCAGCGGTAAATGGGACATCCAGGGGGTCATCTGATGTGGTTACCGGGCAAATGAATGTTTCTGGTAGCGAAGGCACGTAAGGAGGAGCAATTTTTCCAAAAAATTGCTCAGCTACATCACGGGAGATAGGAGAGGAGACTGATGGGGAACATCCAGATCTGAATCTATTTATAGATTTCCATACAACCGAGCAGGGAGTTGAAGGCGACAAGGAGCTACAGAAGTTGGTCCATCCAATGCGTTTCTTTCGTCTCAGCATTTTTTGGGTTTTTGCAAATGTGTGTTTGAAGTTTAATAAATTTTGAGTGCTCATATCTTGGTTGTATCTCCTTTCTGCCTCTTTTCTTTCTCTGATCGCAATGGTGCATTCACGGTCCCACCATGGAGGGGATGGAACTTTTTGTCTGCTACTGTTTTTAGTAGGGAAGCAGGAGTCAGCACAGGCGGTTAAGGCTTCCACAAATCGTTCACAGCAGAAATTCACATGGGAGTTGCCAGTATTATTTGGGTTTGGGTCATTGACTTTGGGTAGGGATATTATTTTGTTTTCCAATAGTTGTGCGAATTTTGACCAATCCGGATCTAACAAATTATATTTTAGTAGAGGGGGAGGGGATTTTTCCAGATAGGTTCTTTGGGTTAAGGTAATAAGAATAGGATAGTGGTCACTCCCATGTGAGAGATCAGTGCACTGCCAACAAGCAGATGCTGCAATATCAGGAGAACAAAAGGAGATATCAACGCAACTTTTTTGTTGTCCTGGTAAAATTCGGCGAGTGGAACAACCATTATTGAGCACACAAAGATTGAGATCGTCCAGGATATCCACTAAGCCTATCCCGAAAGAATCGCATCGATGAGACCCCCATCTGTAGTGATGACAGTTAAAATCACCCATGACTAGCAGCGGTCTGCTTGTATTGTGCAATGTATCCCTTATAGCAGGAAGAAGGGCTGGATCAGGATGGGCGATATAAATAGATATTACACTTATACCTTCTACTCTACCAGCGACAATGTTCATGTCTCCCATGAAGGGATTCATGGTGGACATGACAAAGGGAACCCGATTATTAATAAGCAGTGCAGAACCTCCGTAGCCATCAGGCCTGTCACATCTAAAAATGTTATAGTGAGGAATACGGAAGCTGAGGTTTGGTACTAACCAGGTTTCAGCTAAGGCGCAAATCAGAGGCTTGTATTTATTTAAGAGGAATGCGAGGTCGTGTTTCTTATGAGACACGCTCCTCACATTCCACTGAAGGAATATTGTCGGGGTAGCCATTTTTAAAATTCAATAAAGTTGTTAGTAATTGTTGGGCAACGTTGGACGGTTGATGTGGAGTCGAGGATGTAGGGTTTTGGAAGGAATTCAAAGTTAAGAGAGATGTTAAAAGTTGGATAATAATATCTATACTGTTAGTCTCAGAGTGATTAGAATTTAGAGCACAGCCATTATGCTGTGAAGGTGGGGGTGGGTTAATAATGGAACGGTGAGTAACTTTGTCATAGGATGGGGACAATGGTACGTGAGGTTTAGGTTGTCGGGAAATTGTTTTGCGGTAGGAAAGGGGAGTATGGGGAGATTTAAGGGTGTCAGCATAGCTACGGGAAACAGCGGGGATGGATTTGCTTGCTTCCTCGTAGGATATCGTTTTTTCAGCCATGGTAGTTTTAATAGCTCTCTGTCTACTATATTCCGGGCATGCCTTGCTGTTCGCAAAGTGTTGTCCGGAACATAGGACACAGAAAGCATCATTTTGTGAGACGTCACAGCCATTACCTGGGTGGTCATGGCCACATTTATTACACCGAGGCTTTGATCTGCAGACACTCTCAATATGGCCAAATCTGCAACAATTCCTGCACTGTATTCTTGGATAGATATACTGTTCCACTGGCAAAGAAGTGTAACAGCAAAACACTCGCTTAGGTAGGATCTGACCGTCGAAAGTGAGAACACAAGTCTCTGTGTGTTTCCACTCAGAAACCCCGTCTCTAGTAATTCTTCTATTTATACGTCTAACTTTGAGGATGTGGCCACATCCCGGTGGAACAGTTATGTATTGTTTAACAGACTCTTCCGACATATCCACAGGGACTCCAGACACGACGCCCATTCTGGTCACATTAAATGTTGGAATTGAGGCAGCAAACTTGTGTTTTGTTAGAAGGCTGTTGGTCAGGAAAGCATTTGCATCCTGTTGAGTACAGAACTCAACAGAAACTCGGTTTCGTCCAACTCTCTTGACTCCATCCTTAGCAATATTGTGTATATTGTTATTAAAGAGGAACAGACCAAAAGTTACAGGGTGTAAGGTGGTGCCAGAATTTGGTTGCGTTTCAATCCTTGATACGTGTACTACATAAGGGCCCCGGTCTACTGTGTTGTATTTAGTACGCCCAACCTGGCTTTTTGAGTGTTTCGATGGTCGGATATCGGAAGCTCTGTTGTCTTCTGCTGGCCGTTTATTAGCGTTGCTTGTTTGAGGGATAGCTTCCGTTTCCATTAGGCTGCAAGCAACTTCAGCAAATTGGGAAAGGGGATTGGGATTCTCATGTTGAACGGGAGGGGAAGAAAAGGTTGGGGAAAATGGTTGGGCTACGTCAGGAGGGTCAGGAGGATCAGGGGGTTTATTATTATTCATGATTAATTAATCTACTTGTACTAACCTAAAAAACGAAAACACGAATCTATACACATGCAATTAATACCAAACAATATCCAATATTTATAAACAAAAACACTTCACAAAAACAATCACATTAAATTACAGTATTTAATACAATAAGAAATATCAGATAACAAAAATAAGGAAAAAACTCTGGACACACGTGTTGCTCAAAGACACACCGTGGCGAGAATCTCATTTAAAAATAATATTTGGTCATCGCAAATTAAATTAACGAATGCCTGCGTAGTAGCCTCGTAAATATTGTTACCTATTTGTTCCTCTTCAATTTATATTAGCATTATAATACATATTAAAAATAAATATATTCTTACAGTGCTAATTGGTTCATCTTTGGCCCTAACCTAAGGGACAATTGCACAAACTAAGGCCAAGGTTACTTTGTGCAACTGAACCATAGAATTCAGAACACAGTCGATTCGATTCGATATCGATTGTTAAGTTACTGAAATCGAAGTCACAAATAAATAAATAAATACACCCATCAGTCACATACATAAATCATGATTCAAGCAAAACTGACAGGATGTACCACCTTACTTCAACTGACAGATAGAGTAACGTTTGAAAACGAATACATAATTAAAATATAAAAGTATATTATCTGAAAAGATAATATTATTTACTCAATACATAATACACAAAATATGTAAAGTATAGAAAATAAGGAGAATATTTTGTATAAATTGTATATATATCTTAATTTTTTACGGGTCTATTAAAAAAGAAAATTTTATAAAGTGTATAAGTCGGTTTTCTTAGAGTAGTTTTCGAACACAAACTTCAAGTTGGCGATTGGCACATCAGGAAGAAAGAATAGTTATTTTACTGGAAATAACCATAATTTGTTTAAATTCTCAGTAAGTATAAATAATTATAGCGCATTGCAATACTTTAAGTTATTCCAGCAAAACAACTATTAATGTAAAATGCTGCGGACTCTGACTATTAACCTTAAACAATGCCGGCGGTCTATATTTGCTGATTCACTTACTGGCAAACTTTGTCGACGCTCGTCTGGTACACAGAAGTCACAGAACACAAAAACCGTACAGTCTTTAAAAGTTAATGGTCAGTAACACTGTAAACGTCTCAATTAACATACGTGCTAACAAAAATCATAGAGTAAGTCCATACAAGAACTAAGTCAAAGTATGCTTATACATTTAAATTATTAATAATTTAATTTGGAAATTACTTTTATCCGTGGTTATTATTTTCATCAGATTTACTAAAGTTATTGTACTTTTAATAATGGGGCTAATTTTGTTTGATTTTTACAAAGAAAATTTGTTATTTATGAATAGCATTTGGATAGCATATATTATTGGGAAACTTTTTTTATATTTTAGCCATGGCAGAAGACAAGTCTCAATTTCTATTGCCTAACAATCAGCGTTTTGTGGAGCTTGACAGCTCAACAGCATTTAACAATTTAACAACACAGGAGCAACTGTATGCCCATTATCTGAGTCAGGTAATAAACATTTTATTAATTTTCTATCTTAAAATTATAAGCCGACGAAGCTGAATAAGTTTAGGCCTTTGTGCAACACTAAAATCTTGTAGGTAATAATACTATCATACCAACTGAGATAAATATCTGCAAATATTTGATAAAAAATTAAAATTATTCACATTTATTATTTATTGAAGACATGAATTATTATTGCTATACAAGTGTTGTGTCTTACAAAGAATTATAAAAACATGTTTGATGGTTTTATTTACATGTTTTTTGAAAGCATGCCAAGTGAGAAACAATTTTATCAATATGTTTTTCATTGCAAAGTCATGAGAGTGCACCTATTCTGTATACTGTTGAGATAACACAAGTACTACTATTGTCCTCTGTATGAAGAGTAGTCATAGGGTTAATGATCTCAATTGAAGTTTATACAAGTGCTTCTGATATTCAACAGTTAAAAATATCTACCTACCAACTTCAAATTTTGTTCATTTATTGCACTAAATATTTAGTTTCTTAATTAAGGAAAATACATTTTCCTCAACATAAAATATAAAAATAATTACATAACTAATATTCATCCTGCAATACATATTTTTATGGTGAGTGTCTGATATCACTGGGCACTTTAATTATAACTGAAAAAATGGCATACTGCCTCACCTTTGGGTGCTGACTTCTATTGTACTGTTAAAAATACTTCTTTATTTATAGTTGATGACTCAAATTATAAGGATCTGTTTAAATTAAGAATTATTGTTCCTATAAATGTGTTTTGATGTTTTAATGCTAGTGAATTATAAAATGATTAAACAAAAAATGATAGCCCAAGTTGTGTAACAACATCAGCAATTTGGTTTGTAAATAATTCCACTTCATGATGGGTTAGGTGATTGACAAAAATCTTCATTCAACATTTAGTAGAAGGAGTACCATACCATGGTGACTTTAGTATTAACTGGCTTTCTTTTTCAATGTAATTTCATTTTAAAAATAAGGATTGCAAAACTTTTAATGGTACTGTTGAATCCTAAAGTAGTGCACATGGTGTTATTTAATGGAAATAAATATAATTGAGTACAAAGAGAAGCTCTATAGGACTTTGGTGTATGTAAATAAGATTATACTCAAAATGTACTGTATATTATGTTGTTCCCTACAGGCTGCTTGGAATGGTGGGCTCATTGTCTTGCTACAAACAAGTCCAGAGTCACCAAAAATATTTTCATTACTACATAGAATCTATATAGCAGAACCATTGGAAAAACTAAAGGAGTCTGCTTTGAAAGCTGGAGTTACAGAAGATGATTTCCAGGTGAACTACCATATTATTCTAATATTCTTTTACATAGTAAGAAAGAAATGGTATCTTTATTTTATAAATAAAAAAGACTGAGCCAAAAGTGGGCATTCCCCATATTAATTTTTATTTCAGAGAAAATTGTAATAAGTCATAAATTTGGTATAACTACAATTATTATACTATGTGGCAATCAAGTAATGTTGAGTATTTGATAATTCCAGCCACAAACCACATCCTTTTGAAGAACATATTTTTTATCTATTTCTATTACTATGATAATAGTTTGCTGTATTTTGTTTTTTTTTACACATGAGAGACAAAAGTTTATCTCAGACATTTACAATTTTTTAACAAACACTTAATAGGTCAATATGACTATTAATTAATTTGCATGTTTCATTGATTTATATGTACAAATTGTTATCATCAGCATACTAAGTTTCTAATGTATTATATTTTAATGTCTTGAAATACTTTTTTCTTATAATAGTTATTTCATTCATTGTTGTTGATAATTTTTAATGAGTTTGTTAAAGTTAAGTCATTTCTAAGCTACCATCTTCTCAGCGAGGCTGGGCGGGGATGAATAATTTGGTTCCATAGCATCAATTAAGCCTATGTTAATATGATACCAAAGCGATTTGTTTTCAGGCATTCCTGGTGTACTCCGGCGGCATATTTGCCAATAGTGGCAACTACAAAGGTTTTGGTGATACTAAGTTCATTCCAAATTTACCCAAGGAATCATTTGAGTTGATTGTGAAGGCTTCTGAAGCTTACGACAACGATACCACGCATATAACGAAACTGTGGCAAAACACACAGAATGCGATATACAGCACTGCTTCAAGACTGGCTAGCTTAGGATTAGCAGATAAGGTAAGAGTATATTTTCTTTTTATCGCCAGGTGAGTATAAATAGTTGGGTTTAATTATTACGAAGATACAAAATATGCTTAGTTTCCATACTATTGTAGCAGAAATATACATACATTCTATATGTTTACTAATAACATGGAGAATACGACATGTCTATTGATAATAACAATTATTATAAATACCAGGCACAATAGCAATTTTTCGATATTCAAACTTTATCATAATCTTTAAACCTTAAGGACATTAATTCCAAGACTTGTAGGACAGATGTAACAATAAGATATGGAATGCTTTTCTTACTTAAATTAACTATATACATAATATAATAAAAATGTAAATGACCGATGTCTGTACATGGAAGATATATAAGAAATTTTAACGTGAGGGGTCTTTATAAAAGCAACAGAAGCCAAAACATTTTTTTTAGAATTTTTGTCTGTCTGTCTGTCTGTATGTTTGCTTGCGCAACACGCAAAAACTACTGCACCAAATGAGATGCGGTTTTCACAGTTGTATTGCTGCAGCTTCAACTTAAAAACGGGTATATGTTGCATTTGCAATAAGGGTGTATCTTTTTGTTTGCTTGCACATTACTCAAAAACTACCGCACGAAATGAGATGCAGTTTTCACAGTTATATTGGTGCAGGTCCAACTTGAAAACTGGTATACATTTCATTTACATACAGGCTGTTTTTTTTTATTTACTTGCGCATTACGCAAATACTACAAGACGAAATGAGATACGGTTTTCACCGTTATATTGTTTCAGGCTCGACTTAATATTTGGTATATGTTTCATTTACATACAGGTGGTTTCTTTTTATTATACCCATAGGAAATACAGGGAAATTTATTTAGAAACCTCTAGTAATATTAAACTGTAGTCTGCTGCAATTATAAAATTAATTTGACGTTGGTAGAACAGGTTGTTTCTTTTTTATTAATAGTATAGTAAATGCATGGAAACTGAATTAGAAACCTTTAGTAATAATAATAGCGTTGTCTGATGCAATAGTATAGGTAGTAAAGTAGTTTCAATTCATTTTCAGTTAAGCAAGGAGGTAGCAATATTGAACGTAAAATAATAATGCCAGCGATTTGTAATGATAATTAAAAATAACTTTTTCGACCTATTTTCATTTATTCCCCGTTCCCTGCTAATTCCCTGCCCAACGCAATGAGACTAAATTTAGTGTGAAGGTAGCTGACACCCTGGATTAACACTCAGGCTACTTTTATCCAGAACAAATAATGTTCCCGCGGGATAAGGAAGGAATTCCGACATATTTGTTACTTTTTATACTCAAAGGGATGGGATGGGACTGGATTACATGCCTTGAGTGACGAGACGGGACGGGCGGGATATAACGGGACGGGACAGGATGGGAAATTCCAAATAAAGTTAATCACGCAGACGGCGTTTGCGGGCAAAAGCTAGTCTATAATAAATGAACTATTTTTAAAAATTGCAGGGTGTAACAACATATTTCTCAAGCAACTGCACTGAAGAGGATTCCAATTTGGTGAACGATTGGATGAAAACGAAGCGCATCGAAGCGTATATTTGCCGAACTTTTAAGACCACTGCCGATGACGGATGTAAGTATTCATGTCTCTACATTTAACTATATAAACATTTTGTCACTGAAGAAAGAAAGACAATTCTAACCTAACGCGACCGGCACATTTTTTTGAAGCAGTAAAAGAACTGAAACAATCGAAATCATCAATGATTTTTTAGGCTTGAAGTACTTCGGGTGACCTAAAATTATTATCATATGTCCCCACAAATAAAACATACGTCGCTTCAACGCAATTACCACAATTATACAATCTACATTTTTATCATGATTGTCCACAGTGCCTCTATACACCATCCACTTAGCCAGTGTAGAAACATCACCCAAGCCGCCGCTGACCATGGACAAGGAACAATACAAGGGCGCGTACTTCCAAGTGACCCGCGGAGACTACTCTCCTTTACTCAAGATCGTTAATGAGAACTTGACCAAGGCGCAGGAGTACGCCGCCAACGACAACGAGAAGAACATGTTGAAACATTATGTGAATAGTTTCAGAGAGGGCGACTTGAGCGAACATAAGGAAGGTAGCAGGTTCTGGATTAAAGACAAGGGGCCTATTATTGAGACGTGAGTGGAATTTAAATGTACTGAGTTGTGTGGCACGCAAATTATAGTGATTTGCTCAATTAAAATTACGAAATTAATTTAATAAACTGAGCTATGTGTTATTGATAAAATTATATTAAACTCTTGATAATATCGATAAATAAGTTTTACCCATTGAAGTATATTCATAAACGCTATTCTACATGTGTTTGCTTGTCATCTAGCGATGATGATGTATTTATTTGTATCCTGTTTATGTTACCTATATGTATTTTCTCCTAATCATAAGTATGTTTCAGGTATCAAGGCTTCATCGAGACGTACCGCGACCCGAGCGGGCAGCGCGGCGAGTTCGAGGGGTTCGTGGCGATGGTCAACAAGGAGATGTCGCAGAAGTTCGGCCACCTGGTGGACGGCGCCGAGCGGTTCATCAAGCGTCTGCCCTGGGGAGAGGACCTGGAGAAGGACTCCTTCTTAAGGCCAGACTTCACTAGTTTGGATGTGCTCACGTTCTCCGGTAGTGGCATTCCGGCTGGAATCAACATTCCTAACTGTAAGTTGTATATAAATAATAAATAATAAATAAATACACCCAACAGTCACATACATAGTCCTGACCCCACATTAAGATCGAGTCTAGTGTCGTGGGTATCAGGAACTACGAGAGACTTTTTCGGTCTCACAAACACCCAGACCCGAAACAAATACCTGTGGATCACACAAATATTTGTTTCGGTGCGGGGATCGAACCCGCGGCCTCTCGTTTCACAGGCGGCGTCTAACCAACTGCGCCACGGAGGCTGCCTGTTTTTTTACGTAGATGATACTTAGGTCTCTTTCCAACTCGGGTCATTCGGTGCGGTCTACAATACGCGCTGCGTTCACCGAGGGCTTTTAGCTATTAGGTATGCTGTTGTTGGGTTTCTTAGAGACACCGGCATGTTGGCTTCAATTTCGCGCGGAATTCACTTTCGTTAAAAAAGTAGTTTAATATTAGCGAGCTAGACAAAATAATTGCATATGAAAAATACTTCAATAGATATTTAATTTTGGTATTAACTTGCAGATGATGAGATTCGTCAGAACGAAGGGTTTAAGAACGTGTCGTTAGGTAACGTCATCCCAGCGGCGTACAAGGAGTCCGTCATACCGTTCCTCGCTGATGACGACAAACAACTGCTAGAGAAATACAGGGTCGCTTCCTTTGAGGTAATTTAAGTTAAATAAACATAATTTATACATCTTATTTATAGAATATGAAGAATTTCAGTTTATTCAAATGTCATGAAATTTGTTATAGGTGCAAGTAGGACTTCACGAGTTGTTAGGTCACGGAAGCGGTAAACTTCTAAGACAAAACGCTGACGGAACATTCAATTTTGATATAGAAAAAGTTAAGAATCCTCTTACAGGTAAGTCAAATATTTAATAAATGAAGTAAATTTTGGGAGGAAACCAGCGTTTCTATGAAACATACCTACCCATATTGGGCCAGTATTGGACTATGGTCTAACTCTTCGCAAACTTAAATAAGGACAATATAAAGCACATTTAATTACCTATGCTTGATATTATTATTCCAAAAAGGATATAATTTTTAGGCAAGAAAATCGAATCATGGTACACTGAAGGAGAAACGTACGACAGTAAATTCACTACACTGGGATCAGCGTTCGAAGAATGTCGCGCAGAAGCTGTTGGACTATATCTGTCATTAGATACCGAAATTTTAAAGTGAGTGTAATTTACTTTGTTTTTAAAATACTTGTGTCATATTATTTATATATCCAATCACTACTTTTTAATTCAGTCTCAAAACTGACTCAGTGACATGATAAGTTCATCTTTATAAGAATCAACATGCACACTTTTTTTATACCATTAGTCCAACAAACGAGCAAACAGGTCATTGATGGTAAGTGATCACTGCCACCCATGTACATCCACAACGCCTGGATCATGGATGTTTTGCCGGCCCATCAAAACGAGAGGAGAGCGGGATGGTAAAAGATGAGAAGATTCACTGAACGAAATGCCACAGCAAAGCTGTCGCTTCACGTCGATCTCCTGACAGACAGCGCTGCCGCCACAGACCAGCCTGCCCATTCATGCTGAGACATGACTGACAATAGTGCCGCTCTACCAAAACTTTATGGTGACAGTTGGTATTAAAAACTGTTCGAATAGGGGAGTTCCTTTAGATTACAACTTCTGGAATGTATAAATATATAATACAGAAAATGTATATTGAATATAGACTAGCATATATTTTAAACATGTTATTTTCTTGTTATAGAGTATTTGGATATGAAGGCCAGGAAGCAGACGACGTGATATACGTGAACTGGTTAAGTCTCTTATGGAACGGAGCTGCTAAAGCCACGGAAATGTACCAGCCGTCCGCAAAGACTTGGTTACAAGTAGGTATCAATAACACATCAAGTAATTGTAAACTGTATGGATTAGCATTTAGTTAAAGTAAGCGCAAAAATAATATGTCAGTATCGAGTGACATCTCTTTATTCATTTTTCATGTTTAACATTTTACAGGCACACGCGAGAGCTAGATTTGTCTTGATGCGTTTATTAGAATTGGAAGGAGATGGTTTATTGACCATTACTGAGCCTGAGCCCGGAAAGAACTTGCTGTTAAGACTGCAGAGAGATCGTCTGGCTACCGATGGAAAGCGAATTATCGGTAATATATCACAATAACAGTTTGATTGGAATTGCTCGCGCGTTCGATGTACGATTGTAAACAAATATTGATATTGGCAGTTGATTTGTATTACATGGTAGTGCATTCGTAAGATTTGGGCAGGAAGCCTGTCCGGCGTTTGTATCACACAACGATATAATACGATATTTATGTCCGAGATCACGAAAACAGAAGTAAGAACTGATAGATGAAGAAAGTAATACCTATTATGAAACATTTTGATTTAAGCTATACCTATACACAATTCTTATCTTCAATTTAGTAATATTTGTAGGTTTGTCATAGTTCTTCCGTCTTTTTTAAGGGAAATTAATACAAATTGCTGTTGATATTATTTTATCTAAGTTCAGGAATTTGTACCCGATATGGGGATAGGCTCTATCTCATCGTGGGACGGAACACTCAAGGAGAAATGTGGGTGATCTGGTAGCACTTCTGCCTACCCCTTCTAGGAATAAGGCATGATATTATATATAGCAGATACATACATACGTATCTGCTAACAATCAATAATGTGATTCAGGCGACTTCCTGGTGAAGCTGCAAACGATAAAGGCGACGGGCGACGCGGCGGCGGGCGAGCAGCTGTTCGACAAGTACAGCCGCCTCGACGAGCCCTGGGCCCGCTGGCGCGACATCGTCGTCATGCACAAGCAGCCGCGCAACATCTTCGTGCAGCCCAACACCTTCCATAAAGGTAACTCGAAATTCACTCGACCGATAGAGTTGCTATTCTTATTAAATAGCATCATGTTGATTGAAAACAACTATCCAAGGGAGTCGTAACAATCAACCGCCTAGAAGGTATCACAAAGACAAATCCTGGCCTCGTCACCTCATACTACAGGGATCTGATATGATTTAACATGAGTGTGCAGGTGGCACACCTCTCAATCGTATCCTCGATTGTAGATGAGGCTCGTGCCCTGCAGTGGGACGTATATGGGCTAATACAGTACAGTATACAGTAAACATTGCAATAAAGTTGAAGGATTCATTCATAGACAGATTTAAAAGTTATTTTAGCTATCGAATGTTTCGTCTTATGCGCTCAAACTGAATTCTAAAGCCGTTCGAAAGGGACAAAACATTTATAACTAAAACAGGTTTTAAAACTGTCTATGAATAAGGCGGGAAGTGTATAAGGCGCCGCCTCAGTGAGAAGCAAGGCACGAGTATAAGGTGCGTGTGCGTGTGCGTGCAGGCGACGGCGTGTTGCTGCGGCGCTACGCGGCGAGCGCGGAGGGCATGGTGCAGTCGTGGGTGGAGCGCTTCCCCGCCGCCGCGCTCGACGACGCGCTCGAGCTGCTCGCCGACCACGACGCTAAGCACTTCACACAACTACAGGACATCTTAGACGCATAAATTCTATATGTTTTATTTTCAATATATTATGTTTCATTCAGTTATTTGTTTTCACTTCAATACGTTTTATTATGTTACACCTATATTCGTGTTAAAACGGCCTAACCTTGTGTACTTTCGTAATGCGACAAAAATATTAACCCATGAACATACGACCCAAAGTTTCCGTGCAAGGTCTTTTGAATAAATAAAAACATCAAATTTCAATTACATTATTTATTCACATTCAATACAAAACGTGTGTGATATTAATATAATATTTATCGTAACGATCACAGTTTCCGCACGTCACATTGTAACTGTGACACGAGAGAAATATTAAAATTTACCACACACCAATAAATAATTTCAATTCTAATAAAAAATAATAAATAAGTTTGCAATGATAATGACGAAATTAAGTTACAAAAACTTATTGCTTTACAACATCACTGTAATCGAAGTGATCGCTTCGCGTCTGTAAATGTAAACTGGCAACAAACTAGTATTGTAACAACGTCTCAAGTCTCCACCAACTCGTATACATCTGCTCGCGAGGAACGGAATCGCAACGCAAACGACAGCCTGCAGCTACAACATGCGAACGCAATGCGGACGAAACTATTGCTAATAATATACATAAATATATTGTGTGTTTCTAATAAGTTTCATTTATAAATAGTCATATACCTAAACGAATCTAAGCACCATTCTATTCGATTACTGTGACGACCTGACTTAGCGTTCAATACTTCATGAATACGATAAACATTTAAACTTAATAATGACTTAGCGTCACGTAAAATGTAATAATCTATGAAAATTAAAATTAATAATATTGAGTAAAACGTATTTGTGCAAACACACACTAAACATTGTGTCATTTATCTCTTTCAATAAAATGGACTATATCAAATCCAGTCACTTATGTATTATAAAGGCACATAAGAATCAATTTACAATAAACACTTAACAAAAAGTCCACTCTGCAAAATATTACATTGCGAAGGTCAATCGTACTCGATCAATAAACACTAACCAGCCTGATAAGCTGTACCAAAATATGTTGCCAACTTTACAATTCCTCCCAAAGTAATGGCAATTAAAAGCTCACGAAAATAATTTAAATTTGATATATTTTATGATGATTCTGTGATATACTCTACTTGCTATTCGTGATACCCTAATTAATATATCCAAGTTGCCAAATATACTTCCTTATTTATTCAAAATACATTTTAATGTCAACAGAGATTCAGGAAACATGTTAATTAACTAAACTTGCCTCTTAAGAGTCTTATAATAAGAAGCATCTGTCGATTTTGAGATTAACTTCTCATGATGTACTAGAGTACAGAAATATTCAAATAGGGACTATGTTTTGGCAAGATTGTGGATACAGCCTCAAACAATTCGATTAGGGACTCGGTTGGCATCACTAGTGATCAACTAAATTGAATTATACGCAACTGCTAAACTAGTCACAGTGAGTTGTTAACAAATGCTTGCGCTAAATAACGGCATCGCGAAAATTTTGGCGTGATCAGTAGTTCCTCTCAGTCAACTTTCTCAGAGCATTCTGCACCGTCGCCTTCGCTTTTAGATGGGATAATGGATCTGAAATTAAAGTGCATTATTATCACATGTCTTTTATCAGAGGTAAAAGACATTATACCTTTTCTGATGTTTGCAAAACGATACGGCCGCGATGAGTGTAATCTAATGTACGTGAGGTATATATTATAATAATGTATTATATTATGTAGTCTTTGTTGTTTATTTGTTTCATATTAGAAGTGATTTGAAGCTATCTACATTCGAGGCATAATAGTTATTGAACTGTACATAACGTCATTGAAAATTCATTATAACTATAAGGAGTAAAACTTTAAAAGCATTAGTGCCGAAAAATTTAAGTTTGGAAGCCATAAGCGTGCACAGATTAAAATTTCTTTAAATTTTGGGGAGTTATTATCAATTATTTACGTGACATTTAGATATAAATATATACACACCTTGGCCGCGATTCCTTGTCCGTTTCGGGTTTTCTAGTCACACTGATCGATATATTTTTTCTTTGTCGTATTTTTTCCAAAATATTTTCAGGGCTTGGTTCTTTTTCGCTTTCTTTTAATATGATCGCGGAATTACGCGTTCTTTTTGGTCTATACGTGGCATAATTTCCAGGTGAATACATTGAAATAGTCCTGTTATATTTGAGCGGGTCTCGTATGCTGTGCGACAGACTGTTATCGTCTGTTCCGTCTGAATTTTCCAACAACGATTTAGTTCTAGAATATCTCGGTGCTCCGTACGACAGCGGCTGATCGTAGTCTAAGTAACTGCGGCCGCCAGGATACTTTCTGAACTCGTTACGGTCAAGAGATCTATACGTATCTATTTTATCATTCAGTCCATAACCCTCAAACCTTAAATTACTCCTAGTGCTAACAGGCAGTTCGCTCAAAAGAGATCTATAACGCTCCGTAGACGGAGACAAGTCCGACGAGATGGAGATCCCTGGAGATACATCGTAATTTGCAGGGGAAGTCGGTGACACGTCGTATTTCGCCTCTGGCGGCGAAGCGTGAATTCTAGCAACCGGGTCATACTCTGTTGCACCAGGACCAACTAGGCTACTCTTTCGTCGTTGTTTCTTTTCGTTAAACCTGGAATAAAAACTCTTCCTTCGTATTCTGTCCACTACATCTTCTATTTCTGGCGTAATAGACTCGTGACTTCGCAATGGTTGAGCTTTCGTACTGTTGGAAGGTGATGCCGGATTTCTGTCAGACGTTTTATTATCACCACTATTGTCAGACTTTATTTCGGAATTTGAAACACTTGATCTACTTCTCGATCTACTGCGACTTAGTGTATCAGCGTTATCGGCTAAGGTGCTTTCCTGGAGTGAAGAACATTTTCCTGACATATCTTTTTTATCGTTTTCACTATTGGCAGAGGAAATATTCATTATCTGCGGTTCTATCACAGGATTAGTAGGAACTATTTTTTTAACTCTTGGCAACCGGGAGAAATCCAATTTCAAACTGTTCCTAATGTTTTTACTTTCATTTTCTGCTTTAAGTACTGTTTGATCATCACTTTCCCCATTAGCGGAGGTAATACTATCATTAGGCGTTTTATTATATTTGTTTTTACGTCCTAGTCCATTAAGTAATAATGAAGTAGGTCTTCGGGGTTTGTCTTTATTGAGATCATCTAAGGGTGATTCAGTTATAGAATTTTTTCTACTGCTAGTTCCCGCATTTTCTTCCAAATGTTTGCTTTGTGATTTATCAACAACTTTTGATTTATCTCTAGGTTCGAATTTCTTAAAAAGACCCAATACTTTTGACACTGTGGTTTTATTGTTGTTGGATGCAGTTTGATTCTCCAAAGCGGCTACATCTGTTAATGTTACAGCTCTTTTAATTAGATTTGATTCCGTAGGTGGTTCGACATTAACTGGCACTGATTGCTCTCGTTGCATTCTACCTAATTTTAAAGATTCTTTTTTCATATCACTTGCACTGTGGTCGATACCTTTTTCCGGGGAACTGGACTTTGTGGTTGCCAATTTTTCCAGTTTGTGTCCAATGGATTGTAAAACAGATTTTTTCTTTGCGACTACTGGTGTACTTGTGCTATCTTCATCAGTAGATTTTTCCTTAACTTTCTTCGTGACTTTCTTTTTATCAGTTGAAGATTTAACATCATTAGCATCTTGTCCAGTTCCTAGATCGCTCTTAGATTTTGATGACACTTTTCTAATTATTTTCTTTTTTATGGTACCTTTCTTTTCGTTCGTTTCAGTTTCACTAGACTTAAGACTTAATTCTTCCTTTTTAGAGGAATTCGTAAGTTTGGCTACAGTGCTTACATCTTCTGTTTTTGGAACTTCGTCAGAGGGTTTATTTTGTGCATTTGTTACAACTGCTCCGTTTTCAATATTTTTCTCCGCTGATTCACGATCTTGCATACTTTCATTGTTTTTTATTACTTGGTACTTTTTCAGATATAACACGTTTTCAACATCCTTGCAATCTTCAATTCTGTTGTCAGCATTTTGTTCTTTCAAATCATTGCTTTTGAGTATACTTGGATTACTTGATACACCTTGCTTATTTTTTTTAGGCAAAGTAATACTGAAACTGACTTCTACGTCACTTTTTATGTCACGATTAGACAAATCGTCATTTTTAACGGAGCTGTTATCTTCTTCTTTCTTAACATTACGGCTTACATATACTTTTTCCGGCGATGGACTACTGGTAGGGTAACTCTTTGGTCTAATTAATTTAGATTCCTTGGATAAAGATTTTTCCTTGCTGTCATTTACTTTATTTAATGCGGCTTCCGATAGATTGCTTTCGTCAGGTTCTTCAATAGAATCTAACGTTTTGATGGGATAACTTTTCGGTCTCAATAACCTCGATTCTCGACTGGACATCTCGTCACAGCTAGACTTTTGTTTATTATCATCCAAGATAAATGACAGTTTTGCACGAGATAAATGCGCCGACGCGTCTAAAGCGGTCTCTTTTATATTATCTAAAATCGGGAAAAATGGAGTGTTTGATCTACTGCGGTCTTTACCTGTTAAAAGACTATTCGGTGACAGACTTTTGCGTGATGTGGCATCTTCTTTTAGTGGCGAACATTCAATTTCAGACTGATCTCGCAGTACGCTAGCCTCTAAAGATTTGTTACGCTTTTCCCTGATCTCTTTCAATATTTTTTGTGTTTCAAGCTCTTTCTCTTTTTTGTGTTTAGCGTAAAGACTTTCATCATTTCCCGTAGTGTCAAAGAAATCAGACCGCAGGAATCTCGAGACTCGCTTTCGGGGCTGGTCACCCGTGTTCCGCAGCGAGTGACGTCGCAGACTCAACCCCGCGCCGCCTAAACCGGGCGCCCCGTACGCTGCGATGTAGCTGGGATCCGATAGTATGCTGCCGCTGTCCGCCGAATACGTCTCGTCCAAGGAGAAGGCGCGATCCGGTGTCAGATATTTACTGAGCAACGGTCGATCGCCCGTGCGTCTAGGCGTCGTTTCTCTCGGAGCTGGAGTGGACGTCGGCGAACAATCGACATCCACCGTCGCAAGGATGGGAGGTGTCGACTCTCGCGGGGTGGAACGCCGCCGAAGCCGAGGAAGCGTCGAGAATTGCGGCGAAGGAATATCTGGCGTATTATCTTCAAAGCAACGGTCTGCGGGGCTAGTGGAGCCGGCGGGGCTGTCGGCGGCGGGGGCGGCGGGGGTGGCGGGCGGGTCGGCGGGTGCGTCGGGCGTGGCGGGCGCGGTGTGGGGCGGGTCGGGCGGCGCGGCGCTGGCGGAGTTGGAGCGCTGGTAGGGCGCGGCGGGCGGCTGGCGCGCCTGCAGCGACAGCGTGCGGCGCAGCGAGCGCGCGGCGGCGGGCGGCAGGTGCGCGAGCAGTTGCCGCTGCAGGCGCCGCGACAGCGCGGGCGTGAGGCCCGACAGCGCGCGCATCTCCTTCTCCGAGAACTGAATCGAGCTCAGGTCGAGGTCCGACAGATCTAGTGCGTTATCGTCGTTCGGTTCTGTGTTTTGTTGAGCCCTCGTTCGGTGTTTGTCGCTTTTCTTACTACTACCTGAAATTTAACCGAAAAACACACGTTTCGATCATGCAGAACGCTCGCTGGCATGGCCTATGTACAGTGAACGATTTTGACGTGATGTGCGGTTTCCGCTCGCCCTGCGGCGATTTCGTGATCGACTCCGACCGAAATTTGACGAAATTCGGCGTCGGCGCGAGCGGACCTCTCGATAGACCGGAATCGAATATGATGCGATGTTGATGCGATCGGTTAAGAGTTAATACATAACTACGAGGGCTAAATGCGGACTAGTCAAATTAGACCAAACGGAAAGCTGATATGCAAAAAACCAATGGCAAACGATGCATTAAAATGTTGCTTTCGAAAGGAAATTAATTGACCAGAATGCGAACTAAATCATGAATCAGCGATATTTCACTTAATAAGAGGCATTTCTATTCTGGTAATTGATCGCGGCGCACGGTGCGTAACACAAAACACATAAATGAAGAAATAAATATATAGTTTAGTACCTATTGCTGTGTGGCGTTTGTAGCGGATTTGTGGTTGGCGCTGGTGCCGCTGTGAAGTGAAGATTTGGTCGGAGCATGCAGTGTAACGCGCAACCCAACTGCAACCACACCAACACAACCTCACTACCGCTTCAGTTGCTCCGGCGCCCCGCGCTGCCCACGAGCTACCCCGCTGCCCCGAGCCTAGTCTGGCTGCAGATAAGTTGTCCCGCGCGGCCGCTATACACAACGCTACTACACACTGGCACTTCCCTGCAGTCCCGCGCTACACTTCCAGTGCTACCACATCCACTATCTACATATTATTATGTATGCCATGATCACTCTATAAACAAATTAATTAACTCTCAGTCTGCCACCGATAAATACTGCTCGATTTTACTCACTGAAAATTATCGACATTTCAAATTGAAAGTTAATTTTGCTACTTAAAAAAAATGATTTGGCACAGAAAATGCGACTTGTGAAATGCCTTTTTTACACTTCATGCAACGTCAAGTCTACACAAATGAATTTATAATTGAGAGCAACGCAACATTTTCCTGCTAGTGTTAGCGGGTAGAAGAAAGTCAACACCTGCACAAAGAATGCAAATTGAATACAATATAACACTACAATGCAAAAAAAAACGTTAATTTTATTAATTGAAATCATGTTAATGAACTCGAAAACACACTTGATATGGATAATAGACTATGTTATATTCGGCATTGTCTATTATTCATGACGTCAATGTTACATGAAAACGACTCGTACGGTGGAAAACGTCGCAAATATTCATGGCTCCTGGCGATTACATCGATAACTCAACTAACCGGGAGGGTACTTGATGATATGAATTGATAGTTAATTGATTTGTTTTAGTGTAAGCTAGCCGTCTGTGAGTGTTGGAGGCCCGTGCGGAGCGAGACTAGCTACTTGCAGTGCGAATGTAAAATTGTCCCACGCCGTGTCAAACTGTTAATCATGAAGTGACGGTACGCGAGCAGCGCCGGCCAGCCAGTAGCGTGATCAAACCTTCGCTCGGGAAACATTCCACTCTACAACTATTCTGGTATTCTTCACTATCCGTATCATAATTATGTTGATATTAATGAATTGGATGAAAATAATGCTCCTTGCAAAACACCTATTTCACGAAGTGTATGTGATTCCAGATATAGTATATATCATTATATAAAAACATATAATGTGATTAAATGAAAACATTTTTATACTGACTGATGGCTCAAATGTGGTCACCTGATCGTATGTGCAGTACTTTCCAAACAGAACACCGACGTGCGAAAGTTGATTATGCCGATCTGCGCAATTACTTGTTACATTTATTTTCAAGAGCGTACCTAGCACAATACTTACCACAATCTGTGTAAAATACTCATTTATTTAGCCATGTTTGAATGTTATAAACTTTGTAATAACTAATACATTGATCTTATGCAAAATAAAACACAGAATCACATATCACTTTCGAATGTACAAACATATGAAAATATTCGTTCCGCATGCTGCAATCAACACAACACTCTCTAATTGTTTCTAATAAAAAATCTCACAAAAAATCTGCATTGGAATACCTAAAAAGGGGTCATTTTTAGAGTCAGAGATATCTTAAACGGGTAGATAAAAAAATGGAACGTTCAAACTGTAAATTTTCCGGCACATATTTATGTATAAGTGGGTCGAGAACGTAAATACCTGGCCAAAACGCAGTACAGTGGTAAGGGACCGTTCGGTAGTGGAATGAGTGGTGTGCGTTCAGAAGCTAGGAGCTGTGAGTTGGCAACGTTTTCCCCGGTGCGTGCGCGGTGCGCGGCAAGCGAGTGCACAAGCTCGGGACTCACCTCGCGGCATCTGCTGCCGAGACTTGCTGAACATGGAGTCCAGGTCCGCGTGCAGGTCGCGCGAGCCCCAGCCCTCGCGCCTGTGACCACACACACGGGTTACTACATGGACACGGACATTGCGCTGCACACACTACTCTGTCGAGCGCAATATTCTACTATTCGAATACAAAAACAGGGTAAAAAAGTGTTCAAATCATTGTTCAAATGATGTTCATAATATGTGTGTAAAATAAAAATAAAAAATAATAATAAATTATGTTTCCAAAAGTAAAAACATGTAAAGAAATAAGTGTCAAACACAAAATATATGTACCATAGTTTAAAAAATTGTATGAGTTTGCTGTGTATACCTAATAAAAAGACTCATTGAGTCACATATAAATTAAACTAGCAAAAACCACAATTTTAATCATTATTAAACGTAAAATATAATTTTAGACGTTGATGCAGAAATTTAAATGAACGACTCAATAACTTTAAGAATCTATACGTATAAAATGTAAACATCGATAAATTACTTCTAGTAAACCATGAAAACAATTTTATTGACATGTAAACAATTTTATTGACAATAAACAACAAGTCACATAGATCCGAAGATGGCCTGTAAATGCTTAGTGAACTAAACTATTTATACGTCGACTCTCACACAATATGATGTCACACTCACGTTTCCGACACACTTCGTTTGCTTTCCACATATCTGTGAGTGCTGCATGTAAACAGATAAATTATGGATAATGTAATATAATACATGAAAAATGAAACCGATGAAAAATATTTGAAGCGATTAAACTGTTATCGATTATTTAAAAGATGACCAGTAATTTGGGATTACCGTGAAACCATATCAATTAAAAATGATTTCATATTTTTGTTACAATTAAAAAGTTTAAGCAATACGTGATAATTGTAAAATTTCATAATTGTTTTTACATGGACCATTTGCTTTGTATACGTGTGATGGGTGTTAAAGTTTAATAAAATGTCGAATACTTACAATAGATGTCTCCTTGGTAAGTGAGGGCTGCATGCGTAAAATTAAAATATTTTAATTGGGTGATCACAAAGAAAAAATAAAAAATGGAAAGTTATCCAATGTTTTTTAAAATGACATAGGGTATGAATTTAGCTGGATCAGTGGAAACGTGACTTATTGAGTTAACATTTTGCAGGTGGCAACTTTCTAGTAAAAATTTAATACAATATTTCAGTATTTTTAAAATTCCCATAAATGTTATACTACATTACACGACGCTGTTATCACGTGTCTACTAAACCAAAAATTAATAAATTGTAATTATCCTTAAATTAAATAAAACCCTTTATTATTGCAGATTTATTAATGAATAACATGTTTAATTTATATTTGAATAAAATTAATATGGGATGAGAAATCTCCATACGCGGAGATAATGATTGAAAGCAGCACTCGGTTTCTGGCGTGGTTGAGTGGCTTACCTGTTGAAGAACGGTGATTGGTGCAAGTTGTTGAACAGTGAGTGCGGGTGTTGCGGGAATCCGGGCCCTTCCTCGCCGTTAAGGCGGTTCGTCAATGCACGCACCTGGAGTTCAGAATATAATATTTAATAAGAAATATTAACAATTTATTTAACACAGATATCTTTTTGTCGATACTATTTTGTAAATTTAATTATCGTTTTTTTTTTCAATTTACGTTATTTTTACCTTATTGGACTATGAATTATTAAACACTCAAAATTTAATTAAATTATCAAAAAAAGTTGCAGACATACAATCAATAAAGTAATTCATGATGGTATAATTTTACTGGTAATATATTATTGCATCTATCATTAGGTCCGCTTTGGCATAATGCAAGTATACACTAATAGTATGTTTACCCTATGCAGCAGCGTGGAGAAGAGGTTCTCAGCGGTGAGCAGGTGGAATCCCTCATCCTCCTCGTCGTCCTCGCCCGACGACACGGACTCGGCGCGCGCGGCGCGGCTCGAGCGCAGCCGGTGCATGTGCGACTCGTCTTCCTCCTCCGACTCGCCGCCGCTCACTAGGCTGCTGCAACGTACACACGCAACGTTTCACCACACAATCACATACAGTACACATGCAACATCACTCGGACTCAGTTTTCCATTCAATATTTGTTTGGTCTATATAAAATTATGTGTATATTTACGTATGCGTATAGAATTGTAAGAAACATGATTTATTTTTATTTATTGTGAATCTCAGTTTTTTGTAAGTAGAGGCAACACGCTCAGTGTGTTGTTTGTGCGTTGATAATAAAACATGAAAAGGAATGTTTACAATCCGGCAGGAGACCTGAGTCGTCCGGCGCGTGGCGCGCGCACGTGTCGGTGCGCGGGCGCGTGCGCGTGCGCGGGCGCGGGCTCGGGCTCGAGGCTGCGCTGGCGCGGCGTGACGTAGCCCTTGCCCTCCACGGCGATGGGGATGATGAACTCGCGCGCGGACTTCTTGATAGGCTCGCCCGGGCTCGAGCAACTCTCGCTCGCAGTCGACTCCGATGACGCCAGCCGCCTGCCACAAAGTATGTACATATACATATTATTATCATCATGCACGATTCCTGACGAAATGCAAACTTAACATGCCACCCATAATTAACAGCACTTTACGTATTCAAATTATTAATAACATTTGCTAGCATTTTTTTCATCTCCATTGAAGATTTAAATTACGAAACGTATAATACCTACGCATAATCGTATAATACTTATGAATTGTTATCAAAATCTATATAATGTCTTCTTTCAGTAAAATTATCTATCTACAATATTTAAAGTACTTTCCCTCCATATGGCATCGCCGTGGGATGCCATGTAGATTAGAGTATTACAGGTTGTTGCTGACCTGAGTGGCGCGTGTGCGATGGGCGTACGCGGCGCGGGGGTGGGCGTGAAGGTGGGCTTGTGCGGGGCGGGCGCAGGCGTGGGCGCGGGGGAGGGGGACGATGCGCCCGGCTCCTCCGGCGCCACGTGAATCGGGATGATGCGCTCCACTGAGACGCCCCTGTTTCAAAAATAACTCGCTATACAAAGCATTATATTGTTTGTTATACTAAACACATTTTACACCTGGTTACTGAATCGGACTCGTTGACTGATTCCAACAAATTATTTTATCTATACTGGTTAGTCGCTTCACCTATGCTTTTTTATATGGTATGAAAATGTGCGCAACGTAATGTACCTGTTGCGGTGGTCCTCGACCCTGTGCAGCGCCTCGGTGCGGAAGAGGCGCGGCGCGGGGCCGGCGGGCGGCGTGCCGGGCGGCGACACTAGCGCCGCCACGCCTGCCGATGACGAACGACCGTATGGTACTGGTGGCTTGCCTGCAATACACGGATTATTTTCATATCACATTTAGATCATAAAATGAACATCATTTTAGGTAAGCAATAAATATAAAGTCTATACAATACAAAGCTAAAACACCTAAATACATGTAAGAATGTTACCAGTACGGATGGCAGATGAAATAATATCGCGAGCAGCACGCCTGCGAGTCTCTTCGCCGGCTTTCTCCTCGACTAGCTTGGCCATCGAGTTTTGAAGACTCCTGCGAGCAAAGTTCATGGTTTAATAACATTATAATGTAGGCAATGCTGGGTATATCAAAACTGCGACCGAAAACGAAGCCAGGTGGTAGTTTTAGTGGTTACAAACAAAATGCAACAAAAAATGTATTTTAAATATCATCATGTTCGAGTGCTAAATACCAAGTTTTTGCGAAAAAAGGATTTTAAACCCTTACGTACCATTGCGTCTTTAAAACTAAAAAGGTGTACAATCGTTATTTTAGGAAAACTATCAGTATAAACTTTGAGTATAAAAAAACCTACCTCCTGGCGTCCTGGAGTAGTACCGAGGGGTCGACGGGCGTGGCGCCGTGCGTGGGCTCGCTCTCCGTCTTCTTCACGCCGCCGGGGTGCAGCTCCTGCTCCACTGGAGTCTATCAAACATTTACAAAATATTATACCTATACTATACATACAAACATTTCTCTAAGGGTATGCAATTTATACTTTTTCTTATATAGTTCCAGTTTTTACTAATATAACATTCTACCATTAGTTTCATAATTAAATAATTCTGTAACACTATGGGCTTGACAACACACTTTTTTATCTTACAGAATGAATTAGTTTTCAAAACTATTACCAACTGATGACTACAGGGAGTTTACTATTACCTCATAGAATTAATTAACATACGAAAGATTAAAAATTAAGATTTCCTTACTTGTGGTGGTTCAATACCGATCTGTTGCAGTCGGACGGTGCCGTTGTCTGGAGTCTTCGCGGGCAAGTCGCGGTCTTCGCTTTGTGCTTTCGGTTTGGCAATCTTAGACACCACTGAGGACAAAAGAAGTTATATTAATGTAATTTCTTACTATTATACTAGCCTAAACGATCCCACAGATAAGCATAAGGCCTCCTCTAAGACTTTCCATATATCTCTTTTGAGATTGAGAGCATTATTCGTGCACTCCCTGTTATATCCCTGGAGATCGTTCTGCCATCGCTTTCGGGCTTTGCCTCTTCGCCTGTTCTCGGTTTGCGGCACCCATTGGCTGCGGCGGCGGATGATTTTGGCCCAACCAGCAGGATGCATCCTGCAGACGTGCCTGGCCTAGTCCCACTTGAGTCTAGCGTTCTTTTTGCCGACGTCTGTTACTTTTGTTAAAGAAATAAGGATTGTGTTTCTAAAACGATCTTGTCGTTCCACACGTCCTTGACTTTGGACTTCTCTCGCTCAGTCACAATTCACATTTGGGCATCGTAAAGTAAGGATGGGTAGGATACACATGTCTAAGAGCTTACGTTTCAAACAGATAGGAAGACTCCCTTTCATCTGATGTTCCTTGGACAAGAAGCTCTTCCAGGCGTATTAATGCGGCGATCCATTTCTTTGTCTTGCCTGTTATCTGGCCCAAGTTATAGTATATGTGCTCTTCGGCAAGAAAAAACTTACACAAAATAACTTACACAATGTCAGTTAAATAAGAGGTTTCAAGTGGATGTAATAGTAATGTTACCTGGTTTAGAGATGTTCCGTTTGACTTCAGGAGCGGTCGTGAGTGACGCTCGTCTCTCGAACTGGTCTTTAAAGCTACCCACATTTCCTCCTAAAAACGGACAAAAAATTGTTTTAAAGATCCCATTAGATTTGTTGAATGTTTAAATATGTGAGAGGAAAGGACCTGGTATGGAGAGTTTCTTGGGCTTGGCAGGGGCGGGGGTGGCGGGGGCGGCGGCGGTGGCGGGGGGTGGTGCGATGCTCAGCGACGTGAGCTTGTCGGCCGCGGCCGCCACGGCGCACGCCTTCGCTTCTTCCGGCTGTGGGCGACAACAACAACACCATAATATTATATAGAACACGGCTATTTATGTACAGTCGCTTCTTAACCTTTTAATGCATATTTATTTCCAAGTGGCCCTTCTATGCCCGGGTGCTGATACTTTTTGAGTCGAGTCCACATCATTTGGTTTTGGTCAAAGTTGTGTATGTATATAATAGGCAATATACACTTAAATATGTATTAAATTCACTCAAAACTGATAAGATATGTTCGAATGTATTATAGTGTTGGTGTACCATTTCAATAATAGAAAAATCATTATTTTACTGTTGCTAATGTAACTTTGTGGGCGTAACAGCTAATACAATAATAATGATTCCTAGTCTTTTCTAGCTATCTACCTAATGTTCTAAAGCAGACATCTTTTGTAGAAAAGAAAATATATGATTTTTAAAGTGAATTCTAGTTGAGATTAGATGTGACATATCTTGTTATCTCACCTTTGGTTCTTCCTGTTTCTCTGGCGTGACGACCTTCTCCTCGACGGACTTGGTGGGCGATATCTTTTTCTTGACGGCGACGCGCGGCTTGGCGCCTGTCTTCTCCTTAGGATCCTCCTCTTTGGGCGGCTCTTTGATTATCTCCTTTGTCGCGTCCTTGGCGAGTTCTACTGGTGCCGGCGTTATCGTCATCGTTGCCGACGACTGTAGCAATGGTTTGATAGCCTGCAAAAATTGTAGGGTATTAATATTGTATTTTATTTATTTATTTATTGTACAATATCTTTGGACTATCACTTTTAGGTGTTATGATGGTTATAATATGATCGGAAGTAAATATTAACTGGGAGCATACAGAATTAAATAATTTGTCGTTCGGTCCAAAAATACACTAATAAGAATGACAAATATAAATGCGATTATCGCAGTATGATATAATAACGCTTATTGTTACCGTGTCGGGCGAGAGCGGCGGTTCGTCGTGCGGCTCGCGGCTGGGCTCGCGGCTCGGCTCCTCGGGCAGCGCGGCGGGCGGCGCACTCACGCTCGCCGTGCTAATAACAATACTATCGCTTAGTTCTCTTACCAAACCAACTAATTTGAGTGTACTCGTCAAATAGAATGGGTGACCCATTTGCCAACCATTTTCTGATTACCAATTGTATTGTTTTAATTAATTAATTCGTACATAAATGACAATTAATAATTATTAATTGTCATTTATGTACGAAATCAAAATCATACATACCTAGCGACGCGTTCCTTCTTCCTCTGCAGTCCGCTGGCGGACATGGCGAGCTCTAGTTTGCGTTTGTTGTCCCCGGCGGAGACTATTGTGCGTGTCGGAGACGGCTTTATAGCATCCTCACCACCCTCTGTTCCAACACAAATATCATCTAAAACTTCCTTAAAACTGCAGACATAGACAATCTGGGATTAACTTCTTTTTTTTTAAATTAATGTAGTCATTAATTGTAATTAAAAGTGTACCTGCAACAAGTTCCAAGATTCTCTTTTCCGCGGAATTGCTCGGCTCAATGGCCATGGAAGCGGAGCTCGTTAGATCGGTGCAGCTCTCTTCTGGACCCAGTTCCGCCTGTTCATGAACAATATCTTTATAAGAATTGATCATCATTATCTTCAGAAAGTCCTCCGCTATCTAATAGGTTCCCGGCAGCAGATGAAATACTCTTAGGTTCCAGAAGTGATTATTTGGAGCCAATTACATAATGTGGAACTTTAAATAAATAAATACACCCAACAGTCACATACATAGTCTTGACCCCACACTAAGATCGAGTCTTGTGTCGTGGGTATCAGGAGCTACGAGAGACTTTTCGGTCTCACAAACACCCAGACTCAAAACCAAATATCTTTAGATCACTGCGGGGGTTGAACCCGCGGGCTCTCTTTTCACAGCCGGCGTCTAACCAACTGCGCCACGGAGGCTGTCAAAGGTATATTGACCTATGGATTAGGTGTATGGTTTGTTCATGGGTAGTGATTGTAGTTGTGTTATTTTTGCGTAATATTTATCATATTATACAAGAATAGTCAGCGCACAGTGTATCCAAAGCGTTAACTATAATTTAAAAATTATAATTTAAAAATAGTTTAATATATCTTTTTCCCCCTAAATTATCATAAAATATGCAATAGTTGTAGTACCTCCGGCGGCACGACGACGGAGTTGGAGTTGTTGGCGGCGGGCGCGAGCGACAGCAGCAGGTCGAGGCGCACGGGCGTCTCGGCCGCCAGCGCCTCCGACATCTCCAGGCACGACGTCTCGCACCCGCTGTTCACCCACCTGCAACCACACGCCTCACTCACACCAGCGCACCGAGCTCATACATCTGCCTCACATCATATTGTTTCTGGCCAACAATATTCCTAAATACCTAGATTTGTTTTTGAATGTTTTATTCTATAATAATTCCACCAAGAGGAAAAAAATCTTTAACATTCTAAAGTTGACTTATGTTAAGTTATGACTGATGACACAACGATTTAAGTTTTTTTATAGGATAATATAACAAAGTTCTTATATTAAACCTCTCAAGCTTGCTTACTCCACAACCTTCTTGGTTGACATTAATCCTCCCCGATATTAAATGCCCTTGATTATAAATACATCGCTATATTTATTACTGTACTTACGGATGGTCGCATATGTACGCAATGTCAGCACGCTTCAGAGGGTCCACGGTGAGCATGTCTCGGATTAGCGGCGACGCGCCTGCGACGAAGCATAATATTTATAGGACATAACTGCATAGATCATAGCGCAGTGGAATGCCAAGCATTAATTTGTAATTCACGGTGTTGTTTGGTTTTGCTACTGTCCATGAGGGGTCCAATCGCTTACCATCAGGCGAATGGCATGCTAGTCTCGCCATTCAGCGCAATAAAAAAAATAAGAGTAGTTCGAAATATTTTTGTCCATTTCCCTCCGTAGCAAAGCGAGTGACAAAACAATGAACTAAAGATGTAAATAACCCAATGATTACACTACACCTGACGGCAAGTATATTGCTGTCCAGTGTCCAGACGCAGTATATAGTGTCGCTAATCAAAGATCTCCTGCCATTTAACACAATTATACCAGTCAGTGAGTGCGACAAAATGTCATCGCCCACAGTTACCCATAAATATCCATAAACGATTGTTTTCAAACTTCAATAGTTCACATGAATCATAGTTTTATCCCACTCATATCAGCAAATAAAAAATATTGCATATGATAAATGCATGATTCATTGTTGCACGTTTCATTGACACAAGATATAAAACAATCCAAAAGATTATTATTTTATGGCAATAACTCAATACAAGATCAAGAAGATTAAACGTACGGTATATGTTTATTCATTTAAAGCTTTGGACGATAAATGGAGCATTAATAGTTAGCAAATGGATTGATTTTATGAAAATAATACGCAATATAAAGACATCATTGCCGAACCATTAATAACATTCCTAAACGTTTTATTAAAGAAAAAATACACTGGCAACTCTTGCCGTCAGTGGCCGTCAGTTTGTTTCTAAGGGTCGTCAAATGTTTGTTTAAATGTCGAGTTAGCACATTTCTAAGTCGAATTAAACTTTTTTTATGGATTTTAGCACGGAATTTTACGGATTTGTTTTATTCCGCGATAAAGTCCATAAAAATTGGTTTTATTTAAATGTGTAACATAAATCTAAGAAACCATTATGCATTTCTAGGTTTGAACAGTGATGGAAATACATCCTAACAAACGGTATGTATATTAAATTATTGATTGCGAAGCAAATGCGGTATCGGCTCGGGGAACATCCAGACAGCGAGTTTATTCCAGAGCTTGTTGGTCAATGTAATACTTACTAGAAGGGTTTCTAGGCTCATAATAGTCGCCGTTGCTGATCTGTCGCACCAGCCGCTTGAAGTTGGAGCCGTCGAAAGGCATGGCACCATACACTAGCGTGTAGAGCAGCACCCCTAGAGACCAGCAGTCCACCTGGTAACAACGAAATACATAGTTATACATATGTTCTTATTCAGTTTACCTACTTGGTCAGTGCAACGTGACTTTTTGTTATGCCGTACGGAAAAAGTTGGATTATAGATGGATTTACAGAGATCAACTCTTTGGGAAACCATTGTAATGCGCCTGACACATCCTCCACGGTCAAACCGGAGCCCGGTTTCGTGGGACTATAATTCTATTTTTTGTTTGGTATCTTTCTGTATTTACATCCCATTCGTCTAGAATAGTTTTTCAGTAGAAAAAATGTTTGAGAACAATACAATTATCACGTAGGATGTCTAAAGATAAACATGAATATACCCGTACATCACATGTATGTTAATAATGCGATATGCCAAAAATGAAATGGCTAAAATCTTGTTACTCGGATACAAGAGCTGAGACAAATGGTTACCCGACGTGGGAATCGAATCCACGACCTCATGTTTTACTGACCTTCTGCGCTGGCACTGGACCAACGAGGTGATCAGCTAATAACAAAGCACAATATATTAATCGTGCATTATGTATGATAGATCGCGGCACACGGAGCCAATGCGAGCGCATAACGACACGCTAATGACTATTATAAACATTATTTTATATTCATCTATGTCTCTGTTTTAATGTGAATATTTTATCAGAGCCGTGAAATTATTCACATTATTCATTGTTCAATGCGTTGACAGTACTCTGAGCATTCTATTATTCTATTATACACGGACTTCAATTATTAACCCATTTTAATATTTAATTGGCATAACGATGCTCATTTCATTCAATACATTCTAAATACTGTATTGAATTTTTAAATTATTAATTTACTCAAACATATTTTTTTTTCTTTAGCTTTGCTGTCATTAAAATATAGCAGAAGATTTAAAGCACTTAAAGTAGCTCAGAACTCTGACCCAGATAGCGCGAGCTCATTAAACACGAGCCCCTCATACTAACTAATGACAACTCATACGTCATAACCGCATCGGCTTTCATCGCGGATCGCTGAATGAACTCTGAGAGATTAAATATCCGCAGCGGAAATAAGCGGTTTGTTTTGACTTACCTCCGGCCCTATGTAAGGAGTCCCTTTGACAATTTCCGGCGAGGCGTAAAGGGGCGATCCGCAAAATGTCGACAACAACGACGTCTCTTTGAACACGTTCGAGAGACCGAAATCCGCAATCTGACAAATAAAACATGTGTGCATTTTATTTATCCGATAAAAGATTGTCTGACTTCACCAATAGCAAATTTTTTGAGAACAATGTCTAAATGTCTTTCAATCATATCATGTATTGCCAGAAATATTTATAATAAGAAAATTATAAAGCTTATTGTTTATGCTTATGTACGAAAGTTTGCATTTTATCGTACAAACGTATTTCAAACATAAAAATCTGTTGAAAGATAAATAATTATAAAGTATAATAGTAGTTCAATAGAAATATAGAGCAAAATTTTGATTTTGTCTTGTTCTTATCGATTGTTTTCATAGGAAAATGTTAGTACATACCTTAGCACTACCAGTATCATCTAATAATACATTTTCCAATTTCAAATCTCTATGGCAGATCTTGTGAATATGGCAATAATACACGGCGGTAGCAATTTGTCGGAAGAGCCTGAAACGATTTTAAGTTTAGTTTAATATCTTTATGTACACTACAAGAGTACAAAAAAGCATAAAAATTGCGAAAATTTATATATTATAAGCAATTTTTTATTTAACTTAGCCATCCGGAACGAGCATAATACAATAATTATCTTAATAATACGGTGAGACAGCGAGCCAGTACGTTTCATTCAACTCACGTTCATTATGCTTTTTCACAGAGGCTCTTGAGAGCAAGAGTTAAGAGAATTAGTATTATATGAATACCGTCCCTCATTAAAAACTGAATACATTTTTCTTTCTTTAAATCTGTCGTATACGAGCTGAACCACAACCCGTTATTTAATATCTTACCTTCTGGCTTCATCCTCCTGTAATACTTTTTTCTGACTGAGGTAATCATATAATTCTCCACCAGAACAGTACTCCATTACTAGAATCATTTTTTCACTGTTCTCGAATACTGCAAAAAAAACAATATTGAAATACAAATACCAACATATGCCAACATTAGCGTTATACCTAATTGATTTTCGTTTGCATTGGATAGTCAAATATTGGTATATTTGTCGAATTTATCGGTCACATGCTTATTCTAGGATTTATAAGGCCCGCTACCAACGATCGTTAAAGGAAATAAAATACCGCCTCTTGAGGTGTTTATGTAACCATCAGCTAAGAAGTCGCTAAGCATCCTGGAGCATTCATTATCAATCGGGGTATTTGTAACTTGGCTCCGACACATAATTTAGGTCAGCCGTAAGAGCATATAATACTTTCCTAATGAGAAAATAAGGGTGGCAAAATGAAATTGTAAGTAAAAACTGTATGCCTATAAAGCCTAGTATAGACACTGCACCAATAAGAAATGCGTTGTGCCTGACCTACATACTCCCGGTTGAAGTGATTGATGTCTTTGTGGATGATTGCAACAGTGCATTTTTTTTTTCATCTTTACTCCAGCTATTTTCATTTTAATCTGGGTCAATGTAAGCTTCGGTGGATTAAATATTAACGTTAAAGATTATACGGCGATTGTCTAGAGGCGTGGGTGGGCTTAATTAACTTATCGATGGTAATGCTATCCTTACTTTACACATTAATATGTTTCATTTGAGTCAAACTTTACACACGTTTATTCACGGACTTTTCCATTTGTTTTAGGGCGTAATGCGATTAAGAAGAATGTATTATGTGAATTAGTTATTAAAGAAAACTATTCATTCAATTTTTGTTTATGACGCCGTAAAATGTCGAATTGAAGAAAAATCGACGTTACTTATGTGCTAGATAAGTAACGTCGATTTTTCTTCAATTAAAATTACTTTGATTATTTTCGAAGATTAATCTATTCATTTATTCATGTACCGTACCTTCGTATATGTGCACGATGTTGGGATGCCTGACGGAAGACATGATCTGCACCTCTCGCCTGATGCGGATCAGGTCGGCTTCCGACTCGATCTTGCATTTTTTTATTGTCTTGATGGCGACTTCTTGCCCGGTCTTCTTGTTTATACCCAACTGCACCTTACCGTACGTGCCCTGTCCTAACTTTCTCACTATGTCGAACCTGTTAACAAACATTCGATTTTAGAAAAGTTAGTTTTAGGATATTGCTGTAATTGGTTCTGAACGGTTACTTCTGCCTCCAGGCCCATGCCAGGCGTAACTTTCACTATCAGGCGACCTACTCGTTAGTTTCTTAATTCTGATTGTTAAAAACTTTTTTGTCTATTATTCCTATTAGTCCTAATGCAACGGTCCGCAACATGATGTATGCATGCTTGTTGCAGAATTATACAACTCATGATTTTAAGATAGCCCTACTGATGTCAACCTATTCAGGACAAGGTCAACCTTTTTGGGAACTTATTATTCAATGACATTTACTGCAGGTTATTGAAAGTTATCCAACTTAGAGGGCTAAAAAGAAAATCAAAATATATGATCATAAATAGCTCGTCTATTTTCGACAATTAAATCTATTTATACATATGTGTGCATAATAAGTTATAATAAATATTTACGCGAATACACTAAATTGATTGTAACGCTAATACGTAAAGTCATCGTGGCTAAAAATGTTCAGTTTGTTTGATCGATTAACATTCAGGTTCAAACCGCTAAAGCAAATCAATGCGTCACGGCAGCGTGTTCGCGCGTCCGCGTTGTAATTGTCGCCAAGTGACGAGTGCTGGCGTTTTCATCTGCATTCATGAATCATTTCTATACGAGGTTGACGTATAGTTTACCAAGTAAACTGTATTGTGGAGAAATAACACTTCTCTTTGTAAAGTGCCAACACGATTCGGTTTACAAGGAATCTTTTTGATGAAATACTTATTAAAACATATTTTTTGTAACACTATAAAAAATTACAGGAAAAAATAATTAATATGTATTAACGTGACATTCTAGAATTAATCATAAAAATAACATTTCAACTGATTAGTTAACAAGAGAGCATTGTTTCCTGAAACCACATTTTTCCAAACAATATAACAAAAACCCAAACGCACATTTCCTTTGTTACAATGGCGCCAATCGCTTGTGACGTGTGCCACGGGTGGGGCATTGATCGTTGCCCACGCGCACCGCAACGCATGCAACATTGCAGAACAGAACCATTCAAATTAAGTAACCTCGCGTTGTCGAATACATTCACCTATTATCATTATATTCGAGCCAGACACGGCAGTTTTCAAAACATAATAGTTTGTTGAATTGAAAAATTGTTGTTATGAAATTTAACACTCACAATCAAGCTTGCATTAAAGTTGATTGTCCTACTCGGAGTGGGCGAAGGAGCGATGCGCTCGTTCAGTCTCTCGCTGCCTACCCTTGGCGTATTTTTTACATGCAGTAAAAGGTGAGGACAGGGTAGTGGATGGGTAAGCAGCAAATGGCAATGGACTGCTGTTGCCATCATTTAAAACTATAAAATTGGGAAACGTGACATTTGAATCAGATTTTTGGTAAACTGTTTGGTGGTTAATAAAACAGGGACAATAAGAAACCAGCATTTAAAAATGCGTCTGAATGGACGTATTTTACAAAAGTTGTCTCGACATATCGTATAGTGTCTTATATTATCATGCACTTCCTCGTCTCTTCTCCCACTGACACAAACTTAAGGTCTTTGAAAACATCAAATACCAATTAAAATACCAAAATACGAAACTACAATACATAGCTGATTTTTTAAATTTCAACTATCTCATACATTAATGTCTTGCCAAAATTGCGGCATGATTTCCGTTCGACAGCTGTGTTTGTTCAGAAACACGGCGTGGCTCATCTCAATACGACGCGACGTCGACAATTTAAGATATAGAGGAAAGATTTTCAACCTACTGATCAAAATAGACTTGGGAGAATCACGCGACAATATCTTGTATTCTTACGATTTAAAAAGTATTATTAAACTGTTCGCTATTTATAAAACATTGTATAAATCGGTTCAAGCGAGAGACTAAATAGTTGGCATGTTGTACCTATTAACATACACTACAACTATTGAATTATAGATATTTGTTTCTCATGTGTTATAGGCAAAATTTGCAATGGAAAATAATTTTCGGATTTTTCTTTAATAATCATAGTTAATCACAGCTTTTCAACATATTTTTATGATCAAAACTACCAAGCTATCTGCCACGGCCACCTAATGTTAAGTGGTTACTGGTCATAAACACCCAACAATTTCTGCAATGCCACGCGCCCAACGTGGGCAGAGCTAAGCCGCTGCCCACCTTAGAGCAATTTTTATACTTCTCCATTGGGAAATAACCTATTGCAGAGCTGGAGTTTTACTCTGAATGAAGGTTGATGTTGTTAATGTATACAAAAGCTTCCAAGGATGAGATTTATTCATACATATGACACTGAAATGATGTAACAACCTTTACGCCCACAATTTTCCAAGATACGTGTGTAGGCAGGTGAATGATCTGACACCCTAATCTCGGTCACTGCTTGATGACGTCACATGAACACGAACAAATGTTCCGAGTAATACGTGTGGAATCCCTAAAATAACACCACAGACTACCGACATAACGAGCGTCATCCCAATAGATCATTAGAGCCAAACGTTCATTTCGATTTATGATGAGCTGATGTTAAAGCAACTCAGCGTCTCCTGAGTTTCAACGTTTGTGTGTCAGTATATCTCGTATATTATCGGCATATGTTGTGTCCTTGCGTCCGTATTGATCCGCCGACCAAATATGAAAATAAATTAAAAACATAAAACTCACAGGTTTTAATGTAAATAATAAATAATATTGTATATAATTATTGTGCCTTTTCTAAAATGATACACCAATATACTTACTTTCATCAATTCTGAATACTACGATTTCCGAGAATACCTCTTGTTTGGCAGGCAATAATTGTGTAAGCGATTATTTTGTGTAACATAATTAATTATTACTCAAAGCGATTGACACCCCGGCGTTATGTAATAAGTTGGACCGCAAGGATGATGTAATTGTATTTCTTGAGAACCCACTAGATTGTTCAGTTCCAGTGTATTCGATGACAATAATGTAATCTTCTCCTTCTACTTGCTTTTATTCGTCACCTAATTATGCGCGATACCTGATTTTTCTGCATATTACGGAAAAAATTAACAATGGGGTATTCTACCCATTTTCAAAAAGTATTTTAAGTTGTTACTAAGATTAAGACAAACTATTTAAAAAAATATCAAATTTTTATTCGCTCGGCAAGTCCAATAAAAATCCATTTAAAATTTAAATTTTAAATTTATGCGCGCAAATATGTGAAAACGCTAGGCGCCATGTTCCTTTAAAATGATACGTCACTCAACCAGTAAACAACCTGTGTTAGTATGAGCTCTTGGACACCGGAGGGGGTATTCTACTCGCGGAATGACGTAGAATCGTTATCCATCATGGCGGCAGCCGTTTCACATCTTTTTAGGACAGATAAAAAAATTGAAATTTTCAAAACGAATTATAAAATTTATTCCTTGGAAATAGAAACTGAAATTAACATATACTGTTAGTAATATTGTAGCTTAAGTGCCAGTATTACTTGTATATGATAAACAAACATTGTTGTCTATGATTGTTGGCGTTGTGTGTTACTTCCGTCCGGTCGTCCCTTGACGTACGTTCCACACTGTCTAGTGTACTATATATATATTTTTGCTCAATATACAATCCATGTTAATCTTGCTTGCCAGCCTATTTATTTATACAAACTCATCATATACTTATTGCTTAATGCTCTACTATAATATACATTTATAGTTTTTAAATTTTTTCTTTCTTATAGTAAAATACCCCATTATGATTTGACGACAGATCGCTCGCCCACAAACAATCTTTTCGACTTTCAGACACACCAACAATAGAACAGCGGGACTAACGACCCAAAAACTAGATAAAATGAAAATAAGAATATTAATTGCCTTGATTCATAAGATTTTTAACTAAGGAAGTTTAGAATTTGCTGGTATCAAGTTACTAATATCTACACATGTTTGGTACCTATCACTTTTGTCATCATTTTATATGGAAAGAGATTTTAAACATATTAAAGAAAAAAAAATGTACTAAAATAATAAAATCATACCTGGTTATAATAAACCGAATGCCAGATCGAATAAGGATAGGTGGAAGAAGACGATGATGAAAAAAAAATAAGATATAACGCCAAAGTAATGTCTTAACATGGAGAAAGTAAATAAGAAAACTGACGTAACTGCTTACATAATACACTTACGCCCATATTCCCGAATATACGGAAGTATAGATGCATTCAGATTTCATCAAAATTTTACAACATAATACAAATACCAAAAATTCTGATGTACGGATAGCCACAACCCATTTGTTACTTATGTTCGTCTTTTGAGTTTTGTATAAAGGAACTCACGTCATGTACTCGGACTGAACTTAGCAAAGCTGTGGAAGCCGAACTAGGCTCCGGCAAACTTTGTCTGTACCCGTTTCAAAACTGGAACGATTCCAATGTAGAATACCAGGTCATGTGGCACAATAACTACTTTTAGCATAAGCTCTAAACTTTTATATTGTTTCTTAGCTTTCTCCTAGCAACCCTAAAAACCTATTGATATTTTATCTTTTCAAATTAACTAATGACAACTTTGTCATGGTCTGTCAAGTATAGCTAACTGTTAAACATACTACATAGTGAAGTTCTTACAAATTTTAGTTCATAAATTTCATTATCTCAAAAAAGATTCACCCAAATTAGAATGTCTCGGTCATGGTATGAAACTCAATGCACTTTACATTACAGGTCATAATTTTCGATATTACTTGGTAGAATATGGGTGCACTGGATCATCCCTTTGATACCGCTTAGAAAATAACAGCTTTAAAGTTTATTAAATACTTAAAATTTAAAATTCCATATTATTTGTAACGTAACGTACAGAGTACACATATACTACTTGTATCAAGAACTAGTTTCTTTGTAGTAGTAATTGGTTATCGTATTAGTTTTACAACGGGTTTCCTGCTAATTAGTTATTTATCTCCATGCGTGTTACAAATAGCTGGAACACTGCATTTATAAATTGACAATTTATAAATAATGGATATTATAATATGTTGCTTTGTTGCCAATGCAGATATGTTTTTTTGGTATCATCAGTTGATAATAAGTAGAATTAAGCACTATTAAGCATATTTTGTTATTTACAATGATAATTGTTGGGCTATGCTTATCGAGAAACAAAAAATAACATTGGTAATATTAATTAATAAAATATATTACATTGTAATATTAGAAATGAACAAAGCAGTGTTGCTTGGGGGAAGTTAAATTCTAATTGTGTGACCAACCGTAGTGTGATTCAGCTCAAATTCGGTAACGTAACACTAATCTAGTCTAATGGACTCAAATGCTGTTCGCGACACAAAGAAACTCAACAACTTAAACACGCTCTCTTATGAAATCCGAAATCACGTTACCAAATCTCAGCGGTCACAAGACCGTGTTATACCTGGTTAGTTTTTACAAATGATAAGTATTGTGTGTTACCTTTGCTTGAGCCGCAGTCTGTGGTCGTGCATCCGTACATCGCCGGTGTTCTCGATGCCGTCCATAATGTTGGCGGTGCGCTTGCTCTCGCCCACCACCATCGTGACTGCAACAATACAAACAACCATTCACTAACCCTCGTCACCACTTCTGGCACTTTACAACCACACATGTCTTCATTCACACAAAAGCTCTCGAAACACAGTTTGTTATTTGTATTAATTGTGATACCTAAACACGTCTTATCGTTTAATTTGGGGAAACATCTCACAATCATATCGGAACAAAGCTTCCGGCACTTAACCGCTTGGCAGCAGCGGCAGTTGTCACCACGCGTCAGTCACGCTTGTTTATAAGCCGGCACACACTGGCGTTTTCCGCCAACAGGGACTAAGCGATTTATGGAAGACTGCTACCGGAGAATTCTAATGAGTATGGTAATAGTGTAAGAAAGTCCATTGACAATTGTAATGTTCAGTCATATATTGTGCGTTATTAGTCACAACGATAAGTAATCTGAACACGCGCCCAGCAAGTTTCACTGAACCGAATACGAAAGTGATACGCACTTGCTTCTTGTGTTGCTGCCGGTAGATTATATGTTGCAGTGATAGATGATATTGAATGTGGATAACCAGAACCATTTCACAAGTCCAACATATTTTTTGAGCTTGAGAGAGTATTCAGTTCCAATATAATTAATTATCATTATCGATCCTCGATAGAAGAGCATGAAACACTGTCATCTGAGTAATCATTGTAGTAAAAGATTTGCCGTAAAACATGATGAATATGTGTCGTAAAGTTTCCTATATTCTCGACTCGTTGACGAAAATATCCCACCGCGTACGTAACGTAATAACACCTACCGACGGATTTTTGAGCACGATTTCCTTCTCAATAACATTTCTTGGAATGGAACAAAGAAGACTTCATTTCGAAGATATGATATAATTCTACGATTACTCATTCATTTTTGTCTTAAAGAGCATGATTCAACCGACGGCTTTCTAGAATACAGAAAAAAACTATACCTACATAAATATATTGTAATGATGATCCCACACACGAGCAGAACGTAGATGTGAATTGATTTGTATGAACACACTGTCCAAAACATTGTTTTCATAAATATTTATGCCTCACTCTGCTAACACATTGGCCGTCGCTACTAAATCTTGTGTTTCATAGTCATAGAATTGTTGTAATAAATTCATAGTAGGTCACGTATTAAACGGATTAATAATAATCGGAGAAAAATATATTAAGGGTGATACTAGGCCGATAATATAAATTTTCCTTTTGCTGATAATTCACTTTTAAATTCCCTGGAGAACTTGGCCATATAAACACTCGTTCAAAACGGAAAGGTCATTACAATTTATGAATATGTCCCAATGGACTACGGGCCACCCACGCCATACCATTTAAATATTTATAGTAATTAGGAGTCATATTTAAAATATTGTTTTTTTTAAATTACTCATTCGGTCATTCCTGCTAATGAAATAAAATAATTCACATAGTTTACGTATTAATTAGACCTAATGTTGATATATAGGGGAATGTTCAACCAACTACTAGACCAGTGATTCCCAAAGTGGTCCAGGTGGACCCCCAGGGGTCCACGGGAGACTTGCTGGGGGTCTACGTAAGCGTGAACAAAATATGGGGGTCCATAAGATGTTAATGGGGGTCCACGAAAATTTATCTGCTTTTGATAGTAAAAGCAAAAATAAATGTAAGCATAGTTTTTATAAGGGCCTACCTACATTGTTTTAAGTACCTAACTAAGCAGATAATATTTTAATAAGGCAAGCGATTGTTACTTGTCCAAACTTGCGTATTCGATATTACGTACAATTTCGTGTACAGACTTGCAAAGCGCTATCCGCCCGACAATGCTTAATGCTTGTTCAGACATGAACTTGATCACCACTATAAATACTTGATGCCAAAGGCAAACTCATTCATTTGTTTCCGGAATTTCGAAAAAAAGTGTGAGAAAATTTATATCAGTGTTTGCTAGTGCCGGAGAAAAGTAAGTACCTACCTTTTTTTTGTTATAGTACTTAAGTATTTTGTTTCCGTGTACTAGTCGGTTGATCACAACTGCTTGTATAGATAGGTAAGGTAGATTAGACGTGTATATAATCTAAGATAGGTAACTTAGTAACTTACAGATATTTTAATTGTCCTCTTTCGATTTGAAGACAAACACAGCACGTTTTATTCCATTGTTTTTTCACGAGAGAAGCACTGCCTCTCTAAAAAGGCCGAATAAGCAATATTGCAGAGCAATTAATATTGTAATTTTTCTTGCAAATAACTACTAGTTTTATAAAACAGTAATTTCACAATCATTTTATATTAAATAAATATATACACCCAACAGTCACATACATAGTCCTGACCCCACACTAAGATCGAGTCTTGTGTCGTGGGTATCAGGAACTACGAGAGACTTTTCGGTCTCACAAACACCCAGACCCGAAACAAATACCTGTGGATCACACAAATATTTGTTTCGGTGCGGGGATCGAACCCGCGCCCTCTCGTTTCACAGGCGGTGTCTAACCAACTGCGCCACGGAGGCTGACTAATTGAGGCTAATTGATTTTGAAGTAACTACATATTTTATCAAAATTATTCCTTTTCGGAAAAAGCGAGCGGTGCGCGGGCGACGGGAAAAGGGCGGGGCTTGGGCTTCGATGCCAGTTTGTCACGTTTTAATGTGCGTTTTAACAATGAAGCCGCAGACAAAAAATACGCAAATACACGGAGCGCGTGAACTCATTGATTTGATGAAATGTTAGTTATCGTTTTTATGGAATTTTGAGATTTCGACTTTTATTTTTTCCTACACAAATATGATCAGTATTCGATACTGAGTACACCAATTTTTATTTGTACTATTAAAAATTAGTGGTAAATTAGGTACTTTAAAATTGATACCGTTTTGTGAAAACGTCTGTATTTGTCTTAGCGGTTTATTAGTTGGTCCCTTTACAAGCCGTAATTCTATTTCCGCGTGCTGACAAAGGCTGCGGTGTGATACCTATATTCAGAAAAAAACTTGGTTACTAAAACATTTTTTTTTACAGGTAAGGTAACTGACACGAAACATGGCTACAGCAAAGAAAAAATGTCGACAATATAGTGTCGATTATTTGAAATATGGTTTTGTTCCATCAGAGGCAGACAAACAGTTGCCCATGTGCCTATTATGCAACAAAGTTTTGAGCAATGACTCTATGAAACCATCAAAGCTCGAAGATCATCTCAAAAGGTGTCATACTGATAAAATAGGTAAAGATTTAAAATATTTTCAAACATTGAAGGAAAAATATGAAAAGAGACCCACCATGCACAGTATGTTCGCTTCAACATCTCAAAGTAACGATGATGGCTTGCGGGCATCTTACAATATCTCATTACTTATAGCAAAATCTGGAAAACCACACACTATCGGAGAACAATTAATTTTACCCGCTGTTGAAGAGGTTTTAAAAACTGTTTTGCACAAATCTCCGTTTGACGTACTAAAAAGAATTCCATTAAGTAACAATACTGTACAAAGACGCATTGATGAAATGAGCTCTGATATCGAAAGTTTTTTGTGCAATCATCTGCAAAAAAATCATTTTTCTATACAACTGGACGAGTCAACGTTACCCGGTAATGAAGCATTATTATTGGCATATGTCCGATTTATTATGGAGGAAGAAATTCACGAAGAATTGCTATTTGCCAGAACTTTGGAGACTGATACTAAAGGCGAATCAATATTTAATGTCCTGAGTAATTTTTTCACGGAAAAATCGATTCCATTTACAAACATTATTTCAGTGGCAACAGACGGAGCTCCTGCAATGGTCGGGCGATATCGTGGGTTTATAAGTCATCTCAAAAGAATTATACCAGGACTTACAGCTATTCATTGCGTAATCCACCGACAACATCTTGTGGCAAAACATTTAAGTGACAGGTTGAACCAATCTCTTCATTTTGTAATAAAAGCTGTCAACAAAATCAGAAGCAATGCATTGAATACGCGTTTATTTGCTCAATTGTGCGACGAAAATGATGAAGACTTCCAACGACTGCTCTTACATACTGAAGTACGCTGGTTGTCGAAAGGTGCATGCTTAACGAGATTTTACTCTGTTTTCGATTCCGTATTAGAGTTCCTAGAAAGTAGAGATCCAGATTTAAAAGAAAACTTGATCAAACTCAAAGCAGACATTGCGTATTTGACAGATTTGTTTAAAAAATTTAATGATATTAACTTGCAGTTACAAGGGGACAGCCTGAATTTAATAAAAACAAAGGGGATAATTTCGGCTTTTCTTGGGAAATTGAAATTTATGAAGCAAAACATTAGTCGGCGCGAATTCTCTCAATTTCCAAACTTGTCGCAGGTAGAATGTATTGATGAGGATATCCATACCTACAGTCAACATTTAAATGCCCTGCATGATGACTTCAAAACCAGGTTTGAAGATATCCTGACGATGGATATACCACCATGGATCATAAATCCATTTGATGAAACGGAAGTGGCCAATGTTGTATTACAAGAGGAGCTGCTCGAGCTAAGCACCAATGAGGAGCTGAAGGTGAAATTTAGAAAAGGCTACCAAACATTTTGGCTGCAAGCAGAAATACCCGAAAAATATCCTGGACTGTGGGAAATCGCAAGGAAATTTTTAATAGCTTTTCCCTCGTCATACCTTGTCGAAAGGAGTTTTAGTGCCGTTACAAATCTCTTAACAAAAAAAAGGAGCAAATTAAACATCACAGAGCGGGGGGATTTGCGGTTATTGCTCACAAAAATAAAGCCAAACATTGATCGTTTGCTGACACTCCATCAAATACATCCTTCCCATTAATTAAAATTATGACCTGAACCTATATTACCTTATTATTTTTTTCTTGTAATTCTATTCTTTTAATAAATAAAGTGTTATAAAATGTACCATTTTTCGTTTTTATTTTACCTATCGGAATATAGGGACAGAACTCAGAAGCGACACAATTTTTATTTTTTGGCGACTTTAAGAATGTGGTAGAAATGTAGCAGCAGGGGGTCCACCAAAACCAGTAAAATTTTGAAAGTGGTCCACGAGAAAAATAAGTTTGGGAACTACTGTACTAGACCTTTAAGAAATAACTACAAATTTTAGACATTTTTCTGTTACGCTGACCTTTATTGTGATATAAGCAATATTAGGTCAATGGCATTTGAAACTTGGTAAATACAACTTCTTACAGACGCGAAAATACAATAGCAGTATAAAAAGTGAAGCAAAAAACTGGTACCGAAAAACAATTGAAAACTTTAAAAGTATAAATATTAATTGGAGCATTTTTAGAAAAGAAACAAAATGTTTTACAACACAAGATAAAGGTGGACTTCGGAATATCGGTAGGTATTATTGAAGACTCACAAACTGGTATGAGTTTGCTAATTCATTTGAATGTTCTTGTTGCGCCCCTGTCAGTCGACTGGGATCTGTAGTCACAGATCCCCTCTTATTTCAAATGCGGTATCAATTGCCACTTCCGGTCAATTTCTGAAGAAGACTCTTAAATTGTCATCGCTTCCTGTCTTTATCCTATAATACGCAACCATGGACACGATACGATTAAAATGGTTTAGTTAGTATGAGAGCTTTACTTTTTGTTGTGATTTATCAATTCACACATGAAAAGGTATTCTTAATACTTATTAGGATTTATAATTAGAATTAGATTACCAATTGATTTTGCATTGAAATTGACGACTACTAATAACCAAACGATGATTACTTACGTCAAGTATTCAAGAAAATAACCAAAGCTAGGAAAACATGTTTTTTCTAAAACCCACACATATGATTGTCCGAGTTAGAATTGAGCCCACGATTTCCTGGTTTACATCTCTGGTTTGGTGCTAGACCAATGAACTGATATAAAAGATATCAGTCCATAAAATATATGGGAACTATTTAAACTGGATAATAACAATAATGATTGTATTATGGAGTTAGTGTGTTCAACAGTTACGACTGGAAACAATTGGGAGCTAGATAAAGTATTCAGGGGTGCTATCGATTACGAATTAAATACTAACCTTCATATTTTTTTACGTCTATGGCAATAAATAAAGTGCTGTACGTAACGTCATTCCTGTTCGTCTGCAATAAAAAAGGATGACTTTCAGACGCACTTTGGGTGTACAAAATATCAGCATAACTTTTAATTAGGACGTTTCTTTTAAAAAGGTCATCAAGTCAAACCGTAAATGATACAGCCAAGCATAAACTCGAGTCGCATACATTTTATTCCTCAGACGAACACTTTTCTAAGTATTTTACAGCCGTATATTTAAAATATATTGTAAGCCATTTCTGAATCCGTCACACCTTTTACCCAAACAAACATCTTAAAATGCACTGCTTTTAGTCGTATCGTGTACGTCACGAACACATGACGGTTGGCCTGTTTGTATAAGAGGGAGACCCCGAGTGACCTAAATAACACGGATTCGACGCAGTGATATAAGCGTAAAAACTAAATTAAGACTTCTGGATAAGCCTTAAACAATCCGTTAAAAGTGAAGACGAGGAATGGATCTCGTAAAGGAAGATTGAAAAATACTAATGTGATTTCTATTAACCTAGGTATAAATATACTACAATGAGTACTGTACACGTACGGTATGTTATGTCTCTATAATTTCATCAATGTAGAAATACTTTATCAATTAGTGTAACGCAATCAATAGATGGTGTTTTCTAGTTTTGTTACTGCGCACGTTCGAGCAAAGAACAATGGCAACTGCCCATACATTGTTTTATTTGAAATTAAAATTAAACGTCTTGACATGAAAAAATCTCGTTAGGTTGAGTGTTTTTTTCTAATTCAATATATGTAAGAATTGTTGTTAAAGAAAGAAGAGAAATATTGATATTCATTATTGATTTTTAGTATTTATACGCCTACGTCAAATAATGATTACAATGGCTGACCGTGCTATGACGTATTGTAATATGTATCAGGAAAGTATAATAAAACATTCTGGTAAAAAGACGTGTTGTATCAGTGTCTTGAGTTATTATTTCTAATGGCGAATAAAATATTTTTACTGCCGATCTGCCGAAGTCTACTATTTTGACAGTTACCCTCAACTAATTCAGTAAAACGTAATCCAAGCAGAAATTAAGATCGGTGTTCAAAACAAACATAGCATATCACACATGTAGAAAATATAAAAGTCCGTAAGAATACACGGACCACATCAGCCAATATCAGGCTCCATATTTCTCCATTAATTTTGACTCAGATCGGTTTATATTCAAAACAACAATTCATGCAACGAAAACCTCAAAACTCAAAAGTCTGTCATGAACTTTTCTAGAGGGCGAGATGTCAATCGACTATTTGCTTTGATTACTAGTCCTTTTGCCAGAATCACACCATACTTTTAATGTATTTCTATTTTAATACAGAAAAAATATACAAACACAGGACAAAACGGCTTTATTTTTAATTTTGACAGCCTCCGTGGCGCAGTTGGTTAGACGCCGCCTGTGAAACGAGAGGCCGCGGGTTCGATCCCCGCACCGAAACAAATATTTGTGTGATCCACAGGTATTTGTTTCGGGTCTGGGTGTTTGTGAGACCGAAAAGTCTCTTGTAGTTCCTGATACCCACGACACAAGACTCGATCTTAGTGTGGGGTCAGGACTATGTATGTGACTGTTGGGTGTATTTATTATTATTTATAATTATGTCAGTTATACTATGAAACTAAAATACATACCACAGCAATTACATTTAGAACAAAATAGATATCGCCTGTAATTAATGTATGATGCATATGCCTCTGTTTTCTGTGTTTTAAGCTATCTGATAGGTACAAAAATGAAGTGATCAAAAAATCTTCTATCCAGGCTTAGACCTATTTTATTTATATGTTGCGAATTAATATGTAGAATTGCTGATGGATTGAAGTTATCGAGAAATGAGGATAATTCATAATTGGTCATAAAATTGCATAATTAAATGTTTTAGCATAATATAAAAAATATATTGTTTAAATTGCATTGAACAAATATGGAAATCCACGAGGCGACGTTTAAAATAATTAAACGCAATATAGATTTTTGACATATATATCATTGTGATATTTGTTATTGAGAAAACAAAGATAGTTACTATTACTTTAACAAGCAAATAAAATATCAAATAAGTATCATTAGTTACATAATTTATCTGACGAGTTGCGATAGTTTGACAATGTTATACTGAAGGACAAAGTTACCTCGATTTACAGTACTTGACTATGGTAAACTATTTTAGTCTAATAAATATGGAATGGAAACATTAAGCCAATAATAGTTTATAAACCCGGAATTACTCAAATTACTTTCCATTTTAAGGATTTTTTTCACCCGCCTTGTATAATTCATTTGATTATTTGATAAAACGTAGAAAATTATTAGAACTTGTTTTGTATGTATGTCACTTAAAGACGCTCAAGATCAACTCAGAATTCGCCATTGTTCTTTGTATTGCATTTGCACAGTTCGCGACAATTATTATTTCATGATTCATTCGTGTCTTTGAATATTGTAGATATGAAAAATTCTATAATAAAGAACAATTATTTTCGATAGGTATCGCGCTATTATAATGTGGTAGTATTTTCAAATTAATTATATTTCATATCGAACAAGCAGATTCCGCGAGAATTAAGCTAATCTATAATAGTGTTTATTACTTATCCACTTCAGAATTCTCGGAAAATGCGGCCAAGATAAAACAATTCAATACTGAAACTATTTGACATTGACTCATCGTGTTCATCGCGGCTTTTTTGTTATTTCTGGCCAACATCGCAATCCCCAATAATTATAGTAACAACGATTTTATTAACGATATGAAGACATATTATATTGCCCTTTTTTAACCCGTTTTAAATTGCTACCTTTTAGTGCCAGGAGCATTGTTTGGAAAAGTTTGATTAATTATATCCTAAACGATTCAACTTGTCGTTCTACATACGTAACATAAGGTCATCTTGTCCACAAACAGTAAACGGGGTGACAGCGGGATCTTGAACTGTCATCGCGACTTATTTTCACGTGCAACAGGTGCACGTACGTGAACTCAGTTTTTTCGTTAATCGTCCACAAAAGTAGGCCGGTTACATTATATGTCAATGTTTGTCGGTCGGAAGCGTTAACATTGGTAGCGGTTAAGCGTGGACGGTCACGTCCAGAAAAATGTGGCGCAAGTAGCCAATTACCATGTGGGATAGTGTGGGGCCAGCGTCTCGGCGCCTCTATAAATATCGCGAACCGCGCCCGCGTACCCCGCGACCCCGGGGACCGCGGCCGCCGCCGACGTCCCAGCGCGCCGGAGCCCGCCCGAACCCTGCACCCGGCCTATACCCACTACCGACCACCGACCACAATACACGATGCACCGCACTTCACGCCATGTTCACACAGAACCACACATTTCCATATCCCAAATTCGAAAGAGCACAGCAATGATTCATGCATCCAACACGTTTAGATTAATTAATATCATAATTTCCTTGAATTCTTGAGTGCAATACATGATTAAAAGATAAAATTTTATTCATACACAAATCAAGTAGATTGTTCGTTGAACTCTTTATAAAGTGAGGTGTGATCATTATTTTAGATAAATAAGTCATTAAATCTAAGCGGTGGTCCAATTGTGAGCGTGTCCCGGAAGCGCAGCGCGGCGGTCTCGTCATCAGCCGTGTTCGAGCGGACACGCAGCGTGCGGACGTAGCGATCGCGCTATTTTTGTCCAACACCAGTTGAATAACCTCCAATCAACTATTCGCACTTGCCTACGAATCCGACTGTAGCACGGATCATCGTTCATCTAAACTATAATAGCCACATGACACTAGCAAACTTGTAGCAACTGTCCTGAACTTAAGCAGCAAATTCCTTTGTTTTATTAGCGTTAACACAAAAAAGTACTACAAATTACCGTAAAATTAAACTTTGTCGTCATGTTTTCATCGATAGTTAGTCAAGCAGAAAAGTAACTTAAATCTCTGTTTCGTGTCCATTTATCCGTTTTAATATTTAATTACAGTAAAAGCTCCTTATTCACGCTTCCTTTATTCGCGTTTTCACTATTCGCGGATCAAAAATGGGGATCCGTTTTGTATATTCGGGGCTAAAGATTTCATTATTCCCGGATCTAATCGTTACATATATATGTTAATATATGTTGATAAAAAGAATTCGGTAATCTTTGCAAACATGGCGGCAAATCGGTGCAAATCCAAAATTTAATTGCAATCCTAGCGGAAATCGCCAATGGAATAAGACAAGATGGCTTCGAACAGATAGAATCAAGTGACATAAAGAAGTTGCTTGAATCGCAAAATAAGGATTTGTTTTAAACCGCCGTGGAGGAAATATTAAATCCGCAATCTGTTGAAGAAGAGGCTTCAACAAGCGCTGAAAACATCGATCAATTATACACTAGATACAACATGAGCGCTTGAAAAATGGCACCGAAAAAGAGTGCTTAAATCACGAGTAAGCACTCTTTCGCCTTCAGTCGCGCGCCGACCGTTGCTTGTGTCAATGCCTAAATGCTCCGTAAAAAAGTATAAAAACAACACGCTTACGAAGCATAAAACTCATGGGATTTCGTATTATCGATAAGTAAAATTCATTTACTTGCTTCCTACTTTAATCAATATGTGAAATTGAGTACCAATAATTAAATATAAATTAATTTAGCAACCTAAAATCAACAAGCGCTGCTTCGCAGTTGTCTCTTTCGACACGCTTGAATAGACAAGGATGAGTAGCGTCATGATTTGGAGCAGAATATACATGGAGTGGTTTTATTTTGTATTTTTTAGTTAGTAATATTAAATAATTTAAACTTATTATATATTAAAAATTAACATCAGAAATATTTTTTACAGATTACAGAATTGATTATATTATGTACAGACTATGTTAAATATATTCAAAGGATACATTGTGAAGCAAATATAAAAAAAATAGTTGTGTGTCTACGATTTTTGTTTCATTTGTTCATGATTTTGCCGTGTTCGTACAACATTTAACATAATGTAAAAGAAAAATAAACTTAAGTTTATTTATTTATTTAAATCTTTATTGTACACAGAATAATAACATACAGAAACAGAAAACCAAAACAAATATTATTATTTTTAATTATCATTGTTACAAAATAATCACATTTTACATATCATATTTCATTATTACAATATAATAGGTAATAACTTTACCTATTATATTGTAGATTATTATGTTCATGTTAATTCATAGAAAAAATATGCAACAATTCGACTCCATTGCGCCTTTATTCCGCTGTCCAACTAAAGTCATAAAATTTTATTACTTTCGAGGACGTCTCATTCAAAAAGGGACTTTATGCCCCAGGAATAAGATGAAATTTGTGTTAATTTGTGATCTTTTTGTTCAGTTTTTTGTTTCAATGCACCGGTGCCACTTTTTAAGAGAACATTTACAGGGAACTGTGTATCTAGTGTATAATTGATCGATGGCTGAAAACTTGAAAATTAATTTAAAATATCTAACTGAAGGTTTCAGAATGGCAAATAATCATTGCGATTTCTTTATAAGAACTGATCCGTCTATGGAAAGAAGACTTATTTTAAGAGGTAAACTGCTAATACCACTGCTGAATCTGTCTGAGTTGAAGGAGCTTTTAAAAGCTTCCAAACAAAAAAAGTACTAAGTTCTTTTAACGCTTCATAACCATGACAATCATAATTATTCAAAATTGTCAAAAACTTCAAACTATTCTTAATTTTTTTGTGTTTCCGCCTAGGAACGTTTACCCTATAATCTCATATAAATTACCTTTCCACATTTACGGTTTCTGTATTCGCAGCATATTTACGGAACGTATACTCTGGGAAGAAAGAGTATTTACTTTACTCTAATAAAAATATTGTAATGATCAAATACCAAGTTAGCATGTTAAATAATAACTTGTCAATGTATTTTTTTTGCACAAACTAAATACTAAGTACTAATTCTAAAAATAAAAGGTACCTAACAGCAATAACCTCTCAGATAATTTTAAACATAGATTTTGTCAATCACAGATTTAACCCGTCTCAGTAGTCAGACTTCTATTATGAAGGCGGAGGGCTAACCTCTGCCCTTTAGCTAAATGTCCTCACCTCTCTAAATATACCGCGTTCTGAAAGGGCTTTCATCAGCCTATAGAAACGCAGAAAACATTTCAGGTCGACCTTGAAGGAACGAAAGCACTTTCATGTCAGTTGATATCCGGTACCGTAATACGTCCTCGAGGGAACAAAATTGATCAATACATAGACGACATTCCGTCGATAGCTATTGCGTAATATTTGACTGGCTGTCGCCGACATCCTACGCACAAACTTTAGGACAAGTCCGGACGAACTTGAGTTTAGTTACCGAGCTTATAGTTGACGGAAACCTACGTTATTGCAGGCTCTACGTCTACATATCAAATTTATCTTTTGAAAGACATAGAAATTCAAATTTTAACTATTCCATTTATATTATGTGTAATTCACAGGTCCGTGACGGACAGGTAGGTAGGTCAGGTAGTACGGACGAATCATATTGTACGTACTCCGTACAATATAATTACTTATATGAAATACAAGTACACATTATTTGTTTAAATATTCAGATAATTTATTTTGTAGATTCTACAATATGGAATTATTAATATAGATCGTTAACAATGTCGTAAAAGAACATAGTAAATCAATTTTAATATCAAGTCAAACTATATAATACTAAGTTCAATTTAATTATGCACAGTTGTACAATCAGCATATTATGCTACATATTATAACCGAATGACGCAGACTCATGAAACGCCTTTGCCGATTGTTTATAGAATATTAAAATAGAAAGAAAGAAATTCTACTAAATTATTATAAAGGCGAAAGTTTGTGTGTTTGTTACTTCTTCACGCTCGCACGGCTGGACCAATTTCGATGAAATTTCGTGTGTAGGTATACCCTGGATCAACACATAGGCTACTTTTTATCCCAGAAAAATGTAGTGCCCCCGTGGGATGAGCAAGGAATGCAAATAAGCATGTATGTATATTTGCTACTCTTTCAAACTCATAGGAACAGTTTGGGATAGAATATAGGTCGAATGAAATGGGATATAAGAGGACAGGATTGCATGCCGTGAGTCGCGGAATAGATAGAGACGGGACAGGACGGGATGTAACGGTAACGAGTCAAAATAATACGCGATATAATATGTGTCTAATGAGGACTAGGTTTAAAAAGTGTCGAAGCCGCTAATAGCACATAAACTACCTATTTGCATGTAAACCCATCGCGACTGTTACGTTCTGAACTAGATCATTACATTAATACAACTCAATATTACAGATGACAATAAATAAAAGCTGTTACATCAGTGCTCAAATTCAAATTATTTATGAGTAATGTTGTGAATATGCACTTGGCCCATAAGGAAATTCAGACAGACGTAGTCTGTGTATAATGTATATAATAGTATATGTATAACAAGAATTATTCTGGAGTGATCAACTCAAACAATATTTGCAACGGAAACTGTGGACTGTGGGTCCGGCGTTAATTCTCAGCTAAAACAAAAAACAACTTTTATATGTCACGTCGTTCAATTTTTTTTTTCTATACATATAATAAATTTGTAACCGATCGATGTCTGTACATGGAAGATAAATGAGAAAAACTAATATGGCGGGCCTGTATTAACGTAATAGAACCCAAAACAATGATATTTCAAATTTTTGTCTGTTTGTCTGTGCAATTGTGCGCGACGGACTCAAGAAACGGCTTAACGGATTTCGATGAAATTTGTTATGGATATATTAGATTATAATAGTTAACACCCCGGATTAACACTTAGTCTACTTTTTATCCCGAAAAATTGATTGTTCCCGTGGGATGAGGAAGGATTTCCGATATATTTGTTACTTTTTATACTCAAAGGGATGGGATGGGGCTGGATTATATGACTTTAGTGATAATGAGACGGGACGGGTGGGATATAACGGGACAGGACGGGACGGGATGGGAAATACCAAATAAAGTTAATTTCAATTAAAGTTAATCACGCAGACGAAGTTTGCGGGCAGAAGCTAGTTATTAAATAATTTACATTATATTTCTTAAAATTTAGACTTGTTTTGATTTAATTTATTATGTAGGTAGTTCTTAAGATTATTTATTTAACTTTGCAAAACCTCAATTAAATAATAATAAAATAATTACTCAAGCCTTAAACAAAAATAGTTGTGTATTAATTTTTTAATTTAGTTTTTCTAATTACTATTTGGTATTTACTTTCAAAGCAATCAACAAAAACTAAAACTTATGAGATTCGTTATTTATAAAATCTTGAGCATCGTTATTTATGTTGCGTGAATAGACCGGAAAATTACCAATCGGTGGATGATTGTTCTTAAAACTCCAATTCAACGACAGAAATGCGTTCAACGAGTATTGTCTAGGCGGCGATTAGTCTGCGTGAAACTAAAGTCGGAACTCGGAAACATACTATTAAAACGCGACGCGACCCGATGCGTGTTAAGTCAAATCAAATCGTATTATTTCTATGACCAGAATTACACTACGAACAGGCTATGCAACGTACCGTCGTGTGTTGAAAGTGTGATTCTGGTCATAAAAAAGTACGATTTGATTTGACTGAACACTTTTCAACAGTATGTGGCCGCCTTAACATAAACAACACACCAAAATGACGCAGTTGTATGCATATTTTTGTCGTAAAAGTTTATAATTTGGCAAAGAGTCTAGAACTCTGTACCAATGAACGTAACAAAAATAGAATATAATTCCATACTGCTGACTCAATATTGGATTTTGTCTTAAATCATACATGCATACGAGAGTGGAAAATACAAGCGCGTGGCGCGCGCGACAACCCAACGGGAAAGTTATGTAATGTATGCCAATAAATATGGAACACAAATGTAAGCTCTACATGAATAAAACACTAATCATCAGACGTTTTATGTATATGATAAAATAATGGAAGTAACAAAAGTAAATAGTTTAAAGAGAATTAAAATAATTTGACTGTCACATCCTTGTATACATTATTTACAATCACAATTAATCAAAGAGCAAATTTGCCACGTGAGTCCAACTGCTCATAATATAGTTTGTTTCATATAAGTTGTTTTATCATGGGCAATGTTACAGTACATACTTATGACATAAAAAACCAGAAATATTTCTGATCACTTTTTTAATTCCATAAAATATACTCAACATTTAGTTTAGTAGTGCAATAAACATCAAACCATGTCAAATAATGTGCAATGTCAATTCTGTGACAGAACACTTTATATTGGAAGATAGCCAGATAAACATGTTGTAGGCAACCCGAGGTGATATTGAAAATATTTAAAACATTGAACCTATAATTTGTATTGACAACAGGAAATTGTTTAATTACATCATTTCCAAATTTTTTTTCATCCCATGTTAAAGGGTTGTAATGTCCACATTTAGCTAATGTTCTTTAGAGTAACACAGATATTCAATTCAAATGATCCTGGAGAAATTTTTAAAGGGTTACAAATACTTATAGAATATATTATATTTTGCATTTTACCTATACTTTCTATGAAGGAAGTAAGGATCTAGGCATTTAGTTTGCTCAATTTAATAATATATCCCATTATTGTGCAAACATGTAATATTTTTTTCTTACAGATTTACATACACACATTGTCAGATGGAGTACATTAAACTCTTTAACACTGTGTCCAATTTTTTTTGTTACCTTGTTAATGTGTTTCACAAGTAAAATAATGAAAAGTGCCAAAATAATCTTTCGCCTTGACCTAAATGCCATACAATTAGGAACAAATATATGAAATTACAGTAAACACAAGAAATGCTTTGATTATATTAAATTATAGATGAAAACAAACATAATGTACTAGCCTCTTTTCTAAATACAAAATGAAATATGATTGAAATTTATCAGTTTAACATGTTTCAAGTATTGTTTCATATCAAGAAGACATGTTATCATAACAACATACACAAGTACACAATTATAAGCAATAATAGTTTTAAAAATACAAACAATTTATTGTAATGCATTTAGCATAAACAATGGTTTGTTTATTAATTATTAATGTATGAAAACTGTATACATTGTTACATAACTATGTATGTAGCCCACTACTAAGAAAAAGTAGACCTAGTTTCCATGTATAATAATAGCACAAAAAATAGAATAAGCATGTGGCCAAGAATACAATAATGTTTGCTGTCTCATAATTGTTGACACATTTCTAGCCACAATTATAACAGAATGCATTATATTGTGTGTACAATTTTATCTGTATTTTTTACAAGTATAGTCATCAAGTGCTATCATAAACATACTCCATACTTATTTTAATTATGCTTAATTTTGTCCTTAAAATTGAATAAGAATCTTTTATAACTCACATATTAAATTAGAGAATAGGTAAATTAAAAATATGAAAAGTTTTATTCAAACTAATATCACATTCGTCCAGTAATGCATAACTTGATTAATGAAGACACAAAGGGGTATAGAAAATGATTATAAATAGATTTTTACTAAAAAATAAATGGATATTTGTGTAATCCGTTACATTAATTAATTTCATAATTTATCCCTAACTGTATCTGTATTCCAACATACATCATATCATTATTCTTTAAGCATAATATATATGAATATACAGTTAGTTATCCTTCCTTATTAAAAACATGATAATATGTTATTTTCAGTACAACTAACATTTTTGTGTACCACTATATTGTGCATATAATATATTATGGTCCCTAGTTTTACAGTTTTGCTCAATTGAAAAAACATATACATAGTTGTAATATATTGAGGTATTTATTTAAAAGTCATTTGTCTCCTACATATTTTAATTATTCTTGTGTACCAAAATAGTATGTTTAATTAAATATTTTATATGACATAATTTTATATGTGCAGCACCATGGATTTGAATCTAAGCTTTCAGTCCCAAAGCAGCTATAAAAAGGTGTAGGCAGCTCTAGACACCAGTGTTTATCACTGACCTATTTCTAATATGTTTTGTAAAACATTCTTAATCAATTTAAACCTTACATGTTTGGCTTTAGAGACGGTAGTGCCGGCTGGGCCGTCAGATGATTCACGCTGCAAAAGTTTACACCAGTGGGCAATGCCTGATGTCATACAGGCTCCGAACGAGATCTACCACGTCCCCGAGACAAGCCATGTGTGCACCCGCCGCAACAAAATAACTCGCGCACGCTCTTTACTTCTAACAACTTTAAAATAACATATGCCACTAAAAAAAATGCTTTCCTACCTCATGCCACACCATGAAACTGAACTACTACAGTCATAAGTTGACATTCTTATGTAATATTCCATACTTACGGCAGTCCCTGGTACTGTTGCGTTACTTTAATTAGAACAGTTCATTGGAAATTACATAAAAAAGTAATATTTCATGCGTAGGAGGCTTAAATACCTTTATTTTATGTGTAATCCAATATCGAGAAGATAGTCGCAGTTCTATTAACACACGTTCACTGTCATTAATGTAAAGTAACACACCATCACAAAGCAGCACTACACAATTTTTCACTTAAAATTATATTTTTCTGTGAAAATATCACATAATGCGCCATTTTCGCAATAAATCCGAAGGACAGCAATCGGCAGTCGCTGCCATCTTTTTTGTCAAATGTCTAAAAACTAAATATAGCGCTTGGAACGAACTCTGGTGTTATTTTTAGAAAATACAAAGAAACTTTCATTATAAACTAGTAACGACATCTTTTTTTATTTATGCAACATAAGCAATAGCCGGTAGATGGCGTTGTTACTTTTATAAAATTAAAAGATTGCTTTACTGATGTAACGAAAGTATAAGGTAATTGTCAAGAGATGGCACTTTTTTAATTTTTATCTGTTAATGCAACTGTTTCATTAAACACATTAAACTGTTTCAATTTTTTTATTTTAAGTGTTTCCAGAGGCTGAATCGTATCATATTATCGTTGTTACTATATTAAATTGTACTCTCATTACTTTTATAGACAGTTAAATTCATAAAAAGCTGAAATTTCTTGGGTACTAAGTAGGCACACAAGGCAATCATTATCTTTAAATCGTTGACATAAATAATTATGTTGGAGGCTGTCCCGCCCTCACACCCGCCACTGCAACTCCTGTAAGCCAGGATCAACAGTGGCACGTATTTTAATGACACTGAGCATTGAAGCTCAGCGTATCTCCGGGAATATCGAAATTTTATTTAACCCGCAACGAAATCAATCACAAAGTTAAATTAATAGGAGTTGGAAATAAATATACCTAAAATTGTACAAGTAAATCCACTATGGAAGAACTTTTCTATTGCAAAAGGAATCGATCTTCCAAATTGGCAACTATGTCCATTGTTCTTTGGCATGTTAGTTAGCCAAGCAAATCTGAAACCGGAGATTGTGGAATTGTCTCTCATTACGTTGTGCGCGCCAAAAAATCCGGTTGATGTCATCTCTTTGCGCTACTTCCTTTTACTTTAAGTCGACGTCGTGATGTAGTTTCTTTTGTCATTTTTAAAGACTACGTAATATAAACGTTTTGCCATATTACTACATCAACATTTCTACGTTCATGTAATATTTTAATCAGAAAATTTGTTGGTAAAGGTACTTGTAATAATTATAGGAATAAAGTGTACCTATTTCTCATTTTATCTGTTTGTTTACAATTTAGTCTTTTATTGGACTTCTGTAAAGAGCAACTACACATAAACATACTTACTTGCAAATAACCACAATAAACACATGTAAGTTATTATTAGCGGGGAACAGATATGAAAGGACCATGAAATATTATAATTATTATAGGTACCTACGTAACAAATGTATTTATGTAAAATATATGTTACCTCCATACTACACCAACGGCTACAACTCCAATACGAGTCATCTTGAGCTCCCTTTTTACCTGTTGTGCTTACAATGCTGTACCATAAGGTTTTGGTTGTGGCGAGTCGATGGTGCAAAAATACCTCTAAAGGGTTAATTGTTTTTATGGTAGGTAAGTTTAATCCTGCGTGTCATATACCTATCAGTAAAATAACTCTTCCTATGATGGCGTAAACAACGACAGGTAACTATCTAATGATTTTCTTAGTATGTGGGCATATTATTTTTATCAAAATCGGGAAAAATTAAGTACAGTAAGGGATGAAAGTAACAACTTGTTTACTTGAAAATTGAAAATCGTTGCGTTTATCTCATGGTGTATATGATAATGCGGGCATCTTTGTCATTTGTTGGTTACGAATTATAAATGCACACGGCCAACTTTCAACTTTTCTGTTCCAACCACAACAAACATGGGTAGTCGGACAGTCGATACTCGGTAAGTAGCGTAACAGTATGCGTCACGTCGCCACAGCTCTTACCACAGCGTTACAGCGAAGGCAATTACACCACAGTTGCTGATTCCTTTTATGCATGCTGCTTAGTGCTTACATACAAGATTCATAACTTTCAGTAATTTATGAACTATATCTTCACATTGCTTCATAGTCGTGGTCATGTTTTATTTATTTTATTTATTTAGTCTATGGATAATTAGTTTGATTATTAAGGTCTCAAATCGATTGATGAAAGAGGCATGCTAAAAGACTAGTCCTTTTTTTCTTAGCTGTAGCCATATATCATTTTACATGCATTTTATAAGCTCTGGATATCTAAAGACTGAGCTAAATGGATTAAATATTTGTTATTAATATTGGAATTGTGATTTGTGCGTCATAGCTAAAATGTTTTTCAGTTTTATATTAATTTATATGTAGATATATTAAAGTTAGTGCCAGAGTGAGTTCCAACCACGGTTAGACAGCCACCAAGAGTGCGAGCGATGAAGGCTTAATTTTCTTTTTTTTGGGATAGTGAGATTGGGAACGCCATAGACATCCCACCCAGAGTACCGATAGTGCTAAGACCGCTACTAAATTAAAGTGATATCATAGAATAGGACGTTCGTAATGTTAATAATAGGTACTTAATCATTCACAGAGTGTTCGTATGAAACGCATAAAACATTGAATTTATTTTTAAACAGTTTGTTATTTCATTAAGCTTTGTGTCAAGTAGGTAGAAAAAAAACATATTTATTACACATTTCATTCTCTTAACACAAACTTATAAAGAGCGTTCTCATGACGAACGTTATAAATTAATTTAAATTATTTCCAGGCAAAAATAGTTACAGATTAAAGTTATCCTTCGTTTTAATAATGAGAACAGGAACTGGAATTATAAAACTGACGGAGGTTCGGAAGCCGGAGTTGTTTGCGTGCGTAGTTAGCGGGTCGCTAGGGACGCCGCGCCGGCCGGTGAAAGTGGTTGCGCAATGATGCAGATCTGACGCCCCGTTGCAGCTGCAACTTCAAACTATATTACATTACAACTGCTCCCAAAAGAAAGCTCGCCTTGACTTTTGACCGGCTTTATGAAACTTCTGGCTCGAAAATATCAGACATATTTTCTCTTGGAATGGCGATTGTGTGGCTAATTTTCATGAGATTCTCCGACAATCTCGGCTATTGTGCTCGTGATATATTATATGATCAATCAAGTTCTGAATAACTGTAATAAATAAAAACATAAATCGCTTTCAAATAACATATAATATCGCGTTGTATAAGATTTCAATATAGAAGATATAGATTTCACGTCGTGTTGAAAAAGTGAATCACTTATTTTTACATATGTATACATATATAAACTCACGCCTTTATTCCAGAAGGGGTAGGCAGAGGCCCCACTAGGACACCCTCATTTCGCCTTGTATGTTCCGTCCCATGATGTGATAGGGGGCGAGCCTATCGCCATATCGGGCACAAATTCCTGACTCCGGGCTGATAATGAATAGAAAAACCCAATACCACTTTGCCCAACCCGGGATTCGAACCCGAGACCTCAGCTTTGTAGTCGTACCGTACCTAATACAACTACGCCACCGAGGCAGTCAGTCTTATTTTTTAAAAAAGTAAATGTGGCTTACGTCGATATTGTTACACCACTGGTAATCACTTGTGGTTTTTCTTATTCCAGTAAAACATGGCAAAAAATACCAAACCGGTCTCACATTATTAACCTACTATTAATAAATAAACAAACGTTAACGTAACCGTAACAACTCTTCCGTAGTTACGGCGCAGCTTACGTCCGAAGTTACGCGCACCCAGCCAGCGGAAAGCGGAAGTGGTGCAACTGTTAATGCCTCCCATCAATTAACAAAAAGGTGTCTTAACAAACAATATCAGCGACAAGAGCATTGATGTAACGCCAGCACGCCGCGCCGCCCGGAGAGCGCTGCGTACACTTTTCTCTCGGGTTTCTCTGCGCGCACGCCGCACATGCAGTTGTACACTACGCGCAGCACCGACCGCGCGTCACTTACATATTCAACTTGACCAATTCTTACGAACTTATTGAAAATACTAAATCATTAGACCGTTGTGAATCGTTCGCTTCAAAGGCAAACGCTGTGTTTGTGTGGTTGCTATCGGCGTAGAAAGTTGTATTGACTGTTTGCCAGGGTGAACAAACGTAAAAGCAGAGTGTTCACGCGCATCGGTGGCGTTCGACTTACTGTGAGGTTTGTGTCCAATATATTAATGAATTATCTAATTAATTACCGTCTAGACATATTTTAGTTGTATTGGTGTACTTTACCATTTAATAGAATGATTAATCTATGATTGACATCGACATGTGTGAAAGTTTCGCCTACATTAATTTATAAACATTTAGTTTTTTTTTATCATCGTAAAGTATGTTCTTGAATATTAATATAAGAATCACATAAGTGTTATTACTATTTCTCTGAATAATTTAGAACACAATTAAAAATACACCTGCGATAAGTGCATGTCATTAATAAATAATTATAATCTATGATACATAAGTAATCCCCACGAAATTAAATGTCAATTTTAAAGTAGTTAACTAAGCGCTAACAAAAAGCTGCGCGAATAAGATTGCAACAGGTCACGCTACTCGCCAAAGCGGAAACTAAGCGGAAAAGAGGAAACTGATTGTTAGAATTGCACTAACGTGTGCCCTCGACTTTGTTTGTCCCATTTATGGGACGATTATGATCGAAATACAGATATGTACGGCCTTTCATTGTGTATCGCGCAGGATTTCCCAAGATCAACCTCAATGACCATCTCCTTATTAATATAATATCTGTAGATATGTTTTTCCGTGTGGACACTGAACTCGCATCTCCCGTGCAGTAATCGCACTTATTAGGAAGTGCACCTATCGGACGTTAAATTTGTAAGATAATCTGTATGAAATCAATTTAGTCATTATAGTACAACAAACAAGGTAGATCCTGATCCTATGCTTTCTAACCTGTGGAAAAAACTAGCAAAACTTTAGAAATTCAAACAAATTTATACCATACTAGCGGCTCGGCCCGGCTTTGCCCGGGTGTAGATAGTTTTTGAGTCCAGTCCACAACAACAACATGTTATAGTTTTCGCAGCGGACTCGCTGTAAAGAATATTTTAGGTTTTATTTTTACACTTTGGGTCACATTATTGGAGTTATAGTAAGGACCCCAAATTTATTTGAAAATATAATATAGCCTATGTCACCCGGGATAGTGTAGCTTCCCAACAGTGAAAGAATTTTTTAAATCGGTTCAGTAGTTTCGGAGCCTATATAATGCAAACAAACAATCAAATCTTTCCTCTTTATAATATAAGTATAGATAACAGATGTTTGAATTGTTCAGTATTTCTTTGATCCATAAATGAAAGGGCCATTTTATGATTTTAAAAAAATGTATGTCATGTCGACAAGGTGGTCGAGGAAGTCGCTAAATGTACCTAAACTGCTCCCAACCGATCGAAGAGGAAATCGTTGGAGTAGATTTATTAAATTAGTTATTTATTTACCATCAGTGGACTACCTTTGATTAATGATGTGGATGTTGAATTTGTAAATTATAATTATTAGGTACGTCAATTTATAGTAACGCCTCCAGTTGGTTACGTACTTGTTACTGTGTAATTAGTTAATATAAGAAAAATACAGAGCATAGTATATTGCTCATTGCCATTTATTTTATTATTTAATTAGTTTTTTAATCAATTGTTTTGACTGATCCCTTCCCAGCACTCTCCTGAAGAGCTACGTTCTAGAGAGCAGAAACCGTTAATTTAATGAAGATTATTGGCTGCGCAATAAATATAACGAACACATTGGATTTTGATAATGTTAAAAACAATGTAGTTCCTACTTCTTTTTTATCCAAAGTTTTTACCGTTAAATGCGCACTATTCGTCGTTGATAAGTGGCAATATTATGTAAGAGAGAAAACGTAGTTAAAATGTGACGAACAATATAAGCTAAAGAGGTAAACAGATCGGTTAATTCGCGATTGAAATAAAAATATTTTTAAAATGTAAATATTTTTTATATTAGTATACTATTTATTTAAGTAAGTAAGTAGAAAATTCGGTAGCGGTAACCCGACTATAATTTGCTTAAATTGTTTCACCTATGACAGTACAAAGGAAAATAGTAATGAAACACAATTTAACACAATTTAAACCTCAACTCTAAAATCTAGTTAGTTGTCCCAGATGCATATGTATTGATAGTAAATACGCATTTACAGCCATAAGCAAAAAGAAAGCATATAAATTTCAAACAATAATGTCGTAGTCAACATTTGCAAGATTTAACAGCAATTAATATTTATGAGGAACGAAAATAAAAATTGTTGTCATCGAATTTTGTCATGTTAGCAATACCTATGTTCAGAAGTAGACTTTCTGTGGCTGAAGAAGAGAAAAGAGAGAGAGAGAATTAGAGAGCGCAAGACATATTGTACTCTTCCTTCACTTTTAGCTTTTATATGTTAAGGGTGTAATTTAAAAGCCAGCGAAGGGAAAGGAAAATCTTAAAACGGCTAGAGGGCTACGATTTAATTACGTTAGTTACAGGCAAGCGAAGAGTCGGGCGCCCACCCACAAGGTAGACGGACAACCTGGTTATGGTGGTAGGAAATCTCTGGATGCAGGCTGCTTCTATTTAATTCAATCAATATACAGCCCGAAATTGATTGGTCTAAGAAATGAAATTTTTCGACTACCACTATTTTTAGGGAAAGAAAGAAACGGGATAGAACGCTTAAAGGAATTCAAGGGGAATCGATATTTTTACCAATTGTGCTCGCTTCCTACATAAGATTTGTACCACTCCGTTAAAAGATAGTTAGGTACCTAATTATCAAAATACTCTCAAACTCGGCAAAGAGTCCCGACTCGCTACTCGCTACGAATGTCTACATATTCGTACCGTTTTCGCAATCAGCTAAAAAGTAAAACAATACCAAACAATCGGAACAAATAATAAATTATACACCATTGGTATGGACTATAGCCGGATTAAAGGGTTAAAAAACTATCAATCATACAATCGGCCCATATTCGCACACGGCAAATTGTTTACAATGATAATTGTGTATTTTCTTGCAGTCCGGCTCAATAACGTGGCCCAAAAAAGACTAACGCATTCATATGCTTCGCGTAAAACAATTGGTAGTGCCGTTCACCAAATGCCGACAGTGACGAAACGACCCACGCGTGATTTATTTATCAATAAGGTAGAATTTACGAAAGTGCTGAACTGCACCACCGAGGTAACGGACCAAGGATCGGTTCAGTTATTGTTTGCATTAAATAGATTTGTGTTACGGTAAACATTTTAACGGAAAATGGCTTTCAAATCATTTTAATCAGTTTAAATAATTATAAACTTACACCCGTATTCTAAGACGTGTCCTCCAATCTTCCTCAACCTTATTTTAGTCGAGGTGACTTTACAAATGAATTGGAGGGACCCTCGAAAATGGTATGCTTAATTAAAAATATACCTTTACTAAAGGTTCCTCGAGTGAGGTTGAGTCAAGGAAAAACGTCATTAATTACGTCATTGATGTATAGATAAAGTAGAGATTTAACAAAAAACCTTTGAAAATAGTCTATGATCACTTGAAAAGTGACAGTCAAATGTCATGTCAGAGTGTTTACATAGAATAATATATAATTATTGAACTCAAAATCTTCGGGATTGTGACTGGAAGACAAATATTTAGTGAGTCGGAGAAAAAAACGCATGCAGACAGGAGGAGGGTCATACCATCCAACCCGGAAATTTCGATGGATATTCTTATGGATGAATCGTCGTTCGGGATATTCGTACGGAGTATCGTACAAGTATTACAGGAACTGTTGGAAATCTTTAATAACTTGTTTAAAATAATAAACACTGTTTCCAAACCACAAATCTTTTATTAAATGAAATAAAGAGTAATGTTTGTATCATTCACTAGGAAAACGTGTAAATCGTGTAGAGGCACCCACCTCAAAAAATTGTTGGCATATTTAGGTATTTAAGAATTTTAAAAGGTAAACTTTATTTCTCTCTTTTAATTACAATTTTAAAGTAGGATTATTTCTTTTATTTCTTCCTTAAGGTAGGTCGCGACGTACCTTGAGTTTGACAGTTGATTGCTTTCCTCGAGACAGGAAAATTTTTGAGTGACGTTGAGTGGAGGAGATTTTTTTCTACTAAGAATACGGATTTCCTCTAGTAATGTCAAGTGGAGTCGAGAAAACGTCTTAGAATATGGGTGTTAGAGGACGCGACGTCTAACAATATTTCAATGTTATTATTTTAATTAGAAATTATTTATTAGCTTTTATGACATTCAGGTCTCCTTTATCATGAAGGTAAAGACACTCATTCAATGTTAGGCCAACTTCCTTAACATAATACATATTTAAATACATATTTGCATAGAGCAAGGCCACAGCAAAGCACTTATTGTTAATAATATGTAATATGTATTAATTAATAGAAATTTATACCTACTTAAAAGGAGGTTAATGGGTCAAGAGTCGAGACGTTTGAGAATTCTCATAAATGACCACGTCATTAATAGTAGTTATTTGTACTAAATAAATGCACGATGTAGCACAAAAGTTCGATTTCTACCTGCCTAACTGCCTCGGTGGCGCTGTTGTACCGTAGTACAACTGCGTACATCATACTGTAGTATGATTGCAAAATTGAGGTCTCGGTTCCAATTCCAGGTCGGGTAAAGTGATACTGGATTTTTCTATTCATTATCAGGACGGAGTCAGGAATTTATGTCCAGTATAGCGATAGGCTCACCCCCTATCACATCGTGGGACAAAACACACAACACGAAACGTGAGTGTCCTAGTTGCTACCAGGAGAACTGAACTCTGCCTGTCTGCCTAACCCTCTGGAAAAAGGCGTAAATTTATGTATATCGTTGGATTTATATATGCATACCGTATAATTGAATTATAATGATTCTATTAGGATACATATTTTTTTTGTATAAAACGATGACATTTGCATAAGTAAAACTTTTGTTTGGCCATGTACCTACACAATGTGTCTCTCTATAACAAATCATATAAAATATTTGCTAGTTTGCGTGGTTTTGGTAATGGGTGGCCGATTATTTTGCAGTTACCAATTCGGCGCACAATTTGTGGTTTAGTGGTTTAAGGTAATGACTTGATCGTAATCACGAAAATGCTGAAGGTTTTACAAAATTAATATTTTAAGTAGTGTGATATTTACAGTATAGTTAAATAAACAAGTTTTTGAAATTAAGAATTGTCTAATCCCAAATATTCACATTATTAACTCTAAGAAGAGTGAAATGTTGGGTCTAGCCACATTATATTCGCTCGGATTAAGAATAATGCACAAAATTGTCGTGATCGTACGTTGTCAATATTACGTTGCATTGTGGCGGCAATGATGTTTACTTTAATTTCATCGTACGGATATCTCCACATTTAAAACGCAGAAGCGAATAAAATAGCGAATTCTGTTGCTTTAAATAGTCCTATATTTTTTTTGTGTTTAATATATAGGTACCTAGAATAATTTAAAAGGTCATGTATTCGCGTTTATATGACGCTGCTAAGTGCCTCTTATGCGTAGGCATTTTATAAATATCTTTAATATGCTAATTAGCTTCACGTTCTATACGTACTCGCACGTTGAGCAGGCAGGTTGGTGATTACAATACCGAAGCCCGCTCTCCTGCAGCACTGCTGACCACCCTACTACCACAATCCCTATTTGCCGGCCATCGGGCCGTGGCATATTCAATAGATAAAACGGATGAGTCCCAAGCTTTATGTTATCCTCTGTTATATCTTTTGTACTTAAATACTCTTTTTGTAAATTTTATAACCTTCTCCGATTTACTCTGGGATTTGCGGGTAACATAGTGGTAATTTCACAGTTGTGTCTCTCATAGACTACTAACTAAAAAGTCACTAAAAATAGAATAAAATTATAGTCATAAAATAGTCTATGAGTATTTAATTTAATACCAAGAATAACATACGCTCCTACACATGAAACCGCAAGAAGCATTACATACAGATACTTCATAAAAATACACAGCCTATTACAGCTTTCTATCAGCGTTTGTTTCCTCATGGCCCCTCCATTCGCCAAGTGGTACTTACATGAGTCATGGTTGCAGTAATCTCACATTACAACAATAACAATATTTTATCGAGGACACATGTATACAAATGTACTTATGTTTATTATTGTCAATACTGTTGACAAAAATTTATCTCTTTATGTAATAGCAATGTGTTATACTGCTCTTCTATTACTCTGCCTTCATAAAGTTCCTAGCGCAGCATTATGACACTGCCTCACACATTAGGCAGTCGACAATAAGTTTAGGACTGATATTAAAATGTATGAAGTCAATATCAAATTAATTCAACGTAAATTAGTAGAGGTATGTATTTCATTTTTTCGTTCACGAATAAACAAAGAAAACTCAATGTAAATTTTACTGCAACACGATTAGATCGTAATGAGTAAAACGTATAGGCATGCAATAACTCTTAGGAAACCAATTACGATACATATTATTATCTAAATTCTAAAATAATAAAGATTACGATTGCTTCACTATTTAAATAATGAAGTGAAAACTGTAAAATACTGCTGTCAAGAAATAATAGGAACTACCAAGACATGTAATCGGAACGAATTTCATAATATCGTACAAACATCACTTACAACTGTTCCATACTCAATTAATATAATTTGTATTACTCGTATTATATCAACATACATAGTTATTAAATTACGTTCCACATTACGAAATCATTTCGATGGTATCGCTAATAAAACCTGGTTCCTACAGTGACCACTCATTTATTACGCAACATTAATCATGTTACTAATTTATTTTAAATTAATATTACTTCTTTATATTTTTAAATTAAACGAAAGCTTCTGAAGAGTTGTTACTACGTCTATAATAAAAAATTCCATAAATAAAATTGACACAATAAAAAAATTAAATATAGTTCAAAAATATATTCTTCGACATTTATTTAAAATAATGCACTACGAAATATAAAATCTATATGTAAACATGCGTATCGTTGGTTTATTGAAAATTAATAGAGCGCGTTGATGTCTTTTGTATGCAATAGGAATTAAAAAAAATCTTCCGTGGCTTTTAGTATAAACACTCAATAACGTATAATAGCGGCCATATAAAATATAATACATTGAAATACTAAGTCATGCTACATCACCATTATATATGTCAATCTATCGGAGTGCGTAGTGACTAGTGGCCGCTCATTATAATAATCGCCAAGAATTTTACGCTTCGTGTAGTTTAAGCGCTATCCACACGCACGCGTCCATTAACGTTGTATATTTTTAACAATTGTTTTACCAGATATATATTACTTCCTTATATAAATGTCTGAGTTTCTTTAATTTATTTAGTTGTAAAAGTATATAAACATAATATTATGCAGTTTACAGTCATTTGAATACGGATCAGTCTAAATTTATGACCATATCGGTAAATGTTGATAAATTAGAATGTAGTGACATTGAACTCTTTCTCCGTATTTCAAAAGTCCATTCAGAAAGCAATACGGCGCTTTCAAATTTCGTTTCAAATAATTTATTTACTTCCTTGTTGGTATTATTACTAAGTTAAGATTATAATACCGTACATAAAGATGAGTATAACACTGAAATGTGATTTATGTTCAACATTCTATAATCCATATTGTGTTTATTATTTTATGTTAATTTGGCTTATTCGATATAATGATTATCCTTAGAACTATACCTACAGATAAAGTCGGTGTCAATGACGCTGGTACCAAACCCGAACAGGCTCGAGGTCGCGACAAGATGGAACCGAGTGAAAGTCTTGATAAAGCCCCCCGCGCCCCGCCGCCCGCGCACCCCGCCCCGCGTCCCATAGCCCGCGAGCGCGCCGCATTACTCGCACTTTGCTTGTTTTGTTTGGCGTGATTGCTTAAGCGTAACCTTTCATATCAAATTAATGGTGTTGACGGATGAGCGAGCTCATTCAGCGAGTCAAAGCATGTCGCCCATTCAACCTATTGTAAATGTAGTACTAAGTCTTAATAAGAGCATTTTGACGAAGAAAGTTCTCCTTTCTATTGTGAGTTTCGTTTGTTTCGCTTAAAATGCAATTTCACACATTTTATCGACTATTGATTGTTTGTAGTAGCAGGGTTTGGTCGGATATCCGTTATCGCTATCAAGTTTAAAATGTGTATAATTGGTCTGATGGATTTGTAATTTGTATATTTTTTTATTTGATTTGAACTTCCCAATGATAAACCGTTTATTTGATATTATTAGTCGAGAAGGACCGGACTCTTAACATACGAGTTTTCTTGGATTGATAATGTGTATATGTCGTGACGATTCCGACGCACAGGAAAACTATAAGAACTGAAAGTATTAAACATTCGCTTTTTCCAACAATAGAAACTTTTCTATATTGTTGAAATTAGTTTTCCCAGAGTATTTTCACACCGCGTATCTAACTCACTCCGATACGTAGTACGCTAATTGTGGCGGCAAATAAAAGAAAGTCCCAGCTGAGCGCGATTTACATAATATGAAGCAGCGTGTCCGCCCGCGCCGACTGACACATTCAAATGTTAAACACCCGCTCTCTTTAAAAACACTTCGCCAAACAATACATATTTGTAACTTTTGAAAATAAAACAAAAACCACCTGTGCTGATGTAACGCTGTCTATTTTTATTTATCTTTCTATTCCACGCGTTCACGTTTGCTTTAACAATTCTTTACGTGCTTATGTAATGCTCTACAAATTTTTACGTGACGGTCTTGAAATATATTAAACATATATTAACTATACATAGAGACACAAACTTTCATGTAAATTGTAAACATTCGTCTCATGCTGTTAGAAAGTTGCTCGAAGAAAGATTGAATGAATTGTATAAACTAGATAACTAGGATAAAATGTTTGATCTAGACTGGCAAGACATCCAGACTTCAATTTAATTTAAAATATTCGACATCCGTAATTTATACAACAAGTGCGCTGTGACTAGTGAGCCGCACATTCAAGAAATTATCTACTTCGGGCAATTAATGATTTTTCCCCGACTTGGTCCCAAGATATCACGATTTACAGCCATTGTTACTGCTACTAGATGATTGAGGCGAAAATTACTCACCAAGAGATAACCACAAGGGCTTCAAACATTAATCACTATTTGATATATCTTTAATTAGTTTCGTGACTGCCTCGGTGGCGTAGTTGTATTACGGTACGGTTACAAAGCTGAGGTCTCGGGTTCGAGTCCCGGGTCGGGCAAAGTGATATTGGATTTTTCTATTCATTATCAACCCGGAGTCAGGAATTTGTGCCCGATATGGCGATAGGCTCGCCTTCTATCACATCGTGGGACGCAACATGCAAGGCGAAATGTGGGTGTCCTGGTGACGCCTCTGCCTACCCCTTAGGGGATGAAGGCGTGAGTTAATGTATGTATGTTAATTAGTTTCGTTCTTATTTTATATATCTGCTGTGGTGATTCATTAAATAAGATAAACATGGATTTAACTTCCATTAACATGTGTAGGCTAACTTTTCTAAGTTATTTAAATAATTTTCTCTGTTACATTATACTTTCCAAGTCACTAATTATAGACTTATAAGCATACGGCAACCTAAAATGTTAATACGTACGTACAACTTGTGCATATGTAATTATACAGTGTGTTCTTTCACAGAACATATTAACATCGTTTCGTGGTAAACTATTTAACAATATTAATTCACTTGGTAATTAAATCTCAAATGCTGACAGTTGCTTAATTCTATGCTATTTTTATTACAATTTTGCTACTGTCGATTTGAACGCCTCACCTCACTTGGAAAACTAGATTGCTACTGTTGTGCATGTTCATATTTTCTCGTTACATAACAACTAATATTACAAACCATACCCTTCCGAGAAGTCGCTATGGAAATCTTCGGAAGCATAACTTCTTGACTTCTGACTTGGATGATGATGACGTGGATAATGTTTACAAGTTAGGCGAGTAAATTATCTGTATTCTGTTCAAATACATTGATTGAAGTATGATAAGTAAGCTTAATAAGAGGAATCCTTAACATATTTGTGAGCATTGATCGTGTTACAAACTATGGCAACAGACTGCATAAATAATTTGATTACTAGAAGCCCTCGACACGTTCCTACACCTGAATGACAGGACATATAATTACTCAAAACTCATTTAGATTACTAGATAGTCAAGATAGACCGCTGCTAAACCGAGGCCACTCCCAAGAATATCCACGGATTGTTGAAAGCTCTCTGCATCGAGCTTTTGAATGCAACCTTTATCACACGAAGAAGACATGATATAATTTTCAAATAGTCTTTCTACTTTTCTTCATTTTAAAATTAGCATACATCCTGCTGACGTATATAATTGGTAGTTAGCCTAGGTCTTAAGATAACAGCTGCATGCCACAATACATTCGAAAAATATCGAACAATTATTAAATGTATTAAAATAAAACAATTAACAATTTACCAGTTACAGTAGGAATTCCAGGATTATTTTACTTTCCTAAAATCCAGCTTAAAACTCAGAAATGTTTGCATAACACAAAATGATAAATGGTTATTGAAGTTTCAAGTACTTTTCAAATGTAATTTGCAAGCTAATACCTAATATGTACAATAATTTTGCAATGGCAATGACACTAATGATGACTGACCTCAAACAACTTGACCTACGTTAAATGTTTTATCTTTTATAATGCCTAATGCATTGATATTAAGTTTCATTGTATCAGCCTGAATTTATCCACTGCTGAACATATGCCTCTTTTCCATCACACCACTTTTCTCAATCTTGTGTTTGTCTCATCCACAATTAGCCTTGAAACTAAGTTATGTTATCCATCCACCTAGCGGGTGGTCTGCCTATCTTTCTCTCGTCATCTCTGGGCAAGCCTCTCTAGTGAAGAGTTTTGGTATAATTATGTCTCCCTGTCATAGTTTTCACTAGAATAAGATTGCTGAGTTTATGTAACATGCTTTTTACTTCCTCTTTAATGGTAACTAAGAAGTAGCCCTGCCAGGGCTTTCTGGGGCCAGGGCAAAACCAGGGCAGCTCTGGTTTTGGGAATATAAATTGGATCATCGAGTTCAACGAAATAAAAGCCGTGTAAACACATTTAAAAAAACTGATAACATAAGGTTCAAATGTTTTAATAAAGAAATAAATAAGAGAGTAAACATTACGGTTTGACTTTACATTAGGTAAATGGAAATATTTAATTCTAAGCTAAATCGCTCTAACGTTTAGAGCGATGCAAAAACAAAATCACCTGCGTAGCAAATATACTTAAAGGATAAATTATAATAAAGGATAAATGCCGACAACGCAAGATACAAGTTCGTGAAATTACAAAAGTTCCTGAGTGTGTTTTATTCGAGAGAGTTTTTCTTTTACCTTTCCATTTTGAAAAAGAAAGAAAAATATCGCAGATAAAATAATTTTTATAATTTAAAATGGAAGACCATGATTTCTTTTGACCTCCGAAGATCTCTTACAAAAAAACGCTTGCATACCGTGGCCATGTACAGTTGACAGCTTAACTGAGCGTTTCAAATTTTGAGGCGTTAGACTTGGTTCCGGCATTGAAGAATACCAATGGTTAAATCAATAATTGTTTAAAGTATTACCATAGCTAATTGACGTTTCATCTACAAATGTGTTTATTGTTTCTTATTGTATCTTGTTCCACTAGGAGAATTGTGATTAAAATTAAAGGCAGTTTTTTAAATATTTTAAGTTAATCTTCATATTTAAACGTATTTATCTGTGACTTAAAAAACAAAACAGGATTTAAAAACACAGTTGACATTTCTTCTCTTTCAAATTTTAAGAATGTTTTGCCTTTCATATTAAATATATAATGTAACCGATTCAATTGTAATGGTATAGCAATACACCAATTCATAAAACACAATTGCAGTTATTTTTTTACATTAACTTGGTCGGCTGGGGTCTGCATGGCCAGCCAACTGTGGAATTAGGACAAGATTGCTCAGGTTCCGTCGCAGGTCAATAGGTTCCACCGGCATGCTTCTATAATACGAATTTTGTTTACTTACGACTGCGTATGCACGTAAATAAGGAATCTTTATTTATAATAACAAAATAAACAGAATAAGATATTTACAAATTAAACATCTAAAATATCAAAAAAACATATGCGATTAGACAGCGAAATACATTGCTACATCACTTATGAAATTATGTTAATATGCCTTTAAAAATACCAGTGGCAGCATGTAATTATAAATACGTACAAGAAAAAATTGCCAACATTAACAAATTAGGTTAACGTGGGAGAATAATTTAATGTTCATAATTACAGCTGATGTGAAAACACAAGAATAGCAAAAAGAACAAACACAATCGGCATTAAAATACAGTTTTAACCGCATTTTATGTGTACTGTTATGTGTACTTGTCTATTTTTAAAGAAACACACAAGAAAGAAAATAACTTTATTATTGCACCGTTCGCCGTAAATTATAACCACTATTCTATAAAACTGACAATCCAATTTATTCTTAACTCATTCTTATATGTATAATAAAAGACTTATAATTATATTAATACTGCTTGAACTAAGTTAAGCTTATTAATCTTGGCAAGTGCTATTATGGCTGAAGCACGCATTTTTAAGCAAATTGTCCTTCCTTATAGAGATTTATGCTCGACATATATTTTGTATAAGGTTCTTTTGCAAGGCCAACTGCATATCTCTGTCTATAAATTCAGCATACGTGCAATATATCTAGCATTCCTCTTTGTTTATAGGTTTATATACCAAATTTTTTTACTGGCAAATTGTTCAAGCTATTCACGTAATCTGCTTTTGGAATCGTTATTCAGAGCGATACTACCTACCCTGCGTAAGTTCGAAAGCTTTGCTCTAGTTTGTAAAAAAAGATAATTTATTTCGGTAACGCTGTATGTTGTCCACGCTGTCTAGTTATTAGTATTTTTTTAAGTCCTATGTAGGTATAGGTGAGATTCTTATTTTTCTTCTTCTCGTTCCCTCACTGCTGAGGATCGCGACCACGTACGATCTTTGGTATGGACTGCCTGATGCAAGCTGCTCGTCGAATAATTTATGCCTTTAAGTCTTTAGAGAATACAGTATGTCAGACGAAAAAGCAAATCTATAGAAAACAAATAATTTAATGTAAAAAATATTTTAAAGGATACATATATACATAACACTATTATACAATTTTGTCATAGCAAAAGATAGACTTGTCCTTCGTCTCAAGGGTATAACGAAATCGGATACACGTAGCCAGTTACTTGGACAAGTTGATATTTAGGTCGGCACGTTACACCAATCTAACTCGGCAACGGCACGCACCTGGCCCGCTTACTTGCTCGTTTTAGTCACTGGGTAGTAACAGAAACTACGTCAATACACAAACCATAAATCTGGTATAGATAATAGATATAATTTGGGTGTAATGATGGATCGACGCCACTTTTTAGTTAGGTATTACAAATGATGCATATTGATAAAATAATAACTAAATAAATATCCCACATTCACAAATAGTTTTGATCCTACACGTTAATAACAAAAAATAATAATGTATCACAGTATCTATCCAAACCTGACCCAGCTCGATCACAATATCCGCAATTTTCCAGGCTGGAAGGCCAGTATCACTGACATACCCTTTTCGGCCTCCCCCGGGGTACCGAAAGGGAAGCTTAATAGGTTTTCTTCTTGCACTACCTACCCAAATCCGCAACATCTGTAGAGATGGCCTGTGACTTCGGTCCGCCCATAGGCGCGGATAGAAGCCACAGGCCATCGTTACACATTTTCTAGCTGACTACGAAGCAGTCAATTAATAAATGTATGTTTTGGACATTGCCAAAATTCTTTGGAACATGTGAAAACATAAACAAATATTTGAGCGCGAGTTTCCGATGAAAGTGAACAACGCAAAGAACCTGTATTTCATAATGACGTGCGAATTACTTATGAGTAATTTATGATGACGAATGGACCTCTAATGTATGCAATGCGAGTTTCTATAATCATTACTTATTTATCTTAATTTTCCCTGTGTACTACATTTTTAAACAAATATTTATTTCAATTCGAATCTCTCATTTCTCTCGAATCTGCGGCCTCTAATTTTACGGCCGGCTCTCCACTGAGCTTGCAACAGTTGCTCTCAAGAAAAATAGTTCCTACTTAATTTTCTATATGACTAATTTGGATTAAAATTCCGGAATTTTACGCATATTTTTCTTGGGACACCTGTGGTGGACTAACAAAATGGGTGTGAACTGTGCGCACATTCAGTGAATAACGCAATGCTTGCTCAGTGACCGAGCGCAGTTGAATTCAACATCGACAACTCACTTCGTTGAGGTCAACAAGCTATAGACATTTCTGAGAGTTCTGACTGTGGTCGTTTACCTCAATGTGGTATGTTAACTAAGCACTTAAAACATTAAAACAAATCTTGTGTTTGACGCATAGAGCGATAAATGCCGTATTTTGTATCATTAACAAATAATATGCACAATAATGTGATAGATATCGGCAAACTACATGGTGACGTGAATGAGATTTGAAACAGAATTTCGTAACCTCTTAGACAAGTCCGTATAAACGAAGCAAAGTGTAAAAGACCGAATATTTTCTATGTATAAAGACAATTGATGTCGCATAAACACGTGTACTTAAATCAAATAAATATGTATCTAGTATCTAAACTTATCACCAAAACACTATTTAAAATATATGCAAAACAGGTTTATTGAGAGTAATTGTGTTTTTTAACATAATACATACCTACTGATAAGTATATCTTAACTTTAACTATTCAAAAGACCAATAAGTATTGTAGTAATAAACACTACATAATTGGAAAAGATAATCAACTTCTTTAATCAAACACAATATCTGTAGCATAAAATTTAATCTTATTACAACTGAACAATATATATATATATATATCATGTAGATAGGCAATATTATATAGGAACACACGCTATTTGAAATATCACAACTCATAGTCCCACACATCACCTCAGTATTAGTAGGGTTTGTTTACAAATTTCCTCAAACGCACCACACTGATGAGTACAATGCGTTTATAGCCACCATATGCAGAAGTACGAAAATAACTCATAAAGAACATGACATATATGTAGCTATGTATATTTAATTATAATCCAAAGGGTTTATGTTGTTTTGCGACAATTTGTATGCTGCTCGTGTATAACTCCGGGTATTGTCGGCTGTTGGTATTCAGGCGACAAACTCCAACAAAACGTTTCGTAACGTAATTATATATCGATGGAACAAAGTATGAGAACTCCACGGTGGGGACCAGGAAACCGACTAATGATATAATTACTAGCCCGTTAGAAGTGCGGACAGGCACATTGTCTCCGAGACAAGTGGCTAAACAAACTTTACATCGAGTTAATCTTTCCGCGTCTGAACAATTACACCGCCATAATTAATAGTGTATGTAAGTATTAAAACTATATTTGATTAATTGAAATGATGAGAAAATGTACTGTGTAACATATGAGAGATTGTTTCCTAATCGCATTTATTGTATGCAATAAGCGTATGCAATTTGCAATAGGATATATGCAAAGTGCAAACACTTTGCTCAAGTTACTCAATTGGTATTTCGTATACTACACTACGAAATAAAGTAAGAGAAATCAAGTCACAGTGCAGTGACAAAAATATCTTATTTAGTTAGCAGTGATTAAGAAGATTCAATTACAAACTTCCATTTACCGAGTAGAAAATATTAAATTCGTTTTGTTTAGATATTATCTGATGTGATGATATTTCATTTATCATTACTATCTTTGAAACGAGGAAGTTTATTTTCTGAGTAAGAAAAACAGTAATTTTATTAGTGAATTTTTCAGAGACGGTGTTATTTGTATTCAATTACAAGGTACTCATCGCACTGTAAAGTATCAGAAGCGCACAGACGATTATCCAATAACAGATACCATTTGATTCATTAGTCTTTTGTTTTAATATTTTACCCGCAAATACTTAATTTGAATAATGAAGAGGTACTGATGAATGATGAACATGCAATTGCAGTGTTTTTGTGTGACTGTTGTGTAACGAGATAGGCGGCATGTAATTGTGTATGAAATACAAGGAAATCTTGTTTGTCCGCAGGCAGGCGTGGATGCCGGGCCGCATGGATGGCGACGCACGCCTGGCGATCCCTCGCCTTATTTTTGACAATTGTCACAGTTGTATTAGCTAAATGTAAGTATTATTGGCTTCTCAAATATGTTTTAAGTGTAGTAACTGAGCAATCGGGACTTACAACTGAGCAACTTACCTATGAACACTATACTTGGATAATGGTGTATGTCTGATTGGTAAATATGATGGATAGAATTATAGATTGGAGGGGAAAGTTGGGGATTTAGGACATGGGTAAATATCGCAATATACCGAGATCACTGACCGAACAAAACAACAATAAAGCTGACTTTACAGAATTTTCTTTAATGTAAAGTTCGCGCTTGCGTTTCGTTTTAAGCCCTGGTCTGACGAACACGTATGTGCGGCACTGCGGCAAGCAACGCAGTTCAAGCAACTAAGGATTTTATACAGATAGGTTTCACTCTGTGCGTAAATCCGTTGACCAATGGGAGAGCCGAAACTTGACAACAAATGTTATTATGACAATTTTGCATTGAAGTCTTCACGGGTCTCCATGACAACGGATAACAATTATTTGAGTTCAAAAATATATAGAATTTCTTAAGAAATTGTTTGTGCGTCATTCTAAACGAAGTCGGTAAAATGGCACATAAGACCATTTTCTCAATTTTGATACGTGACAAAATTGGCTTATATTTTCTTATGTAAATTCGCGTGTTATTAACTATATTATTTTATTTTTTTCTGCTACTAAACATATTCTTTGATCAAGTTATATTTCACTGGACTTATATAGATACCTACTCTTAAATTATCACCGATTGTACCGTAATTTGTTAAAAACAAATTGTTTTACTATTATAAAAATAAATTATTTTGTTATAAATTATCACAAGCAAAACCTGGATCAATACTGATGGACACTTTTTACAAAAATCATTTAATTGTACTTCTTATCTAAATTCACAATACGGAGTTCAAATAATACACGTTGGTATAGGTAGGTAGTACGTATATATGTATCTGCACAAACTCCAGCACATCAGCAGTTCTTGATCCTAGGTTTAACTTTATTTGCATACATAAACTCACGCCTTTATCCCAGAAGAGGTAGGCAGAGACGCCACCAGGACACCCACATTTCGCCTTGTATGTTTCGTTCCATGATGTGACAGGGGCGAGCCTAACGCCATATCGGACACAAATTCCTGGCTCCAGGCTGATGATGAATAGAAAAACCCAATATCACTTTGCCCGAGCTGGGATTCGAACCCGAGAGCTCAGCTTTGTAGTCGTACCGTAGTACAACTAGGCCAACGAGGCAGTATTAAAAAAATGTCGCACTCCGTTCGCACTGGTTCGCACTCTGTAAATGTAGACCGTGATAATTGGAAAATTTGCACACCATTATTTTGATATAGAAGATGTTATAGATCTCAGCACATTAATTTGTTGAAATCCGAAGCTTTATCAAAAAGGAACTAAATAGTAGGAGTTAAAAACAAAGAATGTTCTATTTCCCTCCATTACAAAGTGAAAGACAATTAAATATTGAACTAAGAATTGACCGCTCAAAAACAGGTCTGGAGAAGCTAGATGTAAAGCAACACGGACTAATATTAACAAGGATCGTATGGTACAAGCTGCGAATTTGTTTTCTATAATATGTACGCAAAAATGTAAGATACACTTCCTAGATTTATCCATTTTCCACACCCAATAGCAACACGAGATTCTATTTGCGCATTATTCAAATGTAATATATTATTATAATACACTCATCGGATGAACTAGTGATATTTTCGTAATTGCTCCGACCACCGTACACGAAGGTGGTAAACTCGTGAATGACACATGCAAATATTTCGTGTTTCTAAATATGCTTTCGAGCATGCTAGCATAATAGTGTTTGACAGCAAGAGCTGATTATTTCTTGCTGGTGGATATTGTAATTGGATTTAAAATTGTAATACATCAGATGCATTGCGGTTACATTTTGGTACTCATATAAAAAAAAGGGCACACTACCATCGGAGATTTTTTCCCTTTTATTATGAAATGTTAATGTGTTCTTTCTATCTTGATATAAAACACAAGGGTTCCTGCTATTATTTCTGGCAAATTATCGACAAATAAATCCATGCCGCAATGCCGCACGCCGCGGCGATTGGACGAGAATGACTGCGCGCCGTGCGTTATATCCACCCCCCGCATCACCGCTTGCCCCTCAACGCAGACGCATACTGCGACGGAACAAAAGGCAATACTTGACGTTTTTCATATAAATCTGTGCCGCTACCGCAAACCGCTGTCAGTTTCTATCAAGCGACCAAAATGTCATCATGGAGTTGACCCTTCACCGTGCGCGCTGGTTGACGCATACCGCAATAGAACAAAAGACAAATGATGACGTTTTTCATACAAAACCGAGTTTGACATCGCATTGCGCGCAACGCAGTGCCGCGCGTACCGTTCCACAGACCAGGGCTTTAAATGTCTTGCGTAACTGAAATGTCTCTTAGTACATACGTCATAATTTAAAATTCGCAGTTAAATGTTCTGACCTTAATATCGCGGATGTAACAATTTTCGCCCACCTCATTCTGGAGTCAATTTGCCACATACGGCACAATAGTGTGACAAATTACTGCACAGTACACACAAGTTGTGAACCAGAACTTTGAGATTACAAAAATCTTTTAAAAACGTAGATATAAAGCAGGTATAATTTTGATTGGTGTGGTTTTCGGTTTTACAATAAATTCGACTTGAGTTTTTTATCTTGTTATGAACTACACATTAAAGAAAATATTTTTTGTATTAAACAATATCTATATTCGTTTATAAATGCGTATATGCTTGCTTTGCATTGGGCTCCAATTGCTAATTAGATAAGCATTACTAATCGTCTCTCTAAACTAGGCACTAGGCCAGCGCGGTTGACTATACCCTGCTCATCGTACTCTCGGTATATGGACTGATATAAATACAGTCTCTCTAAAATAATTATGAAAAGTGGGCTTGACCAAAACTAATTGTGTTTAAAATAATTAGTTTACGGTTCAATCGAGCTCGTATGTTTCAATTAGCCCAGCCGTAAATGGTAATAAGTACAAATGTTGCCCGCTAAGTAGATTACGAGTTTCTCATTATTCTCGAGAGATGGGAATGGCCTGCTTTCGTCCAGAGTAGGTCTCACATGAGCTACACACTGCCCTACAACGAGACCGCAGATCAAGGCCGCGTGGAGCAAAAACTTGCGGCATTCGTTCACCCGGAGACAACTGATTGCATTTAGGTTACCTATTGCGCCTTTCCCCTCTTGTGAACTCACTGTGCTGTGTGTTGAATACAAACATTGCGTTCTGTGTTTTGTGGAGGCAGTGTGGACACTCACACATTATTAAAGAAAATTGAACATTTCAATTGTTTTCATACTTTGTTGCAATGTGTTTGTTTAGATTATTTTGGCACATGTGAAACAAAGGAAGACTAGTTAATTCCGTATCATTATCAAAAAAAACAATTGCAAAAAAAGGAGTCCAGATAAATTTAGCAAAATAGGCACTATTAAAATATAGTATTATTCATAATATTAGTAAGAAGTTTTAATGCATTATGTGATCACTGCACTCTGAAATTTACCTATTTTATATCATCTACATAAATTCTATCGGCGCGGCGGTGGCGAAATTAGGAACAACAAATTAAATTTTAAAAATATTCATTTAACTTATTGTGTGAGATATTTTTATAAGAAAACTACAAACATTTATTTTACTCGTAAATCGTAATCTAATAATATTAAATTGCTCAATGTAATAAAGTGTGAAGACTGAGGAGAGATAAACTATTCTTATTTTTTGACAACAACGCATTTGGTTGCCAGAAGATCGTAAACGATCTGTACATATTGTGTATTAGAACTTTATTAAAACTATTATTATTAATTGAAATATACTTGAAGGATTATTATTTGCCTCTAACATGGACTAAACAAAAATCGTATTGTATAGATGCAGAACTAGGGCCATGGCGAGGCGCAGGGCGGCCGGCGACGCCCGCCCAAGAAGCAGAGGACGAGAGGAGGGACGCCGAATTACTCGCGGCGGTTAAAGAGTCCATGCACGAGTGGGAACTGAAGAGAGCAAGGACCAGGTACTTAACAGCCACTAAATCAATGAATAGCGTTGCCTAGCAATATACTGAAATGCGACCAACATACCACGGACAAGTATTTTATATGTTTTACTATTGAAAAAAATACATTAAATAAATAAATAATAAATAAATAAATAAATACACCCAACAGTCACATACATTGTCCTGACCCCACATTAAGAACAATTAAGTCTTGTGTCGCAGGTAATAAAGCCGCAAAATTCTAGTTTCTAGTTTATTGAAGTGCTAATTTGCCCGATTTTTTAATTTGAAAAATAAATGGAATTACTGCGGTAGTTATTAATGCAATTTCATAATTAGTTTTATTAAAATTAAGTTCTTAGTTAACGAATATTTGGGAAAAAGCTATCCTATTTAAGAAGTAAATGTGTGGTGGCCTATTGGTTACGGATCAGACGCGGCTGCCAACATGTTCACGGTGGTCGCGTGTTCAAATTCCAGGGCACAACTCCGACTTTTCGGAGTCATGTGTGTACCTGTGAATAGTGAATCACCGCCATTAATAACGGTGAAAGAAAACATCGTGAAGAAACCTCCATATTGATTATTGATTAGTAAATATTACTTTGGTATGTAAAGTCCGACAACCCGCACCAGACCAGCGTGGTGGACTATATGGCCTAACCCCTCTGAATCTTGCTCATGAATATAGAGGTGGCCCGTGTCCTGGTGTGGGACGTACATGGGCTGATAAATATATACCTATATACATACATGTTAGGAATTTCCGTGCAAGTCTCAAATATGCACTTTCGAACGCGATCCGGCAGCGTTATGATTAATACAATTTCTTTTGCTCTGTGTTGTTACGTTCTATTAAACTTCAGATGGACTAAAATTCCATTTCGTTTCCGTATGAAAAACGACTCTATAAAAAGGAAAGGGATAAGAGTTACCCACGCAGTTTAAGAGAGACAATGAACACACACATGACGTAACTATTTTAACTTTGTCTGTGTTCTGCGTATTTGGACAAGAATGTATTTTTTATAGGTACATTTTAGTTATCATGTTCTTCGTCTTTAAAAAGATAAAACTAATAAGAACAATCCAATTTTTAAAGAATATCGACAGAAAAAACAGAAATTTAAAACATTACCTGTCCACTTTCATTGATAGCACACGGAGAAACAAAAATAATAGACTGATATAACTTTAAGCTCTAGTAACAGATAATCATTAATAATACAATCGTGTTGTAGTTATGCCATGTTGCTAAATTAAAAGTACTATGCAACTGGTAGTGCTGACTGCTATGTATCTGGTTCTAATCAAATCACGTAGGTATCTATTAAGCCTCAAATTATGAAAGCCTATATTGAATTCATAATTAATTAAATGCCTTTCTCTTTCTCGGTCTATAGCGATATTTAAAACATGATACATCTGATATTCCCGCGTTATACCACAATCTCCGTGTAGGCACGTACAGACCAACTGGCGCTCAATTGCATCTTCGACAATCTAACTGCCAAATCAATAGACAATAGGCTAGTTGGATCAATTTTAATTATTGTTTATATCGAAAGGTTACGTTATGCATAAAAGAGAAAAGGAGTGTCCCCACCGCACTATTAAAAAGATTAATATCTCAGCCATTTTACAAGCAATTTTGATCCAGTTTTCGAATTTATGTTTTAAACAAGCGATATTTTTCAGGAACCATAAAATATTGTAAAAAATGAAACCTTGGACACATCCTTATTCGTTTTTTTTGGAAACTGGGATCATTTCAGTTTCCAGATGTGTACTCAAGCTGTAGCTTGTAATTACTAGCGGCCCAGCCTGACTCCACCTGAGTGCAGATACTTTTTAAATTTTGTTAAATATTCTATCGCCTATGTTCATCAGGGTTAATGTAGGATTCTAATAGTGAAAGGATTTTTAAAATCTGTCCAATAGTTTCAAAGCCTATTCAATGCCAACAAACAATCAAATTTTTCTTCTTTATAATATAAGTCCGTCCGTAAGATACGTCTCTTATGTTCTATACTTATTTCATTTTGAAATAGCATTCACAAGAAACAAAGACTATGTAGTAAAAATTGGCTATCTGTTTCCAATCCGTATGACCTCAATACTATTTTCACGTTTTCCTCCATGTTATGTCATCAACCAATACACAGAAGGTAATAATGATTCTTTAAATGGTACAACTTGCATAATCATGTAATGTGAAACGAATACATAACAGTGACATCATTTCGAATCAATTCCAGAAACGACTATAACCTTAGCCGTTTCGATAATTTTCGGTAATGAAATGAGTATCCGATTATCTTTTAAAGAGATATTTAACCATATACTCGTAAACATGTGACTGGAAGAAGAAAATATATCGTTATCATGTTAATTTTATTAAGCCTAGAAATCTTTAGGTACTTCAATGGATTTTCCATCAGTGTTACGCTGCATACATGACATGACTTAACTGATGAAATAACCGCGAAAAACTAATAATAACAAACTGTAACTTTAACTAACAAAGACAAGATTAAACAAAATATGAAACATATGGGCGCATATTTCTATTTAATAAAATACCATAAAACAATTTAACGTCGATGATATTCTCAAACAAGATTTCCAGATGTGCTTACCAATCAAACCCACATCCCCAAAAGAAATAGCAGCCGAAATTAGACGACTGGATCCCAAGAAGGCCCCCGGGTACGACCTAATTACTCCCACAGTATTGAAAAAAATACCTAGAAAATGCATAGTTCTACTTGCTTCATTATTTAATGCAACTCTCCGTATAGAATACTTTCCTAAGCTCTGGAAAATCTCTGAAATCATAATGATCCATAAACCTGGAAAACCTCACGAGGCTTCGTCTTATCGACCAATCAGCCTCACGCCTGTTCTGTCAAAGTTGTGGGAAAAAATATTTTTGACTCGTCTAAAAGACCACATGGACTGCTGTGACATTGTTCCCAAGCACCAATTCGGATTTCGGAAACAACACTCTACTGTAGAACAAATGCACAGAGTCTATCACGAAATAACACGTTGTTTTGAAAGAAAACTGTATTGCTCAGCGGCTTTTTTGGACGTGCAACAAGCATTCGACAAAGTCTGGCACAAAGGTCTATTATGTAAAGTAAAAGACAAACTTCCTCACACTCTTTACCCTATTGTCAAATCCTATCTTGAAAATAGGTTCTTTCTAGTGAAGCAGAGAGACGCAAGATCTAGTTTACGCAAAATCGAAGCTGGTGTACCTCAGGGATCAGTACTTGGTCCTGTGTTATATAATATCTTTACTTCAGACCTACCAACATCTAGGGACGTGGTTGTTGCCACATATGCCGACGATGTTGCGTACCTTGCGAGTGACAAAGACCCAAGTGAGGCTAGCAATAGGCTACAGCGATTGTTAGACAGGACATATGCGTGGCTCACAAAATGGCGAATCCGGGCAAGTGCTCAAAAATCAAACCACATAACATTCACTCTACGAAGAGGAAATTGTCCACAAGTTAAACTTGGCACAGATATACTGCCGCAGTCGGAGTTTGTGAAATACTTAGGTTTTAACCTAGATAGAAGACTTACTTGGACCCACCATATTCGCAAAAAACGAGACGAAATTAACCTCAAATTCAGGAGCTTGAAGTGGCTTATGGGCAGAAACTCAATTATGTCAGTTGATAACAAACTGTTAATATACAACACAATACTGAAACCAATCTGGACCTATGGCATTCCTTTGTGGGGCTCTGCCAGCAAAAGCAACATTATGTGCATACAACGAGTCCAAAACAACATTTTGCGTACCATAACAAATGCACCATGGTTCTCCAGAAATAGTGAGATCCATGAATATCTCAATGTGTCAACAGTACAATCTGAAATAGAGAGACTTAGTAAAAAGTATGCTGAACGATTATCAGGTCATCCTAACACACTAGCAACTCAACTCCTAAATCCTCCAGTAACTACGAAAAGACTAAAGAGAAAGGACATATTATTATGAAATAGGCAGACGAGGCACTGGCCTCCTCGCCTTCAAGTCAAACAACACACAACATATCCGCTTATAGTCTTGTGACTGATTGCCGATGTATATAAGAAAAAAAAAAAAAAAAAAAAAAAAAAATATGGGCGCATATTTCTATTTAATAAAATACCATAAAAGATAACTCTTACTCTGCTAACAATAAACTTAACTTATGTTTACTTTTTTTAACATTTACTTTTTTTAACGTATAATATTGTTTAGAAAAATTATTAGCTACGTTCTTATTTAAGTTCCCAAAAATAGTTTTTTTTGCATTGTTGATGTAGACCGCGTTGCACAATATTAAGGAAAAACATAGCTTTCACTATCCGTTTCACTTGGTTATACTCCAATGACCAATATAATTAATATGGACACAGTGCGATTAGCTTGTTTACGCACTTCATCAAGCGTAAGAAAAACTTGATCAAAAATAAAGATCACTGCAATTATACAATCACTTATTTCATTTCGAAAATAACCATTATGTGACTCTACAACAATTATTTAAATGACAAATATACGAGTAAAAACCTCATTGGTAGGTAAATGTTGTACCTAATAAAACAACTTACAAATAAATAAGCAGTGGACCTGGATTTGCACTATTTATTTACAAATAATTCACGTTCCAAAATAACCAGTCTGGGAAAATATCTGTAGGTACATACAGTGGATTTTGAATTATTTAGTAGGTACTTTACATTCTTGATTATATACAATACTGAGCTAACGTTGTTTTCAGAACGAAGAGGTCACAAGGCAGCGTTTGTTATGGGGAATTTGGATGTTTCGAAGATGCTGGCCCGTTCGCATATCTGGAGACACTTCCCAGCACCCCACAGGAAGTCGGGACGCATTTCCTTCTTTACTCCACAGTCAATAGGTAACATTAATCACCACATTTGATTCATAATAATTAACAGATTGATATATATATACATATATATATACCAATATTTGTTCGGTTTTCCTACTTCCACAAAAATACAACGACTGATCCTTCAAAGGGTTAGAAGGTTTTGTCATTGAACATGATCGCTTCACACCATTACCTACAGACCGCGAAATTATAAGACTCATTGGATGTTTGCAATTTAATAGTAAGTATATAAATTTTGTTTGAAGGGGTGACCAGCCGCTGTTGGCGGTGTCGGCGAGCAACATGTCGGCGGCGTGGGGCTGGGCCGCGCGGGCCTTCGACTCCAACCGACCTACCAGGGTCATAGTTCACGGATTTGGCTCCAACTGCGACAATGTATGGGTCTACGAGATGAGGAGCGCGTTGATGGCTGTTGTAAGTACACTTGTTTACTTGGTTGAGCAATGTGCATGTAGGTATGTCTGTGTGTTATTCTGGATTGGACTCGAAGGTCAATTTACTTTCTGAATTTTGTTATTCGAAAAAACAGGATTTATTAACAATTGTGTAATTTTCCGAAAGGGTGGACCGCAAGCATGCAAGTAGTTGTTAAAATCGTAAGTCGGTTCATTCTTTAACCTACTTTATGTCCTTATGCCCCACTTATAGGCAATCGTAACATCATGTTCTTTTGTATGATGCAGAATTATTTAGCTTATAGTTTTACAACCGATCGAATGTCTGACATCAACCCTTCAATGATAGGAATGAACCTTTTATTCTGCCGCTCTGCTCTAATGCGGTTGATAGAGTTTACGTACCTATACCTTTGTAATAATTATTGTGGAGAATTCTTTATCTTTATTTCCTAACGATGATTGCCTTTGCTGCAAAAACAAAAGATAATTAACTAAGAATAGGTCCACGTGTCACTTAAAAAGTCAGTGTGTCCAGGTTCGAATCAGCAATCAGTGGTTTTATAGCGTGGTCTTTAACCAATTGAGCTATCACCACTTAGTTGTTTCTGTTAAAATACATAATATAAATTATGTTGCGGCGATTCTAGAGCAAAATACAGAGAATTATTACTTCTAATGTCTATAAAATAGACCAACAAATAACAATGCACAATAGCGTTTCTCACTTTTGTCCATAAGATTGTTCATTACTTTGGTCGAAGTGTGTTATGTAAAGCCGGTTTATATAATGGATACATTGTTCGCTACTGTAAACATGTATACATGTGTAGAAACAAATATGCTAAGACTAATATGATTCAGGTGACTTGTATAAAATTATATTGAGTATTATCCTAAAGAAAATACAAAACAATACAATAACTCTCTATTGCAAATCATATTACAGTATTCAGCTTAACAAACATTAAAGTTATGTTTTGTAATACCATGGGCGGTTTTATAGCTTATAGCCATTTTTATTAAACAACCATGGGATGGGTAAAATCTGAAAAAGAAGTAAAGGCGGTAAACAATAAAGATGAAAAATCGAATACGAAATGGGTAAACTATCTAATAGCATAATTATACATATATACCAAAACAAATAAACCAATTATACATATTTTAAAAAAAACTAAATACATAAATAAAGATAAGAAAAGTGGTGCTAAAGACTTTTCATATAGTGGTTTTGTACCTGATTTTTAAATGCCTGTATGGTTTTTGTGCATTTAATATCCATATTGATTTTCATAATATCGCGAGGTAGACATTAACCATTTTATGACTAAACCAGAAATCACTTGGAACGTTCGTGCCTTATTCCTGGTAGACAAAGCTAAAATAACGTGCAGAAATGTATCAAATATATACACATACCTACTCCTCTATTACTCATATATCTACGTTGTTTTATTAGTAATTTAAATATATAATATGAGAACTATATCTTTACCGGAGCAGAATCATGCATAATCAATAATCATGCATAATACGCAAGACTGACTTATAAAAATCCATTCATCAAAGAAGACGAGCAGATACGTAAGCCTGATGGACAAGGAATAGGAAACACAATTAAGAAAAAGGGTTGCGTCCGGTAGTTGGACATTCATAGGCATGGTAGTTGGTACACTAAGTAGTTACCTACTAGATAAAAGTGAATTTGCATCGGTTTCAGGAAGAATGTAACGTGGTGTGCGTGGACTGGGAAGGCGGTGCGACCATGCCGAACTATCTCCGAGCGGCTGCGAACACAAGACTCGTCGGCAAACAACTAGCTATGTTGTTACAAGGTTAACCAGCTTTACATTATAATGCATATAGTAACATACCTTCCCTTCACTTTCTTACGTTTGAATTATTTTACTTCGTTTGACAAGACCTTAGAAGATCATATGCTTTCTTATAGTCATACCATTATTAAGTGATTTTAAAACGTAAGTACCTACCTTCACGAACAAAGGATCGCTTTTATCGTTAAGGCCGCCGATTTTTAGCACTTAAATTTTTATGTTTAAGTATTTATCTTATTTTTTTTTTAAAGTGCGTGGTGGCCTGTTGATAACGGACCAGACGCGGCTGCCTACATGTTCACGGTGGTCGCGGGTTCAAATCCCAGGGCACACCTCTGATTTTTCGGAGTTATGTGTGTATTGATAGCCAATCACCACACACTTTAACGGTGAAGGAAAACATCGTGAGGAAACCTGCATACCGTAGCGATTTTAAAGAATTTCTACGGTATGTAAGTCCGCCAACCCGCACTAGGCCAGCGTGGTGGACTATATGGCCTAACCACTCTCAATCGATTCTCTCGATTGTAGAGTAGGCCCGTGCCCTGCAGTGGGACGTATATGGGCTGATATAGATATAGATTTATCTTTTATTTTATATTAACTATGTGGTGTTTTAAATAAAGATTTTCATTATTAGTAAAATAGTCCTTTTTTATTTCGTAGTTATCCTTATTAATATTTATGTACTCTACGATAAATTGTGTGTAATCATGAACGTAGATAATATTTTAAATATAGTTATAATACTTGCTTAATTTATTAAAATGGGCAATAATAAAAATATTGAAAAATTTGAATATATCGTTCGCCTAGAATACACATTATAGAATTTTATCATTTTCAGGTTTAGCCAAATACATAGATATGCGGTTTGAGGATGTTCATCTCATTGGGTTTAGTTTAGGAGCCCACGTCGCTGGCTTTGCGGGTTCCGAACTGCGCAATATAAGCCGTATTACAGGTATCAATTGCACATTTTATACATCTAACACCCGTATTCTAAGACGTGTCCTCCAATCTTCCTCAACCTTATTTTAGTCGAGGTGACTTTACAAATGAATTGGAGGGACCCTCGAAAATGGTATGCTTAGTTAAAAATATACCTTTACTAAAGGTTCCTCGAGTGAGGTTGAGTCCAGGAAAAACGTCATTAATTACGTCATTGATGTATAGATAAAGCAGAGATTTAACAAAAAACCTTTGAAAATAGTCTATGATCACTTGAAAAGTGACAGTCTAATGTCATGTCAGAGTGTTTACATAGAATAATATATAATTATTGAACTCAAAATCTTCGGGATTGTGACTGGAAGACAAATATTTAGTGAGTCGGAGAAAAAAACGCATGCAGACAGGAGGAGGGTCATACCATCCAACCCGGAAATTTCGAAGGATATTCTTATGGATGAATCGTCGTTCGGGATATTCGTACGGAGTATCGTACAAGTATTACAGGAACTGTTGGAAATCTTTAATAACTTGTTTAAAATAATAAACACTGTTTCCAAACCACAAATCTTTTATTAAATGAAATAAAGAGTAATGTTTGTATCATTCACTAGGAAAACGTGTAAATCGTGTAGAGGCACCCACCTCAAAAAATTGTTGGCATATTTAGGTATTTAAGAATTTTAAAGGGTAAACTTTATTTCTCTCTTTTAATTACAATTTTAAAGTAGGATTATTTATTTTATTTCTTCCTTAAGGTAGGTCGCGACGTACCTTGAGTTTGACAGTTGATTCCTTTCCTCGAGACAGGTAAATTTTTGAGTGTCGTTGAGTGGAGGAGATTTTTTTCTACTAAGAATACGGATTTCCTCTAGTAACGTCAAGTGGAGTCGGGAAAACGTCTTAGAATATGGGTGTAAGAATCTATTAAAAAATATCCTTAGACTTTATCTAGATAAATTTTCGTCTATACCCAATGCTTCTCAATTCTACAGTTCTGATCTAAAGTGTGGCAATTCATGTGAAGATTGTTTATTTTGTACCCAGGTTTAGATCCTGCAGGGCCGTTATTCGAGTTCCAAGATCCCCGGGCACGTCTGGACAGAGGTGATGCAAAGTTCGTCGATGTCATTCATTCGAACGGAGAAACCCTCATCTTTGGCGGTTTAGGAGCGGCCCAACCATTAGGCCATGTCGATTTCTACCCTAACGGCGGAAGAGTTCAGCACGGATGCTCAAACTTGTAAGGAATCAATTCTAAAGTATTTAAAATCTATTAATGGATAATCATCAGTCATTAAGCCCGCCTTTATACACATTGTATATAAAGCATAAATAAATAAATATTTATAAATATAGTGCTTATTAATAGCTAATTGTGGATTTATTGAGTTCGTTAATGAAAACATACAAAATTCAAGTATCACCCCATAATAGCGCACTGCAGAGAGCATAGAGTTCAGTTGTGAGGAATAAGGCCATTCCAACACGCTGGCCTAGTGCAAGTTAATGGACTCCAAACACAATTAAAAATCGAATCCAAGTAGATGAAATGATCTTTTATGTTTTAAAATGTTTGTGGACTATCTCGGTCTGTAGTGAGTAATGACCATAACATTAATACATCATAATCGATATTTACTAATACATGTCATGTACGTTTAAGGTTTGTGGGCGCAGTATCGGACTTGGTTCTGCCATGGGCGGCGGCGTCACCTGAAGGACGGTCGCTATGCAATCATCGGCGAGCTTACAAGTTCTTCACAGATTCTGTTTCACCGAAATGTCATTTCCCAGCGTTTCCCTGTGCTGATTACGATTCCTTTCTTGAGGTTTGTCTCTTTCATTAAACAGTGAAAGATAAAATGTGTTTTACACCAGATACATTTTTAGCAGTAATAAGTAGTTATATTTGATTTCGATTTTGTTGTTTATGTTTATTATATATTTTTTAATACCCATATTATCGCTTTTCTAGTTTTGTCGACTATCACTTGCTCATTTGTCACTGGCCACTGTTCTTCTATACTCAGACTCTACATGTGAAATGCGTAGCCCTTTTCTTCAATTACCTAAATATATTGTTCCTTAACATTTGATTGAATCTTTGTATTGCAGGGCCGTTGCTTCCCGTGCGATGGTTCTCGGCGGTGTGGCAACATGGGATACTACGCGGACAGATCACTAGGACGTGGGCAGCTCTATCTACTTACCAGAGAAGAGGAACCGTTTTGCGGTATGACATGTTTACAATATTAATTTATTACAAATTCGAAGAGCCGTCTCATTATCGAGAACTTATTAAACGTGACCAAGAAAATCCGGGGAAACTTGTCAAAGTTACAGTCTTTACTAGTGACAGTTTATCAAAGTTTATTTATAGGGCAATCAGTCAAGAGTGCTGTGTTAAAACATACTTAGCATCCAATCTCTGACCTGGTTAGACTTCTTAAGATTATTACCTACAACTAAATGTTTCATAATTCACATTGATGCAATGGCTACAAAATTGTAAAACAGAATATTCTAATTCGACTTTTATTTTGTCTTCATTTTATCTGGATATTTTTTCAGCACATCAGTACCATCTGACGCTATGGGCTGGCATCGCACCGGGCGAGAAACCTACTTACGGTCGCATTACTGTTATACTTCACGGCGATTCAGGCCTTAATGAATCTTTCCCCATGACCAAGTGAGTATTGTCACATTTAAATCATTTAGATTTAAAACCTAATATTCTAAATTGTTTGTAATCGAGAAATTTCAAGAAATGGGAAGCATAAATACAATGACCAACACTATCAATTTCAAAAACAATGTCTTCCATTATAAAGTATCACAAAATTCTATATCGAAGCTCTTACTTTCTAATGACCAAAAATACAGACTTGTTCCATTATTGGTATCTTATTTAGGTACCAAGACATTTTTTTCATACAGAATGTGAGTCTTAAAATGACTATTGTTCGTTCCAGACGCGAGGACACAGCAGCTGGCACAACGTTCACGCGCGTGATCGTGCCGCACCCGGCGCTGGGCGTGCCGCTGCGCGCCAGCGTGCAATACGCCGCCTACTCGGGCTGGCTCAGCGCCGGCGCCAAGACCATCCGCCTCGACAAGTTCCTTATCACCGACAGCTTCGCTAAGACGTAATTGCTATAATACATCTACTTATCTACTTATTTAAATATTTGCAACCTTTTTACCATACAAGGCATGAAATTATGACTGTAAAAAGTCAAATGGTTTTGCACCACCTTATATGGATCCTGTTGATGTACAAATAATAACATTTTGGTTTCTTTCAGGTCTTCATTCTGTAAGAAGGAAATGCATCTACAATCTGAAGAGTCGATAGAAATGCCGCTTTACCCCGGCAACTGTATCTTACCACAGGTAAATAATCTTTACATTCGGAACCGTACAATTGAATTAGCTTTTGAAATTTCTACTTACTAAACTGTCTTTATCCATCAGAGTGATCCTCAAAACGCTACTAGCGTCAGCAACGAATTCATGAACGATAACTCAACTAAACGAATTGGAACAGTAGTCGATCCGCTTGACAATGAACTACCCGAAGATGCCCCACAAAGACCCTTCGTCCTCGTAGACACGTATGAATGGACCGGCAACAACGACGAGAACGCTGGCAGAGCATTCGGTATGACCAACACCAAAGTAGCAGCAAATGGACTCATCGAAATAGCTGAACCGGTATTGAGGCCACGTGCTCGTAAAACGCCGCGTCAAAGAGCAGACGGTATTGAAGAGCAAGAAATATCAGAGCCTCTGCTGAGAGCGACACAACCTCCTAAAACGACCACTCCATCGCCGATAAGGAAAGCTAAGAACTATGACATGTCCACGACACCGACATACGAAGCAATTACGAGCGATCAACCTGAAAAAGAGGAAACTAGTTTCGCCGTACAATATTTGCCATCCCGTCTGGCATCGTTCATTTCGAGGGCTGAACGCTATGCTCGTGACACGCTGTTACCATTGGTTTCGGCTTACGCTCCACGATTACCAATCTTTGGTTCCAGAGAAATACCCAAACCGACTGCGAAATATATACCAACTGAAGAAATAAATACGACGATACCGGTACCGATTCCAACGCCTACGTTAGAGATGAAAATTGAGACCCTTCGAACAGTGGGGCCTCCTGGCGAAAAACGAGAGATAGAATCTCCCGAGGATCCCGAAATACCGGACACTACTACGACTACGACGACTACTACAACGACTACGGTACCGAGCACTGAAAAACTTCGACCGGCGCCCACGGAAATGTTGAAAGTTGTGCCTGGACCGGCAGTGTCTACAAGTACAGCTTTACCTCCTGTAGCTTTAAAGAGTGACGGAGAGAAGATTGTTATAGTATACCCAAGTAACGCTAGAGATGAAAGGAAAATTAAATCGCATTCTTACCCTGAAGAATTACAATTTGAAGCACTATACAGGCACACGGCAGCACCTGAAGATTTACGAGTGCACCTGCCGACATTCACGCCTCCCGTCACTACACAAACCCCAGTAACAAGCACCACGATCAAAGCTGATTCGAAATATATCCCGAAGCCGTACAACATAGCAGACAAAAAACTTATCAACACGAATCCAATGTGAAACCATGCTGAAGAATTATTAATTAACCTTGTCTTCTACACATGTTTTACAATGTAAATAACACGTAGCAGTACGTTACACTCATGTACATAATATGTTAAACTAATCGAAAATTGTTATAGATTTTTGTATTTTTAACTCGCTGGGTTGTTTTTCCAGCAGACAATGTGTTGCCTTGTTGATATTTGAAAAATGCCTTTATTAGATCGAAACCTTGTTGTGTACATAAAAACTAGCTGTAAAGAATAGAATAAGACTTTTTTACAAATTAAAATTTATTTATTATACACAGAGTGTCATTAATGCTAAACCTTAATTCAAACAAAAATGTTTTCAGACAATTGCAACAAAACATTCATTCCGTTATAAAGAAAACTAGAAAACTACATTTCCGCACCAGTAATTGTACTTTGGAAAGTAACTTAATTATTACATCCAGAACGCAAACATCACATACATAACAACTTTAACTAGGAATGAAATATTATCTCCTCCAGAAAAAAAAAATGTTCTTCCTTAGTTTAAGTTTATAATGTAATAATACATGAGTAATGACTTGAAATCGGCCTCAGACATATTATTATGAATATTCTAAGCCATTCAGGGTAATATAAAGGTCAGACTAGTATATTCAATTGGGTCAGATAATGTTGTTTATTTAAATGAGCGTTTTCTTATTAATATTACAACATTGAGTTAAATACAAATGTAGGGCGATATTTGCTTTTTATTTTGTGGCGAAAATATCAAAGTGTGATAAGTATCAATCAAAAATATTAATGAGGACAAAATCTGCTTTATAATTTCGTCCAAATGTAACCACAAAAATCATTACCAATTTAACCTTTAAGACAGTACAAAACTAAGATATCGGCCTTAATAGTTTTGACTATGTCATAGTCGACATCATTAGTTAGTATATTATGTATCTTAACATATAGCTCATAATATCTTCATATTGTGTAGTATAGGGATTCCCAAATCGTCGGATCTATTTCAATCAAGGTTAGGTTAGGGCGCCAAGACAAAATAGTGAACATGTATGTGCGCCGCAGACTGAAAAATATTGAGAACCCGTGGTGTAGTGTATCGGTGGCCGGTGAGGTGCAGTAGTGCGCAGTGGTGGTGTGTGTGTGTGTGTGTGTGTGTGTGTGTGTGCCTACATCATGTACTTGTCGGAGTGCTGCGTGAGGATGCGCGCGGAGGACTTGGCGTCGAGGAAGAGCGCGTGCACGGCGGACACGTGCGCGGGCGAGATGCGCGCGCCGCCGTCCGCGCGCGCCGACAGCGCCGCCGGCGTCAGCAGCTGCGCCGCGTACCTGCGCAGTGGAACTATCTTGTAACACCTAATCCGGCTCGAAGGACCAATATTTTTTATTGCGATGAATGACGAGACGTGCATGCCACTCGCCTGATTGTAAGCGATACGACCGCTAATGGCCAATAGCAAAACTAAACAATACCATTAATTACAAAGCAATGCTTGGCATTCTACTGCGCTCCCCATCCTCGGACATAAGGTGTTAAGTCTTATTATGTCCAGTAGTTACTCTGTTACCAATTACAATTAAACACACAATATGCAAAATAATTACCTCAAAGTACTATTAGCGCCGATCTCTGCGAGCGCGGCAAGTGCATCATCTTCAATTGAAAGACCTTCAGTCGTGGCGCGCAGTTTTAAAATCTGGAATAAGTATGAATAAGTATTACATGAGTCAGTAACGGCAATTCACTTAGGTTGTGCACACATTAGGACACATTGACAAAAATAAACAGTCGATTATAACAATTATGCATATTATGAGAAAATGAAAAAAATACAAAATATATTTTACCTGCAATAATTCAGCCTTGTTGTAAGGTAGTGTACGGATGATGAGCAACCTATCTAGAAGATCTAACGGGATGCCATGTGGGGAGATGATGTCCTCAGTTCCTCTGTAAAAACATTTATACGTAATTATTTGTCACCCTCAATAACCATCGGTTACGATTTCAAAACATAGTATATTCGAGGTATACAGCAATCCGCATGATTTTTATAACATTATTTTAACTGAAATTAATGCAATAATCATCAACATACATAAAACATCATACTTTGTGACAAATGAAGGTAGAATAACAGATCCGTAGTTTACCTGATTTGGCAGCGGCCTCGATTTGTAGCAAAGATAACTATTGGCGCAATAGCGGACTCTAGTGCTCGGTGGAGGTATGTGAAAGTTTCTATATCTAACATGTGGACCTAAAATAAAACGAACAATTATTATTTTACGATTTTTACATTGTTTTTAAATCTAAAAAGTTAGTAAAACGAATAATTACCTCATCAATGAACAGTACTCCTGGAACTAATTCTGCTATGCCCTGGTCAATGTATTTGTTGACAACTTTATTAATTTCTTTCCTAAGCTTATCTGAAAAATAAAAAGTACTACTTTAACACTACAATCAAGTCAATACGCAATTACTTTAACAATATAGCTGCCAGTACGTATCGTAATTAGGTAAACGTAACTTAACATGTTTGTGCTGCACACACACATACATGTTGTGTTTTTACAGACGCAACGCGTTTACGGCTAACACTTGTCTGACATATTATTTTCGTACATAATACGTCCGAGCCGCATCAGTAGATACGGCAGTAGATTTGGCGTCATAATCTCCGTGTTTAGCTAATAAAAAGCAAATAGGTTTACCAGTAATTTCAGTTTTCTTGGGTTTCATGAGCTGTCCCATCATGGACATGATGTCATGTCCTCCCTGCGGCCTCGCATTGGCGCAGTCTAAGTCGTGCAGTGTAACGTCTTGGACCACTTCTTTCTTTTTGTGGACGTCGCCTTTGGGCAGTGGAACATATTCTTCAGCCTAAACAGATAAAATAGTTTTACCACAAATTACTCATATTATTTTGCCTTTTCCTTTTGTGTAAAGAAAAGTAAATAAGTAAGATGTATAAAGACATTGATGTACAAAAGACTAATAAGTTTTCCAAATCTCCCTGACGTTAAAAATATGGTTAACCTTAATGAACCATATTTTTATTTGTAATGATAGTATATGTAAGAAGACGTCTATTTGAAATTTACCTCAAGATCAAACTCAGTGGCAAAGGTGTCGCTTCTTCCTTGACGCTTAACAGCGCCGGAGTTGGCTTCAATGTAAATGACGTCACCCACTTCCACTTTCTCCTTCTGCAGTGACTCGTAAATTGTGGGATCTAGTTTAAGCTGTTTTGTGCCTTTAGCAGTTTTTAAACCGATTATAACGTGTGATACAGTTTTACCATAACCTGATGGACAAATAAATTATTATATAAGCAGATTTCCACAAACGATGCAATGTATTTCATTAATTATCCCAGAATTCAGATGTATTATTACCATTTTAAGGCTCCAAATATATTTTCATACACAAATGAAACTCAAAACTGAGTTCAGTATAATTCGTAGCAACAGTACATCGCAAATACTAGATGCGAGAAAATATTCATATTCATAAAGAATTTGTTGTTACCTCCAGCTGGGCTCTCTGTCTCAACAGGTGTGAGTTCTGTAACTTCGCCCTCATACACTTCTTTGGTCTCGCGAATGCGAAGTCCTATGGCGCGACGGAAGTTCTCCATCAACACCTCTGTCTTCTTGATCTCTGTGCTGTACACTTCACTGCCAACCATTGGACAGAAAGGCACCTGAGCAGAAATATACAATGTGCTTATTTTCTGTAAAATTTCATGATCTTCCATTTATTTAAGATACTATGTTATATGGAGAAAAACAATCCTTATGATCAAGCCTTTGGATAGGTATCTTAAAATTATGGGTGTTTTTTTTTTACCACATGGCGGGTTCGATTCCAGCTTCAGAGAGGCGATTTTTCAAAATCTTAAATTGCAGTTAAATTTGTTTTCAAAATTAAAATGATGTCATCTTTCAGGAAAATTGTCTATCTACAATATTGAATATACTTCCCCTCCATGTGGCATTGCCGTGAGACGCCCTGTACCTACATTGGATATAAAATACATAGACAATATAATGTAACTGAAAACAACTAACTCTTGGTTTATAAGTATGACTGATTAACTTACTTTAGTACCAAGTTCTTGAGCTATAGCCAATGCTATGGCAGTTTTTCCTGTGCCTGGTGGGCCAGCCAACAGCAAAGCACGGCCTGCCATTTTTTTGCTTCTAATCATATCTACAACAATGCCGGCAGCCTGCAAATTAACATTAAATTATAGTAGGATAAAATTGTAATTATTTTTGCTGGGTATGCAGTGCAAAAAATAGAACCAATAAAATATACGCATCCACAAGTACAAATAGTTTCTAACGTAACATAAATTTAAAACATAACAAATATAAAAAGCAGAACATTATTTTCAGATACTGAAGGACCTTACCACAAGCTTTTTAGGTTATTGTATTGTCATCGGTCCTTGATAAGTGTGCAAAATATCAAATCAATCCGACATTTTGAAGTCCTCTAAAATCGACTTTAAAGATTCCACTAAATACATATATATAACCCGTCAGAAATATCTATAAACCGAGCTGGAATGCGGTTCAATTTCATTTTTTTGTGTTCCCCTATCTACTATGTTATTTTACATTAAAAACGTTTTGAGATGGATGCGAGTTCTATTTTTTATTCTTTTTTCTATTTTAATTCAATTTGTTTAACCTATATTTTGAATTTGCTGAACTTATGTTCCAATGACGTCAATTATTCAGGTCCACAGATATTTCCGATGGGTAATACATACATTTAAGTGCAGCTAATAAAAGCGAGTTATAATTAATAAGATAGATTAATAATGACTATCTCCATGGCAACCAAATAATTATAACCCCAAATTCAATCAATAAATTGATATATTTTGTTCTTATAGATATTAAGTGTATATCGCAGATATATGGAAAATTACATTTAAGAAATAAGGAAATGACTAGGTCTTGTAATAAATACCTCTCTAGCTGTTTCCTGGCCCACGAGCCCGGCAGCCATCTGAAGCGGTACCCCATTCTCATCCAAACCTAAGCCTTTGATGTGGCTATGAGCAGATATTCTTTGCGTTTTCGCAGTGCTTTTCACTTCTTCGATCTTCATCTTGGCACGTTTTAATCTTGCAAACAAAATAAAAATATTCTACAAGTGCACACGCCACAACAATACACCGGCAATTGCACAGATTATAGTAAATCACAGACTAATAAACAAATAGTAAATGTAAAATGACTAAAGAGTAAAGAGTAAAGATGTCAATTGTCAAACTCAAATTCATGGACGTACTAGACCCCCTGTTTGTGTAGTACGTCCATGTATACTTGCACTTCATACTATGCACTTCGATAAAATACTCGGACACCGCAAAACAATGTAAATATTTGACTCCAATAATTAATTTTACGTCGCTCTTTTTTATTCATTACTAGCTTCTGCCCGCAAACTTCGTCTGCGTGGTTAACTTTATTTGAAATCTCCTATCCCGTCCCGTCCCGTCGCGTTATATCCCACCAGTCCCGTCTCATTCTTACTAATGGAATGTTATCCAGTCCCATTCCATTCTTTTGAGTATAAAAAAGTAGCAAATATATCGGAAGTCCTTCTTCATCCCACGGGAACACTGAACTTTTCGTTATAAAAAGTATAAAAAATCTAATACCTCCAAGAATATGTGTACAAAGTTTCATGATGATCGGTTAAGTAGTTTTCGCGTGAAAGCGTAACAAACAAACTTACATTCACATTTATAATATTAGTAGGGATTTACCATTTTAAAGTCGGTTTAATTATTTTTAATTTATTTTATGTCTATTGCTTTCTCTTTCTACGCACACAACTCGAGTTGTCCATCTCTACCATAGACGAAAAATCTAATAGACGTAGGGACCCCGTGTCACCGAAAGGGACAACAAAAAAGTACATAGTTTGTTTAGCGTTGCCAAGTATGGTACAATTACCCACTATTAGGTAACGGCTTTTTAGAATGATACAAAATTTTCAAACAAGGAAGAAGGAAGGATAAATAAAAATGCAACAGTTTGATAGGATTGTTTTATTTATTACTATATACATGTATTTACAAAGTGTACAAAAATAGGTATGATAGATCAACAATATATAACTATATGGATTACTATACATGGTACGGGGTAATACTACAATCTCACTCTCGCCTCACTGACAAATTTGTTTAGCAATTTGAATTCCGACCTTGAAAAAACCGGCACGCGTTGCAGGACAGCAAATGTATATTTCGATCTCTTTCTATCTTATAGCAAAACCTATAAGCGGCATCTCTTTCTGTGGGACTGAATAGGCGCTATACAGCAGTCTATTAGATTTTTCGTCTATGATCTCTACTGTGTACTGTCGTATGTGTTCTGACATTAGTTTTTGTCTATTGTTTTTCTGTCTACGAAGTACGAGCCAGAAAGAAGAAAAGAATATTTTTTCGAGTGTACAAAAATAAATTAATAACTCAGTAAAACATAAAGTGAATGTACTTAAAATCACGCCAATACTATTCATCCATTAAATAGTACACAAATATAAAATATTGTAGGCATAATATGTGGCCGTAAGTCGCGTTGTGCTGTGGAGATAGAGCTTTACAATTTGTCCGTTTTCAAATGGAGTACACGGCGCAGAATTTGGAATATGCGGTATCCGTGTTCTACAATGGCGAGCAGGCGGACAGGACGAGAGCTCATGCGTGGCTCACGGCCGCGCAGAGGGTTCCGGAAGCCTGGAACTTCGTGTGGGAACTGCTTCAACCAACTAAGGTGAATTTATGAATATTCTCTTCCTAGTTGAAGTGCAACTACCTTCCAATGCCAAGAACATAAATAATGATATCCTATTGTTTCTCACTAAATCTACAATACATGGTATTATATAAATTATGTTCAAATCTATAAATTAGATCTGCTACTAATTTTAATAAATATATTGACATTAGTGTTGAGTAGGACATGACTTGAAAAAGAGTTTGTAAGAGTAGCCTCATTTTTGTACTGAGCTAGTACAATGTCCCACTTCAATTGAAGTGAGGCGTACTAGATAGTTTGAAGGTATTAGTACCTCTCGCTCTCATCCTATAGTTAATGACGTAGTGTAACGAGTACCGGGACACAAAATATGAAGTAGTACATTTCAAAAAGTTGAGCCGCTCTTACATTTTGACGTCATGTACGGGACAAATGTACTACCTCTTGTATGTCCTACTCAACACTAATTGACATCATAAAGTGAATATATTAGAAAAAAATTATAAAAGAAGAGGGCTTTTAACAATTATTTAAATATCATTTTACATTTCTTTAGGGTACAGAGATCCAGTTTTATGCTGCCACAACACTGCACACAAAGATTCTGCGGTGTTGGAATGAAATCCCTCCTGAGAGCTATGAGGAATTGAAGAATAAACTGTTGCAGGCTGTATTTACATATTCCAAGGGTCCTAAGATTGTTACTAACAGATTATGCATTAGTGTGAGTATTTAATCTTTATTCCATATCATCAATTCAGAGACTTTCACAATATTTTGTAATTCTATTTATGTAAATTGAATCATTGTAAACAACCTTGAGTCACGTGAAATAATATGTGCCAGTACATATAATTTACTGAGGCCGAAAAGTGCAATAAGTAATAAAACATCTGAAAGGAGATGGTCCAGAAATGTATGGACCTTGGGCCATAGTGCTGTACAGTACATGAAATATAGTTTGTGGAATTGGCTTTCTATTTCCATATTAATTACTGTTATGCGTTGCTTATTAACTTTATACAAAAATAAATATCAAGCCAAAAACAGCAATACTACAAGTAATATGGCGACAATATCTGACCATAATGTTTTGGAATTGCAGCATGTCAAACATTTTCGTTCTTTAACTGAAATCATGAAATATAAATATAATAATAAAAGTGACGCTTTTAACAAGGTATATCATCTTTTGACAACTTATGGACTATAGTATCAACAGATAAATATATAGAAAACAATTATAATTAGTAGCAGGTTTTTAAAAATAAGACATATATTCAAGTTAAAGATAATGGGTTTGCGCATTTTTTAACGAAATGACAATTAGGCATCATGGAGGACAGATTATCGAAGAAAATATTGCTTCTGTACTAAAATAATCACATTTTTGTAGAAATTCAACCTGTAAGGGGCTACACAGAATGGGGCGGAATGGCAGAAGGTTTTTTTTTCACCAAATTATATTCAAAGTTATCTGGTAGGAAACTACATAAATTCCAATGTTTTAAAATTAATCCATGGCTTTGGTAGGCATTTCTTGACATGGTATTAGAAGATCACCCGGCATGCTGAAGGACGCCATAACACGTCGTGGGGTGAGGCAGTCTAACCGGGATACATGCATACCAAATTAATACCAAATCTCCATCTACTATTTTAAAACTTTCAAGACAACAACACTCCTTCAAACGCATCTTATGATTGTTAGTGGCAGTACTTCCATAGAAGCCGAAAAGCCAGACATGCCCTACATAAATACAAACTATTACATTCGATACAACAGTCATTTATTAGAAAACATCTAACATTTTAAATTTTTGAATTTACCGCGCCGCGTAACGTTATAAATGCAATGAAAAATTACGGATGCATATTCACAAGCAATCTATATTAATTGTTTTGATCCTAATATTTGGTTGTGTGGCAGGTTTGCCGACGTAAATTAATTTTCTTCGTTCTTAGTAACTTTTTGTTTTAAAATCAATATTAAACGTTAAAATATATTCGGCTTGCCCTAGGGCAAGTGGCGTGCCTAGCTAGGGTTTTGGACTAGTCCCAAACCCTAGGCACGCCACTGATGAATGTCATCAGAAAATCATCTGAAATGTGTATCAGGTAGCAGGTGCTGCCAATGCATACTTCGACGTGACACGGCATGCCGCGGCGGGTCGAAATATTTATTTTTTCATTTTCTTGTAAATATGCTTTCAGCTAGCAGCATTCATTCTCCAACAGGGCACAGTAGACTTATCAACAATATTAAGACCATTATCTACGTTAGAAAACACCAGTCTCTTGCTAGAAGCTCTTACTGTGATACCTGAAGAAGTAAGTACTCAGATTAGAAGAAATTACATTAAAATAGACTATGATTGTTATTTTATTTTTCCATTTTTATTTTCATTTTTAGTATAACAGCATGACAATGGGTTCGTCACTGCGAGCTAAAAATCGCGCAATGCTGCAGCAAGCATGTCCAGCCGTTTTAGATGACATGCTGGGATACTTACAATCAGTATATAAGTAAGTCATTCATCTTATTTAATGTTATGAAAAATGTAACTACTACACTACTTGTTTGCTTTCTTTAATTATTGTATTACATACGGAAATTATTAAACACAAATATTTAAAGTTTGTAAGATTAATCTTAAGAAGGCAGTATGTCACAAGAAATTTTATTATATTACATATTATTGTAAACTTATTGCATTCCTAAAACCGCGGAAGTACTCGAATCACACCCACGCTTGCAGCAGAAAGAAAGAGTTTCTCGGTAGAAAGCTACCCTGGCACTGAGACGGTAACTAATGGAACGATTCAAGAGCATATCACGCCTTATAAAGATGTTATATTGCTATCCTGTGTAAGTAGATGCATTCATCTACAGTTCAGTCTAACTCATAGCACAATGGCTCATCCATTTTTATGACTAATATTTTTAATAGTCACAAGATGGATGTAAGTTGCTTCCATCGAGTCACCGGTGATTCTTGAGGGGGGCTTAGGAATGGCTCTAATTCAGCAATGGACTCCCTGAATGAAAAGATGATGATATAGGTTGTGAGTGTGTGTGTGTGGCCGCGCAGTGAGTTCACGGAGGCGCCGGCGGAGGAGCTGGTGCAGGCGTGGACGGCGGCGGCCACGTGCGCGAGCAGCTGGCTCACGCTGGGCGGCGACGACTCGCCCGACAACATCCTGCCGCTGCCCGACCGCATGCCGCTGTGCCGCGCGCTGCTCATCGCCGTGCATGTGCTATACACGTTAGTAGTTAGTACGTTGTTGCATACGCTCTACCTTTTCACTCATATAGCGGACTGGAATTAAACTAATAGGCAAACATGGTATATCTAAATTGCTATGTGGAGATGTGTGACAGACATTTATTTAAAATACAATGGAGATAGCGACTTAAAATAATACCATTTCTTTTTTCAAAATCGATAAATATTATAACAAAAATTTATCAATATTAATATTTTCTATAAGATCGTTCTGCTTGGTTGAATATATCAACAAAATACTGTATCTAAAAAGCTGAAAGGGGAATATGTCTAAGGGCTAGCGCGCACGGGTTACTTTTGTCAGAGTGACATAAAAGTTTTTGTCACTGTCACAACTCACAAGTCAAAAGTTACTCGTGCGCGCTAGCCCTAACAAGGCACCAAAACTGTAGGAAAAACGATTTTAGTTTAGAAATATAACACCAATTAACCAATAACTGTCATCGAAATATTTATATACAGTAAGGAGCTGCCGATTTAAACATTTAAATTAACTAAAATCTATTAGAGTGCATTCTAAAAACCATATTTTGCCATCATTTAAAAAAATCTTTTAATTTTGCGAACACGCAATGCATTAACAATCATCGGCGAATACAATTAGAGTCTGTACGTAAAGTTCCAATGCGGTCCTCAGGTGGAACGAGGCGGTGAGCGACAGCGCGTTGGACGCGTGCGAGGCGTGCCTGGCGGGCGTGCGCGCGGCGGGCGGCGGCGCGGACGCGGCGCGCTACTCGCACGCGGCGCTGCAGCTGCTGGCGCACGTGGCCGACCTCGCCGCGCCTATCATGCAGCGCGACAACGTGCCCAACTCCATCAACGAGGTATCAACTCTACATTACCATTCAATCTAGCCAAACAGTCGAACGCCGAGATCGACTGCTCATGTCCCGTGCTCTGGTTAACCAGGTTAGATAAACTATGTCGAGTTCCCCAATCCTTACTACTAAAGTGGTACTAGGCTAGCTTGGTGGACTAAGGCCTGTATTATTACAATCAGATGATTCACAAAACTATGAATAATATACATACTAAGGTGATATAGACAAAGTTGTTGATATAGCTAACCAAAATTCCAAACGTTGTGTGTCAGGAAGTGGTATCGGCGCTCGTGACGTGCTGCGTGGCGCTGGGCGAGACGCACTCGCGCGCGCTGGTGGCGGCGGCGCAGGCGGGCGCGGGCGAGGAGCAGCGCGGCGCGCGCCAGCTGCTGCAGCTGCTGCTGGCCGCGCAGGCCGCGCCCGGACACTACCCGCTGCACGAGACCAGGTCCAACCTCGTGTTCGGCTTCTGGTACACATTGCAGGTGATCACGCACTCTAACCCATCACTAAATTTATCGTTAATGGCTATTTCTTTCTTGTCAAAGTTAAATCACTATGAATACTTTCTAAACTTTAAAGGTGATCCGGCTCGAAGGACCATTACATTTACGAACAATTATACGTCCAGCTTATTTGTGTTTTTATTAATAGAAATACAGCTATAACTTAATATGTATACATATATACATATTAGAAATCGAAAATGCACTGAATCACTTAAATTATTTTGCACAACTTGTGTCGAACACTACCTGTCCATTTACCCCTGCCACGTAATCAACCTTAAAGTCACTTATTATGTACCCAGGACGAAGTGCTGAACTTCATCGACAGCAACCAGGACATCCACCCGGTGTGGAAGGACGTGTTCTCGCAGCTGCTCGTGATCCTGGTGAGCAAGTCGGAGGCGCCCGCCGACTCCGCCTTGTCGCGGGACGACCTCGAGCTGCTCCGGTGTTACCGACAGGACATCGCCGACACTGTGGTCAGTTGCACCAGATGTTATACAAATACACAGCCTGTACTAATTATGTGTAAAATTGAATCGATTGAGATAAAGTGCGTAGTGTAAAGGTGCATCCACACTGCAGTAACTTTTTGTGGGCAATGCTTTAACATCTGATACCAAAAACTTGTTTTTTGTTAGTATATATTGGCATAATGTTATGTTAATGTTTTCTTGTGTTTGAAAAACATTTAACATGTAACATTGAGAAAATACATATGCTGTACGACTTGTCTTGCTGTAGTTGTTGAATTTTGCTCTTTGTTAGGTTCTGCATTGGCGGTATGGACGCGATGAGTACCATTCAACAAATACTGAAAATTTGCTACGAAAGTTAAGATCACTAACAGATGTTAATTTTTGTATGGAAGAAATCGATTTCTATTTTTTAACCATGGCGTATCTTGTCTATACAGAGAGTTTTAGAGCGTACTGTAAATTGAAAAAGGCATAAAATGAATTAAAATTTGTAACTGTACCAAAAAGTTATCACCATGAAGAAAAAAATAGAGTAAATTTGATTTGAGTAAAACTCTAGGCAAATGAATGCGAGGGTACGCGTTTGTGTGTCAGATGTACTGTTTCGGCGTGCTGGGCGAGTGGTGCTGGTCGAGCGTGGAGGCGGCGCTGGCGGCGGCGGCGGCGGCGGGCAGCGAAGCGCGGCGCGAGGCGGCGCTGCACGTGGGCGCCGCACTGGCCGACGCCGCGCCGCCGCAGCACGCGCCGCGCGCGCTGCTGGCGCTGCTGGACCACGCCGTGCACACCGTCGACACCGCGCACAACGCCAACATACTCAACACCGCGCTCGAATGCCTCGGTTACCTATATGCTTTATATTAAACTCTATCATTTCAACAATATTGTTTTCTATCTTATGGTCGTAGTAGTGAACTTCGGAAACAAAATAATAACAATATAATCCAATCACGATTTATTTATTCATTTTTTGGTGCAAAATAATCCATGTATTATTTCCGTCTTCTTTTTATTGTATAAACATATTGAAATGTCACAATAAATAGTCACCAGTAAATAGATATAATGACTGATTTGTAATAAATATTGAGAAGGTAACAAGGCGCGTGTGTGTGCAGGCGGGTACGCGTCGTGGCTGAGCTCGGTGCAGAGCGCGCGCGCGGATGCGCTGAGTCGCGAGTGCGTGCGCGCGGCGGGCGCGGCGCTGCAGCGGGCGCCCACCGCCGCCGCGCTGGCGCTGCGCAAGCTGTGCGCCGACTGCAGCGCGCCCGCCGCAGACCTCGTCGCCGACATCGTGCACGCCGCACAGGTACTAGCTGCCGCCTGTACGAGCTCTCTTACATTGCCCTACTTACCCTTTTTGATACGAATCCAGAAACTTGTCAAAAGTTACATCCAGTTACTAGGTAGCAACCGTGCCGGTAGTAGCTAGATGCGGGCCGTTTCCAACAGATTTTTATGAAAGTCCTTGGAGAAGGTCTATACGTTTATTCACTAGTAGACTTCCTGTAGTGAAAGAGGAAAAGAAACGTCAAAAAATGTTCCGCTAGGCCTGTGGCCATCTCCGGAAATTTTGTAAACAGATGTGTACTGTGTTGCAGAGCAGCTGCGTGCGGCGCGACGCGTGGGTGCGGCGACAGGTGGCGGGCGCGGCGGGGGCGGCGCTGGCGGCCGCGCCCCTCGAGGCCGCCGCGCCGCTGCTGGAGGCCTTCGCCGCCACACTCAGGGAAGACCTTTCCCCGCAGGTAAGGAAATATGTATTTGTTACAAAATTAATTTTGTATTTTTTATTGACCAAATTGCGGCGGGTTAGGGCCGCCCGCAGATAGGGGTAGGTAGCAAATAATAAGGCAGGGTGTTTACGTGGTTCGAGCTTTAATATTTCGCATCACCGTCTTACACACGGCACTGTTGCTGGTGGTATGCAACTTGAGTCATTGGCCTTCTGTGAACACTGATCCGGGTCTTCGGCACGTGGCGGAACCCGGCGACAGCTCGCCGGCAAAGTTAGCTGCCATGTGGACACGGTGAGCAGGTCAGCGGCGCGGAGCAGGCTCGGTCGCAGCACGGGGCAGGAAGCGGTGCGGAGCAGAACCTGGTAGCAAGCCAGCGCACGGAGTCAGCACTCCGTGCCGTAAGCAATAGGAGAACCTGGAATCAGTATCCAAGAAATCGAAATGCAAACTAGGTTTGTATTCCGTGCCAGCGACTCGTGATAGCTCACAAAGCCCGGCGGAAAGAATAAACTGAGAAAACAAGCGGTTAGCAATTGTAACACTCACCTCAGCGGGTACAGCAAACACGCGTGGTAGCACGCAGTTTATGATTGCAGAAGAAGAAAAAGAGGTGGTATAAGAGGTACCATCAGGTGACATGTTTGCACATTTGCAGGATCTATAGAATAAAAAAAAACATTAATTATTATTTTTCACATAAATTCGATTTAATAAACCGGGTATATCAAGACCGCGACCGAAAACGAACGACCAACTAAAATTTTTGCAAACACAGCAACGGATTTTTTTTTACTGTATTTTAAAAATCATCGTATTTGGGGGGTAAATACCTAGTTTTTGCAAAAATAGTAATTTAAACCCTTACGTAACATTGCGTGTTTAAAAATAAAGCGGTGTACTTAATAATTTTAGAAAAACTATGTATTTATCACTCAAATACGAAGATAAGTAAAAAATGTCAAAAAAAAACATTGTGAAATTTTTACTTGAATTGTGTTTGATATCACTAATACTACCACCTGGCTTCGTTTTCGGTCGCGGTCTTGATATACCCTGTATAATCATATGAAAATCGATAGTTGTGGGGTGCATTAGCATACTGAGTAGATTGTGTAAAGATATCCATGAGATAGTAGTATGATGTGTGCAGTATATTGGTTTTAATGTTTATAGGTTTTTATACCGTATTTACTGGCCGATTAGTTTTTAATACGCTTTTATTAGCTTCAGACGTATGTATGTTAGTATGTAACGGAATCTTTGAACATGATTTTGACCCCCTTCAAAACGTCGGATTAACTCGAAATTTGGCATTCTTATTAAGGACGACAAATCAATATTTTAAACTAAAAAATGAAAAATAAATAATAGTTTAAAAATACTAAAAAAATACGATTTTATAGAAAATCCAACTAAAAATAAATATAATAAAATTGAATTTAAAATAGTGTAAGAAAAAATGATTTTAATGTAAAAAATAGCGTGGGGTGCTTTTCAGGATATTATCAAAATAACCCTATAACAAACATATCTGTTCATAAAATATTTAGAACTATTGATACCATGCACCCCACGCTATTTTTTACAATAAAATCATTTTTCCTCGATTTTTAATTCAAATGTATTAAAATTTATTTCCTACTTTTTAGTTGGATTTTCTATAAAAGCGTATTTTTTTATTTTTTTTAAACTATTATATAAGACGACGGAATGTCAGTTCTGTTTTAAAGATTGAGAAATGAATAGGTGTTTCCGTGACATGCATACATTACGATGTGTATAGTGTAGCGTGTGGTGTGGTGTGCAGGCGCTGGAGGCGCGCGTGGTGTGTGGGTCGGCGGAGTGCGCGGCGGCGCTGCTGGGCGCGCTGTCCCCGCGGCCGCAGCTGGCGGCGCAGCTGTTCCGCGCGCTGGCGCCCGCGCTGCCCGCACTCGCGCAGCACCAGCCGCTCGTCGAGGTACCCGCTCCTGCTGCACTCTACTATTACACTTACACTACTTATTCATAACATAGAGGGAGCGCTGGTACTTCAAACACATACATAAAAGTGGTGGTGCCGAGCCACCTTTTTCTGCCCCCCCCCCCCCCCCTATTGGCTGACATTTAGCATGTTGTCCAAAATACACGATTTATTAAAAAATAAAGTTTCAGCCTATTAAATTCCACTTGAATTCATTTTAGACGGTTATTAACTAAATATACTTTTGGTTACCAACGGAATTTATAGCATCTTTTTGTTAAATTATTAGTTCAATTTTCACTAATATAGGTGTCCTACCAACATAACGAACAAAAAAAATCAACGTTTTTAAGACGCAAATGTATGACAGCGCTCCGTCTATATTATAAATACTCAAAGCTATTTTATTACTTCTGGCGGTAGGATGTATGTTTCATCTATCCTCCCCGATAGTGTGTTTTTAAGCAAGTCCTATTCTAGTGAAAGAAGCAGTATCACTAATCTTAACTGTACTGCCAACATAACGTTCATTATTTTCTTAAGTTATGTAATGAAATTGATGTCTTTGTGACCACAAAAGCTGTAAAGTTTTCGATGACTTTGTTGGAAAGTTAAAATTGTAAAAATCCACCATAAAATCTATCAAAATTAGTTTTTTTTCAATGATGCCTTTGCCTTGATTTTACTGTTAAAAAATATAAATATTTAGGAGATACAAAGGCCTGAGCACCATAATGAACGTACAACTAAAATTGTATTTTTACAATTTCTATATTTTTTTATATTAACCTTGTTTTAATTGCCGGCAGCCCATGTTCAACATTCTGAAGCAGACGGTGTCGACGTTGATGGACGAGTGCCTGCAGATAATCACGGAGCTCACACAGCTGATAGTGGCCGGTTTCAACTGTTACCCGTGCGCGGCCGGCCTCGACGTCGTCAAACTAGTGCGTACATTATTCTAATTCATACAAAAGGCGGTAAAACTAGGTTATCAGGTCTACATATTGTGTCTGTTGTCCGTGTGTGCAGGTGGTGCTGGTGGTGGGCGGGTCGTGGGGCGGGGCCAGCGCGCTGCTGCACGCCACGGTGGGCGGCGCCGCGCGCGTGCTCGCCGCCGACCCCTTCGCGCGCCCCGACCTCACCGAGGGACTCTTCTGTCTGCTGCACGCGCTCACCAAGAAGAAACCGCAGTACATTGACTGGATTGACGACCTACTCTATGATCTCGTTGAATTAGGTTTGCATCTTTTTTTCATATATAAATACTTAAGTTTAGAACAGGGACAGAAAACCGCTATACATTAGTACCGTTATCGACGAATTTAGGTAACTGTTATGACGGTAACCAATACAAATTATAAAGGTTACCCTTAAATAAGATTACCGATTTAATACCGGTAACCGGTGACTGCCTCGGTGGCGTAGTTGTACTACAGTACGACTACAAAGCTGAGGTCTCGGGTTCGAATCCCGAGTCGGGCAAAGTGATATTGGGTTTTTCTATTCATTATCAGCCCGGAGTCAGGAATTTGTGCTCGATATGGCGATAGGCTCGCCCCCTATCACATGGGACGGAACATACAAGGCGTAATGTGGGTGTCCTGGTGGAGCCTCTGCCTACCCCTTCTGGGATAAAGGCGTGAGTTTATGTATGTATGTATGTAACCGGTAACCGGTGAGTTCGTGATTGGTCGGCGTGCGGCGGTACAAACACATACAACACTGCCCGCGCTTTGACTTATGCCGACAGCACGTGTATTAAAGAGGTAATGCTTATTTCGGCTACCGGTATGATACCGATATAACCGGTAAATTTAATAATAATTAGTAGATAACGGTTACCTTTTAAAATACAGGTTTTTTTTTCGGTTATAACCAAAAAATACCGGTATTTTCGGTACCGGTTTCGAGCCTGGTTTTAAAATATCTTTGGTCATAATTGCTTTTTTACGTGAATCAGTCTGCGTTGATTTATTTAGAATTTGCAATAATGTTTTTATGATTGGAGTGTTAATAGATGTTTGTATACATGTTTGTAATGTGCGCGAGTGCAGGCGTGTCGTGCGTGCGCATGTGGGAGGTGGGCAGCGCGCGCGGCGCGTGCATGTGGCTGTCGGCGCTGGCGGCGCGCCGGCCCGCCGCGCTGCTGCCGCACGCGCCCGCGCTCACCATGCACGCGCTGCGCTGCATCGGTAACGCGCTCTAACATTTTAAACATATTAAACACTTCACTCATTTATTTTCAACTGCTACTCTTCAGTTTCGGATATTTTGTTTTAAAATTAATCCATTAGGTACATTTAATAATTATGCCCGACATTGTTACATATTTACAATTAGTTGATGAATTACATATGTTAATCATAATAATCATACACCCTTGTTTGCTTATTATGGCGATATTTACCAATTTATCACTTTACTTTACTCGAGTACTCGAGCCGGGACCACTATGTCATTGTTAACAGTTGGATGTTGTAAATTGTAATGTAGGTGGAGTGACACCACGTAACCAAATCGAACCGCTAGCGGAACTGTTGCTGGCGATGAACCGCGCGCCGTGGAGCGAGGAGCTGGGCGGTGTGGGTGGTGCGGGGGGTGTGTCGCGGGGTGCCGGGGAGGCGGGGCTGGCGGGGTGGCTGCGGCAGGCGCTGGCCGTGCAGGGCTTCCCCACCAAGCACGCCACCGACGCGCACAAACACAAGTTCATCGCCGCCGTCATCAAGTCAGTACCGCTCACTATTCCTTCGATCAATATTATCTATACATATTATTATTATTATTATCTATACATTTAATAAGAATGTAAATGGTCGATGTCTGTACATGGAAGATATTTAAGAAATTTTAACATGAGGGCCGGGGTCTTTATAACAGCAACAAAAGCCAAAACTTTTCTTTTTAGAATATTTGTCTGTCTGTCTGTATGTTTGCTTGCGCATCACGCAAAAACTACTGCACGAAATGAGATGCAGTTTTCACAGTTATATTGGTGCAGGGCCAACTTGAAAACTGGTATATATTTCATTTACATATAGGGTGTTTCTTTTTATTTACTTGCGCATTACGCAAAATCTACCGCACGAAATGTGATGCGGTTTTCACAGTTATATTGGTGCAGGTCCAACTTGAAAACTGGTATATATTTCATTTACATAAAGGGTGTTTGTTTTTATTTAGTTGCACATTACCCTAAAATTACCACACGAAATGAGATGCGGTTTTCACAGTTATATAGGTGCAAGTCCAACTTACAAACTGGTATATGTCTTATTTACGTACAGGGTGTTTCTTTGTATTAGCTTGCACATCACGCAAAAACTACGACACGAAATGAGATACGGTTTTCACCGTTATATTGTTGCAGACTCGACTTAATATTTGGTATAAGTTTCGTTTACATACAGGTGGTTTCTTTTTATTATACCCATAGAAAATAAAGGGAAATTGATTTAGAAACCTCTGGTAATATCAAACTGTTGTCTGCTGCAATTGTAAAGTTAATTTGACGTTGGTAGAATTACATACAGGTTGTTTCTTTTTTATTAATACATAGTAAACGCAATGAGACTAGATCTTTGGGTTATGTAGTGAAAACTGCCCTCCGAACCGGGTGGTAGTTAAAAAAATTACTGACTCTAAATTATGTATAACATTTTATGGATTCAATAAATTATTTTTAATTCATTTCATTGTAAAAATAATTTTATTTTCTTAAAATCAACACTTTCCTTTAGTTTGCCGTAAACCATTAATTTCTGAATTTGATCCTTATTTGTGACACTATTGAATGGTGTAATAATACAGGTACTTTTTTTTTCAAAATTAAAGGGTTCGAATCTTAGCGAGGACTATATTTCTTTTCTAAAATTAAAAAAACTACAAATAAAGTTAATCACGCAGACAAAGTTTGCGGGCAGAAGCTAGTACTAAATACAAAATCGGAAACAAAATCACAATTCACATGCCTAAAGTGCCCGAGGTTTCTTATACTCATGTATTTCGAAATACGAGATGTAAAAAACAGTTTTGCCAGTGGTTAGGCCAGGGTGGAAAATGGAAACACAAGATTTAGTGAGTCTCACTGTGACCCTGTATGAGACTGTTTATTTGTCTGTACAAATGATGCTTATGTATTAAGGTGATACGTGCATACGTGATATTATCTAAATCATTTGATATTGTCATTTTGCTAAATCAGATCTGTTAACGTGCGTGCGTGAAGTTATGTGCTGCCACACAGTCTTAAAATATAAACGACTTCAGGTAACAATAAAAATGCATCTACTTATGTATCACTAACTTCAATTTTAATAATTTGAAATTTTATTTCAATATAATTGAGAAAAAAATATAGCAATTATATTATATACTTAGCCAGATTGCCTATTATATTATATACTTTACCTTAATGATAATAAGTGGCTGACATAACATGGAAGTAGTCACATAAAGTCTCTGCAGTCTCTCTGTATAAATGCAGTGTTGTGACTGGTTGAAAGGACATTGTAGCCACAGTCACTACTGGACATATTGACACTTAACATCTTATGTCTTATTACAGCCTCCGTGGCGCATTTGGTTAGACGCCGCCTGTGAGACGTGAGGCCGCGGGTTCGATCCCCGCACCGAAACAAATATTTGTGTGATCTACAGGTATTTGTTTCGGGTCTGGGTGTTTGTGAGACCGAAAAGTCTCTCGTAGTTTCTGATACCCACGACACAAGACTCGATCTTAGTGTGGGGTCAGGACTATATGTGACTGTTGGGTGTATTTATTATTTATTTATTTATTTATTATGTCTCATAAACGAATTTCATTTCATTTCATGTCTCAGGATGGCGAGCGCAGTGGAATGCCAAGTAATGCTTTGTAATTCATGGATTTGTTTGATTTTCTACTGTTCATGAGCGGTCGTATCGCTTATCGTCAGGCGAATGGCATGCTCATCTCGCCATTCATCGCAAACAAAAATCTACCCAGGCGACCTCTCACATATGGGAGTTAAATCTGATATAATTACATTTTCCTATTGTGATTGATGAGGTAGTTTTACACACACGTACATAACACATAACATATTTCATTTTATTTATCGCAGAGAAAAAAGCAGCAAACGTCGATTACTGGAGACAGTGCAAGAGTTCTCGCTGGCGTGTCGCGGCCTCATCGGCACGGAGTACGCGAGGCAGACGCTCGGCTCCAAACAACTCGTCACCTAAACATCGCTGCACTGATGCTTCCACTCGCGGACAACTTCGGCACAAAGCTCTGGCAACATTTGCCAATAAACTGTTTTATATTGTAGCCGCGACAATTCATTCAGTTACAATCAGTTCCTTCCTGATCTGTCTTCCTTTAGTAGTGACTCGTTTCTATCATTATATTTGATAAATCAATAATCGATGGAGGTATTTTTAATAGTTGTAGTTTAATGACACAATTTTTGTTAATATTCTTGTAGATATAAGTGATCATTGCACTATTTATTGACAATAATAATTTATGTCTTAGATTTAAGTTGTTTTTACGGGCAATTATATTGTTCACAAGACAGGAAATAATTAACAGCAGTTAATAATAAAGGATATTACCTAACAGCCTTTGTAGGCTTTAACTCGCTTGACTTTTCAGACTCGTGAGTTTGCCTTGATAGATTGAGTCATGAAGTATGAACTTCAATTGATGACATGGGGTACATTCGGAATATTTTCGGACACGTCTTTCCGGAATACGCGTAACAGAATTATGTTGTGTTTGACTTGTAATAATGACAGAGAGAGAGTGAGAGGATGAGATATAATTATTATATCTGCTCTATCACAAAGAAACAAAGATGTACTGGGTGGATTGTCGCATTAATCATTTTACCTACACTAGTTATTGCTCGTGAACTAATGTTGTTAAGTAGCCCGTGATTTCAGCAGTGATTGGAATTTAGAAATGTTTTATTAGTGATATGTATGTCAGACAAGTCGTTTAAATTTAAAGCAATATTAGTGTATATAAAGATGTGATACCATTGTATATACTGTGACCATTTATTATTAAGTACTTTATGTGAAATAAAAGGAATCGATTAAATTCGCACTATTTTTATTTTGACACTTAGTAAACATTTAGAATAGTCAAGATAAATACATGTCGAAGGTGCATTGTAAAATCCGCTGTATTATATGACAGCGCCTGAACGTTAGGGCGACGCATTACAAAACAGCGACGTTTTACAATCTGATGCGCTGTTATATAAAACAGCAGATTATACAATCGGCCTTCGACATATACATTCAAAAGTAATAACAAAAACTGCTTTCTTAAAAATTAACACCACACCTTATGGTGCGCCACGCATGTTGTCATAACATCAGAACTTTTAGTTACCTGCAAACTTGCACCATAAAGTTACATTCCTTATCCCTAAACAGTCATTGATCAACGATGAGTATATCTAATTGAAGCAGATTGCACATTCATATGGCTTGATGGCCGAAGAGTTGAGTTTCCTACGCAGCGGGTGACATGACTAAATTAACATCGACAAAAACATCAATTTACCAATTCTATGGATATAACCAATGGACATTAGTTAAGAAACACTTAAAACATTTTCCTTACATTCAAAGCAGAAAACGTTTTGCATCGTCCGATCGAAAATATAGTAATCTAACACTATTAATGTATGACAACACTGAAACCACAATCATCTATATTTCCTATCGCATTATGATTATTTAAAGTTTATAAATCTTCACATAAACAACAGTGACACAAGGTTTGTAACTTAAAATCTTGATTTTTTTCCATGATACTTTTAAAAAATATAATGATTGTAACAAAATATATATATCAATTTTTAACAGTAAACAAAACTTGTAATGACTAGTTTTCTAGATAATGACTGTTACAACATCTTAAGTATTTCAATTAACATTCATATTCTACAACAGACAACATTTAATTAAAATTCATCAATGTTTATATTAAAATGACGAGTGAACGAACATGAATGTTAAATCTGACATGAAGCAATGTGTTTGTTTTCGAAAACTTATAGGGTAATATTGTTGAATGACATGGTTAATTAAATGTACTGCTAAATGATGTGTAAATAGGATCTAAATATATTCGTAATTTTTAAATCCATTCACATTCTATGAATATAATACTTAATTTTATGCGCTTGCACTAGACAGAACATTTGTGAAGGTTTTTTTACGATACACAAGGAGAAACACTGAGACAGAATACGATATTTAAAACATTTGCCGCCATTACTGTACGCCCGCTGCATTCCGATGGGTTCATTTAACAGTTTATCAGACAAAACCATCATTATTTCAACCATATTAGAGTTTAGAACTGGCAATCTAGTCCTGATGAGAGAAGCCGAGGTCCACGTCCGTGGCGGTGAGTCGCCGGCGCCGGCAGCGGCGGCCGCGAGTTTACGCATCGCCCATGAACGCATTCCAACGCCTCCTGATTCTACGTCGCGACCTCATCGTTTGAGAGGCGCGACATCTCACCAGTTCCGCCGTGAAAGTTAATCAGGAATCTATATCCTCGTTCGTGTCCACAGGCTGGATGCATTTCTTGACTTCGACGCTGAAGTCCAAGAGTTTCTCCGACTCGCTGTTCCGGTTATTGAAGCGCAGGAAGTTGATCGTCTGGTCCAGCGTCAGGCTGAAGCAGTCGTGGCGACTCATGTTGAGAGAGCCGACGTCCAGGTCGCTGTGCGTCAGCCGCGTGTAGTTGATGCGCCGCGCGTTGTGATGCCCATCCACAGTCACCTGCAAACAAACTCATGCATTGAACTCTAAAATTATATAGCAAAATAATCTTAAAAATAACAATTAACTGAACACACCTCATACATATAGTTGACAGCGTTGCACTTGGGTCCTATGTACGCCACAAACACGATTACTCCCCAGGTGTGAACGTCGACATCCACGCGCAGGTGGAACAATTCGTCCAGAGTCATGATCAGCCAGTCGTCCGACAGATCAGCGTTGATCTTTACGGTGAAATTATGCAAGGATCCGATCTTCAACATAGATAGATGTTTGCTCTGAAACGGCCAAAACAGACTTAAGTACTCTGTATTAGAGTATTTATAATATAGAGGGAGCGCTGTCATACATTTGCATCTTTAAAAACGTCGATATTTTTTGTTGTCCGTAATGTTGGTAGCACTGCTTTAATAGTGAAAATTGAAATAATTATTTAATAAGAAATAGCTATCAATTCCGTTGGTACCTGAAATTATATTAAAGTTATTATCCGTCTAAAACGAGTAAATTTCTGCGTTATGTAAGTCCCCCAACCCGCACTAGGCCAGCGTGGTGGACAATATGGCCTAACCACTCTCAATCGATTCTCTCGATTGTAGAGTAGGCCCGTGCCCTGCAGTGGGACGTATATGGGCTGATATAGAAAACGAGTTTGAGTGGAATTCAATAGCCCTAAAATATTAATTTCGATTTTTCAAATAATTTGGTCCACGTTGGACACCGTGTCAAATGTCATCTGATAGGAGGGCAGAAAATGGTTGCCCGGCAACACCTTTTATTTCTACGTTTTTGAAGTACCAGCGTTCCCTCTATATTATACAGGGTATATCAAGACCGCGACCGAAAACTAAGCCAGGTGGTAGTTTTAGCGGTTACAGACACAATGCAACTAAAAATTTTGCAAAAATAGCGACGGTTTCTTTTTTACAGTATTTTAAAAATCATCGTGTTTGGGGGGCAAATACCTAGTTTTTGCAAAAGCGGTGTACGTCATAATTTTAGAAAAACTATGTATTTATCACTCAAGTACGACGATAAGTAAAGAATTACAAAAAAGTCAGTCAGCTCCACTAGAGCGGGCAACATATCTAGGATCCAAGTACTGTAGAAATTAACGAGGGGCGGTAATCGCTTACGAGTATGTGTGTGGTCAGTTCGATTGGCTGATGCATGCAATAAATATAATAGAGAGATGTGGGGCACCTGGAAGTGCGCGGCGAGCATGTCGCGCGCCAGCGGGTTGCGGTGCACGCAGGCGGGCGCGGGGCAGTAGTACTTGCGCGCGGCGCAGCTGGCCTCGTGCGGCGCGCGCCGCCGCAGCCGCACCTCGCGCCCGCAGCCGTGCCGGCACGGGTAGCGCAGCATCTCCGCCACCTGCGCCAAGCCCGCAGCCACGACACTACGCTCAACAGATCGGTTCACTCGACTACACAGTGAGACAGAGTGAAGCGGCAGTACGCACCCCCTCCATGGCGCGGTTGCGCACGGAGGAGAACACGGTGCGGCACACGGGGCAGGACGCGAGGCGCGCGCGGCAGCGCACGCACACCAGGTGTCCGCGCCGACACTGCGCGATGGGCGGCTCCATCCACTCCAGGCACACGGGGCACTCCAGCAGCCGCAGCAGGCACTGCACACACCGCGCTGCCGGTCACTACCCACACGAATTACGTAGCTTATACTCAGCTCACACACTTACTTGATTGAAATCCTTTATTGTGTAGGGCGGATTCATATCGATGGGACCTGAAAGTATAAAGTCGTTGAGTGACTGCGGTGTTCAAACTTAATGTGTAAATTGAATCATAGAATTCTAATCCTTACAATTTCTCCTCCTTTTCACGCCGTGAATTCCGAGAATAGCTTCTCTGGGCACGAGGACGTCTACGTTTTGGGATGTATCCTGACAGAAAATTATGAAAATTATCTATTTGTGATATGTGCTCATAAAGGATTTCATTTTTTTTAATCAAATTTTAAAGTTTGGTCATATTGCCGCCATATAAAATCCAAACAGCTAGTGTCATTACAAAAAACACCACACATCCAAAACTGTTCAAGCATTCCTACATCGCATTGAATTGAATTGGTGCATAAAAATTGGATATGCACAATCTATTCTTATATGAGACCGTCAACTCGGAAACGGTTTAAGACAATTTACATTCACCTATTCTAGGCTTACAATTTATTATTTATATGTTTCGGAGTGCCAAGTGATGGCACTTAAATCCAAGATCTGACTTAGTCCTTTTACCGCTGACGGCCTCATATATGATAGTATTACTTCGTCCAGTTCCTCAATAATAGTCAGTACTTCCTGAGTTTCGTCATCATTTTGCGTGTTTTCACTGGTGCCAGCATCTCGGTCGACAACGGTCACGTCGGCCGCATCCATTTCCACCACTTCTTCCTCCAAAGATATGGCGCCATCGGCAGTACTTTGGGCGATATCTAAAATTCGTTATTTATAAGTTGTGCTATTTGTTTTAAAAAATGTACTACATTAATACAATATATATATATATATATATATATATATATATCTATATAAGCCCATATACGTCCCACTGTAGGGCACGGGCCTACTCTACAATCGAGAGAATCGATTGAGAGTGATTAGGCCGTATAGTCCACCACGCTGGCCTAGTGCGGGTTGGCGTACCGTAGAAATTTTACATTAATACAAATTCTTTAAAAATAAATTGTATGTAGTTTCGTAGCAACTGTAATGCCTATGTTAAAACTGTACATACCTTCCACATTCTCACTGGTGTCTTCTTGCTCAACATTATTATCGTCCTCATTGTTATTATCAGCCGATGAAGTAGATGGGTGCGAGATTTCAATTTCTAAAACAATAAATATACTATTTTGATTATATTCAAATAAACTTAAGTATTGCCGGATGCCAAATACCCCGTTCCTCTTCCCATGCTTTTTCCTACCCGCTCTCCTCGCGATTTGATGGTCCCATAGATGTAGCATAAAACATAGATCGGCAATGTGAAAGAGATAGAATGATTTTAATCATACATTAAAGCGAGATGCATGATGCGACCATACGTTTACACGCATGGCGCACTTTAGCAACTTTGTGTGAAAATATATTGTCATTTAAGCGAACGACAAATTTCGCTTATTTTAAAGTAATTTTTATGTAATTTATTATGGTGAGATGTGCAGTGCCTGGATGTAATTGATTAGTGTTAAAACCCGAATAATCATAGTTTTTATAGTACCTATCACTTTTTTTTTCAATGTTGTTTAGTGGCAATATTGTAGAATTGTAAGACAAACCTTGTATGTATAACGGTAGAAAATAATGCCCTTATTTAAATGCACAGAAAACATCCATTGCCTATACAACACAATATCACATACGTGGATATATAATCATTTCAACCAACATTTGCTAAGTATTGATTGACAGTTTCATAAATAGATAAACTCACGCCTTTATCCCAGAAGGGGTAGGCAGAGGCGTCACCAGGACACCCACCACATTTCGCCTTGTATGTTCCGTCCCATGATGTGATAGGGGGCGAGCCTATCGCCATATCGGCACAAATTCCTGACTCCGGGCCGTTAATTAATAGAAAAACCCAATATCACTTTGCCCGACCTGGGATTCGAACCCGAGACCTCAGCTTTGTAGTCGTACCGTAGTACAACTTCGCCACCGAGGCAGTCGATCAATTTGGCAATTGACAGTTTCGATCAATAAGTTTATGTCGATAAAAATGGTCGATGACCATATAATGTATAATGAGGTTTCTCTTCATTTTATAATCTCGTAGTATAATATAATTTCTATAATAAGAGTTATTACTTCACTTTTTCACTATTTATATTTGCTAAATATTAATTAATATTTCGTGTGCGTGATTTACCATTTCTGAGCCGGTTTCCAATTAACTGTGCCACGGAGGCGGTCAATCTAATAAAACAATAGCACATTAGATTTTATTATAAGAAATGCGATACTTCTATGCACCATTTCCATTTTCAAAACCCAGAAACAAGACATTATTTATTTATCATATTTAGATATGATTTAAAATTCGAAGTTCTTATATTAAGAAACACAAAGGTAGGTGACGTGATCGTGAAAAGCTTCAGTTTATTTAAATCTCTCACTCCCTCCAGACAAAGGAAGGCCACTGCTAAACATAGGCCTCCGGCAAGGATCTCTACATCGATTTGTTGTAAGCGGTGATGCATCCAGCGACCTCCTGCCACCTTAACCAGGTCCTCCGACCACCTTGTACGCAGGCGTCCGACACTTCCAAGTATACTTCAAATCTCAATTGACATAAATAACTTTCCTAGTATACAGATAATAAAATGTGTTTATTATCTGATTGGTTTCTCAAGACACAGGCAACGCCTAATTTGAGAACCCTTGCAATATTCTTTTATGTAAAATTGTATTTTCATATAAAGATTTTTTCATTTTTCATTTTATTCTCAGTTTTATTAGATCTATATTTCCATTACAAAGTAAAAATATTTTTATTCAGTTAAACAGACCTATACAAAACTTAAATAAAATGATTCTCAAATATGACGATTTATCTTTATTTGTTTGTGTTTATGTATCTGTGTTGAAATAAACACAATGATTATGTTTCTGTTAAAATACAATTAAACGTCTCATAAATCTATATAATTTTATTTCATAGGTTGAGGCCGCTAGCTATATCGATATAATAGTATCGACAGTGCATGGCGCAGCATTATCTGTCCAGCACACATGCATACTTCATGCACACTATCATATTCTCGTTTTCGTTTCACTCAAAATGATACATTGCCGATCTGATACGGATGGATGGATGGTCCGATAACACATCCATGACCCAAGCGTTGTGAATGTGCATGGGACCATCCATAGATGTAGTATAAAATTCAGCAAACGAGCAAACAGACCTGTATGCACGTTTGCCGAATTTATGCAATAAAAAAAAATTGTATAAAATTAGTACCTTGGAATCCATTTTCATCCAGCATAAAAAAGATTATGCAACCTAATTTAATACTGAAAATTCATTAGGAATGTGGTGTTTCTAACATGCATTACAGTCTATCTAAACTAAGAAGTTCCATTTGACGTTTCATACTTTTAACGTAAATAACTTTGTGCAGACGTAACTCACACAATTTCAATAACACTTTCCGTAAATCCATTGAATTATGAAGCTATTCTTATTTTACCACAATATTTACAATCCATAATCACTAAATTTAAACTAAAATCCTTTAAATAAAGCAAAATAACCATTTTAAGCAACATTTTTTTTCTAGACGTCATTACAAAGTCACCTCGTTAGATCTTTTACCGGTAGAGTCGAGACTATTCAAACGCATTTGTATACGCATAATCGGTAAAAATATTTAAATAATCGAACAGTTTTAATCCAGTTGTTTTTAATTTTTAAAAATACTGAACTTTCAGCTAATAATAGGTATACTGTCAACGAACATACATCAATAAATAATGTAATAATAATATTAATATAAATTAATTTATTATTAATTAATAGATTTGTATATTACAATGGAAATGAAGGCAGTATTGTAGGATACGGCACACATAGCGAGGAGGTTCCTCACTTTGGAGTATATGTATTGTATTGTATGTATGTATCATGTGTTCATAAGCATGTGCGTGATGTGGACTGGACTCAAAAAGTGTCTGCACCCGGGCGAAGCCGGGCCGGGCCGCTAGTAATAGATAAATCACTCCTTTTGTTCCTAAATAGTAAAGTGACTTATGCAATTGTGGATGTCTCATTAGAATTAAAATGTTCATGAAAAAAAAAACTAAATGATGTAAACTGAAAATATAAACTGTAATCGATTAAGAAATACAAACAAATATAATCGATATCTCTAAATAATCGGATATTGTAAGAACCGATTTATTTGACAGTATCCCTATTTCACACTGTCAAATGGAACTTCTTAATTTAGATAGATAGTAATTACATAAATATTGCATGAACCAAGTGGTTACTACGAGCATTATTCGTAATGTACATAATTATAATACATATTATATAGTATAATGGCTAGACAAATAGGGTGGTTCAATAATTTTTGAAATTAGTTTTAAATTATCCTATATTACATAAACAGCACACTACATTAATATTTCCGGGAGATTTTACTGCAATATGATTATAACCAATGTTAAAAATTCCTAAACTGCGCCAAAAAGCAGTTTTTGGTAATGACACTAGTTTTATGAAAAGTGACGTCGCGCGCTTTTAAACTTAATAACCTCAATAAAACTGAGTAAATTGAATTTTACTGTTTTTTTCCTTTACCATTATTGAATGGTGTGCAAATGTTGTGTAGTGTTTGTTCACATTGTGAAATTTTGTTAGCTTGCTACTACTGCATTATGGAATCTATAGATAGAATCAATTTTGTTATGTGAAGGCATACTCTAATTACTTTTGACTATTATAGGAATGGGTCAGCTCCCGGGTCACATAGCGGGGTGGTACTACTGTATGGCAGAAAAACGATGTACAGCGATGGCTCTGCGTGTTTTGTTCGATGAATGAAAGTACCACAGGCCTAACATCCCTCTACATTCCTTTTTCTTAGTCTTTCTTCCATCCATTTTGATAAGACGGCTACGCAGCGACGATGCAAGTGTCGTAGATGCTCACGGGCGGCGGTAATCACTTACCTTCGGATGAGTCGTTGGTTCGCTATAAAAACCGGGCTATAGAATAGTGGAGGTGTACATACCGTCTTCGGAGTGTGCGTTTTCGTGGTGGTCGTGGTGTGGGTCGCGGCGGTCATGGTGTTGGTCGTGGTGTTGGTGGTGGTCGTGTTGGTCGTGGTGTTGGTCGTGGTATTGGTGGTGCGGCGCGTGGTGCGGCACGTGGTGCGCGTGGTCGGCGGGCGCGGCGTCCTCCGCGGGGAACATGACCGCGCCGCCCGCACCTGCCGGACAGCTATATGAACAGGACGTTGCGAGCAAGACGTATGCGCGAGCCACGCGGGCAATCGCTGCGCTCGGTCCGAAGCGTGGGAAGATCGCACGTGTGCGTATGATTTACACCTGCGTTCCATTTTTATAATATCTATTTTTATAAAATCAGGCTGTTTCAATTCGGTTATTTTATGTTATTTCAGCGTAAGAAAATCGTCGAGTGATGTATGTCATTACCTCCGTTAAACGGGTTGTTCAGAGAACGAACCCTCCTATATCCTGGATATACTCGATTTGATCTCGACTGCAAGTTGCTCACGCCGTACCCTGGCGGCGGTGGTGTGTATGTGGCATTTCTGACAGGATATGCATTGGCTGGAAATATTTTTAGTTAATATAACACTGTATGCTTAAAAAATATTTCATTTACATACAACTACTTATTGAACTGACGCTATACTTTAAGCTAACTTTTACATACGTATATAAACTCACGCCTTTTTCCCAGAAGGAGAAGGCAGAAGTGCTATCGGGACTCCTACGTATCGCCTTGTATACCTATTCCGTCCCACGACGTGATTAGGGGGCGAGCCTTTCGCCATACCGGGCAAAATTCTTGACAGAAATTTTATACAAAATTCTATTTATAATGAACAGAAATTTCCAATATCACTTTTCCCAACCCGGAATACGAATCCCAGACCTCAGCGTTGTAATCGTACAGTAGTACAACGGCATCACCGAGGAAGCCTAACTATTAAAAAATAAATTAAATATTTGTTTATTTAATAAAATGTTAAGTGGATTTGAATGTCGGCATTTGGAGTGCAGTGGGGGAAACGTCTTACTTCGATAAGCGGGCACGGCGTAGAAGGTGGTGTTGGGGCGCATGCGGGGGCGCGTGCTGAAGCCGCGGCCGAGGGAGCGCTTGATCGCGAGGATGCGCTGGATGTCCATGGCGGGCGTGGCGCGCGGCCGCTCCACCAGGTCGGGCGCGGGCGTGTGCTGCAGGGGGCTAGCCACGCAACATAAACATACAATCACTAAGCTATACAACTGTGTCTTGTTGTTTTAAGGATCTTCCTAACTAGTTTAAACGCACGCTTTTTTTAGAACAGGCTATTAGTCAAGAAAGGTTTGGTCTTACTTCTACGCGCTGGGCAGGCGGGTCGCCGGTAGGTGAGCACAGTTCCTACCAGAACACGCCCGTTTATGGCGACCTAATTTTATTTATCCTGAGGCCTGTCCGTAACGGACCAGGCGCAGCTGCCATGTTGTACAAATCCCAGGTCGCGGGTTCAAATCTCAGGGCACAGCGCTGACTTTTCGGAGTCATGTGTGTATTAAAACTCAATCACCACGAACTAGAACGGCGAAGGAAAACATCGTGAGGAAATCGGCATATCATAGCTATTTGTAAGAATTTGGTATGTGAAGTCAGCCAACCCGCGCTAGGCCAGCATAGTGGGTTAATGGCCTAACCGCTCTCAACCATACTTTCGATTGTAATGGAGGCCCTTGCCCCGCAGTAGGTCTTATAAGGACTGATAACGATACAGATTATTTATCGGCCCGGTATATTGGATATTCGTTGAAAACGAGCAAGTACTTACATATACAAATGATGTAAATGAGGCGTAAAATACAATTAGTTCGGTTAATTTTATTGAAACGATAGATAGGGATACCGCGTGGCATTGAACAGCGAGGTCCTGTGGTTGAGCAGCGACCAGAACATGTCCCTGTCTCGCCGGGCCTGCATCTGCGAGCGGCTGAGCACGCGCGGCGCCGGCGCCGGCGCCGACGATGGCCGCGGCTGCGGGGGCGGGGGCGGCTCGCCTGCCAGACACCAACACTATCATTCAGCGGTGAACGAAAATACTGAGACGAAACCTGCATTTGATACTTTATTTTGAGAATTATAAAGGCATAGAGACGTTCCCGGCCACACACCCACAAATGCAACTCCTGTTAGCTAGGATCAACGGTGTCACGCAAAGAATTAGAACCGAGCCAAGTTTATAAATGTAAATGATATCTGAAATGTATGCCCCTGTGATATTATAGGTACAAGAGAATTAGGTCCTCGCTCCACCAATCTTATTTAATCCGAATCGATGGCCAATACGATCTAAGTGCTTGTTCACGTTACCTCGCGGGCTAAGTCGCGGGCGCGATTGACGTGTTCACGTTGACGACCACGCGTTTGCGCGAGTGTGACATGTTGTCAGAGATTGAAAACATGGACGACGATCTTTTATTTTTAATCGAAAATTCATACCTAAAGTGAGATGTGATAAATATTAGAATTGGTGTGCAAGAATTGCTTTGCAGTCGTACCGTAGCACAACTACGCCGCCGAGGCAGTCTGAATTTCATACTTTGTATAGTAATTTGAGAGAACATCCTTCAATATTTTTCGGATATACCAGGATGACTGTCAACTGTTTTGACTACATCTTGGATTCAATAAGGAGTAAGATTTCAGAAGAAACACATATTTTTATAAATGTATAAAAACCGAAGAAATACTGTTTTTAACCATAAGGTGATTTTAAAAAATCGTAGTTTATATACGTAGTTAAATTCAAGTGCAAACAATGTTCCTCCTCATTATTAATGTAATCAGTTCATTAATTTTCGAGCGACAAGTTCAAACTGGTTGAACTTACCTGACGTCGCGAGTAAATCGCGAGCTCCGCCGCTAGTTCAACGTGAACACACACAAGCAACTAAAGCGCGGGCGCGCCGCGCGCAATTGTCGCGAGCTTGCCCGCTACTTACATCGCACGAGCGTTTCCAAGGTGAACACTTGTATGACATCCCATATGTTTGATATTTCGTGACCACGCCCGCGATCGCGCCCGCGAGTTAACGTGAACAAGCACTAAGTATGCTAGACAATTTGTAACGCAGTACGCTCCCCTTCTGGTACTTCAGCTTTCCAATCTGACACAGCTCCACGATTAGTCCCTCGAGTTGGAGGGGTTCACGTGCACCCCGCTTACTATGTTCGGACGCCCGTTTACTTATACGCTACATATTATGTAGCTTAACGACATCTGCTATTACTAAAGGAAAATAAACAGAACGGGCGACGTAATATAGGATGTGGAGGTAGATAGCCTCATCCCGAAATCATTTTTTATTAGAATGTTCGGACTTAAGTCACTCCACCGCATTAATATCACGAACATACATTCTACCACAACTGGATTACAAGTGCTTCTAATAAGTATATGAAATAGTTACCACTCGTTCCCGGCACCTCATCTACACTGTCTCTGGGTTCTGGTTGCTGCCTACGCACTGTGTTTTCTTCAGGATTTTCCTGCACTTGAACATCTTCATCATCTGCCACAAAAATGGGATTTTATATAAAAAAGTTTACGCAATATATAAATTAATATTTTCTAGATTGTTATCCTTGGACGGTGTAATATTAATATTTTTAACAAAGGATGCAAACGCCTATCAACACCCAGGAGTCGCGGGCAGCCGTAACGCAACGCCAATATTTAAAAAATGAGTAGGTATATATTTTTTTAAAGCTGATCTTTTCGAAAATACCGCGAAAAGTCCAGAGGTCGTGCAATTTGAGATATGTAACATACAAAAACAGACAACAAAACATTTGCGCAGGTGTGGTGCGGGCCCCGAATGCTTAGGTACTCGGTCCTATTGCACTGCTCTACACTCAGCTGTCGAACGCGGCGACGATCCGGCACTTGATTTGTCTCACTTTTTTACGATAATTGTAACAGCATTAAAATATGATAATTACAGTGTACATGTCGTTTGACTTATAAGTCATGCGGCTTATAAGCCCCACAAATGCCTGACTATGTATGAATATTCATATATTTACAACTGTTACCCAAGATGTGAGTTTTAGCCAAGGCATTAATCACTAGGTATTTATTTCTTGCATCAGCCTAATAAAACTATCCGCATAAAATAATGCGGATAAATAAATGAGAAAAAATGAAAAAAAAAAACGTGTGTATTCGTGTGTCTGCAATTCACACAAAGCAGAAATAAAACTTAAGGAAAGTGGCCTACTAGAGAATAAGATAAATATAGATTTTGAAAAAGCAGCACCAAAAAGAGACAAACTTATTCATAAATAGGACTTAAAGCCTACGAAAGAATGAAATATAAGTACACAGTGGTTCCTATAAACTTGGTGTCGTCTTTCTTTTTTTTTTTCAAAATTTTAGTCAATATCTAAGAAGTTCAAATTGGGGGCCCCAATTTTCAATTCGCACCATCAATTTAGATTAAACTAGCTTCTGCCCGCAAACTTCGTCAGCGTGATGAACTTTATTTGGTCCCGTCCCGTCCCGTCCCGTTATATCCCGCCCGTCCCGTCTCATTCTCACTCAAGGCATGTAATCCAGTCCCATCCCATCCCTTTGAGTATAAAAAGTAACAAATATATCAGAATTCCTTCCTCATCCCACGGGAACACTTAATTTTCGAGTTAAAAAGTAGCCTAAGTGTTAATCCAGGGTGTCAGCTACTTCCACACCAAATTTCATCGAAATCGTTAAGCGGTTTCCGAGTTCATCACGCACAACCGCACAGACAAACAGACAGACAAAAATTCTAAAAAAAATTGTTTTGGCTTCTGTTGATGTTATAAAGACCCCTCGCGTTAAAATTTCACAAATATCTTCCATGTACAGACATCGACCATTTACATTTTTATTAATGTATAGAAGAAGATACGGTGCGAAGGCAGATGTCGAATTTGAGAGCAATCGGAACGATAAGTACAAAGTTCAAAATGGCGGCCACAATACTTGTGGCCACTGGCCCTGTGTTTGCTGGTGGTAGGTCTCTCATATGTGAGAGGCCGCCTGGGTAGGTACCACCGCAATGTCTATTTCTCCCGCCAAACAGCAGTGTAGGACATTGTAGCTAGAGTAACTAGTGGACATAATGAGACTTAACATCTTATGTCTCAGGATGGCGAGCGTAGTGGAATGCCAAGCATTGCTTTGTGATTCATGGTGTTGTTTGGTTTTCTACTGTCCATGAGCGGTCGTATCGCTTACCATCAGACGACTGGCATGCTCTCATTCGCCATTCATCGCAATAAAAAAAAACAATTTTCAGAATTTAGATTATCGTTGCCAAGGGTCGTTCAGATATTGAATCTGGGAACAATCGGACCGATACCTAAAAAGTCCAAAATGGCGGCCATAATTTTCACTGTCAATTTAGATTACCGGGGCGCAGGGTCCCTCAAATATCGGGTTTGAAAGCAATTGGATCAATAACAAAAAAAAATGTGTGCTCGCACCTCTCTCTCTTGCCCCTACAGTAATATACGAAACGTAACTCTCTCTCTTGCTATCTTCACTAACTTATATCTCCCTTTCAACTTCCGTTCGTCTCGCCCGATCACAGTTTTCGTAACGCTTTCGTCACGCATCCACCAGCATATTCCCCAAGTCAAGCGAGCGTATAGAAGCCTTACTCCAAATATTTTCGCACATCTCAAAATGTGTGGATCCTCTTGTGTTAGTCATCTGATTGAGCCATCTTATTTTGATACATATGTCAACCACTTTTGTTGTAGATGATTGTACGGCTACAACTGTGTGCGCGCTCACTGCTCAAATTGTTAATGCCCTCTTTCCTTAAGGCTCTTATTTAGCCAGTAACTCTGTGTAATGTAACAAACAAAGGTTTATTCACTATTAACTGTTCAGCCAGTCTATGCCCACATTTATTTGATGGTCTTTAGCAAATCAATACAACAGAACATTTATATCTAGTTGAATATTAATATGTAAAACAAATATGTTTTCTCCCTACAAACACTACAAACTTCCCATTTCATCCAAGCCGTCTTGTTGCATTTTAATTCTACTACTTGCCTGCTGGCAATATATACATACTTACATTGCAATTTGAAACATAAGTAATACAATGAATTATTTACTGGTGTTTTTAAGTGTAGGTAATAAAATGACCACCACATAACTATTATATGTATATGATCGACACATATAATAAATTTGTAACCAATCAATATCTGTACAAAGAAGATAATTGAGAAAAACTAATATGTGAGGGACTATATTAACATAATAGAACCCAAAACAATTATTTTATGGATTTATGGCTGTTTGTCAGTGCATTTGTGTGTGATCTCAGAAACAACCTAACAGATTTTAACTGATCTTAACGGAAATTACAAATAATTGGCAAATAAATACAGGACTTAAATCTAAGTTGGTGAGTTGCTTCCACCACATTATAAATATTTGAAATTGAAACCATTAGGTATTTGAAGTTGGTTTTGTTGCAACAGGTATTCTACACCAGGCAAATATGAGCTGATGCAGAGATTAATAAAGTGTACCAACCATTAACAATTACTATATATACCAAAACATATTTTATTGGATATGGTAAATATTAAAATGCCTATTTATTATGAAAAGAGAAAATGTTTCACCATAATGATTTCTTTGCTCTTAATATATGTACTTCATTTAGATTACAATTGCTCTTAAACATAATTTACTTTTTATAATTGTCCATTGCAATATTCAGTATGGTGGGTTAAATGGATCAATACTTTAATTAGGTCACTGGGTCATGCTTAGAACATCACAAAGGAGTCCATTGGTCATCAATCATCATTGGTCAATCAGACCTAGATTTACTTTATATTATGATTATCAGTATGGCCTAGAACAGCGATTAGCTTATTTTAATCAATTATAATCATTAATAATTCGCTATAGAACACATCCTTACGATTTATCGTATAATTGTTTTGTTGGTCATCACTGGAAGAATCAGCAAATTCGCTGTCTTGCATAGCGGCGATGTGAAATTTAAGAATTATATCAACAAGTACACAGAAAGCGACGCGGATTTATAATATTGAAATTCGCATTTTCTCAGCGAAATTCCACACAGTCCTCGAAGTATTGTACTGCGCACTGCAGTAACGATTTTGCATCGCTATAGCGCATCCACCATTTATGTCACCGGTCATTAATGATTTTTCAATTCCTGATAGTAAGGAGAGATGTCATTAGTTCCTAACAAGTCTACACAGGTATTTTTTAGTTATTAAGTTATTTAGAACTTACTACGTACATACATTAATAAGTAGACTAGAGACGCAATTTCAGGTGTTTTTTAAGATTTTCTGCTATTTTTTACATAAATGTGCATTCCTTGATTGTTTAACATAAATCTTACTTCTAAGCGGTAAAGATGTTGATAAGAAAATACAAATATAAATAGAGAGACTCACTAATAAAATACACCCTCACCTGAGCTCCAAGGATAATCAGTTATGCCGAGAGATTTCTTCAAACTTTCTTTTCTATTACTCATTTTGATAATATTGAGAAACAAAACAGTTATGTTTCACTTCTTCAAAAATAACTTCGTTGCAATCACTTTTGGTTATATCATTATTTTATTTATAATGAATCTTAGAACTTTGCACAGAACTTTGCTTAGAACGCAAATACAAACCAATAAATACGAATCACAATACGAATCCTCAAAACCACCCCTCAGACCACAGATTACTTAGATCACTCCACAGACTAACTACCACAGACTAAAAAGTAAATAACAACCATAGAGGTAAAATACTTACAGGGCTGCGCACTCTGATCGAAAAAAACGAGCCGAGCGAGAAATGTTGACTAGAGGATTGTGTCCTGCTCTAATAGGGTGACCATAATAAATTTAAGACATACATAGACCCAACAGTCATACATGGCAGGACTCCACACTAAGATCATGTCTTGTGATTTGAGTATCAGAAACTACGGGAGACTTTTCGGTCTTGTAATATACTTCTCTTGCGTCTTAATTTACTAATTAAATTAAAATAAAATACTGTCTTGTAAATAATCTTGTAATTGGCGGGAAACAGGAAAGAGGAATGAACAACCAACATAAAAATTATAAAGTTAACTTTGAACCATAGAGTAAAATGTAAACTCTATTAAAACATACTAATAATTTCATGCATACACCACACCTCCCTCGTAAATCAATAACAATTTCAAAAACTAATTACCACAGGCCATCTCATATAAAATTACAAATTAACAAAGTTATAAAGCAAAATAAGTGTAAAAAATAAATAACATCCTAAGTACACCCATAAACAAACAAGTAAAGAAATATAATATTAATCAATGTCAAAACCATATCTTTTGACTGGTTTTACTATACGCTTGGAAGTCCTCACCGACGGGGGTTCTACACTCTGTATTTCACATGATGATTGACCATGTGAAACTCCTTGCCCACTTGCCTCTGGCGGAACAACAATGTCATGACTCGCACGCACACAACTCTCGTTAGAAATGTCAGATGGATCCGCGGCTGGAATAGGTAACACTCCTTGTACCGGTGATGGCCAATTCACATAAGTCCACCTTTTTTTGAGTTGATCTATATGCCTTTTTAACGTTGGACCGTTTTCCCTCCGTATAAGGTAATGTCGTGAACCCTCTTTAGCTTCAATTACACCCTCAAGCCACCTATTTCCTCCCGCATAATTACGGACCCAAACCTTATCTCCCACGCAAAATTCGCGGTTAGCCCCGCCTGCTTGATCGGCCTGTTTATTCTGCATCTCTTGAATTCGGTCTTCTATACGGCGTTCTCCTCGCAACAAATCTAATCTAGACCGCAAACTCCTGCGCTGTAGTAACATAGCTGGAGAAGCGCCTGTAGTACTATGTGCAACATTTCTGTACGCTAATAAATATGTTTGAAGAGCCGCATCTATATCACAACCGTCGCGCCATGATTTTTTTAGTGCTCGTTTACATAGTTTGACGGCTCCTTCGGCCGCTCCATTAGATGATGGATGGTAAATAGCTGTAAACGTTAATTTAATACCATTCATATTCATAAAATCTCTATATTCTTGACTCGAAAACGGTGGTCCATTATCAGAGACTATTTCCTTTGGAATACCAAAACGAGCGAAAGTCTCGCGTAAAACTTTAATGACAGCATTAGCTGTAGTTTTTTGCATGTTAAATATTTCTAACCATTTACTTGTTGAGTCTATGATTACCAAGAATGTTTTACTTTCAAAAGGTCCTAAAAAATCCACATGTAAGCGTGACCAGGGCTCACTGATATGAGGCCAGGGTTGCGGCATCGCTCGTGGTGGTGCGGGGTTCTCAGCTACACATGTGTTACACTCTCGACATGTGCGTTCTATATCCGCGTCGATACCCGGCCACCATACGAAACTTCGCGCAATGCTCTTCATTTTTACAATGCCCATGTGTCCAACATGTAATTCTTTCAATACCTTGCCTCTCAATGTCTCCGGTATCACTAATCGATAGCCCCAAACTACACAACCCATATCCAAATATAACTCGTTGCGACGTACAAAATATGGTTTAAAACTATCCTCTATTTGTGCCGGCCAACCCGATTTTAAGTAAAATACAATTCTATTTAAGGTGATATCTTTCTTCATATGCTCCACCACATCGTCTCTAGTAATAGGTAAAAAGCTTTGAATAAAACTTATATATGTTTCCTCTTTAATTTCATGTTTTTCACTCCCTACAGGTAATCTAGATAACGCGTCGGCTGCATTCCTGTCACTTCGCACATATTCAATATTATAATCATAGCCTGCCAATATGACAGACCAACGCTGCATCCTACTCGCTGCCATCACTGGAATGCCTTTTTTATTTCCAAAAATTGCCACCAAAGGCTTATGATCAGTTCTAAGAGTAAACTGTCTTCCATAAAGGTACTGATGGAATTTCCTCACACCATATATTATCGATAAAGCTTCTTTGTCAATTTGCGAATATGATTTTTCAGAAGCATTGAGAACCCTTGACGCATAAGCTATAGGTCTTTCACCATCCGATGTTATATGTGAAATTACCGCTCCAATTCCTATTGAACTCGCATCCGTTGTCAGTACCAACGGCAAATTTGGCGAATAATGAGCTAATACTTTGCTCGAACATAATATGTTTTTAACGTTTTTAAAAGCCATGTCGCATTGTTCAGTCCACACAAACTTTACATCTTTCTTCAATAAATTATACAAAGGCGAAAGTATATTGCTTATGTTGGGAACAAACTTCGCATAGTACATAACTAAGCCTAAGAAAGAACGCAGTTCCGTTATGTTCTTTGGTGTACTAACCTCCTTAATTGATTGAATTTTCTCCGGACACGTGTGCACGCCGTTTTTACTTATGGTAAATCCTAAATACGTTACATTATCTGCAAAAAAGGTACACTTTTCTTTTTTAACCTTCAAATCATATTTTTGTAGTCTCTTAAACACTTCATGAAGAGTGTTTAGGTGCGAATGGTCATTGGTACCCGTGATAATCACATCGTCCAGGAATACCCCAACTCGTGGTATATCACAGAACAATTGCTCCAACTTCCTTTGAAAAATTCCTGGACTTGACGCTAAGCCGTAAATGAGTCTATTATACCTAAACAAGCCTTTGTGTGTGTTAATCACAGTATATTTTTTTGATTCTTCATCTAGTTCAAACTGGGCATATGCTTGAGACAAATCTAATTTCGTGAATTTTTCCCCCCCGTATAATTTTGCTAACAAATCCTCTACACGAGGCAAAGGAAAACGGTCAATCTCTAGGCATTTGTTTAATGTTAACTTAAAATCACCACATACTCGTATAGAGCCATCTTTCTTCATCACCGGTACAATGGGAGTGGCCCAGTCAGATGTGGTGACTGGTGACATCACGCCATCTTCGACGAGCTGCTCAAGTGCTCTCTCCACCGGTTCCCGCATTGCGTAGGCTAGAGGGCGCGCGCGCATAAACACGGGCCGCGCTTCCGCACGCATTCTAAACCCTACAGTACCACCAGTGAACCTTCCAAGCCCATCCGCAAACACTTCATAGTATTTGGAACTGAAATCATTAAATTGAAATGTTACACCTGAAGATTTAATATGATTAACAGGTACAACTGGAAAAGTTATGTCTAATTCACTTATCCATTGTCTACCCAAAAGACTTGTTTTTCCGTATTCTATAACATACAAATCTAACCGCTTCCTCATACCCTTATACATAACTATTGACGAAACTTGCCTACTGGTTGGACCAATTCCCCCGTATAGTATCGAAGAGTTAAATTACATGCATTAATTTTACAACTAGAAAATAACTCATCAAAACATTTTTTGCTAATACACGATATCGCGCTACCCGTGTCTATTTCCATTGTCAAAATGTTATCATTTACACAAATATCTACAGTGTATGGTCTAAATTTTTTAATAATATTACATGTATCTAAAGAAAAATTATTTACCTCGTCACTATTATAACTATTATTTTTTTCTTCTATATCCTTTCCTATTGACATGTTTTTAAGAGATATCGACTTTATAAACCTGGGACACATTTTTTTTAAATGTCCCTCTTTGTTACATACTTTACATGTATACATCTTATATCTACATTGATCCGAATCATGATCGTTACCACACACTTGGCACTTCATAAATTTCGTGGATCTTAATTGCTTGCGATAAAAACGCCTATTCCCGGTGTCCGCTCCGCTCATGTCGCTCTTGTTACTGCCTAAATAGCCACCATGTTGAGCTGCGTTACTCGTAGAAACATATCTTGAATCTGGCCGTGATCGCATGTCGTTTTGATTCCCTTTCCCTGTTACAATTACATGCATAGCTGAAGACGCTTTTGATTCACCGTCGCCTCGCCTACCGGTCCGGTCCTCCATCACAGCCGCGTCCGCTTCAGCCGCTTCTATCGTTACCGCCAATTTAAATGCGCCATCGAAAGTAAGGTCATCCTCGGCAAATAACCGCTGTCTGATATAATCTCGTGCTAATCCGCATACAAATTGGTCTCTTAAATTTTCTTTTAAATTAATTGCAGAAAATCCACAGTACTTAGTCATTTTTTTTAAGTTTGCCGCGTATTCTGCAACTGTTTCATCACTTTGTTGGACTCTGCGTCTAAATCTATACCTTTCTGCTAATAAACTTGGTTTCGGTTGTAAATAATCTTTCATTGTCGATACCAAGTTGCTAAATGACTTAGATGATGGTTTATCGGGCGTGCAAAGATTAACTAATAGTTTATATGCCTCATTGCCCATGACTGATATTAATGTGGGCACATGCATCGTCGGCTTAACTTCATTAGCAATAAAATATTGTTCTAATCTATCGATGTATAGGTCCCAGTCATCTTTGCCCATTTCAAAACTATGAATTTTTCCAAGGGCCATGTTATATATATCTTGAAGGAATAAATCGCAATATTAAAGATGAATTACCAACACGTGAGTACTTTTTCTTCTCGTCGCCAGTGTAATATACTTCTCTTGCGTCTTAATTTACTAATTAAATTAAAATAAAATACTGTCTTGTAAATAATCTTGTAATTGGCGGGAAACAGGAAAGAGGAATGAACAACCAACATAAAAATTAAAAAGTTAACTTTGAACCATAGAGTAAAATGTAAACTCTATTAAAACATACTAATAATTTCATGCATACACCACAGGTCTCACAAACATTCAGACCCGAAACAAATACCTGTGGATCACACAAACATTTGTCTCGGTGCGGGGATTGAACCTGCGGCTTCATGTTTCACAGCCGGTGTATAAACAACTGCGCCACAGAGGCTGTCAAAAATATTATATTTCCAATAAAGCAGATTTTATGATCTAACAAACACAATATTGTCTTAGCGTATCAAGAAATGCATATTTATATATTTATGGACTTATATGGCAAATAAAAAGTAATATTATGCATTGCTTTTTGTAAAAGTAGCTCGAAAAGGGTATAGTTTAGTTTTTAGCTGAACTTTTATTTGTCGATTGAAAAAAAAATTAAGGTAGGGATTAATTATGGTCACCGTAGTGATAGTAAAGAGACACAGACCTCCATCCATATACTATCTCGCTCGGCTCGTTTTGCCTCCATGTCTTTTATCATAGCAAATTAAACCTTATATCACAGGCATATGTGCTATTTCAGGACAACACTATTTCGTGAGCGCGCAGTCCTGTTTTTATAATACGTCCATGGGCATTACGCACATAGTACGGCAGGTACATCTCTAGACTAATGTCAATGTCAATTGTTTACCGGTTCCTTTGAAAATAAATCTGTTTGACCGATGGTTCCCTGATGAACATGCGTTGTACTTGTGTAATGTGTTATTTATAAAGTTTTAAAAAAGTCTTTGTATGTCATAGGATCAAGTGGATCTCCTATTAATTGTCTGATAAGGTATATTGTTTAATATGGCTGAATTACCGTATCAAGCGGAATATGCAAAGACGGGAAGAGCATCATGCAAGGGTTGTAAACAAAAGATTGATCAAGGGACCCTTCGGCTTGCTGTGATGGTGCAGGTTAGTATTCATAATTTAGAGTTTGTTATCTGATATATAATTTAAGCGAAGTCTCGGAATAAATTTATTTACTTCTTTAAAATAAATTTTTCGCTAGGAATGGTTATTGGTGGCAGGGAGAACTAAAAGATGATATTGACGCATTGATAGTCATATCCGAGCTGCCCTTTCCCTACAAATTATTTACAGTTAGCCTTAGGGTTTATTTCAGTGGGACAAGTTTAGCACATGTATTACACAATATTCAAATTTAGCTTTTGATTTAACGTCGTGTCACATCGTTGATTTTAGGTATAAAAACGCATTAACGATGCCATGTTGACCTTAAATAGGACATAACATTTGAGTGTTTTGAAACAATTTGGGCTGACTGCTGCCTTTAGAGTTAACCAATGAGGTTAGAAGAAAAATTTTGTAGTGTGCTCTGTGCAAGTTTGAACATGTTTGTGTAAACGTATGCATGTAATGTGTGTGTGAAAACTGAAAAGTATGTGCAGTGGGGTCACAACTTTTTTTAAACAGATATAACTATAAAAATATTTGTATTATGGTAATTCTGTGAATTAATTGACACTCCACATTTACTTTTATAATTATTTTTTTCTCATTTATTTTCAGTTTGGGCATGAATGTTCCATCATCGTGTTAATAAAATTAAAATAAAAAGCAGAAATTTTTACAAATAGCTAATCCTCGAATATTTTACCTTCGGTCCCAAATACCTGTTTTGCATCTTCTTAAGAACAACCTTTTTAAAAACGTAGCACATCCTTTCATGCTAATTAAATCATAATATTTTCCTGACATTTTCTTGAAGTTTTCTGAGATTTTCCTTCACCTTTTAAGCAATTAACTATCCATACACACATAACTCCGAAAAGTAAAAGGTTGCTCTGGCGTTCGAAACGGTGACTACTGTCTCAGTAGCTGCGTCTAGGCTATTGCCAATAGGCCACCACGCTTTTTATAATGAATCTAATATTTAGTGGACATGCGAACTGATGGATTGGACCCAATCTCAATCTACTGGGTGTCCCATAAGTCCTTAGAACTGAAAAAGAAATATAAATAAAAAAACTATGTACAATATGAAATTTTTATTTATTGTTTAGTAATTTACATTAAAAGGGAATTATTTTTTAAAAATCACTTCACTAAATGTGCTCGATTTTGTTCTTGGCACTCCTGTAAACGACGACTAAAATTTTCTATCACTGCACGGCAAGTATGCTCTGAAATGCTTATCGTTGTATTTGGGTGATAAATACATAGTTTTCCTAAAATAATGATGTAGACCTCTTTATTATTAAACACTCAATGGTACGTAAGGGTTTCAATTATTATTTTCGCAAAAACTAGGTATTTACCAACCAAACATATGATTTTTTAAATATTCTAAAAAAATATCTAGCCTTTTTGGTGAAATTTTTATTTGTGTCGTGTCTGTAACCACTCAAACTACCACCTGGCTTCGTTTTCGGTCGCAGTCTCGATATACCCAGTATTATGAAGTCTTGTTTAAACAATTAAGTCACTCAGAACTAAAATAAACCAACTAAAACAAAAAACAGAAAATCTGTAGAAAAAAAAAGTGTAGTAGCATTTTAGAATCTTGATAAAATGGGCCAATCTTTTGATAAAACTTGCCACAGACTATATTTTATTCAGTATGTTGGGTCTAAGTTGATCAACAAATAATTGAAAAATTCATCTTTGGGGAATTTGATCATATTTCTTGAACAATAAACTTGTCTTTAATTACTTTGGTATACAGTTCTTAAGCCTACTTATTAAACATTGATAATGTCAATTAAAATAATAAATTATGGAAATCACTTGTCCGAATGCTACAAAGTGGTGGTCAAAGTGGATATTTTTACATTAGTAGCTGTTTCTTGAAACCTATCACGGATTTTGTTACTATACCATCACAGTTTCCTGTTACTAGTTTCTCGTCTCTTTCTGGCATACCCTGCAAGTATATACAGGCTTATTTTAATTTGAGACCACTAATTTTAACTGACTGAATTTTAATTCAAACTGACTGCCTCAGTGGCGTAGCACAGTACGGTTGCAAAGCTGAGGTCTCGGGTTCGAGTCCCAGGTCGGGCAAAGTGATATTGGATTTTTTCTATTCATTATTAGCCCGGAGTCAGGAATTTGTGCCCGATATGGCGATAGGCTCGCCGCCTATCACATCGTGGGACGGAACATACAAGGCGAAATGTGGGTATCCCTGTGGCGCCTCTGCCTACCCCTTCGGGGATAAAGGCGTGAGTTTATGTATGTACTAATTTTAACAGGAGGTTTAGAGTCATAAGTATAAGTCCATTAGTAAAATAAAATAGATACATTTTTTGCAAAATATTGAATGTAATTTGTATCCTCACAAAACAAAATACTAATGGCCTTATTCATAGACAGATTTAAAACGTATTTTCGTTATTGTATGCTTTGACAGTTAGGGTTAGAGACTTTAAAATTCAGTTTGAGCAAAGAAGACACAATATTTAATAACTAAAATAATAAATAAATAAATAATAAATAAATACACCCAACAGTCACATACATAGTCCTGACCCCACACTAAGATCGAGTCTTGTGTCGTGGTCATCGATCAATTATACACTAGATACAACATGAGCGCTTGAAAAATGGCACCGAAAAAGAGTGCTTAAATCACGAGTAAGCACTCTTTCGCCTTCAGTCGCGCGACGACCGTTGCTTGTGACAATGCCTAAATGCTCCGTAAAAAAGTGCAAAAACAACACGCTTACAAAGCTTAAAACTCATGAGATTTCGTATTTTCGGTAAGTAAAATTAATTTACTTGTTTCCTACTTTAATCAATATGTGAAATTGAGTACCAATAATTAAATATAAATTAATTTAGCAACCTAAAATCAACAAGCGCTGCTTCGCAGTTGTCTCTTTCGACACGCTTAAATAGACAAGGATGAGTAGCGTCATGATTTGGAACAGAATATACATGGAGTAGTTTTATTAGGTATTTTTTAGTTACTAATTTTAAATAATTTAATCTTATTATATATTAAAAATTAACATCAGAAATATTTATTACAGATTACAGAATTGATTATATTATGTACAGACTATGTTAAAATATATTAAAAGGAGACATTGTGAAGTAAATATAAAAAACATAGTTGTGTGTCAACGATTTTTGTTTCATTTGTTCATGATTTTGCCATATTCGTACAACTATTTCGTTTTCGTTATTTATTTAAATCTTTATTGTACACAAAAAAATAACATACAGAAACAGAAAACCAAAAAAATAATTATTTTATTATTTTTTCGATTTATCATTTTTACAAAATAATCACATTTTACATATCATATTTCATTATTACAATACAATAGTTAATAACTTTACCTATTATATTGTAGATTTTTATGTTCATGTTAATTCATAGAAAAAATATGTAGCAATTCGACTCCATTGCGCCCTTTATTCCGCTGTCCAACTAAAGTCATAAAATTTTATTACTTTCAAGGACGTCTCATTCAAAAAGGGACTTTATGCCCCAGGAATAAGGTGTAATTTGTGTTAATTTGTGATCTTCTTGTTCAGTTTTTTGTTTCAATGCATCGGTGCCACTTTTTAAAGGAACATTTACAGGGAACTGTGTATCTAGTGTATAATTGATCGATGGTCGTGGTTATCAGGAACTACGAGAGACTTTTCGGTCTCACAAACACCCAGACCCGAAACAAATACCCGTGGATCACACAAATATCTGTTTCGGTGCGGGGATCGAACCCGCGGCCTCTCGTTTCACAGGCGGCGTCTAACCAACTGCGCCACGGAGGCTGTCAAATAAGTTTTAAATCTGTCTGTAAATAAGAACATTAGAGATTTACTATAGACACCATCCTAATAAGCCCATTCATAAACTATTGTTTAAAAATGACTGCCAACCAAATGAGTTGATCATTGATTAAGATAATTTGAAATGGAAATAAATGACTTATTATGTGTAAATTTGAATATTTACCACGCGTTAATCAGTATTATTCTCTTGAGGTCAATATGAAATAATGTGTATTCTTTTAAAAATAACTCTGTACATAGATCTCTAATATGGGCGACACCCATAGTTCACTATTCTCACAAAACTCATCATAAATCCACAAAGCTAAAGTTATGTGTTGCTTATAATGTACATCAATTTTATTCTCAAATGTTTTATATTGTTGTGCTTTATACTTACTCTTTTGTTTCGTATTGTTTTAAAATATCATTTGTAAATAAAAATAAATGTTTAATAACTTGCAATGTTACTTCCAGTCTGCGTTTTTTGATGGGAAGCAACCAAATTGGTACCACAAGGACTGTTTCTTCACAAAGCAACGTCCCAAGGATATTGCGGACATTGCTAACTACAATAAACTTAAAACTGCTGACCAAAATGATATAAAATCTCAGATTGGTAAGTTTAATATTTGCATCATTAAATTATTTGTATTTGTGATGCTAAACCATAGGGTGGATAGACTTTCTTTGTATTTATTGTTTGACAGCCAGTTAAGTGTATTTATTACTTGATATTTATTTTAGAATAAAATTGAGGCTGTTGTCAATCATGTCTCAGCATGAATGGGCAGGCTCGTCCGGGGTGGTACCATTGTCTCATAGAAGGCCGACGGGAAGCGACAGCCTTGCTGTCGCATTTCGTTCGGTGAGTGAGATGGCCGGATAGCCAATACCACAGATCACCCAATACCCATATTCCCATCCTTTTTCCTCCCGCTCTGCTCCCGATTTGATGGGCTGGCATCACATCTATAATACAAGCGTTGTAGATGTTCATGGGCGGCAATGATTACTTACCATCAGTTGACTTGTTTGCTGGTACCTATGCAATAAATAAATCACGAAGTTTCCTGGTTAAAGCTAGTATAAAAAATGAGACGACAAATCCATCCAGCCAGGCATAGACAAAATCTAAATTACAAAAAAAAATTGAGTTCAAATATGATACTCAATGAATTATTGTTTGTGATAGATATGCCTACTTAACTCAATGTTACACTGTAGAGTGTATGATTTACATTATCATGAAAATTATTTTGTTTCCTTGTAGAAAACTCTTCAGGAATAGTTATGCCGGTACAAAGTAAAGGTAAAGGGAAAAAGAGGGGTGCCACTGACGCAAAAGCTAATGCTGTTGCCCTTAAAGATTTCAAGGTTGAATATTCAAAGAGTAGCCGGGCTACTTGTCGACACTGTGAAATTAAAATATGTAAGGTGAGTATTAAGTACTAACTGGGCCAGAAATACAAAAGTCAAAAATTAATATTGTGGAGTTGTAAACTAGTAGCTTCTTAGCTGACATTTTTGCCAGCTATGAGTTTAAAAAAAAATAGGGGTTTGATTTCTCCATTAATAAATAATTGTTATAGCCTCATAATATATTTTTTTTTATTTTGGTGATGTCCTTGTAAACATTTTGTTAATAAATACGCCACCATAATTCCAGAGCAAAACCTAATGTGTTTAATTTTATTTATATATTTTTTTTTTAATTTTGCACCATAACATATACTTTACTATGTTACAGGACGAAGTCCGTATATGTAAGACAATTTATGACAGTGAAGTAGGAAGCAAGTTTGGTGGACAACCCTTATGGCATCATGTAAAGTGTTTTGCAGAGCAGAGAAATGAGTTGTTGTATTTTGCTGGTGGTGGGGACTTGCCTGGCTTCAAAGACCTAAAAAAGGAAGACCAGGCCATGGTGAAAAAAGAGATTCAGTAAATATTTCTTAACTTTATATTGTTGCATGCAATTATTTGTTACTATAATTTTAGGTATTGTTTTCTCTTCACTATATACATCTCTTGTTCCTATAATAAACAACACATTTTTCCTTAAGTATTATCAATCCTTTTTAATTATTCTCCATCATAGCTTCTACTTTCTAATAGCCAGAGCACAATTACCTTTGTAAGAGATCATAATTAATGAATAATTAAGTATGTGACCATTACATTACATTGGTATTTATTTATAACATAGACAGTCAAAATGTCCATGCCTCCCTTTATTCAAGTGTATTTATAAAAAGATATATACTTTTCACCTTAGGCCATTTAAAGCGGATGAAATCCCAGTGAAGAAATTGAAAGAAGAGCCAAAAGATGCCCAAGAGAAAAAAGAGGAAGAAGAGAAAAATAAGAAGATGGAGAAACAAAACAAAGTTTTTCAGTCACATCGCAGTGCGCTCCAGGAGTTGACTAAAAGGGACTTGGAAGAACTATTGGAATACAATGGACAGGAAGTCTTCTCTGGGAAGGATAAAGTAAGTGTTATTGCCACATTTTACGTTATTATTATAAGTTTTTGGACTATCAATAAAAAATAGAATAAAAATATAAATATATAGGTGTAGTGTATAGAAGGTAGATCGGCAAACTTACATTTGTGAGAAACCAAAACGAGTTTATGATGGGTGAAGTTTGCACGTGTGCGTGACAGATAATACTGCGCATTGAATTGTCGATACTATGATATCGATATAACTGGCGGCCTCAAGCTACGAAGTAAAATGTTATACGTTTACATTATATTATAAATAAATAAAAATAGTGACGTGTTTCAGGGATTTGGATGTCAAATTTTAGGGCAACAAAGATGAAATGATTCATTGCATTTTTTTTTTAAATGTCTAATGTTGTAGTATTGTTTTATTAGCCATTGTGGCACAGTTAGTTAGAAACCGGCTCAGAAATGGTTAATCACGCACACGAAATATTAATGAATAATTAGGAAATATAAAGCTGACACCCTTTGTACCCCGAAAATTTTGTGTTCCTGCGGGATGAGCAAGGAATTCCAATATATTTGTTACTTTTTTATATTCAAAGGGTTAGGATGGGTCTGGATTATATTCCTTGAGTGAGAATGAGACCCGACGGGCGGGATATAACGATGGGACGTGACGGGATGGGAAATACCAAATAAAGTTAATCACACAGACGAAGTTGGTGGGCAGAAGCCAGTTTCAAATGAAATTAATCACGCAGATGATTTTTGCGGGTAAAAGCTAGTATCAAATAAATTAAGAAAATAAGCGAGATCATCGCTCGCGTATTTGACAAATTTTGAACCATGCTGTAACAGGCTGATCGCGTAGTGCATCCCGCTTTAATGTATGAGTTAAATCATTCTATCTCTTTCAAATTGCCGATCTATGTTCTATACTACATCTATGATAATATGCAATTGCTTTAATAATCTATTACTAACGAGGTAAGAGCATATAAAAATCCCCGCGGCAGATATTATATCTTATTGTTTTTGTTTCAGTGCTTGGATCATTTGGCAGATTGCATGACGTTTGGAGCACTCAAACCTTGCCCCGAGTGCAAGAATGGTCAACTCGTTTTAGACACTTTGTCTTACAAATGCACTGGTATATAAAAATTGTTTTTGCTGCTGTCAATATTTCTTTTTATTCTGTCTTCTTTGCTTAACATACGAGTTTCGAAAGAATTTGTACTCTTTGTAATCTCGGTAAAAAGAATTGCCTTTTAAATGAAAAAAAGGTATAAAATCTATTTCATAGTACATAATGTCCAGAAAATAAGTGTTACATAAAAAAACTTAAATGCATTCCAATTTGAATACTTAATCAAATGACTGACAGTAAACAGCGTCATACTTTTAGCCCATATTCACTCAGTGCTCCTCCTAATTTGTATACATCCAAAAAAAAATACAATATATACCTATTAAAATACATTGATATTAAGTTCTGAATACAATACTTTTTGGCTGTTACTATGCAATTTTTAAAACGTTGAACGCAGTATCGTACCCTTGGCGCCATTTTCATATGAGACAATTATTATTCAATTAGGTTTAGTACCTATATTATATGATTATTGTCATTATTACCCATTTATGCAATAAAATAAAATTACTTAACTGATTTAAATGAAAATTTCATTGACGCTAATAAACTTATTGGCATAACGTAGAAAGTGTTAAACACAACACAATTCTGTGTAGGTGACATAAGCGAATGGACGAAATGTGCGTACACGACTCAAGAGCCGGAGAGGAAGGCGATGAAGTTCCCCTCCGCGTACAAGGACAGTGCCATCTTCAAGAAGGTGAAGAGCAAGCCCGGCGTGCGCGTGTTCCACGCCGCCATGAGACCCGTCGTGTTCATTAAGGACGAACCCGCCACCAGGTCAGGTCACTACTGTAGTACGCCAAGCGACAGGAAATTACACCTAAAATTACCTACTAATTTTAGACATAAAACGAATTATCTGGGTTTTCTCTTAATTTCACTGAATGGAGATATAATAAAACATTTGCCTGAGTTTCTTAACATTTCTGGTTTAGAACCCTTATGATTTTTTATTACTAGTACTTCATTTCAAAAATCATCTAAAACCATACTCTGTAACAGTGTCAAGAAAGAAATTCCTATTCCGCCGTTGAAAAACCTACAGTTTTTCCTACACGGAAAATTGAAGGACAAAGAGGAGATTAAGAAACGCATATTGAAGTTGGGCGGGAACGTGGTCGCCAAGATGTCCGACACGGTTGTTGCTGTCGTCTCCACCAAGAAGGATGTCGAGAAGATGGACAGGAAGATGGACGACATTATGAACAGAGACATTGGGGTAATGGATTCATGTTATATTATTTTGAGTGTAGGTTCCACAAAAACAAACAATTCGCTTGATGATGAGTGCCGTCGCAATATGCATTTATGAATTGTGATTGTGGAATATTTGCTTTTGGAGTTTAACTAATGCGTCTATTTTTCGACAGGTGGTCGAAGATAGTTTCCTCGACTCCATAGACAAAGAGAAGGGAACTGTCGCCGCTTCATTGCAGATCATCAAAGAGAACAACATCGCAGACTGGGGTGCAGATGTAATTATACTATTTATACACATACCTTTGTATATGAATTACATATTATACCTATACAAAATTAATTTAATGTTGTAGCCCACAACGCGAGTGTCGCAAGATGTTATCGATGGAAAATCAATACCAAAATCAGCTAGCATGTACGAGAAGTCGTCTAAGTCTGCGGTCAAGCTAAAGATACAAGGTATGGACATAAACACTCAAATGAATGTAGATTTATTATTGTAGATTTGAAGTGAAGTAGCCTAGTAGAGCGCGTTGAGAGACAGCGAGAGTGTTAATAAAATTAGACTTTTCGATTTTTAAGCATGTAATTAAAGATAATATAATGCTTCTTTTAAGAAGGTGAAGAGAAACATTGCAAAAAACCACAAACTTGGTTACATAAACAAATTTTGGCCTTATTCATAGACAGTTTTAAAACCTATTTTAGTTATCGAATGCTTTGTCTTCTTCGCTCAAACTGAAATCGAAAGTCGTTCGGAAGCGACAAAACATTCGATGCCTAAAATAGGTTTTAAAATTGTCTATGAATAATGCTGCAAGCTATCAAATAACTTAAAAGTAACTAAGCTGTAACGTGTGAACGTAAATGCCAGAGACTGTAGAAGTTTTATTTAATCAATAAAAATAGCGGTTACAAAAATATAAAATATGTATATGAGTGAACGCTCTGGGAGAACGGTGTGGACTGTGTTGAGTGGGTCGGCGTGCGGCCAGCCCGGTGTCGCGGACCCCGCACGGCTCCTCCGCCGCGCTCCCGGTGTCAAGTGGCACCGATCCCCGACGCGGCACCCCCGTAGTTGTCATTATGGGGTTTCGATAGTTCCTGTCGCCAACATAAGCCAAGGAGGTCTCTGAGGGAATTTAAAAAAGGTGAAGTCTATCAACGTACTAGGCCAGTGTAATCCAGTGGGTCTTACCGTATCCTCATTGAAGGGGCATATAGGGAGGATTTACAGGGTTATTTAAAAAAGAAACAAACGTAGAAGAAACGTTGTCTATGATATCAGCTATCTAGTACTGCAAGGTTGTTGATGTTTTATAAATAACCCTGTATACGACTTGGCGTGGTGGTGGTCCCAGGCGGCACGGCGGTGGACCCGGCGTCGGGGCTGGCGGAGGAGGCGCGCGTGTACCGCGACGGCCGCGGCACGAGCTACACCGTGGTGCTCACGCAGACCGACGTCGTCACGCAGAAGAACTCCTTCTACAAGCTGCAGGTGCTCGAACACAACACACACAAAAGGTATCTACATGTTTTGCAACTCAAATAAACCGGCTCGCCCACCTAGTGGTAAACATCACATACATACATAAACTCACGCCTCTTTCCCAGAAGGGGTAGGCAGAGGTGCTACCAGAACACCCACATTTCGCCTCGTTTGTTCCGTTCCACGATGTGATAGACGGCGAGCCTATTATGCCACTATATTGGGCAAAAATTCCTGACTCAGAACTGATAAAAAATAGAAAAACCCAATTTCACTGCCCGACCCGGGATTCGAACCCCCAGACCTCAGCGTTGTAACCGTACCGTAGTACAACTACGCCACCGAAACAATAAACGTCACGCCTGCCCATAACCAGGAGCGAAATCACTAGGAACCTACTATTACTAAGCATTGTGTGGTTCTGCAGTCTGCACTACGCTCACGACTTCGAGGCATATCTGAATAATCAGTAATTTCAACATTTCAACTTACTCGGTACTTTATATATAAAAAAGAAATAGAATAATCACCATAATAAGAAAGGGCACAAATGATTTATCATCATCACCCACTTAAATATAGGAAAATTATTTGTACTTCAGCATTTAAAAGCTTAGGGTGGAGAAAAATGATTTATTTAGCAGGACGAATACTGTACATACAAACTATGTGTATATTTATAACCTTTAGGCTGGCCACATGGTGTAAAAAAAAACTTGCAATTTTATTCTTAAGTCAACATCATATAAAGCGTTGTTAAATATAGAACTGCAAATTGCCAACATTGTATCTGCAGGTACTATTTGTTCCGATCTTGGGGACGCATTGGAACAACCATCGGTGGAAATAAAGTGGAAAATTATTCGTCGGCTGATGATGCCGTCCTGAAGTTTGAGGACATATACATGGAGAAAACAGAGAACCCTTGGGAGTGCAGAAAGAACTTCCAAAAGGTATGTTTTATTTATATATGTCAGTTAGCGATCTCTGTCAAAGATTTTTTCTATCATTAGCCATATTTTTTTTTTGCTCTGTGTGATGCCCAGTTATCCGCACGAACAAACGGACGAGCTAATAAAGTTTACTGATGATACTGGATGAAGGCTGTTTTAGCAACCTAATGGCAATACAATGGCACGGACAAGCCACATACATAGTAGAAAAGGAAAGCATTTGTATATGGACGATGCAGTTGATGCGTTGGAAAGCTGAAGCTCACACGCGTGTAATGTATTATGTATGTACAGGTGCCAGGTCGCTACTACCCACTGGAAGTGGACTACGGCGGTGACCAGGATAACATATCAAAGGCTCTGCAAATAGACAAATCGTGTTCCCTGGCCGAGGCAGTGCAGTTATTGATTATGAAAATATTCGACATTAACAACATGAAGAAAACCATGTTAGAATTCGAGGTAGGAAAAATGAACTTATTATTCTGTATTAAGGCAAACAATGAAATACGTACAAATAAATATATAATTATGTTCTTAAATAAATGTACTGATATTAATAGACATTAAATAATTCTTAAAAATGTATATTCTTAAGTAGCAGCACTAATGAGCATTTATTTGTTTTAGCTGGATACAGAAAAAATGCCATTAGGAAAGTTATCAAAGAATCAAATTAAATCTGGATATAAAGTGTTATCTGAGATACAAAAACTTCTGGAGAAGGGAAAAGCTAATCAGTCTAAAATCATAGACGCTACTAACAAGTAAGTTCTTATTGGCATATTCCTTTTTACCAGTATTCTGTCGTGAATCTTACCGTCACATGCAACTTACATACATTTTAGTTGGAAAAAATGAATACATAATATTATAACAAACTGTCGCAATTTAATGTTATGGAATTGAACAATAAAAATACTGCCATGTGTAATTGTAGATTCTTCACGTTAATACCACATGATTTCGGTGTGAAAAATCCACCGTTGCTGGACAACGCCGAGATAATAAAATCGAAAACTGAAATGATGGACAATCTCCTTGAAATTGAAATTGCGTATACGTTGTTGCAAACTGGTAAGTAATATTCAATTTCTGGGTTATGTGTTTCATAATGTAAAATTAGCATGAACTAACAATAATAAATTACATGTATTTTTTTTACATGCCATGAGCATAAATTATTAATTAATAGATTCTGTGTTTTGGTGTGTGTCTATTTAGCCCCATTTTGTTGATAGATCACGTCAATCTGTGGTTAATATAACACAAACCCTTACAGATACGGACGATACAACAACTCCAATAGAATCGCACTACAAGAAATTGAAGGCAGAAATCGCACCCATAGAGAAGTCATCGTCGGAGTTCGAAATGATTTGCACGTACGTGAAGAACACGCACGCTGAAACGCACTCGTCCTACTCGCTCTCAGTCGAAGAGGTGGGATATTAGTAATTTTTATAACTGTATTTGTAAAAAATATTTTTCGTTGAACAAGGATATCCCGAAGTACAGTAAGAGTGAGCAGAGAACATGTCTTTACATTTTTTAATTAATACAAATATTGTAATATTACAGCGTTTTATAATAATTATAAAGCATTAAGTTGGCGTAGTTGAAAGGAATATCGGGATATAAGCCAGGTTTACACCTAGCACTAGAGTTTTATTATGAAATAATTTTATCTGCTTTGTAGGTGTTTAAAGTGGTGCGTGAAGGAGAAGAGAAGCGGTTCAAGCCGTTTAGGAAGCTTCACAACAGGCGACTGCTGTGGCACGGCTCCCGTGTTACTAACTTTGCCGGTATATTGTCACAAGGTCAGTACCTAACATTGTATAATATTTTTAATCTCTATCATAATTTCTCGAAATAGAAACTTGCTGAAAAAGTTTGCATCACTAAAAATACTTTTATTATATCGTTATTCTTACACCAAGACTTCATTAAGTGCTGACTGAATAACCGCAATGTTTTTGCTTTTATTTTTGCATACAAAATATTAAAACATATATTTTGTGAATATGTTAAAATAAGTTGTAAAACGAGGCAGTATTAATATAACAAAAATGACAATAAAAGGCTTGGCTATTTTATTCCCGCATTTCTGAGATGTCCAAATTTATTGCCACCGATTTTGTGTATCAGGGCTTCGCATAGCGCCCCCGGAGGCGCCGGTGACGGGCTACATGTTCGGCAAAGGCATCTACTTCGCCGACATGGTGTCCAAGTCCGCCAACTACTGCTGCACCTCCAAAGCCAACCCCGTCGGCCTGCTGCTGCTTTGCGATGTCGCGCTCGGAGACATGTAAGTTGTAGCCAAATATTATTCCCATTTCCCTAATACTTGAGGTAAAATCGTAACATGTTTTGTTACAATTATATTGTGTGATCTGTTATTGTCATCATGAATTTGCAAATGAAAGTATATAGTATACAGGTATTTTTCGCTTCGGTTTTTTATAAGTAATATGTTTATTTATTTACTTAAAAAAAGATATGTTCGTGTTGGCTCTGAATAGCGTTCACAGTAGTCAGGAACCCGTCATCGTGCATTGTGTTTCAGGTTCAGTCATGTAAACTGGCGAGAGATAATCTTCTTGAGTCCGTGGATATTCTCTGGACTGCATGGCGTTAACATAGTCACATAGGAGCACTATAGTCGCTGTATCCTGGCTGCATAAAGAGCCACTGTATAATAAGCAATGTGTATGTGCAGGAAGCAGTGCACGAGTGCGGAGAACGTGAAGCTGCGCCCGGGGCAGCACTCGGCGTGGGGCGTGGGGCGCACGCAGCCGGACCCGCAGCACAACGTGCAGCTCGACGACGGGCTCGTGGTGCCGCTCGGCCCGCCCCGCGCCACCGACGTCGCCACCTCGCTGCTCTACAACGAGTATCCTTTTCAACCAACACTGCCCCTGTTTCTCTTCGGTTCACCAGTATTGAGTAAACATTTCTCCCTACTTACTAGTAATTTGATTTGCTATGGCAAGGTTATATGGTTTAAAACCCATGACCCCTCCCAGTGACCGATCAAAGTGTGTGGTCGATTTGTACATTGTTATTCTTTTTTCCACCAGTTTCAAAAATATTTTCCTTAACCAGCCTTTCAGATTTATCGTATACGATGTGGCGCAAGTGAACGTGAAGTACTTACTACAACTGAAGTTCGACTACAAGTATTAAGAATAAGAGAAATGTTCTTTGTTTTTTAAAATCTTGTGGTTTTTATATTTTACTTGCTACTTAAAGTTGCAATTATTACTTATTATTTCGTAATGCAACAACATTTTTAATACCATACTACCTACATATTATGTACGTAAAGTAAAACCAATGTGCAGCTATTTAATACGAATGGATAATATCTAACTGTACAAAATATTCCACTAATTATAATAATATTGTTTTTCTGTTCATACAAATTCTATGGTGACGCAATTATTCCTATAGTGCTTAAGTTTTTTATTATAAAATGATAATGTTTCGTTTTTTTGTTGATCTGTTTTACTGTTAATTTGAACATTTGATTCGATGAATATTGGAATCTATTTGATATAAGAAAAAATACATCACACTTTTGTTGGTGTTCATTGTTGGGTAGAAAAATAATACGTTATACCAATTTCTATGCCCTGCACCATTTATACTCCTCCATCGAAATCCGATGGTGGATGATGAATGGAAAATTGCTGATTTTTCCATTAATTACTTAATTACCCACGAACATTTATACGGCCATTATGTTTTACCATTTTGTTTTAAACGTGTAATCCTAATGATCATTAGTTTACGTATTGATTTTATACGATTATTGTGATAATTAAAATATTTTGGAATGTAACTTCGTTTTTTTCTTTTGCTATCCCACATTCCAAACCGACCCAAATTTAGCAACAGGTTTATAATGTGCAAGTTAAAAAAAATTATATTCTGCCTGACATCAAATCCTACTGTAATTAGAGGTCAGTTGTAAGATCTTTTGAATCAAAAGCTCGTTAACAGGATTCTTAGATTTAGCGAAAACCACTCGCATTAGGTTGCTTGAGCTTGCATATCACAGTCAAAATAAAATCCGTTCTAAATTGTAAAATACAAAAATAAGCGTTATATACCTTATACTCCTATTCAGGACCAGTTGCATAAATTAACTTTGGCAGTAACTTTTAACGGCCATATTCAAAGACAGATTTAAAACCTATTTTAGTTACTGAATGTTTTGTTCGAACGACTTTAGAATTCAGTTTGAGCGAAAAAAACAAAACGTTCGATAGCTAAAATAGGCTTTAAATCTGTCTATGAATAAGACCATAATATGTCTTTAACAATGACAATCCTATACATTTGCAATTTCAAAATATGTGTGGCGATGACAGTAAGTTAAGGTCTCAGTTAGTTTATGCCTATGGTTTATGCCTGTGGTTTATGCAAGTGGGCCTAATTGTGACAGTAAAATATTATCTTTCTTTTTTCTAAACATTAATAAAATATGTACAATGTTCATGTATGAAACCTTTCTTTATTCGACCTCAAATTGTTGTCGGCCTACTCATGTAGTGTTCGGTGTTTTAAATCTAGTAGTAGTAGTAGTATGTAGTTTTAAAATTATGTATTATCAAATGTCGAACAGCAGGTAGCTTCAGGTAAAGATTAATAAATTGACTTTCGCGTCGATTGGATCCCGACCAATGATTAAAGAATATAAGAGGATGACGCACAAATGTAGTACTATATAATAAGTTATAGTTATGTTAGGAGTATCGACGCGGAATTGTACATTTATGTATCTGTCTCATTTACACAAAGCTAACTTGTCCCTTAATGAAAGAGACAAATAATAACTCCATTGTTCCGAATATGGCAATATTTTGTTCACTAACCACACTGGGACCGCCCTTGGCCCAAAATGACGCCATTTTTATTGTCGCCATGTAATGTCAAACTGTGGCGTTATCTGTCATTATGAGTAAACAAATCTGCACAATCAAATAATTTCGATTTTTTTATTGTTAATCTCGTGTCTTAAGTTTGTTAAGTTTGCTTATTAGATTAATTGTAAAGTTTTTAAAATTCCTCGGTGTTATGTGAAAGGATGCGAGTCGAGTTCAAGCAAAAAGGACCCCAACATTTCTTTTCATAGGTTAGTAACTGTTTTTACGAAATAATAACAAATATGTGTCTAAATTTACATTTTGGGTTTGTTTTTATCATTTATAATTGTTTAAGGATCTTGTTGATTAAGTTTTAGACTCTTCTAAGCGTTATTTATACAAGTAGTACGAATAACAACCGTATTGTTTGTTTACACACAAGTTTAGGGATGTGATACGAAATTATTCATATCGATATTATCATTTTTAAATATTTTGATATTTATTTTTCAAAAAAAGAAATAATAGGATATATATATTCAGAACGATAAACAAAGTGAAATTAAAAATATTTTAAGATTACCTATAAACATACAAACCAGGACCAAATGGATACAAAAAATCGGAAGTCACTATTGGAACCCTCCAATAAATACATTTATTTGTTCTTTACATTTTGAAAAAGACTGCATCATGCATGCATAAAACAAATTAATTTACCAAGACTAAAAGATAACAGCTTCCCAACAATATAAGTGAAATTGTAATAATTATGATATTTTACCTAATAATCCTATTAATAATAGAACTGTTAATCAACAAAAATGACATGCAAGATAATTTTGACAATTGGTAGTATATTGTCTAATGTCCTGAAGAACCTTTTAATGAACAGAAATAGTTTTATATTTTATTATTAATTACTATAATTGTTTATCTTAACCAACACTTTCATATTCATTGATTGAATTTTAAGTGAGACATAATGATTTTCCTCGTCAAATAATAGCAATAAAAATCTACCTATGTTATTTTATTTTATTTAATATGTATTAAATGTCCTGATAGGTATTTTTGATTTTAGCAAAGAATGCTGCAACTGCAATGGTGCAAGCAAATTCTAGATATAAATAAAGTTGTATTTTATCTCACGTGTGTATTATTTGACACAAATCCAATCCAATCATCAGGTAAAACTTACCCATGAAATAAATCATACTATGAAAAAAATATCAAAACATCGACCTATTTTTATCGGATTTAATTTTTAATGACTTTACCGTCAAATCCTAAAATCCCCTGTTTATACCCAATTGACATGTAAAGCTACAATTAAAAATGTTATACAAATTTATACACTGATATTTACGTAAAATCAAAGTTTTTCAGTCGTATTTATGCCACTGTTGATGCATCGATGTCGATAGAAAATTTGATACTAGCGTATCACTATTTTTAGGGGCGGAGCCGCCGCCATGTTTAAATATCAAAGTGACCCGTGTCACGGGACCTTATGCGTTATCCTCTATATTCTATAATCATTGATCCCGACGCGCGCCAGCTCGTGTAAAAATATGAATTCGACATTCACGAATAGAATGGACAGTAATGGTTCGAGGCCATAGACACGGAAAGAGAGAGCGGGTTTAAGCACCGTAACACTCCCTAGTCTGTGACCGTAACCAACCGTAACTTACAAATTGCTTACAACCACGAGTATCAACTAGTCTTAAATCTGTAATCTGTCCCCTAAAATAAACTCCCCTGCAGGAAAATCTTTTTTGTTAACCGTTGTGCTAACGTAGTGTTATGTTCTCTTTGCCGTTGTGTTTCACTGTCTGTGGTGCATTGCAAATGAATCAATTACTCCTAAACATTTACTAAAACTCACTCTAGAAATGTACCTTTTTAAGCTTTTAAATAATTATTTATTTCAACATGAACTTTTTCATAAATTCCATAACTCATGAAACATAATATTGTTTAAAAGCGATACTAGAGGTAATTTAATTCAATTTTTTAAAATTGTCAACAATTTTGTTTTACCTCATCGTAAAATCACCATTCGTTTCAGTCTCTATGTAATCTGTGTTTCAGTCTGTTATCGTAAATGTCAATGTCACTTCATTTGACAGTTGTCATTTGTACTACATTCAGGAATAAAAAATTTCAAATAAACACAGTTTTGTAATGATTTCTTAGTGTTTTCCTGCTTTTATAATTAAACGGTCCTTGATTTAATTAATTCAAAATACGTTTTAATAACATTTATATTGAAGTGTACTAAAAAGTAAGAGTAATTTGTGACAATGGATTCCAGTATAATAAATTGGAGTAACAAAGATGTTATGGATTTATTACATAAAGAAAATGTTTCTAAGTTCATATTAGATATATGCAAAATTCACGATATTGACGGACCAAGTCTGTTGTCCTTTGTTGACCGAGATTTCTATGAGTTTCCCTTCGACCAGTTAAAAATAGGTGAACGAAAGAGATTTATTTTATTAGTGAAAAAGATGCAAAGGAATAATCGGTCCGCTATGATGGAGCTTGGATTGTATGATGATTTGTTAAATCCTGCGACCAACATAAACTTCCTGGGAACCAATCTGTCACATTTGAGCTACAACCTTCACAACAAGATCCCCAGCGACCTGACGTTCGCAGGCCCTTCCGAGTGCATCTCTACTTTCGCGCCAGACGTTAAGGCTTCCAGACTTAAGCCTGAAATTTGGAAAACTGCTATTGCTTTAGGTATGTATGTGTAGTGTGGTTTATATAATGTTAGAACTTACTTTGTTTAAAATAGTGGTTTGGGATGATGTCCAAAATTTCCATTTGTGCTATTATTATGAGTTGTTTGTTACAAAGTTGAAACCAAGATGGATGTTTTTCAACGCACTTGTATGGTAAACAAAGTTTCATATCTAAGCAATAATACATATTTCTGTATGAGACTTTGATAATACATATACAAATACATATCATTTAACTTCATAGTCTACTCTACTTTAAAAATCTACAATGAAGCAGTTGTTTTTTTTGTACATATAAGTTGTTTCATGTTATGAGCTGATGAATGATATTGAAAAAGTTTTAAAACTTTACATAAAGGTTCTTATAATGCTTTTTCAGTTTATCATAATATATTTTATTTTTAAATAATAATTAATAACAGAGATAAGTTTGAAACAAAGTGTGAAGTCTTATTGTAATACTCAATTAACCTATGTGACATTAACATACCCTAATATAAAAATACACAATTAGATTATTATGCTTCCTATATTTTTAATCCTTGCTAAAACAATATACATTAGTCATGAGATATTGAAATGACAGTAAAGTTATGTATTTATTACGTTTTAAAATAATGTCCTTTATAATGTTCTTTAGAAGTTAATAAATTTGCATAACTTGATAACCTGTATGCTCTATATGTAGACATATTATGCATGTTAATATTTAAAAAAAGATCAATTAATTATGAAAATTTGCTGTTACTTTGGTTCTTAGTTTTATAACCTCTATTCTCTGTATTCTGAGACATCAATCACCCACAAATAGTCATAGTATAAAAGTAAACTATTACCTGGCAGGCTATGTATTCCTGGTGACGTGGGTGACGGCCGTGGTGATGGTGATTGTACATGACAAGGTGCCAGATATGAAGAAATACCCTCCACTGCCAGATTTATTTTTAGACAATGTGCCACATATTCCGTGGGCCTTTGACATGTGCGAGATCACGGGCTCCATCCTCATGGCCATATGGGTTGTAGTACTATTCTTCCATAAACATAGGTAAGTCATATTCTGTGATTATTGAAATAATGTTCCAAGAGCATTTGTTTAGTTTATGTTTATGTTTATGGGCAGATATGATTCTTACAATGGCTAAAAAAAAATTAATGTACCATTCAAATACTTGAATACCAGTATACATTTTTATTATGAATTGGCATGAGTGATGCAATTACTGCACCTGATGAGAATATATGATATCATGTAACTACAGTATAAAAAAATATTTTTGTAATAGATATTTAACTGAGTCTTATGTTGTGGTCATCAGAATCTACTCAAGACTTTTCGGTCTCACAAACACCTAGGCCCGAATCAAATACCTATGGATCACACAAGCATTTTTTTCGGTGCGGAATCGAATCCGCGGCCTCTCGTTTGCAGCAAACAGCATTAAGATTTAATTAGATTCATTCACCCAATAAAAATCTGTGCATTTTCATCATAACTTACATTATTTGTAAAGGATAATGTGGTCTAAAGTGTCAGAGACACTAGTACGAGATTTCTTTTTGAAGAGCAAAAAGTGAATAACAAAAAAATTCATTTGAGATATAAAGCTTGCATAAATTATATCGCTGATGGGTGCTAATTGTATGAGGTGATTTGATTCCACCTCTAAAGAGGATATAAATGTATTTGCTTGCAGTCAAAATTTCCGCAATAAAATACACATTTGCAGACTTGTGAGAACAATTTCAATGACAGAATAGAGTCCTTCCATCCAATGACGTCCTTTTGTAAAGCAATGAACTGTAACAAAAAACATTCACATGCGACGGACGCGGGGTCAATAATGTTATTAATGCGTCATAAAGGATGTGAACAAAGAAAATATTGCCGAGTTAGATACAAAGTTCAGCTGTTATTGCGTGTCAGCGTAATGTTCATTGACATACTGTTTTTTTATCAACGTCAATATTCGATTAAGGAATTAAATCATTATCATTAATTTGCGGTATTGAGTAATTAGGAAACGTATCAACTTCGACAGATAAAGGTTGTGTTTACATTTCATTCAACGGATATTATTTTGAGTTGAAGTCGTCCACTTGTCTGACTCTAAATGGTGTCCGTATAGTAGCCATTTAGGCAGATGTCAGAAGTTTGCGTAGATTTTTTCACCCTTGATAGAATGTGCGGCGGCCCTCACGCTCTTTGAATCCGGCACTTGCTCTATATTTTATATTGTAAGGACAAGTCTTCCCTTTTTTTTTTCTTCTAGTAGGGAAATGCATTGTATTGGATATCGTAAAAAATATAAAGGTTTAAGGGCAGTCCTAATTTAAGAAACATGTAGAAAATGTATTGAAATACACACAGATGCTAGCTACGAACCTTCTACAACTTTAATGTAAATACTACAGAATAAAGACAAATCACCTTCAATAAAATATTATTTTGTTGAAACTAATCAACATCACTTTTTGCAACAGTCATAAATGTATGCGAATTATAATTTTATTTTTTGACTCCAGTCCACATCAGAAACATAATATTCAACGTGACTACCGTTTTTTGTACTGCTTTTCTCATCCCGACCCGTTACATCCCGTCTTTTTAATTCCTTATAATAAAATGCGCACACGATACTTGAACATTATTTTAAAACTGATAACCTCCTAAAATATTCATTAAAATCCAATGATGAGAGGGCAACATTGTTCAAAATTAAATACTTTTAAAGAATAACTTATTTATTTGTAAAATGATTAATACCATAAGAATGAAAAGCCAATAATGCATTATTTTTAAACAAGTCTGATTATTATTAAAAAGGTTATACTAAGCCAACCTAGAAAGATAGACATAAGTAAGCTATGACTGTTTTTAAGATCTTTTTAAGATGAATAATCCCGTCATACATGATTGATGCGTAACTTCAGTCATTTACGTAGCGCACGCAACGGAAGCTCTAAAAGGAATAAAATTTTCCCATTTTGGCAACATTTTTCACGACTGCTCCGCTGCTATTAGTCACAGCGTGCTGTTGTATAGCGTATAGCCTTTCTCGATAAATTACCTATCCAACACAAAAATAATTGTCCAATTCGAACCAATAGTTCCTTAGATTAGCGTGAACAAACAAACAAACTCTTCGGCTTTATAGGTATACTAGCGGCCCGTCCCAGCTTCGCCCCCAAACGACGTTAAGAAACTTTGTCCAGAAAAATCAACCCGTTTTCGCTCTTTCAGGGCCAATAAAGAATTTCCATTAGTGGTAATTAAGCAAATTATGTTTTTTTACAGCAATAGCTTCAGCAGTTTTGATTTTCCATACAAATATTTCATCCCTTATTTCACCCATATAATGTTGGTTTTACGAAATTGTTGCACGCCAGTATTTTTCTTTTGTAATAAAGAGCCAAAATATATATTTTCAAAGAAATATCTTCAACGGTTTCGATTTTCCACTTCCATTTAAAGAAAAAATGTAGCCTATGTTCATCAGGGATAATGTAGGATTCTAATTTGTAATGACGGAAGTATTTTTAAATGGGTTCAGTTGTTTCGGAGCTTATTCAATGCAAACAATCACACAAACAATCAAATCTTTCCTCTTTATAATATTAGTATATTATTATAGATTTTGGGCTATAATATATTTTGAACAACTATAATAAATTCTGAAAAATCTATTGCGTTACATAATTTAAGTGATAATTCATAAATGCAGGGATTATTCCAACCTTGTAGTAGTTTCACTTTGGAAGAAGTCACTTACGACAAACATTATCGAGTTTCTATTGTATTGTTTGTAGAAGTCTGAAGTAGCTACATAGTACATGTTCTTTTTTATACTCGGACTACAAAGTGGCTCTAATGCATCCGATGTTAAGTGAAATGTCCTACAAATATTACCATCTCAAGCCAGTCGACACGATTAAGCCGGTCTAGTCGAATCCGATTTATGAGCAGCTGAGCCTGAAACGCTAACGCAACAAATTGGCTTGAGTTACACTATGATGGCTGTTCCACCATCGTGTTCGGTGTTTGTTGTCCGGTCCGCTACGAATGTCTTGTCACCAGTGTTCCAGTAATAATATATCACCGAACAAGCCGCAATAGCTAAGCTGTGGTTTAACATTATTTTTCGATTAGACTATGATATCACCCCACTTGAACAAACCCATTTGTACTCAACATTAATTATAAACTACAATGTTTTATTATATTCATGGACTATTTGACCATAGTCTAATAAGAACATCATTTAATTTAATTAAACATGTTTTAAAAGACGAAGCGTCTTATGTATTATAAATATTCATCACTATACATTATATCCAGAACAAAACGAATTTTTAATTAACAATCTTCACTCAACATCGAAAAGTCCTGGACCTAAGTCAGTTTCGGTAAATACATTATTATGTCCTTATTCATGGACAGTTTTAAAATCTATTGTAGTTATCGAATGTTTTGTCTTCAGCGCTCAAACTGAATTCAAAAGTCGTTCGAAAGGGCCAAAACATTCTATAGCTAAAATAGGTTTTAAAACTGTCTATGAATAAGGCCGTTAGTCTTTTGTTGCGCAGTAATATTGTTTTTCCATACGACGTGCTAGTTTCCATTAATAGTTCTAGATACATAAATCTGGATGTGATGTAAATGTCGGTAACATTACAACGCCGCGAGGTGGGGATTACATGTTAAATGTAATCTACTGTCCGCCAGGTGACCACAAACATTACACAACAGTACGTTCTCTTTATCCACGATCTAGTTTCGGGTCTTTACCTACGTTCTAAAAAGGTTCAGGTACAACAATCTTCGGACCGCATTCAATAAGCTTATGTTATGCTTTATTAAAAAGTTGAAACTAATACTGCGCATAATGACGTGACGTGACGAGAGTCCTTCATTTTCGTTTAAAACCTGTTTTGGTTGCGAGATGTTTTGATGACAGAACTAATGCTATTAACTTGCATAAATCATATGGAATAATTTTTAATATAGGTACAAAAGTAGCTGTATTAGGTCACATGGCGTCTCCCTGAATTGATCATTATTAATTGTTCCGGACAACTCAAGTAAAAAGGACACCTTATTGATGGTACGAATAACCAATTGTAGATATGAATTTGTATTTTTACTTATTTTGTCGTATAGCGTAACTTCATCGTTTTTTTGAGTCATCGGAAAAACATAATAATATGTTATCGTGTAAAAAGATAATCTTTAAGCTAAACTGAGTTCCTAGTGTAGGTAATGACGTACAACTAATGATTTGGCAGCACTAATTCGGTGCTTGTTATGATGTATCCTGATGAGGTCGTGGCGACGGTCACATGTGAACGATGTTAATCGCGTCATTGACACCGCGCTAACGTAACGCTGACCTGTTGACATAGATTATTTGGAACAAACAACCTTATCTACATGTGCGCCAGTCAACATCGACAAACACTTCCTCATTGCCAATATCTACAAACCTACGTGCTTGATAAATAAATACCTATATAGGTTACACAAGACTTGAGTTCCTATTTAGGCCCTAAAGTACTTGACGTGTAGATAACGCAAGCGAAGGTAGGTACTGTGACCGACAAATGACAATAATCATTCCCTGCTGGAACATGGGACCCTTCTACAATCTATTGTTCGACTGAGAGGGTTTAGGGTCATAGACGCATGTCACCTAGAAATTCTTAAAAAGATCATAAGTATGCAGATTTACTAACGATTGACTACCTATGATATAAAGGCCTCCCATTCCTTCTTCCACCCCTCCCTTCCAAAGCTTCCTTCTGCCAGTTGTTATTGAAATGATCTAAGTCGTGTCTCCACCTCCTTACCGGTCTACCTCGTGGTCTTTTTACGTTTTGTGGAGTCCATTCGGTAACAGTCCTGTAGGCTAATTCACGTAATTAAATAAGTTCAGTTGCAGTGCAGTTGCAGTTAAGTTTCGATCAAAACAGCCCTTTTTGTATTCTCGTAATTTAGACAACCGCTGTCAGATACGCAGCTAAACAATTACAAGAATACCATTTTGACGTACGTACCATTACGATGTAAACCTAATCGCAACTGCATCGTAACTTGATCGGCGCGTCAAGAAATTACGTGAATTAGTCTACTGGTCGACAACTCGTTTGGCATACGACAGACATGACCGGCCAGTCCCACTTTAATTTAGAATTTAGATGTTTGTTGCCCAAAGTCCAAATTTTGTTCTCAATTTTCCACGCAATTAAAAACAATAATATGAATAAATTCGGTCAATATTCATAGACCTGAGCGATGGTAAAAAAATTATCGTCGAATGATATAGAGACATAAAAAATCACGAAAATAAGATTTGAAATAGGTACTTTTAAGTAAATTTTAATATTATAACCAGGGGCCATGATATTTATATCGCAATAAGAATCAGGGTTGGTAGAATGAAAATGAACTAGATTGAATCACGGTTAATTTATACAAAAAATGAATTTTAATGTTTATATTTTCATGTGTCACGCAAACAAACGGATTTCATTAGCGAAAGCCGACAGAGGGTTGTTACTTAAATTATGAAACTACAAGTTTTACATATTTATTTAATTACAAGTGTAAAACAGTTAAGATTTCCAACTTGCAGCTAACAAATAGCTCTTACTAGTTAAAATTAAAATTAATCTCTTTATATGTTGTTACATGGATCATGGTATTACCTACATTAATTATTGCATTTGTAAGATTTCCTATAAATAAAACCACTGGGTGTATTTTTTGAAAGGTTGTGTAATTTACCAAATGTTAAATAAGCTCGATAATGAACATAGCGGTTTCACTATATTTAGTTTGAATTACTATTACTGTGATATATGTTATATATATGTATATTCAAATATGTATTATGATTGTGACTAAGTTGCAATAATTATGTGAGGTCGGGGAAATAACCATGCAGGTATATAGGAGTGTCTCGGACAGAGAACGTGTTAGCCGCTTCGATGAGTGGTATTGTTGATCGAAGGTTAGCCGCCAGAGAGTAAATGCAATGGATTCTGGGCTGCGGCTTATGCTAGTCTACTTGTAAACTATTTATTGTAGGAAGTAGGGAAATCATGGTGAAAATAGCCAAATATCAAAATTTTATTTGTGTTTCAATTTATTATAAAACGCGCAATATTTTGTGTAATCCGTTATCACTATGTTATGACCAATACTTAATCTATAATAAACAAATAAAAATTCAATCGTCACTAGGTATTATCTTGTTCAAAGTTAAATATTTAACTCTAAACAATGGCATTGATTTTAATCTTATCACTTGTCAATTTCCTTGATCTGACTTTTAGCAATTTGGCCGAGTTAGCGTCAATGAGTAGGTAATTGAAAGTCCTCTTATTGATATTATAACAGGGTGGGGAACAGTGAAGTCTTGGGTTTTAATCTTAGTTTGGCTAAAAAAAATCGTGTGTTTTTTAATTCGATGCGCTTGACTTGCTGGGGACTATATTACTTAAAAAGTTTCTCGCCAGTTAGGTGATGGGTTGTAAAATCATGAAATACATATGGATTAAGTGCTTCTGCAACAACACAAAGTGCGGCTAAGGCAATGCTGATTTTAGAAATACCCGCGCTCTAGGGCGCTACTGCGCCAGTCATCAATGTTATTCAAAAAATAAATGGGCTTGCGTCGCCGCTTTCATTTCCAGTGTACTGGGCGGCCGCCCTATCTTAACGCCGCCGCTACCTGACTAAGAACACGTAGAAGGAAAATAATGTACTAGTTAATAATGGTGTGTGTGGTTTCCGTCAGGTTTATAATCCTGCGGAGGTTCTTCGCGCTCGCGGGCACAGTGTTCCTACTGCGATGCTTTACGATGCTGATAACGTCGCTGTCGGTGCCGGGCTCGCACCTCAAGTGCGAGCCGCGCTCGTACCCGCCCGCCGACGATCTCACGGTGTGGGGGCGGCGCCTGCGGCAGGCCTACGACATCTGGAGCGGCGCCGGCATGTCTGTGCGGGGCGTGCGCACCTGCGGAGACTACATGTTTTCCGGACACACCGTCGCGCTTACGTTGCTCAACTTCTTCATCACTGAATGTGAGCATTGCTTGATATAAACTTATACACATACCCCACACTTACATACAAATTTATTTTCGTGGGTATGACAAACTGCAAGAGTCTCAACATCCGGATTTGAAACTAATATAATATATAATAAAAATGTGTGTGTCACACAAATATGCAGAGCGTGGTCGAACCAAAGACCTCTCGTTGGTTACTTTTTAACAGATGGGCTACGTTTGTCATAAAATATGCCGTTTTACTGATTTAATACTGCAATTTCCCATTTATAGTTCCATAAGGAGTTTAGAGACTTTTTATACAGTCGTTAACCATACAAAGCCCGTTTAGATTCAACATAAACGGCCACCAGGTGCATTTTGTTTTACCGGTATAAGAAAATACAGTAATGAACTTAATCAGACAAGAACGACAGGTGATTTTTATACGCATGAATTATAATTATGTTTAAAATTACCTGTGGTCCATGCAAGGTTATTTACTGATGTCAAGCACATCAACCCTGACATTAAACCACCACGTGTATGAAGTCGTGAATTTGTATTTCCATATCTCTCCTTATCAGTCATTACAAAATGATGACTAACGTGTAAAGTATTGTTTACATATATCTCGCACGATGTTATTTCTATGTTTACAATATTACCAAGCCTTTTGAGTGTATTAAACAATTAAACATTTTTTGTCGCCTCATTGTCCAGTAGCAACATGTAAGGCATGTGGGCTGTTTAGTTCCGAGTTCGAGTCCCAGGTGGGGCACTCCGCTTTGTGTGGGTTTCAAACATCTTAGATCGAGATGGAACAACCTTATATCGGGACTGGAATTTAGGGGACGGAAATAAACCAGTGCCAGCTCTGCATACCCTTTCGAAGATTAAAATTGATATTTCTAATTTAATTAATTGAATTGTACGTTGACATGTTGAATCTTAAAGCTAATATTCAAATATCTTATATTCTCGCACACTTACGCTTTAAATGTATATTTAGTCTTATTTGTATTAAATGGAATTTAAAATGTTGTGTTACCGAATAACCTATTTACCAGCAGTGGACTCCTAATGGCTAATGATGATGATGATAGAATATTGGTTGGATTGCAGACACGTCTCGGAACCTGTACCTGCTGCACATCTCGACGTGGGTGATGAACATGTTCGGCATATTCTTCATCCTGGCGGCGCACGAGCACTACTCCATCGACGTGTTCATCGCCTTCTACATCACCTCGCGGCTCTTCCTCTACTACCACACGCTGTCCAACAACCAAGCGCTCATGCAGAACGACTCTTCCAGGTAACACGCGCGGGTAACAGGGTAAACCCTGTTTCAACATATTTCAGTAACATTGCGAATGTTTTCCCCTAAGTGATTCAGTTTTAACGTGTTCATGTTGTATTGGAATGGACAGGGAGAGTCCTGGCCTTGCGTAGGTAGGACTGGAAACATAAAAAAAATCATTTCTTCTGATATCGGTAGCTTTATTTATAAAATTACACGTTGATTTCGGCGCAAAAAACCAATAAACTGTCCAGAGTATTAATAACATACATACATAAACTCACGCCTTTATCCCAGAAGGGGTAGGCAGAGATTTCGCCTTGTATGTTCCGTCCCATGATGTGATAGGGGGCGAGCCTATCGCTATATCGGGTACAAATTCCTGACTCCGGGCTGATAATGAATAGAATAACCCAATATCACTTTGCCCGACCCGAGATTCGAACCTGAGACCTCAGCTTTGTAGTCGTACCGTAGTACAACTACGCCACCGAGGCAGTCAGTATTAATAAGTTTATACTTTTTGTAATACCTAATAGTTAATATTGTTATTTTTTCTCTGATGCGCGTGTTATGTTGATATGCTTTTTTTAAATTCCAGTTTGTGGACATTCGTGTTGAATAAACATTAAGTAAGATCATTATAATTAACACATATATATTTTTTGTCCCAATAAATAGAAAAAGTTAATAACGGTTAACACGCCAGGCATGTGATAGCCGCTCTCACGCTGCGTATAAAAATATGTCATGGATGTGCTTCGTCGTCATAAAAAAATATCTTTGTATATAATTCTAATAAGAACGCTTAAAACATTACCCATTATTACTCTACCTGCCCTGAATATCCATGGATTGTACAAAACAGCTCTAGAATTACGTGTTTCTAAAGGCGCGATAATAATACATTAGTCATAGTTAATAATGTGATTACGTGACATCACAAATGTACTCGAATATTTCAAACCTTATTTCCGGTTTGTATTGCGAATTTAATTCGCTTTAGTTTCAGCTTAAGTTCCAAATAAAGTAGGTAATGAAGAATAAATTGTGTATAAAGGAAAGAAACTTAAATTTCTTTGTGTACAAATTTACAACTGAAAAAAAGAGTAGAAATTGTTTAATTTTGTTAAGCATTTCTTTTGTAATTTGTCACTCAATACAACAATATGTTAGCCCTGTGCCTGGACACCGCGCGCACTGTGCAATGTAGCTACGGGAAGGATGTGATCTCATAATTTTGGCACGTCAATGTCGTATGTCGTGGAAAAAACTCATGTTTCGCCCTCGTCTGGCAAATGTTATACCCACCTACCACAATTTTATTTCATATACTACAATGTTAGCCATATTAAAATATAGTTTATATATGTTTTCAGGACAAGAATATGGTTTCCGTTGTTGTCATTTTTCGAGTCTGAAGTAGACGGCATCGTACCGAACGAGTACGAGGGACCGGTGACTATAATGAGCAACCTGAAGCAGTGGTGCACGCAGCTCGCGGCCGACGTCAAGGATTCGTCCATGGCCAAGATCGCCGGCAGCAAACTACAAGAGGGCGCCGCCATGGGCGAATACTCCGTCGTTAAAATTGTCGACGGCATTAAACGAAACCTCAGCTTGGTGGAAGAGTTCAAGAACTCTCGGCAGCAGCTCGGCACGTTAGACAAGAACGTGCAGGCGTGCCTCATGGACGAGTGCTCCGAGAGCGAGCTGCGTCACAGGAACATGGCCGATCTTCCAGCGGATCCTCTCCTCAGAGACTTGGGCGCACCGCCACCGAATATTTCCAAAAAAAGTATATGAAAGAACTGATGTAGCTGAATTTTGTTAGAGGCTGTTTGTAAAACTTCATTGTAGTTTGTTTATACAATGAATTAGATACTTACCTGAAAGTTTTACATTTCCATTATAGATTTTATATCATGTTATTCCATATTTATTTTACTATAAGTTTAACGTAGTATAAATTATTAAGAAATTTTATTTGCTCAAATAATCTTGAATAAATAACAATATGCTTATTGAGCTTCCTCTTTGGTAATAGTATGATTTTCTACCTATTTCTCCCTAAAATTCCTCTGTAGTAAATAGTTGGTAATTCAGTCGATAATTATCGTTATGAGGTGATAAAAGAAACAAACATGTGATAGTTCTTTCTGATCGATAAAATCAAGTTACAAAGCTATATAATGTCTTTATTTTAGTATAGATACCATACAAAATTGACTGCCGAAGCTACATATATTATTACTCCAGATATTTTTTTACTACTGCTATACAAACTGGGCACAATAGCCTTCTTTTTTTATACATCTTATTATTATCATAATTTAGACAAGTACAATATAATCATCATCATCAGCCTATATAAGTCCACTGCTGGACATAGGCCTCCTCAAAATTGCGCCATTTCACCCTGTCTTCGGCTTGTCGCATCCAACATCTGCCAGCGACCTTTCGCTAATCGTCACTCCACCTAGGTGGAGGGCGTCCTACACTACGCTTGCCAAGGCGCGGTCTCCACTCAAGAACACGTTTACTCCAGCGGTAGTCGGTTCTTCGACAGATATGGCCAGCCCACTGCCATTTCAGCTTGCTAATCCTATGTGCTATGTCTATGACTTTGGTTCTCTGTCGGATAAGATCGTTACGGATCCTATCCTTCAGAGAGACTCCGAGCATAGCACGCTCCATAGCTCGCTGAGTGACTTTAAGCTGGTGGATCAGTCGTACTGTGAGTGTCCACGTCTCAGCACCGTAGGTCAGGACCGGTAGGACGCACTGGTTGAAAACTTTCGTTTTCAGGCATTGTGGTAGGGGTGACGAGAAGACTCGACGTAGTTTACCAAATGCTGCCCAGCCCAACTGGATCCTCCTTGCAGCCTCCTTCTCAAAGTTGTTTCTTCCTAGTTGAAGGGTTTGGCCCAGGTAGGTATATTCGGAAACAACTTCGAGTTGGTGGCCACATACAGCGACAGGTCTTAGATCAAGGTGGTGGTTGATCATAACTTTGGTTTTATCGAAGTTCATTTGAAGACCTATTCGCTGTGAGGCTGAAGCCAGGTCGTCCAGCATCTGTTGCAGCTCCTCCAGCGATTCCGCCATCAAGACTATATCGTCAGCGAAACGCAGGTGCGAGATGTGCTCGCCGTTATAATAATAAATAAATATATAATAAATACAATATAATATCTAAGGATATATCTACGTTTTATAGTAGCTATAATTTTATTGTAAACGTTCAAACAAAACTTTTACGAGCAAGTTTTAGTTTACAATGATCGATAACGATATATAACAATTTATAACAAATCATAATTTACCATGGGTTATTTTTTCTTATACATTTCTGAGGACCAATACCTTTTAAGCATATTGAAAAAAATCTGTAGAGAACAGCTCGTCTAGAGTTAATTTAGTTACGTTATTGTACCCCAAATTAATCTTTTAATTTAATAAAAAAACTCATTTATGCTATCCATGGTATCCAATCTGGAAATCGAGTAACGACTTTTTGGTTTTCACCATATTTGTACTCCCAGTAGGTAGGCCAATGAAGTAACTTGACGATCAAATAGATTATTTCATAAAGGAGTGTCCTAGTATATTACTATAATCTATGGGAGTGTCATTTATGACGACTTAAATAGGAATATTTAACACGCCTACCTGCGTTTTTAATTTCAGTAGTGAATTCCGATCGTTTTGCGGTTGTCAACTCCACCGCACTGTATTAATTAGTTTTGAATTACACTATCGACCTACATACGTTCCGCTATAAAGGACAATCTTGTAATGTTTATTGCATGAGCACTTAATTGCGTGCTGTTTTGGAGTTCATATTTATTGTTCATACTCATGGATCCTTTTTGCAACTAGGTATGTTGCTTTATAAAAATCATGAGACCCCGTGTTTGGAAAACAAATTGAAAGTACTGACAAGATTTATACCTTACAAGTTACAAGTTTCTTTTACCTGAAACATATTTTTTATGAATATCTTAGGAAAACCATTTTTTTATAAATTTATAGATCCTATCCATTAGAAAACATACTTAATAAACTTTGCTATTGAGCCTATCAAGTGAAAACATTACCATCATAATGCATGATCCATTTACAAATCTGCATATTTCCAGTACTTAACATAGTCCTGAAACTTCTACGATTCTGCGAGTCGTGTACATTTACATTCGTGCATGAGTAGTGTAGAATTTTCCTTGTGGCTAAAGTGTTCAAGAATATTTTTTGAGGACAAACCCGCATTATCTATCTACAAGTAATACCTACAAATACTCACTCATAAAATAAGCATGTACATGAATAACAATATAATTTCCTTATAAATTGCTATATAAAAAGTATAGCGAAAAAAATAAGTGTATCTATAGTTTCGACTTAATTTTATGAACGCTACAATTGAATTAACAATTACTTACTTAAATCAAACATTGAAATTTTAATTACCTACGTATATAAACTTTACGTGTTTTGTAGTGTTGGGAGTAAGCAATTTGTGGTGGGAATTGAAGTAAAATCACAAACATTGTCGTATTTTATATAATTCGTATGAAAAATTGTTAAAAAAAAACTGTCTTTAATTAATATTAATACATTGATGATAATAATTTGTCATGACAAAAGGTACAACCAGAAGCGTGCATATTACTAATAATTTCTATACTTTATTGTGAAACAGGTAAGTATGTAAATAAAATATAATGCCTCGTCGAAGGCGATCCACGGCGCACGGGCCGCGGCACCAATGAACCGTGGGTAAGGCCACTCCAAGCCTACTCGTGAGATCAACTCACGGCAGGATAAAAGATCATTCAGTTATGTAACCAGTTTCAAAAATAGTTACTATTTGTTTCATAGAATATTTCATTTTAACCTTAAAAAAATAGGTTAGATACTGTGTAAAATAAAAATGAGAATAATTAATACTTTAAAATAATACAAGCCTTTGTAAAGTATAATAAACTTGTTAAATAAATTCTTAATCTGGAAAATAGATAAATTTGATTAATAGTATTAAATCTTACGATTATAGTAGGCCACTTTGTAATAGAAAACATCTATACATCGGTTCACAACAAACTTCTCCGCATTATATACAATGACTAACCATGGCAAAGAAGTGAATGGCGCAATATAAATAACAGAACTTAATGGATAGTGCTTGCTTAGTGCTAGTAGAGCTTCATTTGAGCTGAGAAGCAAGAGTGTGATCAGTCCATTATTCAGCAGCAGCAGCCGCAGCAACCTGCTCACTCTCAATGAGCAATTCAGATGGATTCTCTTTTTTACTTTCTACATTATCCAATTGATGGTCGCCAGCCTCCTTCTCTTCAGATTGTTCACGAGAGCTAACAGCACCATTTTCATTGACTTGCTCCTCTTTCTCAGGAGAGCTTTCTTTTACTGGCGATGACTCTTTTTCTATGGTTTCTTTTTCAACAGATTTTTGCCTCTCAGGGGTGGCCTCTTTAGCTTCTTCATTGGTAGGTACATCTTCCTTCTCAGGAGATGCTTCCTTTGTAGTGGCTTCATCATCTCTGACAACAGAGCCTTCTTTAGTGGGACTGGCTTCTTTTGAAGGTGATTGTTTCTCCTCTGACTGTTCTGTTTTGGTTTCCTCAGTGGTTTCTCTCTCTTGGGAGGCTTCTTTTGACTTTTCTCCATTCAGTTCACCGTTTAATGCCTTTTCCTGAATAAATAATAACAGTTAATACTCAAGTTTTTAAAGTGATAAAATTGTGACAAATCCTGCATCCCATAGCAATTTATAAGAATTTCTATAGTATGTAAAGTCCACCACTAAGCCAGCATGGTGGACTGTATGGCCTAACCCTTCTCAATCATACTCTCAATTGTAGAGGAGGCTTGTGCCCTGCAGTGGGACATATATGGGCTGATACAGTACAATACCCAGGTTTTAAAAGCATAGTAAATGGTACAGACTGTTACAAATATTGTATTATTAATGTCCTAAAAACCTTTGTTAACAAGAATTATCTTTTTTAAAACTGTGTACAAGATTGTTAGAGCATACTAACATCAGGTCTCGTCATAAACCTTGAAATGAATACTCAGCAGAGTTAAACAATAGTATTTTAATGTAAATTGTTAGAAGTACATAAGGTATAACTTTAATCACTACACAGTAAGAACTTAGCAAAATGTAAATGTGAAAAATATTTATAGTTTACAACATGTACTCCCGATTTTTCAATAACAACTCACTACTCAAATATTTTTCACACATTCGAAGACTCGCGTGTCATTTTGAATTACCATTCAAAACCAACCAGCCTGTCTCACACTGACATGAGGTTACTCACTGTGCAGTAGCACCTCTTTGCTCTAACAAAGATAGATTGAGACAATAACATAACACAGTAAATTTTACTTAGGATCAATTTATCAAAGCACCCAAAATCTACTCACCTCTGCTTCAGGTTGTGGAGGCTCTTCAGGTGGCACTTCCAATTTTAAAAATTGTTCCAATGTGTCCACTTCATTGGCCAGATCAAATTGATCGTAATCCTAAAAATATGTAGGGTACATAAAAGAATTATACTAATTTAATATGATATTAACACTTATATGCTAATAAAAACAAACAGTAGTGAAAGGACATGATTGTGTTACTAATAATACGTTTATTATCTTTTAATCGCGATCTAACATGAATCACTGCCAACATTGTCTACTGAAAAAAGAATGTAAAAGAGTGTAGTGGCAAATGGCACAGGTTCACTTACCCCGCAATACTCCTCGTCGTTGAACATCTGCGGCGGCAGCGGCGACCTCGGGGTGGGATCGCTCACAGTGCCACCCAAAGACTTTGCATTGTTTTGCATAAAGTCTTTATCGGCCTCCCTTCCTGGTTCCGTTATGTCAATGACTTCATACTTTATGTTTTTCGAATCGCATATCATCAAAACTCGTTGCTGTCGCTTCTTTACCTATAATATGCGGTATTCACGTAATCAAAATTAATCATTACATGAATCAGATTTGTGAAAAAAACCAGAAAGTACCCGGCCGTCGCTGGAATTTTGTGACTCTTTGCCTTACCTCTTTGTTTCCCGAGATACCACTGATATATATTTTGACAACCATAATGAAAAATCTTGCTTTTGATGTGTAAAACGTTAATTAACTACCACAGAAAATAATTAAACCAGAAAAATAGGCTTGGCCATTAGTCAATCTGTTGTAATAATAATAATCAGGCCCGTCCAACTTAGAACAAAAAAAGTTGCACGATAAGCTATGCTAGCTATCTCACTATTTTAATATGGACGGCGTTCATCTTTCTCTCTCTACACTCAATATTTTTATTAGTGTGCGTGTGACGTAGTATCTTATGTCACTAGTATTGAAATGTCTCTTTGTCAACGTATCTCGTTTGCCGCCATTTTCTATTGTGCCTTGATCAAGCCTTAGTACAGCGAATCTTATAATTGGAATTTAATAACTTTCTAATCACGGATTCTGGTGCTACAGTTTGCAATCAAAGGCGGTTTTTTTTCCTTTTTATTAATTTCGTGTGCTTATGTTTTCGTAAAAGATAAAAGTGTTTACCGGCTAAAACGAGTGATAGTTTATTATTATTGAATTTGTGTTAAAATACTTGTTATTTTTGTAAGAACTATGGTAAATAAGTGCATTGTTCCCGAGTGTAACACTCGAGGATCAAATAATAAATATTTTTGTGTTCCCTTCACAAACCAAGCAAGGTGGGAAATGTGGTTAGGGTTTTGTCCATATTTACAAAACATACCTTTTATTAAACGCAGCCGTATTCGTTTTTTCATAAACATTTTCTTGCCGAACATATTAATGAAAAATTAAAATTAAAACCTTGTGCAATTTCGTGTATAAACTTGAATATAAATTTAGAGAAATATTTAGAAATATTAGTGATCAAGGCTCTGCTAATGTTGCTATTAAGTCATTAATATCAGATTCCAATGCTGAACTTTTACGTAGTAATAATTGCACAAATGACATCTGCTACAAAATTGGCCCCAACCAATTATATCATATCTATGATGTACCTCATTTGTTTAAATGTTTTCGTAAAATTTTCAGAAAAAGCATCTACTCATTGGTTATCGAAGAGCAAAGTGGGAATGTATAGAAAGTCTATACAAATTATAGGATGGCTTTGATGGCCGAGCAAGAAGCACCAAACTTACAGAGAAACACATAAATCCAACTTCATATGACAAAATGAAGGTAAATTAAAGTATACAATTTCTATCAAGATTCAGTTTTGAAGTGGTCACTAATCACAAAAAGTGATTAATATGTCAGAAGTTATATATTAGTAGGTATATTCTTCTTCTTCTTCTTTTAATTAAAGAATGGCTCCCCCGATATATTTGTATAGATTTTATATTGTTTATTGTTATACAATAATTAAAATGCACATACATTACAGGTCAAACTTGCAGCCCAAGTTTTTAGCCGGCAAGTGGCTACATCACTACTAGTTTATATGAAGAGTAACCAACATCTCCAAGAACATGATTATTCTACTTTTAATCTTAATTTTGATATTTTTTTCACAACAGATATAATTACCTTTATAAATGATTTGTTTGAAAGTTTAAATGGTTTTGGCCGATATGGTAACAAATTGACAAATGCATTGTCTTGTAATTCTGAACATATAGATTTCTGGAATGAAGCTGTAAAAAAAAATTGTGTCTATGCGTTTTGACTCTCCCAATCCAAGGGAAGCAAAACCTCTATCACTGAAGCAATATTGCAATATTTGTAATAACTTTTGTTAATTGATTTAAATATTGTCTTAAATTTAAAATTCTTTGATTAAATTTGAGTGTTGAAGCTCAAGTCTCCTTTCAGGGTGTAAAATCATTTTAGTTTCAATTCAAGGTTTTCTTTAAAATAGACCTATGTTGCCAAACTTTTTCTTACACCTTAATATGAACCTACCTGATGGTTGATGTAGAATCCTGAAATAGCAATTTGTTTGTTTCTTAATCATATTGCATCCAGTATTTTTATATTCATTTTGCTTGTAAATGTGCCTTTATATGATATTACCAATTATATTATTATGCATGGAATGTCTCACATGTTGTAATATTTGTAAACTTATTTTACAGTTTCATTTTTTTGTATTTTATTTGTATTTTATATTAACCAATTTGAAATGAATTATTTCGGTGCATTAGAATGAAAGTCTGCAATGATGTATTAAATTTAATAATGACTGTTTTTAATTAATACAAATATTATATTTGTAAGCAGACATTGTTCGCAATACACTTCATTGTAATAATGTCCATAGCAATTCTTTGCTGGAAATTGTAATAAATTTAATTTTATGCTTTGAAAAATTGCATAGTAGGATCATATAATAGTTTGGTTATTATATCTCTGCTCACCTTACATGGTTTAAAAACAAAGTAATCTTCAATATGATTATCATTTTACTAAGTGGAAAGCATAATATTATGTTGTTTTAAACTGTTAATACAAATCATGCATTTGCACCTTTCATATGTTTTTATTGATTTGCAATGTAATGGAAGAGCAATTTCGGTCATATCTTTAAATGATGACCTGGTGGACCATGACCTATCTCAATCTCAATCGTTTATTGAGGAGGCCCACGTATAGGAGTGTAAGGTAGAGTGAATAGATAAATATACATTATTGGATTTCCTCAAATCATTGAATCCAACATTTTCGTGTTTATTGCAGAATTTTTAAGAAATTGTATCTTCGTGATTTAAAAATAATATTATGCGAAAACTATATATATAGTTTTAAGATACTAACATTACATTGTATTCAGACTTGTATTTAACTTGTTTTGTATTCGATTTAATAATACATTTGTAATGTTACACATGGAATTGCTTCCGTGGTGTAATAATTTGTAAATTTACACCATTATTTAGTTAGTATGTTGTTTTAAGCACGATTTTGCTTTAATGTATCTAAAGTTAACCTAATGAAAACGTTTCATTAATATACTAGAACCCTGAACTAATTTGGTTAAATTTATATCGCCAACTACTATGACCCAGCACCTTAATGTTTCTAAGGCAGTTTCATTGCATTTTCTATGAATACCAACCCTGTAGTTACTAACATAAAGAAACTGTAACTGTAGTTGCTAACATAACTTGCATTCATAAGGCTTATAAAATTAAAAAAAAACCCTTATTAATATTACGCTTATATCATAAAAAGCGTTAGGCGTTAATTGAAAAATGTATAATTACAAGGAGTCTTAGAAGTAAAATATGTGATAATAAGATTTATAAGTAATATAATATGTAACATTTTTTCTTTCCAGAAACAGGTAAATGTGATAAATAATTTGTTGTGCTTCTTACTTTCACATTATTTACTTCCATACAACCTTTCATCCCTAAATTGAGGAGGAGAGAATCATTCTAAATTGTCATGAATCGCTATAAAAAGCAGATTTTTTCTTATCCTAGTGGTAGTTCTCTAAGATTATCCCGATTGAACAAACAAAAACCTCATTAAGAATTTAAAAAATGTATGTAAACCTAATGTATTTATAATATTATCATAACTTTTAATTACTTTATTACCATTGCCAATCATTGCTTTAGCGGAACAGTGTATACCAATTGTGCGTTCTGGTTGACTTTACGTATCTCAGCTGTAAAAATGTCCTGTAATATTGTGATTTTTATACATGATTTGTGAACTTCTCTGAATTAACTAATGCATAATCACTGTATTGTAAATATATTATAAAAGAGCAACGCTAGAGTTTCTTGCCCGTTCTTCTCTAGCGAAGACAGCCTTGTGAACCGGGTGGTAGAGAAAAAAGTGACAATCTAAATAAGGATTATTTATGGTATTTTTAGAATAACAAATTAATTTAATTCTCATTGTTTATAAATAAAGTTATTTATTTTTGAAGTTCATTTTATTTATTTATTTTATAACTAATACCTGAATATACAACTACCAAAACCGGTAAAAAAAACCGGTAAGTTTGAGGCACTGATGTCAACCGGAAAATAAAGCCATCCCTAATTAAATTAAAGATCGGTATTTCGAAAAAGTACCGATTGTCACAGCACTGCTTCCCATGTATATAACCACCGAGCGAAAAGAACAGTAGAACACCCTGTCAAAATATGTACTGGATAAAAAGAGATGGACGATTAATTATGAATGAATTATATAACATAATATAGACATAAAGTACATGTTTGGGCTTTCGTTGTGTGAGTTCCCTTAACGTGTTAAAAAAATTGTATGGAGTCGGCTGTCTGTCTTGTTTAATAGTCTGTGATAATAATTATCGAATGACAGTAATGACAATTCAAAAAATGTGACCATCCTAATATTAAATTTTTTTCATAATTATTTCATTTTAAATTTTGCATGCATAAATCGTTGCAAATTCTCGAAACTCGTAGAATAAAAACATAAACATTAAATATTTCCTTTTATAAATGGACTTTCAACACAATTTGCTATATAAATAAACAATTTAAACTTACTGCACTTACATTGGGTAATAAATAATATACTGACAATACTGGAAGCGTTTCGTTTCACCTAAGCTACATGAAAAACTATTTAATGTTTACTACTAACTACCAACTTGAGAAATAATTTCCTAAAAAAGTAATCATAAAAGTATATCATGAACTTTTACAATTATACATATGAAATAAAAATGTTGAGCCTTTAGCCATTTAGCGAAAATATAAATAAATATTCGGGTCCAAAACTCAATTGTTCCTTCCGAATTCGTATCATGGCTTTTCACGCAAACCTAATTTAAAAAGACTTCGTGGTCACGACTTACTAACTACCCTCTTTTCCAACTGATAGGATACTTAGAAGTGTATGCTTGTAAGTTAATTGAATATGCTTCACAAAGCATCTCGAGACGTATTGCCTATGTTAACGGAAATGTGTGTAATCCGTCATTGTATACAATTCCTAGGAAATGTATGTAATTCCTAAAATCGCCCGGAAATGTGTAAAATAAATTACATTAGACACATTTCCTAGGAAATCTATACATTTCCTAAATAGTAATCGGAAATGTAAGTAAATGTAAGTATTTAAGATATTAATTAACATAAACTAACCTCACCTTACCTAACCTACCTACCTACCATTGGAGAACAATGGAGAATGTCACATGAATCTTGACAGGGAGCCCGAAATGAGCTTCTTGGACACCGGAAGGGTTATTATTAATTAGTAACATAGGTAATATGAAGATACGAGTATTATAGAATTTACCGCTATGATTGTTACCTGTGATAAAAAATATTACTCTCATTTGAACAACGTGTTTTATTACAGAAACCTTTATTCTTATACATTTCCTAATACGATATTGGAATTGTATACAATGCCTAGGAAATGTATACATTTCCTAGGATATGTATGTATAAAATAATTATTGAAAGAATATTTTATACATTTCCTAAATAGCTTCGGAATTGTATTTCCTAGGAAATGTATACAATTCCAAAATTTCATACATTTCCGGTAACACCTACACTAAATTCCATTCATACACACTTTCATCACTAGTCATCATTAAGCATTATCGTCTTCAGTACCATCATCACTTTCTGGACGTCCTCTGCTGGACCTAGGTTGCTGCAAAGGTTGACTAAATGGGTGGAATCGTCTGGGTGGTATCACTGTTTCATCGAAAACCAACGCGGTGAATGTAATAGGGCCCCGGCCCAGGGATAGCAACCATTAGAGAAACACGATGGAAATAGCCATAAACCATAGGGAACCTTTCAAATGTGGCACAATTTGGGTTCAACCTGTGTAAGTTTGACTTTTAGAAAGCTGCACTGAGCTTAAAATCAGGTGCAGTGAAGACTTTGTCGTATCGTATAAATATAATGATTGTAGGTCAGGTATTTAAAATAAAATAAATCTGTGTTTATAAATAATTTTAATACATTCATTTATACAGTCATAGCAGTATTGTCCTGTAAATACGAAAATGAAAATGCACTACCGCAGCAACTTAAAGCGGGCATGCGTGGAATGTACACACTTCACAGTCTGCATTTCAATTATAACAAGTAGGTACACGTATCTTGACAGTTTTGTGGTCTATCAATGGATACCGTATTTAGTTACTCTACAAATAAAACGATTTATAAATTATAAATGGATTAAAGAAAATAATATGACTATATTCTCAATACGCCATTTGTAAAATACATAATTTAGAATAAGTAATAAATATAAATAATAAATATTATAGTTTGCCTTTTTAATAAAACAATATGCGTCTTTTTGTAATTATAGCTTAATTATTTAAATCTAGTATTGAATAGCTGGATATAATTATAAAAAATAAAATTTGTAACTATATTAGGTAATGTATAACTTTTAAAAGTTATGTAACACAATTTAAATCAATTTATTACAATGCAATTAATACTATTTATTACAAATTTATTCATTTATATTTGTGATCAGTAGCAAAAAGATATCGTTCGATAATTGTATTTACTAGTAGGTACATATCTATTAAATAAGAAGTAAGTAATGTATGCAACAAGGGCTTGTGTTTAAAATATATCTGAGTATAAGGCGTTAATAATAGGTAACATTATATTGAGTAATATTATACCAAACAAATTTCGATTTATTGCTATAGATAAGGCAGAATGTTAATTTCTAAAGTAATTTTATAGATTTATTTGTTAAATTAGGGTTCAGTAAAAATATTTACGTTGAATAATTAAAAACATAATTTCGATTTTATAATGTAATTAATGTGATACTTCATGTTATTAACATGGTTATGGCATGATGTTGTTCAGGTGTATTTTATCCCAGAGAAAAAACCACAAAATTATTTGTGGACAAAGTAAACAGTTTGTTTGCGAGTATTTATATAGATATACTAATGAACATAATGTGTGTATTTGATGCGCGGAAATATTATTGGCATATATCCAGATTGCTAGACAGTTGTTAGTCTACGATAATGGCCGTAAGCCGTAGTGATATGTATTATTATTACACTCAAATATCTCCTAGCGACATTGGCTTTGTTACCAAGCACATTTTATGTTTGATTTGAGGCGAAAACATCGTATTGCTCTGGTTTCTAAGAAATTCCATATAAAATCAAAATAAAATCTAGTAGGTATCGGTGTTTAAAAATAGCTGGCGCTAACGAATATTATAATGCATGGCACGGTGCCGCGTAAACTCAACATGTGTAACTATATATTTCATTCGGGGACAGTTTTATTTTTGTATATTATTTTGGGAAGAAACTACACACTTCAAACTTCAAGAATTTAAAATGTATAAAACAACCACGAAGGTAAGCTAATTCGTCGATGTCGACTATTATTTCCGTTACTTGGCAAACAAAATTAACCAAATATAAATGTAAATAAATGTGTTGAAAAGTTTCCAAACGGGTTTGTCAGTTGCCAGGAGCTTCATACGTCGTATGCAGTTCATGAGATTACACAAAGAAATATACATATTGTGTCCTATATGTTGTACGTTATCATATTTTACATCATCATCACAAAAAATTTTTTTTTTTCAAATTTTCTAAAATAAATAATTATGATCAACTGTAACGCGTTGAATGATTACTGGACTGTATTACTGGACCTTTATAAAATTAGCAAAAAAATATACAAAAGTTCCCATTTTCAAGAAAATAAAACATTAATCTAAACATTTATTATGGTCAAGGCAACATTCTCATTCGTATAAAATAAATTTATATTGAATCGATACCTTTTTCATATTATAAAATACAATTCGTTGAACCATGAGCCAGAGTTATTGAAAAAAATAAGAGGTATTATCGGGGCTTACAAATTTCTTACTTAATGAGAAAGAATGAGAATGTGATAAAATGAAGATATTTTTGTTCGTATTTTATCCCATGCTAGAGCGAATGTACCATATACAAAGTATACTAATTTAAACAATATGCAATAAATAATATTAACACAAAAAGTAATAGAAAAACACGTCTTGGAAAGGTATAACCTGATGAGATCTAGGATCACTCAAGAAATGACATCGTGTCACTTTTTCTAGTGAAATGTAAACAATAAAGAATGTTACAGTTCTACAACGACCCCAAAGAATAAACATGAACCAACGGGCACTGGTGGATGCGAGTCGATAAAGCAGTTAATACATTTTCCTGATGTATGACCTACCTGATATCATTTTATTGACAACGATTTAAGTATGTATTATACGTCGGAAATATCTGTGGACCTAAATAATTAACGTCATTGGAACATAAGTTCAGCAAATTCAAAATATAATTTAAACAAATTGAATTAAAATAGAAAACGAATAAAAAATAGAATTCGCATCCATCTCAAAACGTTTTTAATGTAAAATAACATTGTAGATAGGGGAACACAAAAAAATGAAATGTGAACCGCATTCCAGCTAGGTTAACAGATATTTCCGACATGTTATATAATATATTTCATAGTTATATTATTATTTTGCATTGCATATGAAAGTTTAAGCGTATCTATATTTGTCCTTTATTACCCAACTCCTAATAGTCTCATGCGTCGTCGCGTTTTTTATTTATTAAATAAAGGTGACGGAGTATGATGCGGCATAGCTCAAGCGAAACTATCAAAAGCATTTGAATAAAATCAATATAATTATTACGTGCTTGCAATTTTCACTTTTACACGAAGTGAAGAAGCAATTACTCGTAACAAAGTGAAGCTGCGGTTCGTTTGAAGGGCAGCGACAACGTTCTCATAAACGAGTGTGCATTTTTGCAATGGCGCATTGTGATCGCGGACGCTTCGCGTCGCGGGGCCATTAGTTTTCGTGTAATAGTACACAGCGCTGGCAAGCTGACAACGTTTGATGTCCGATTAGCTTCGGCCCGCTGTGACGATTTAATGAGTTTTCAGGAGCCGGGTGTTAATTAGAACATCCATCAAAAATTTGGCAAAAACAACTTGACCTCATTGCACACTATACGCATAGAAATTTTCTGATTAGAGTACGAACGCGCTTAATAATAACGTAGACTGCTCGAGCACTCGGCGTGCCAGTACCATTCCATCCGCACCAAGCCACGTAGCTTCTCTGCACCGCACGAGTTCCGCAGGAACGCAGTATTATCGACACGCAAAAGCACACCACGACTCAACACTACGCGGTACTACCGAGTTCCTCCGAAGAGAACTTCCGTAAACGAAAACGTAAGCACCGCACAATAACGACAATCAGTTCAGCGAGATCACATTAAAATCTAGGTTCGGTAGGCCGAGACGCGAACGCGTCATGAGATCCGGCTGCGACAGTTTCGCACGTCGGCAACACTCGACGTCCTTATCGATAATTTTTAATTTAAGCCGAAAATTTAGCGTAACTACTTAATTTTTCAGTATTCAATTATTGACATCGAAATTCCCATTAATCATCGAAACGGGCAGTGACAATCTGCGCTCGGCTCGCGTGGAGTGGGCAGGCGTGGCTCACACGGGCGTGCCGAAGTCGGGGTCTCCGTCGCCGGCCAGCGCGCGCGCGGGGAACTTGCTGCGCTCCGCGTCGCCGTTGCACAGCGCCGCGCCCGCCGTCACGCGCCGCGCCGACCCTATCCTGCTCGCACACACACCACACCGTACACACATGCACCCGACCCCCCACACAGATCGAGTCATGTGCCGTGGGTATCAGGAACTACGAGAGACTTTTTGGTCTCACAAACACCCACACTCGAAGTAAATACTTGTAGTTCACCTAGTGCGGGGATCGAACCTGCGGCCTCTCGTTTCACAGCCGGCGTCTAAGCAATTGCACCGCGGAAGCTTTCTTCATAACCATCACTCACTTTATTGTTTAAACTTTTATTACCTATATACGTACATAAACTCACGCCTTTATCCCCGAAGAGGTAGGCAGAGGCGCCACCAGGACACCCACATTTCGCCTTGTATGTTCCGTCCCACGATGTGATAGGGGGCGAGCCTATTGCCATATTAGGCACAAATTCCTGACTCCGGGCTGATAATGAATAGAAAAATCCAATATCACTTTGCCTGACCCGGGACTCGAACCCGAGACCTCAGCTTTGTAACCGTACCGTAATACAACTACGCCACCGAGGCAGTCGCACCGTTTCATTACCTCTAAGCAATTAAATACTATACTATACTGGTGTACTACTATATACGCAATTTTCTCACCTGAATCCTTTACTTTCTCTTCTCACTGGTTTAGTTTCTCCGTTAGGTTTCGCAGTTTTCGTGTCAACTTCTATGAGGGGAGGCGCATCGTCTTGCATCGGACGGAGGGCCGGTAAGACTGGCGATTCGGTCGCTGAGACATCGTTAAAGTTACAAAAATAAGAGTAAAAACGGGTAGTTAAAATGAGCATCGCAATAAATATACACTGTACAATTGTAGGTAGAATATATCAAACACAACGCGTCCCTCTACTGTGATCATGGACTGTCTTTTGTTACCTACTTCAGATATTTTCTGAAATGTTTTTGACTCCATCATGTTGAGCCTAAGAAACTGGAGGGTGTATAAGATGTAGGAAGATATTGGTAATAACTAATAAGGTGTGTGCGATGCGGTTCTGACCTGGTGCGTCGGCGGGCGGCGCGGGGTCCGGCGAGGGCGCGTGCAGCTCCACCGCGCGGTACGCACCCTTGGTGCGCCAGTCCTGACGACAAACATTAACGGCTTTATTCATAGACAGTTTTAAAACATATTATATTTCAGTTATATGTCTTCTTCGCTCAAACTAAATTCAAAAGACATTCGAAATTGACAAAATATTCAATAACTAAAATAGGTTTTAAATCTGTCTATGAATTATTTATTATTTTATTACGACCCAATTAATGTACTGATACAATACCGGGGTGCTCTGCCAATCCAAAATAATACTTTTCGATAAGTCGAGATGTTTATGATATTCTTAGAGATAGGAGTATTTCAATAGTGATAAACAATCCGGATCGCAAATTAATATGCGTGTATTATGCCTTTGATTTAAACGGCGTCTCGAGCTAAATGGAAAGCACACTAAACTATTTTATGAAATGTCTCTAATATTTAAGTTCTTTCAGTGATCATAAGTTATCGTCCACTGCTGGACTTACATGGGCTAATGCCACTCATCTCCATTTGAACTATCTACATGCAGTTCTTGAGACCCGTTCACCAAATGAAAATGTGTCTATCCGAAAGCATTCAGCCTACATACATACATTATACATATATGGTAAGTTATCTCACGAGTAATAAAGTAACATGTGTTCCGTATTGATAGTTGATACACTACATAAATTCAAATGCGACGAGTGTTTATGGGCGGTTAGGTAATAGGAAGTGGGTTATATTTACGTTTGCTCTGTAGAAAGTTCCGACTTACAATACGGCGTGCGGTTAACTCTTACGCAGTGTTCAATGATCATCAAATAAGAGCACTTGAATGACTACACATTATAAAGTGTTGCGTATTAAAAAAAAATATGCCAGATATTAAAACATATGTGCGATAAAAGAAAATTCTAATCTTTTCATAGATACATAAGAAAAATACCAATTCTGTTGAACACAAAAATTTTGTGGAGGAGGATGTAGGATAGCTTCATTTTTAAAAATATATTATTTCAAATAACGATTACACCTGGTATCTAGGCGTAAACGCCAAACACCATGCTCATAATATGTGACACTCGAGTCACGACACATAAGACAATAGATTATAGTAGCGGCATTTCATATTGTAAATAATCTTTATATATATATATTTACGTATATATGCATAGACATTGATTGTAATATTAGTGGATTGGTTATTGTTAGTGTTGGGCGCCAAATGGTTGAGCAGTGTGAATTGAACGTTTCGTTTTCTGGTTAAAAATTAGAACAGCGTGGGAATTAGTATGTTTGAAAATTGCTTCAGCGAATTTTATGATATTTTAAATATTTAATGATTGGATTGAAAACGGAATAACCTCATTAACATCGGGCTGGCAATTTCAATTGTTTATATAAAGAAAGCGAATACTCTAGAATCTAGACGCTCGCCTCTAGGTCTGGTAGAAGCGCCGGATTAACGTGCCAACCAAATTTGATATGTTTCGCTGACATTACTCTAGTGTGTCTAGATGGTAGGGGGTAGACCATGGTCGATGTATGTGTAGGTATTTGTTTGTGTAGACACGAGAGAGACAGGTGATGAACAAGCTTTTATCACCTCGCGTAGTGCTACATTAACAATGCGCTAAAGGGGCTTTGGTGTGTTCCTCGTGAGATCCCGAAGTCCCCTATTTGTGCTGAAGGTGATCATGGGGTTTTAGCCGGTAGAAATCCGGCATATGCTGTCTACCAACCCCAAGGTAAACAGAGATCCAAGAGGATTTTCCCAATGTTAAAAAAAAATGTATTTGTGTGTGTGTGTGTACCTGCGGCTTGCGTTTCTTGAGCGCTTGCGTGGCGTGCACGGGCGTGGAGTGCGCCGACGTGGCCGACGCGCCCGAGCTCGCCGCGCCGCCGCCGCCTCCCGCCCCGCCCCCGCCCGGGCCCCACTGCACACACCAATACATCGATAAATAACTCGCATTTGTCTCTAGCAGGAGGTAGTGACGACACTATTATTTCTTATTTCCATTTCAAAAAGAGAGTACCAACGAGACTTTTTTAAACCGACACGATAAAACGACTGCAATGCTTCTATGATGATAAATTCAATAAAGTACTTACCGAATAAAGAATCTATAGGCTGCCTGACTGCTAGCTATTTACTGATGACTACTCCTCGTCAGTCGTGATAATATACCGCTATAATTATTAATTAAATTAACGGCCTATCCCAAATCGGGGAGACACAGGCAGAACCTACTACACTACACAAGCGCAGGGCCACTATAAGGGGTTTTTCATTATAGTATACTGTGGTTGCCATCTGTCATCTGAGACAATAAGAATATTCTACCACCAGCTTACAAGTTTTCGAGAATTTCCGTCATCCAACAAAACGCAAGAATGAAGCTTCTTCACGACAGTTTCTTTAAGATAGTGGCACCACTTCTATCTAACGGACATTAGAAGCATTTTATATAATTCACAGAAAGACTCTACGATGTACCACCTATTAATCATGTTATAAACTACTAGAAGCCCGGCCCGGCTCCGCCTGGGTGTAAATACACTTTTAAAAAAATATTCATCGCCTAAGTTCATCAGGGATAATGTAGGATTCTAATAGCGAAAGAATTTTTCAAATCGGTCCAGTTTTTTCAGAGCTTGTACATGCAAACAAATAATCAAATCATTCCTCATTATAATATTAGTTTCGATGCAAAGTGCATGTGTAGTGTGCACGTAGTAATTAGTGTTGCGTACCTCTATCTGCGCCTGTATCTTGATGGAGTGGTCGTCCATGTCGAGGATGGAGGGGTTGTTGTTGAGGTTGTTGAGCTGGTAGCGCTCCGACCCCGCCTCCGACTCGCGTCTGCAACCACACGCCGCACACGCGGCTTATACACCTCACACCTTACTTCCAACTTTATACTGTGCGGTGGAAGAAAGTCCTATAAAATATAGGACTTTACGTTCTTACCTCTTCCATCCTTGTATTACGGTGTTACCCCAAAACACTATATTATTAATCTATTCTGTAGAGTAGGTTTATAAGCCCACTGTGAACGAGAGGCCGCCAGCTCGTTCCCCGAATTGACACCAATATTTGTTCCATTTAAGTGTTGTGTAGTGCGACTGCCTCGGTGGCGTAGTTATACTACGGTACCTACGACTACAGAGCTGAGGTCTCGGGTTTGTTCGTACGGCAAAGTGATACTGGATTTTCCTATTCATATTTAGCCCGGAATCAGGAATTTGTAGCCAATATGGCAATAGGCTCGGCCCCTATCACATCATGGGACGAAACATTCAAGGCGAAATGTGGGTATCCTGGTAGCACCTCTGCCTACCCTGCCTGCCTACCGTCTGGGAAAAAGGCGTGAGTTCATGTATGTTTAAGTGTTGTGTATACTCACGACAAGACTCGGTATCGTACTGCAAAATCGGGAGTAGGTGCATGATTGCTAAGAGTAAGTATTCATACATTTGATGTTAAAGAAGTTTAGTTTGCTAATTATTACACAATGCAGTAAAGTAATTTGAAAATGGATAGATTTAGTTTTTTTCTATTGTTAATGGCATTAATAGAATACTCGAATTTACAATGAATTTATGAACAGAATATTATTTGGCGACATTAAGAACCTAGTATTTAGAAAAGAAAGGAAAGATATTCAATATAAGCAACTTAACTCGAGCGCTCGTGCTCAACAATAGGACAAAGAAAGAAAAACGGTGTAAATCAAATCTTTTTTATATTATTCTTTGTTGTGTACACAGTATTGGTCGAGGAGTACAGAAATATGCATACATGCATAAACTCACGCCTTTTTTCCAGAAGGTGTAAGCAGATGTTCGCCTGATAGCAACGGGGACTCCCACGTTTCGCCTTCTGTATTCCGTCCCACGACGTAATAGAGGGCGAGCCTAGCGCCATATTGAACACAAATTCCTGACACCGGGCTGATAATGAATAGAAAAATCCAATATCACTTTGCCCGACCCGGGATTCGAACCTGAGACCTCAGTTTTTTAACCGTACCGCAGTACAACTACGCCACCGAGTCAGTAAACGTCACGCCTGCCCATAACCAGGAGCGACATCACTAGGAACCTACTATTACTAAACACTGCGTGGCTGCTCAGTAATTTCACTGGCTACTTACTAGCGACCTTATTTGTTGACAGTTTTAAAACCCCATTTTAGTTGTAAAATATTTTATCTTCTTCGCTCAAACTGAATTCAAAAGTCGTTAGAAAGGGACAAAATATTCGATAGCTAAAACGAGTTTTAAATCTGTCTATGAATAAGGCCGTAGGTATTTACAGATACTACAGTCTTTACAGAAAGATTCAATACCTGTTATATTCGGGTGTGCGCGGCGCAGTGGGCGTGGCGCCCGAGCCGTCCGGCTCCGCGCCAAACACCTCCCCGTCCTCGGGGTACAGCGGAAACCTTCAACAAACACATCACCAAACATCTACAGTTCAATTCTTCCGATTTGGATGGCCAAATCCCATACGAATAGGAATAGACAAATATACTCGAAGTGACCACGGTCGCTATTTTAATAAAAACAAACTGTAATACTGGATTTTAAATAATTTAATATTTCGGTAGGAATCAAACCAGCTGATTTGGAAAAAGACATCATTAATTGTCCCATTCGATTAAATTACTAATAGATACCAAATTCTAAAAAGTGCAACCAAAATGGAACCCTCATAAATGGAAAACTACTATACACTAAAGGAAAGATTTTCTGTTAAAAGATATTGATTTTCCTTTAATATATTGCCATAGTGGTTTTCCATCTATGAGTTGTTCTGGTTATATTCTACATAGTTTGGATTCCGCCACGCACGCTCACTTGAAAAATTCAACCCTGTTTTCATAACTTCACTATGTATCCAGGAATAAGTATAGTCAAGAATATAGATGACTACTTTACACGATCCTGTCATATTGCTTTCCCTTCATTCATTTAAATCAATCTCTTTCAAGTTTTGTGTATTCAGGGCACTCCTGGATTTTTCCTCAGTAAAGATGTCTCGACGTGTGCATGTCTCGTTACATTATTAACTTTTTAATTTAACTTCCCAATTTGTTACGTATGTTAGCCAAACTAAATTATAATTTATTTAAATTTATTTGTTTGATTGCGTATACGGCGTTATGGAAAAATATTTAATCCATAGAACAATAGCATGTCATAAGTAAATATTTAAAGTTGATAAAAATCTCCTTTCACTGTCGAGTGAAGGCCTTCGGGGCCTCATGGAAGAAATAACGTCTGATTGCATTCAACTAGGGCTGTCAATTTTCTGTAAATATATAGTGATACTCAATGCTTAAAAAAAACAAATCACCTCTTGTGACACTAAGGTAAGCTAGTCAATCTAGGTAAGCATATTATGTACGCGACATTACAAATAAAAACAAACAAATTTCATTGTCTTCGTATTTAATATCATACTAATAAACTGTGATATCTTATAGTATTTAGGTAATGGAAAATTCGCTGGTATTATCAAATAGTTTACTTAAAATATCATCCAATGCCTTTTTTTCTAATATTCAAATATTTTATGTTTGGTATTGAAACATCTATCTAATCTGTGTGCCAGCCCTACGCCTGACATAGTAATCGACGTGTAAAAGTAAATATTATTCAGTGAGCACACACTGGTGTGATAGTACGCGGAATGAGATTGATGACGTCACGTTCTGCACTTACACTATCACTAGATAAGTACATGTCATTGTTTGATTACATGTCAATAACACTTTTCTGCGAAATTCTTTGAGGCTTTACACCAGTTTGACAGTTTTCATAGTGTTGTTCATGTTGATCTCTATGAAATAATAGCAAAGTGGTTCCCCAAGGCAATGGAGTAGGTACTTATCCTGAACTGTGCAAATTAATATTTTTCAAAATCACTAATTATAAGTACACGAAGAAAATGTAAGGAACAATCTAGTTTCGTTGGAAGTGCTTTATAAATAAGATTTAGGTGTTATGAGTGGGACATGTAATGTAATAATAATTACACGCAACAGTCACATACATACATAGTCCTGACCCCACACTAAGATCGAGTCTTGTGTCGCGGGCATCAGGAACTATGCGAGACTTTTCGGTGTCACAACACCCAGGCCGGAACAAATACGAGGCATGCCTTTTAAGTTTTGTCGTTTGAAGAAAAAAACACAACTAGAACCTTATAGTACTTTTTATTGGTTTTCAAAGTATTCACCAAATAGCTTAATACACTTTTCCATTCGCTCAAACCAGTTATTATAATACTTATTCCACTCTAAAGTGGGGGTGTTCAAAATGGTTGACTTGAAAGCGTCGACTGCTTCTTCACCGGACTGAAACCTTTGACCACGAAGACTTTTCTTAATTTTAGGAACTGTAAAGAAATCATTAGGGCTTAGGTCAGGACTGTATGGAGGATGGTCAAGAATTTCTACTTTTTCCTGCTTCAAATACTCAATCGTTTGACGAGCGCTGTGTGAGCTTGCGTTGTCGTGGTGCAGGACGATGCGTCGCTTTGAGTTAGATTTTCGATGTTCGGCGATGACTTGTGGTAAACAAACTGTGGTATACTACTCTGCGTTTACCGTTCTACGATCTCCAAGTGCAATAGTCGCAACATGGCCGGTTTTTCCAACGATCGTGGCCACCATCTTTTTTGAAGTGCTTCGAGAACGAACAACTATAGTCGGCTTTGGCTCGTCTTGAAAGACCCAGAATTGAAGATTGTTGTTTGGAATCAGAATCGTAGGCATAGATCCAAGATTCGTCACCACTGATAATGTCGTAGACGTGATTTGACTGTCCTCGGTTGAATCTTTGCAGAGTTTTCTTACACCATCTGACGCGGGTCGCCTTGTGATCGTCGGAAAGCAGATGCGGTATCCAACGGCAAACTAGCTTTCTTACACCAAACGCTTCATGCAAGATCTTCTGAATGGTTGTCCCTTAAATGCCTGATAGAGCCTCTATGTCTCGATACGTCACATGACGATCTTCGAGATTTAGTTGTCTCACAGCAATGATGTTATCTTCAGTGAAGGCGGATTTTGGGCGTCCTTCGCGAGATTTGTCACTAACACTAGTATGTCCACGCTGGAATTCTATATACCAGCGTTCGACACTCCACAGACATGGGGCTTCATCACTGAACACAGATGTTAGCTCTTCAAAACACTGAAGCCGTGTCAGGCCTCTTCTAAAGTTGTAGAAAACTATTGCACGAACATTTTCCTTAGAAAGATTCATTTTCGTACGTAACCTGACAGATTCCAATCGATGCTGTGACTAAACTATAGCATTGATCCTAATACTTTAAACTGTTTAGAGATTCAAAATTAAAACACATTCGAATATAAAACAGTTCCAAATAAAAAATTGCCGGGAAATATGGAAACGACAGAACTTAAAAGGCAAGCCTAGTACCCGTGGATCACACAAATATTTGTCTCGAACCCGCGGCCTCTCGTTTGACAGCCGGCGTGTAACCAACTGCGCCACGGAGGCTGTGATGTGTGTGTGCTGTGTACCTGTAGTTGTCTTCGGAGAGGCGGTCGTCGTCGTCGGTGGCGATGAACTGCACGCACAGCGCGCAGTCGCCCTTCACGCTCTGCAGCGCCTGCACCGCCTCCTTGTGGCACGCCTGAGGAGAACATCACATTCATTGTTATTTTTAACCGACTTCAAAAAAGGAGTAGATTCTCAATTAGATTGTATGTTTTTGTTTTCATACTGTTAATATTAAGGTCTCAATTTTTATATACGTCAGAGGCCTCAAATAATTTTACATACATACATAAACTCACGCCTTTTCCCCAGAGGGGGTAGGCAGAGGTGCTACCAGGATACCCACATTTCGCCCTGTATGTTGCGTCCCATGATGTTATAGGGGCGAGTCCATCGGGCACAAATTGCTGACTTCGGACTTTTCTACTCCATTTTTTTTTTAATTTGTTACATATGGCCATCATATTGATAAGCATAATATAATTATTTATATGCGTCATCATAAATCATTACACGAATTGTTAGCAAAAAAATCCAGAACAGGCAGCCCTCTTAGGTGTCTCATATTTTTAAGTACAGGCACGACAAAAAGATTATAATGCAATGATAAGTGCAGTGCAGTTGAGATTTAGAATCCACCGACGAGAGATGGTTATTTGGTGTCGTTCGATATAATTGTGCCCTGCTTGGATTTATATAGTGTAAACCCGAGACGTAAATTTGCGTGGGTTAATGTGATAAGTTGACCATCATTGCGTACGATGGTTGCGTTACCTGGGCGGACGCGAATATCCCACAACCAATACTAGACAAAACTTGTTAATAAAGTACTTCCGACGGAGTATAATAAGCATTGCAAATGGTGTAATGTTGGCGTGTGGTAAGTACCTGCGTGAGGTCGAGGTCGTTGATGGCGAGGATGGCGTCGCCCACGTACAGCTCGCCCGTGAGCGCGGCCGGCCCGCCCGCCTCCAGCTCCGAGATCAGGATCGGCACGCCGTGCTCGCGCCCGCCCTGCACGCATACTTATCGCTTTTGAATCAACTTCACTGCAATAAATTGCCGAGCTTGAACAACCGCTTGTTGGAGAGTATAACGATTGGGTTTGGTCTACTTAATGTAAAATACATACGTTCAAAATGAACATACCGTATTCAATGAGCTGTCATGGCAATTCATCGGTCATTTTGAGAACTCATTTTAAAGTAGGACTGTACACAAGAATATTCCGAACACTTAATAGGACACACAGTAGTACCTATGTATTTATTGTGTTCATCTGGTTATAATTTCCATCTATTAATTATAATGACTGAATGATTTAAGATTACAAAATATAAATATGAATATTGAATATGTGGTGTAAGTAGAGTGTGGACTGACGGTGACGGAGATGCCGAGTCCGAGGTGCGGCGAGCGGCGCACGCGCACGGTGCGCGGGCGGGCGCGCGCGTGCGGCGGCGCGGGCGGGCGCGGCGGGCACGGCGACAGGCCGCGACACACGCGCACCAGCGTCTTGTGCCGCTGCAGCAGGATCTCCGCCTCCACCTGCACACCACGCCTCACCATCTAATAATATCCACTCTGCTATGCGCACTACGATAATAAATTATAGGAAAACGTCCAGTTTCCATTCATCGTTGGCTACAAATTTTATGATGATTCGTGATATGTATGAGCTACAATAATTTGGCTTTATAAATGTTGTCGAATCCAATTTTTGTCACTAAAAATATATGGAACGCCTTGAAATTAATATAGAAATAAATAGATTTTTCTCAAATTCATCATAAATTCAACCTTAGCATATTTATATGTCTCTATATTTTAATATAATAATATGTTGTGGACCGTTGCTCTATTGTTTATGATGATTGTCTCAATGAGTACGTATCTTAGACATAATTGTAGGAAGCAATTACTTTGTATATTTACGTAATGAATACAAGTTATCGGTATAAGCTGTAAACAACAATTACCTGAGCCCATAACGAATCTCTGACTTCTGAACGCATATCTCTACCTAGAAGTTGTAACTGTTGTATTCTGCCGGCTAGTTCCTTATCCAAGTATTTTGTTGCTAATCTGTTAACAACATTTTCAAATTAATAAAAATATATCTATATTACTGCAACTAGGAAAATAATAGTCTTATTAATTACTAACATAAGTACATAGATATACTCCGGGTAGGCGCAGTATTTTTATTAAATTCGCAGTTATTGATATTTTTCAAAATAAACAAATTGCACAATGTGTTTTCCGATCTGGTAAGCGAATCCAAGACTTCACAATTGGGTATTTTACTATAAGAAAGAAAACATCTAAAAACTATAAATGTTTATAGTAGAGCATTAAGCAATAAGTATATGTTAATTTCAGTTTTTATTTCCAAGGAATAAATTTTATAATTCGTTTTGAAAATTTCAATTTTTTTATCTGTCCCAAAAAGATGTGAAACGGCTGCCGCCATGATGGATAACGATTCTACGTCATTCCGTAAGTAGAATACCCCCTCCGGTTTCCAAGAGCTCATACAAACACAGGTTGTTTACTGGTTGAGTGACGTATCATTTTATAGGAACATGGCGCCTAGCGTTTTCACATATTTGCGCGCATAAATTTAAATTTTAAATTTTAAATGGATTTTTATTGGACTTGCCGAGCGAATAAAAATTTGATATTTTTTTGAATAGTTTGTCTTAATCTTAGGAACAACTTAAAAGACTTTTTGAAAATGGGTAGAATACCCCATTCACAGTCTATTTAAGTATTTAAACCAATGTGTTATTAAGTTTCAAGAGTTCTGAATTTGTTCACGATGATACTAATTTTAATAATTTTTAATGATGTTATCTAACCTGGCGCCAAAAAGCTCTGAATGCAGGGCGAGTACAGTTTCCCGCAATGCAGCATTCTCTCTGGCGAGCTGCGCTGCCTCGGCACGAGCACGTGGCGCTTCCGGCACGTTGCCGGCCGCGTCGCCGCCCTCCTGGCACCCACCTGCCGGACCCACTTCGTGCCCTTACTCCATATATCCGTACATTCATACAACACATTACATTTCACCTGGGAAGTCATTCAAACAAACACCCATTTGAAAAGCACAATGCGCCATTGTGCTTTATTTGGCTTCTCAAACCGTAGCCCGGTGTGGGCCACGCTGGGGTATTGTAAAGAAACTCGCAATCTGATAAACAACCTAACCAAACGTACCGGCCGAAGCCGCGCGCGCCTGCACCAACTCCGCGCGCATATCCACCAGCTCCGCCTGCAAAAAAGAAAACAATTTATCAGTATCGACGAAATCTCGCCGGCAAATGGACGGCATCATATATCAACAATAAGCAGTGTCGAATGTCACGGGCGTGATTCAGCACCACAATAGAATTTAATCTCGAGCCGAAATCAATGGCGGCGTAAATCCGAATTAAAGGAGACACATTATTACGATGGTGCGATCGACGTGGTCGGCACGAGGGCACGAGCTCATAAATCGTTTGGGTCGCGCACCCTCGCACGTGCCCCGCGCCCGCGACATGTGCAGCGCACGCCACACTCTGCTCTCTTTCACGTCGAATCATTCACTTACTAGCTAATTCTTCAGTGATTTATTTTATGACATTGCCTTCCACTACGCTTAAACGACGCGTATAAATAAGGGCGTCCCACCTAGCCTATCCTGATAGAACTACTTTAAGTAGCGTTCACACAAAGTAACACGAATGGTTCAATTTCCAAGTAGAGTCGCCGAGCAATAAACTTGGATAATTATGTATGGCGAATATATGAAAGGGAGAATTTTTATTGTAGCTATTACCGATCAAACAGAGCTGTCGCATGCACGGCACGTATTCGATACATCGGATGAAAGTTCCTCGCCTTTAAGCTTTGAGTCCGCGGACTGGATTTCTATGAGTTGTTAAACCGTTCAATTTATAAGGAAAAATAACAAATTGTCCGGTTGAATTAGGCAAAAAAGAACATTATGGAAGGTGATTATTTTAACGACTTTGCCTGCCAGGACCAGAGCATACAAACATCATTGGCAATTACGCAAATTCCTGTGGTAAAAAATAGCAGCTATAAAGTGCTATTAAAATCACAAGTGCAACAAGCTACGAGCTTTATATATCCTTATTAGGAAACATCTAGTTATTTTATAACACCTATATCATTCAATGCAAATATCCCATAATGACTGTTCGTGGAAACTTGAAACACATGGAAACACTGCGCAGCGCCTGTGTTTCACGGCGCGACGCTGCGTAACAACTATCATACTAAGCTATCTGTAATAATCACTCCAATATATTGTTTGAGTAGTTAAAAAAACTATTACTTCCTTATCCTTACATTATTATTATTGCGAATAATTTTATGTATAAACGGAAATATATGATATGGAATATAGTCGACGTTGGTCACATTAAAATAATTATAAAACAGTAGGTACGCGACAAAATATTTTGTTGTTGATGTGGACTAGACTTAAAAAGTATCTAACAGTCTCCGTGGCGCAATTGGTTAGACGCCGGCTGTGAAACGATAGATCGAGGGTTCGTTCCTCGCACCGAAACGAATGTTTGTGTGATCCATAGGTATTTGTTTCGGGTCTGGGTGTTTGTGAGACCGAAGTCTCTCGTAGTTACTGATACCCGCAACACAAGACTCGATCTTAGTGTGTGCTATGTATGTGACTGTTGGGTGTATTAATTTATTTATCTGCACCCGGGCGAATCCGGGCTGGGCCGCTAGGTTACAATATCATGTAAAATCGATTAATAATTTTAATAAGAGAAGGAATAGACAAGATGGCACAATACCGTTTCTGTTTAAACAAAAAACATCCTAAATCGTAAGGTTTTTCAAGTTTTAATCTTATGGCAAGTTAGATTTGTAGTTCATCTTATACATTTTTGAATGCGCCGATTCATTTTTATGATTCATTATTATATTTTAAAAGAAATATGAACAATTATAGAACATAACAAGAAATAGAAAATTTATTAAGCAACATCCTACATTACACAATGCATTCATGTTTTTATAGTCCTATTGTTGGTATTCCAAATTAGAAATATGAAATAAGATTTACGTGAATGCGATATGTATTAGTTAAGTTATGAAATAAAACGTTTCACTTACTTTGTATGTGGAGCGATACCAACACAATGTACACAATATGTCACTGGTTTAATTTCATTACATATTTACATTGATGACTAATTCAAAATTCTTGTAATATATTTTTACTGCTGAGAGAAAGCAAAAGTAACCGTAGTTTTGTGTGTAATTATTAATTATGTACGGTGTAAGTTGAGGCGTGGCTCGCAGTAATAAGGTTGGGAATATAAAGTTTCATGTTGATGAGGTAGCGGCATCTCAAGTGCACGTAGCAGCTGCCCCTTGCACTTAGATATCACTTGCAGATACCTCTCGGTCTGATCAATACATCGATACACCTAAATACTAGTTCACATTTTAATTGTAAACATCCTTTCGGTTGTTGCTGTGCAACGTCCATGATCCCTTTTTGATAGCGACGTACACGCACTTACGGGTTCCCGTTGTACAGAACAATCTTAGTATCTTAGCAAATGTTTGGCTTGGAACATGCACTTTTTGTGGTGCTATAATGATTTACATGAATAATGCTCAATGGTTTGTGTATGAAATGTCTTTATATCAGTATAGCGGCGGAGATTTCTCTTTATGGTATTTATATTGTCAAGTTGAAGAGGAAATGTGGTCCCGCATGAAAAGGGTTAAAACACTTTGTTCTATCTTGTATGCAGCCCGCATAACACAAGAAAGTTTATTCAATAGCAACAAACGTTATATTTTAGATATAATGCAACTTTTGGGAGGTTGTAAAAAAGATTACGGTAACTTTTATTATAGATTTATCTCCCGATCATATGACCATCGAAGAATTCAAATTATTATAATTTCGGGTGGGTACGTCATTTTAAATTAAAATTTGTCGCCGTCAACTCGATCTATTAATTCGTAGATTACGCGGTTGTCGAATTAATTAGAAAATTATGCAACTAACGCGCGTGTCCGGGGGCTTCCAAAGTGTCCCTATCTATTTTACGGTTATAAAGCAAATCAAATAAGCAAAATGGTATGATAAACAACTGGTCGTTATGTTGGTGTTATTCCGTACAAAAGCGCCAATTAGTGACGGATATGTTTAGATGCAGTAACCATAATTCTTGTCCACATCAATAAAGTCCAACCTGGGTATGTCCGTACTTCGTTTGCATATAAATCAAATAGGTACATTTAATACGACTTTCGCGTAATTTTCTCTATACATAACGGCTTTATGTTATTCATGATTGTTATTTCTTCTATAAAACGTGTGCTAAAGTTTAATAACATCTGAAGGTATAAGGGCTTGAAGTTCTGCGTTGTACGCAAGTCGCAACACAGAGCACCGTTGCACTAAAGCAATGTGCTAATGGAGATTCCAACTTCGAATTAAGAGATCGACTACATTAGGCTCCTTCAATCTCTTTATCTGAAGTCTGTATCTATGAGAGCACGTTAAACGAAATCAAAACAAATCAAAATCTTAATGTTGGCATGAAAATTCAGATTACTCATACTGCATTACTTCATTTTCTTGAAGCAGTTGGTTATGAAGTGGCAAATGTTTGTGCGACCTACACCTTGAGATTGTGAGATCAATAAGTCTCTCGTAATTTCTGAATTGCACGACAAAAGAATTGTAAAAGAATGTAATAAAATACATAATGCGCTAATATTACTACTGCATTAACGTCATTGGAGGGAATATCGGTATATCATATTATATCCTGAAGCGAAACCTCAAGATAAACGACATAAAAAATGAAATCTATAGCGTAGTCGTGTAAAACTGAGCTGATTCATAAAAGGTATCGGTTTAATTAATACAAACACAGGACTTGCATAATACACTGCAATAAAATAAAAGCTGTGGCCTATAGTAGTGGTTTTCATGGAATTTCCATTTACCTACTTATGCTGTTAACGTTTGCCATATCGGTTCAACGGGAACTTAAGGCTCGTTTTCTCTTTGGCTGTGTATACAGTGGCATTCAGCACAAAAATTAAGCTAAGGTATTAATAAGTATTACGCAGGTCGCTCTTTTATACCACTCCAAAGTAAATTTCGAACATCCCAGGTACTTGGCATGAAGACAATGCCGAATAAAACATCCGCAAAATATTAGCAGTTCGTCATCCATTTATAGTTTATACATGACGGCGGCTTTTACTTTCTGCGCCCCGCGCCGCACCGCCGCCCCACACCCTATCTGCCTACCTGCGCGATAATCCTTGACACAGATGATTACGCACAAACACACTCGACACAAGAATCAAGTTGAACGTGCGATTAACACACGTCTGAAAGTATTACAAAGTCTGCTAGAGATCAATGTATGTATATCAATGCTTGCACGTACAATAGAGACTTGAAAATCATTATTGCGGCGACGCGGTGTCTCGGTTCAAATAAAATACAATTGTGAATATTACAGACTGCCCGCGGAGCCGCAAATGCAGTATTATATTAAGCATAAAACTATCACAATAAATGAACAGTTAACTTGAATTGCGAGACAATGAATACGGTACATTAGGGCCGCAATAAAATTAAAGCCGTCGGCAATTTAAATACCTAGTTGGACGACAAACGCGCCTGCTTGCTTTCATCTCTTTACTAATTACGTGGAGAGTTATCGCAAATATGCTTCTCGCCGGAGGAAATCAAGCAATTGTAGCAGCATACGCACACGCGCTATGTACAATGGTGAATGAAACATTGGGGCGATTTACGCTGCGCTCGACGAAAGCTCTTATTCACGCCAGAGTGGACGCTGATCTAAGATAAAGCGCAACCGGCGGAAGATTGATTCACCGCTGCTCGGTATCTGAGCGCGCATCTTAGATAAACGAGTGATTTGACCCGGAGTCGCACGCGCGGTTAACAGCGGCCCTCATACGTGAACCGGACATTTCATGCTTAGCAGTCATAAATCTCCCAAACACTACGTCCACACTTCTCTTTGCCAATGAGTAACATGATGAAATCTGATCCGCATTTGAATAACAGCACAACTGATCAGGTTCTTATAGTGACGCGGTACATGTTTGAAAGCGCATCGGGCTTGACACAGGGGACCACACGAGTCGACTTTACTCCACACACACGCGCATTATTATAATTAAATCAAACTATCTACACCAATTTTCAGTGTAATGTTTTATAAAGTGCGTTTATGTCTTATAGATGTGTTATTATAATATTCATATTATATGAGCTTAAATTACCAATGAATCAAACGCAGATATGAAATCTTAATGTACTTAAATAATATAGTAGTAGGGCTTATCGCGGCGTCGGTTTTACATGAGGTCGATGTTTGTTGGTGGAGTCGTACGTGCATTGTTTACGCGTCTGACACTAGGTAACGCACGGCACCGGGCGCGGCGCGGGGCGGCGGCGGCGGGGACTGCGGAGTGCAACTCTTCATTTACATGCGACGGGATCGCGCGCCGCGTACCTTCGCATCGCGGAGACAACACTGATTGTCCTCACTGTTTTCACTCATTACCAGTCAGTATGTAAATGTCGAAATCTTAACGGTTCCCAAATACAAGTACACCAACATAATAGATAGTTAACACTGTGCAGGTGTTATATTTATGAGTTCCTGCGAACGGGGAGCGCGTAAGGTGTCATTTATAATTTTTATCATTAAAGTTACGGTAGGTATCCTAATGTCGACAAGTGCAACATATTGTATCGCATATTACCGAACTGAGGCATAATGCTCCCAGTCCGGCGACTGTTCTCGATGCTTGTGTAATTGAATTAATCCTCATGTTTGCTTTACAATCCCTGTACATTACCATAAAAGTTATTTTGGCCCGATCGTTGCTCGAGGTGATCGACATATTATGCTACAAGTATACAAGTGAATATAACAAATAAGATCGTAACAATGGTGAGAGTTACCAAGCGCTGTCGCCACCCAAGAAAAGGATGTTATCAGCGAGCCAGCACCATGTGCGGTGCGGCGCGGCGGGGAGCACGAGTTGCTAGTTGCTACTGAGCAGCGGCCAGCGGCTTATTTGTTCTCTATTAAGCATGCTTACTTTTTCTAAGCTCCCACTATCGCTACCTAACCACAATGAAGTATGAAGGCGAAAGTTGGCAGTCCTTTTGAAAATTTGTGTAAATACTCACGTTCTAATTGTAGAATGTGTGTTACCGTGTAAATCCGGAGTTAGTTATTGTTGACAACTTCCAATTGTTACAGTTAGTTGAACATGTTAAATTTAGTTTAAATAGGTTCTCTGTTGAATGTCAACAAGCGCCGTGTTCAGAAGTCACTGCGCGGCTCCACTTTATACTACTTATCTGTGTTTATCATTAAACTTCGAAAATACAATCTAAATAATTATGCTCATAACATGACCAAATATTGCACTCCTCTGGGAACGAATTCGTATATCATAATTTTCCTAACTCCTCTCTGCTAACAATAATAAAATTACAAACCAAGCCAATTACGTCCATGGGTTTTATTTTATTTTATTTGAATAGTGATTAATGATTTGTTTAGTCTGTAAACTCATCATCGAGCAGCAGATAATACGGAAGCATAAAAGCGTTAAAGTGTATGTTTTTAAAGTTTATTTCATGGCTACCCGGAAAAGACGTTACATTAGTTTGATATGGACGTATGCGTAGTGGTGTAGTGCTATTAATATAGAGTATGGAGAGATAAGTGTGTTTTGTATGGCAGGAGAGGCGCGGTCGGGTAGTGACTAGTGCATGAGTGTAGCATCGTGATCGTGATCGCACCTGGCACATCCACACCAGCCGCCGCCGCCGCGCCGCGCCGCCGCGCCCGCCGACGACGCATAGTCTACGACAATTTCGCGACAAGCTCTTCTCAGAACTGAATCAATGCGATGCATGTACTGCACTCCCAATGAGGGTATGCTAATGTCAGCGTTCCTATAAGTGTCCGGTGTTCAATTACCCAGCCATGTTTCATAGTGATCGTGAGCGGAAAGGCATTCCAGAATGACTGTCAATGTGGTGAAAACGATTAAATCACGACGAATGTTAAGTTCGATTAATCAGAGGAAACGTATCACATCATAATTTACATAAGCTGACGTGATTCATAATATGCGTCTAAAGTAATATCCACGGTCATTAAATTAAATAGTCGACGCGGTATTGGGCCTAAAAGCGGGTCAGTGCGATTTTTTCAGCGCTCGCGGCTCTATCTAATATTTATCAAGGCGTTGGTGCATTTAATGTTCAAGGTTCTGATATAGATGTTTAAGTCGATAAGCATGCGCACCATCTCGAGATCACATAAGACGTGTTTATAGTTCTTAAAAAGAAAAACATGTTTGTAAACGGGTTTTCACAGGTGCTTATAATTTTATATGAGTACTTGATGGGGCCGACACAGCGTGTTTGATAAATTAAATGATAGCATATAAAAATCTCACTGTTAACTTAAGATTAGCATCTTCGGGCGCACTTGCCGCGCGCAATTGCACAAGTGATCTACTTTGAGATTATTTGCAATAAAATGCCAAATGGTGTCAAACCGCACGACGGGAATAGATATGACGATTTAATACGTAAGAATAGCAATATGCCAATATAAATAAATACGTATGCTTCGTGCTGCAACAATATTTAACCACCAGTGATCGCCGATGACATATTATAATTATTTCACGTGATGTTTTTTTGAACAAAATATTGAATAAAGCTTCCTATATTTAAGTTATACGAAATGTAGGTATACCTCTAAGATGAATTAAGTTTAAGTGTAGAAATAAAATGTTATCATAGAGATTATTTTAATCGTTAGTGAATTTGATTACATGCATGCTTAAATGTTTACAAGATAACTGACTGTGCGATCAGAACTAGCTCATGATTGATTCCCTGTAATGTCAATGTGCTCGTATAGTGTACGTTCAATATGCAAATGGTTTTATTACTTGATCAAGTTCTACGTCAAAGAGCTAAGTGAAGTATTGAGCAATGAAGTAAAGGTGTGAAAAATTATTATTACATTATATTAAATACAGAATATTGGTCACGATTCTATGAATGCTAATGTTTCTAACAGTGATTATAATTGCGGGCAAAGCGTCAGATTAAGGGTCTCGTTCACCATCTTCAAGTAAGCCGTTGATTAGTTACTTTTTGATTAACGTTATTTGCCAAGTAAATGTGCAGAGTATCTTCCGTCGATTGCACAAGTGAAAATAAAGTAACGTGCTGGTTAAGTGAATGACATAAGAAATTGAACGAATCATTCGTTCAATATTGCGTCAAATGCAATGATTATTATAAAATCATTGGTCAAATGTTCCCCGCCGTGCCTCCCGCTGAAGTGTCAACGTGTTTTATATTCTTAAAAAATAAAAAATGATGTTGATATTTTAACCTTATTTTAACTATCAAGTAAATACGCTAATTGGCAGATGATGTAATCAATAAAGTACTGATTAATGTAATAATTGGATTATTGTTACTGAAGCATCATGAAATCGACACGTGAATTTACGGGTGACTTTAACTGATAACTAGCCTAATCAACGGTTTACTTGAAAATGGTGAACGAGGTCCTAATTTTCATTGAATTGAAATCATTATATTAACATCCTGGCTTTATTGGGTGATACTGACTTATGGTATTCCATTTAACCCATAATGTTCTCATCACCCCAGGTGACATTGTACAAAATTTGAAAAACCCAAGTGGATTCTTGTCCTCTCTCTTTCTCTCTCTCTCTCTCTCTCTTCAGCAACAGGAAGTCCACTGCTGAACATAGACCCCCTCCCCTCCCAGGGTCGCCACTCTCCACAGCGACCTGTTGGAAGCGGCTTGTATCCAGCGAGTGCAACTTTAACCAGTATAGATACGAGTATTTCTACCGCTTCATTGAACTTCGTTTTGGATCGGAAACTTAGCTGAGTGGTTAAAGGATTTGTACCTATGCGGGTTGATCAAAAGGTTTGAAAGCCAAAAACTACCAGGCAGTGTTTTTCAAACTTCGTGCAATATTACTTGGGGTGGTTAGGAATATGTGGATTAAATTTAATACCATATTTCAATATCAACCAGTATAATGGAATCAAAAATATCTACCTAATTAACCGAGGCTGAATCATTTTATATTAGTATTTGAACCCCGCTGTATTCCCAACGTGTCACATCCTATGCACAATGATCATTTTGCATAACACTTGACGTCATCTTCTCTTCCCAGAAACAAAGATTCCAATGGTAATTAATATGCAAAATAAATTTGCGATGCTAGAATAATTTATTAATATCGTAATTTATGCGAAATATACATGCAACGAATGACGTCTGAAGATTGGTAAAATATCAATAAAGTCGTTTAACAACAACATACACGCCAATATTATCTCGCCCACAAATGTTTAAGTCGTAGATTTTGTTTTAGTGCATTTTAATAACTTTATAAAGTTTAGAAAAAAAAACTTAAAGCAAAGTTTAATTTTGCTAAAATCTGTAGGCTACAAAGTTCATAAATCGTCAAATACGTGTATTATTTTACTAGCACCTACGGTTTTATTTTAGACGATGCAGAAGCAAACATAAACTTGTAACGTGTCAATATACAGGGGAGAGAAGAGCCTATTAATTGTGTTCTTGACTTATATCAATGTGGTTCGCGTTTAATCTTGTTATTGTTGTTCGTTGAATAGCTACAATCTCAAAAACGTCAATCTGAGACCACATTCATCCATCGTCATTATGAAGGACAGCCCATCATAAAGCTAGGGTGCCAGTATTGACCTCAAATCCTGACAACAGTTTGCAGCGTGTTTTAGATTTAGCCGCGTATAGTTTTTAAGAAAATTTACTAACTACGGTCTAACTTCTACACAATAATATAATGTTGTCGTAAACTTTTGCTGCATTTACACTGCAGTCAAACAAAAGTGAATTATCTGAAACACTGTTTTCTCAAATGTATGCACTCAAACTCAAGTGCCGACTGAACAGAGACAAATGTGTTTTCATACGATCTCACTCGCACAACAAGGTTAAGAACCTTTTCCAAAGCCTTCATGAATTACAGTTGATAAAGTGAATCCTTAAGTTTGTTGAGTTTTGCAATGATGTTCTGGAAACATCCAGAACCACAAAAATGTTTAAATAACAGTTTTATAGTTATTTTTTTCTATTCCGATAGTGTGGTGGTACAGTTAAATCATTTCTGTAGAATTTCATGCTATGCTATGCCCCAATTTGTCTAGTGACAATTGCCACTTCCTTTCGTTTCCTTATCTCAAAGCTCGTTGCGCGATCATTTATAGAAATTCCTTCACTTTGGCTTAATCTTAAACCTTATATAAAATCAACATTATAAGATTATCTTCTATTCTGTAATAAATCAAACGAAAATTAGTAAGGGATTTTGGAAAATCTTGAGTCTTACTTCTAAGAATTTGCACATAAATAATATTGAATGCATCCTGGCTTTGCCCTGTCAATAAACAGCCAACATAAGGTACTGTTCGTGCTGGGACTCTTCCCTTTAGACGCTTTTGTATTTCGTCGGCCCACATGCTTGGAAATGAGTCAGTTTTGCTAGCTCTGTATAATAATAGAGCAAATCATAATTGCCATTCCTAACACTAGTAAACTTGCGGATGTTGATAACTAAAGGTTGGAAGGTTGAATGACATAGAACATGAATTATGACCCTATTATTATACCAAACAAATATCTTAAACGACTCAGTAATATCTGTAGTATATACAACTATTTTAGAAATATTATAGTTTAAAATTCGTGTACGCTTTGTGAAAGATAATTTACTTGTACATATGAATATGTTCCGGCCCAGTCGGAACGCCGCTTCTTAATCTCTCGCGGATAATCATGAACCGGATAGTCGCAATGGAAATAGAACTTCTGGGCTCTTACCAGGCTAAATGTCAACAAGCTTTAGTGGAATGTTTATTTAGACGTGTGGTCGTTAATAAAACCATATCCTAAAATTGTATCGTTAATAAAATATATTTACTTATTAGGTATATGGAATACAACATTATGACAAGATATTCTTACGATAATATAGGTTAACAACAAATACAAATATAACCTACTATTGGCGATCAGGCTATTTGGATTTATTTTCCCCCTGACAAAGGATGTTTTTCATTCTTACCTCTACGAATACAGAATAAGTAACGATGTATGTGATTGAACACAAAGTAAATCATGCTCACTGCTGCTTTTAATACCGAATTATATGCCCACACTACTGACAAACCTGACCTTGTTACCCCATCAACCGGATGCATCATTACTTAGTTAACACAATTGAATTTAGGAAAACCATATCTTGATAAGTATTTTATTCATTGAAGAAAATAAAAAATCCTACCAAAAAAAAATTCATGTAAAATGTTGCCAAGACGAGATCATATAACTCGCACTGTCAAAAAGTTATCAAATCTCATATAGAGCCAAGGTTCTTACTTTTCACACCCTAACTCTATAAGGCCTATCGTCATAAACTCAATACCCTAGTCAAAATATGTGGCATATCACACCCAATCACTCTATACTTTCTGTCGAGTTTAACGAAGCCATAATGTGGTAAGTTCCAGCAACCAGACTCACTGTCAGAGACAAAGGAAATACAAGACTCTTAAAGCCACGCTTACCCAGAACAATAATATCTGGAATCTTTTCTTAAATATTATTGTCGATTACAGAAAACGAACGAATTGGACGATTGCATTTTAATCCTGAGACTGGTAGCCTGTCGTTTACTATCTAGCATTAATAATAAGAAATTGGTACAAATAGTACCTACTGTTTAGAATACAGTTAAAGCTAAATAGTGATATCGCACTGAAACCGTTCGAACGTAAACCACGTAACAAGTGAAATTATCCAACATCCATGCTGTACCAATAGAGATTACCCAGATGCACCGAGATATCGGATAATGAAAACATATTATTATAACAACAAATATCCTCAGTTAAAACAAAAACTTTATGAAGTAATTATTAAAAGTAAAAGTGATGAGAAGTAAAACCTGTCATAAGGATTATTTCTCATATCACTCAATTAATTAATTCATAGAGTTGCCTCATACAAATTCTCACAACAATTATACTGTACCGAAATCGCATTTAGATTCTTAAACTTCCGGAATAAAATATACATGCACGCGTAGCGCCGCCGTAAGTACTATTCGCTGTTTTTGTGTAAGTAAATACACATTGAATAAGTTTCAATTGAGAATGCACATTGAATGCACTTCCTGCCATAATCGACTGGCAGCGCGAGCCGCTTGTCATGAGCGCGGTAATGTTCAGCGAGTTCATCGCAGATTAAACCGAAAGCTAGGAAACAGGTTTGCGTGGCTGGATAGATGTTTGCGGTCACGACGTCGGAAGATGGTGGCACGCTCGAGCAGACCACAAAGTGGACCGCAGAGCCATCCTGCCGCCGCCGCCGCCGCTGTGTTCTGCTCGGCCGCACCACTCGCTATACCTCAAAACATAGGCATTGTAAACGCTCGCACCGTAGTATCGAATAACGACCGAAAACCCGGGACACAATAGTCACCGTGACGAGCGCTTTAGAAGATAAGCACACAGAGAGCCATGGGAATATTGCTAATACTAAGTCCGAAGTCATTGAACAGTCACGTCCGTCACCCTAATCCCGGTCGACCCACACGATTAGCGAAAACTAGAATTACGTTACGTGGAATGACCTCGCACGGTAGTTCTCACTACGCCTCCTCGAGAAAGGATCGGAGGCGTATAATTGAAATTCTGATTCACACGGTAACGGCTGTCATCATCTAGTTAGATTATAAATTACGCGAACACTTTTTTCCTGAGCGACAATATGCAAATGCAACCACTTCTATCATGCAATGTGATCAGAACAACCCCTTTATTAATTACAGAACTGGATTTCAAATAGTAATAAAAATACAAACTAAAATTAATAGTTGACATATACTTTTACAGCAATAGAGGGTCCCTTGTACATTCATACGTTATACGTTCAGGAATAATTTTCAAAAAACTATCAGGTCATACGGTCAAATTACTATTAGTCAATCTACCTAGGATTTTTTTATACAATATAGGTACTTTTAAAACGTATGCAATGAAAAGGTCAAAAAATTTTAATACACCGATTATAAAATATTATACATAACAGAAGACAAAGCGGAATGAATAAGTTCACGCTTATAAAACATTCATCTCCCTCAGTGAGGTAATAGTGAAAATAGTTTATGTGTACGATTGATTAGTGTGGGACGAGGTTCGCCAAGTCATTACGCCTTTATGTCCCCGCCTGCAAGAGCAATAAATTTTATATCATAAATGATTGCTCATTGTTATAATGGTTTTAAGGCATCTCCGTCGAATGTAATATTCGAAGTGTAAATTGAGGGTCCGATAGTTATTATCATTGCTCCGTTGGGTGAACATCGCTATATCAAATCAGTGACCGCAGGTTTAAAATTGGAGTATAAAGCACTGCTTTTTTGAAATTACGCGTATCTAGAATGCAGACGTTGTTGGCTCCAATGATAAAGGAAAGCATCGCGAAGAAACTGACATACTTGAGGGTTCTCTTCAAGAATTCGGCAGGTATGAAAAGTCTACCAACCGCATTTAGACCAGCATGGTGGAGTGAACTTGTAGAGTACTTCCGATAATGTGGTATCAAGTCAGGCAGTCTCTCGTATAATGATAAACTAAAATATTCTGCAATATGGTAAAAGTCTGTTGCTCCGGCTGCGTGTTAAATGTAGGATAAGGACAAGTAGAGGAAGGAGTGGTCATTGTTGACATAGTCGTATTTAATAGACTGGTATAATATGAATTCTTAAGGAACTTTTTCAATCTCTATACTAAAAATAATTCTTCAAATCAATTACATCAACTTTAATAGGAATATTAACATAAAGGCAACACTTAACTGTAATATACCATATTATATTGTAGGTACATGATATTTTTTTATTATGGTGTGAGCAAGGGTCAAATAACACGAAAATGTTAATAGAACCTTATAATGAAACTAATATTAAAAAATCGAAAAAATGCGAATGAATATTAACCAACATCAACTTTAAATAATGAATAGAAATTACCATGACTCGGCGGGCAGTACGCCGCATTCAAATTTTAATCTTGCTACTTGCAAAAGCTCACTCAGTGATTAAGGTCTCGACCCTTCGTCAGGTGTGGCCTTAGCGGCTCATCAAAATTAACCAGAGAACAAAACGACTTCGAGATTTAACGATTTTGAATCCATAAAGTATTAATAACATGTCTACATAATGAATGCAAATAAAAATGCATTCACTAGGAGTCTGCAGTCGTAAAAAGATAAAGTTATAGTTTTATATTACTCTCTTTAAAATTAATCATATATAATATGGCATTACTATTCACTAGCCAGCTCTTCTAAATTACTACAGAAAATAGTTTTTCATTATACAGCCGGATACTGTGCATAAAGCTCGACATTTCCGAGTAAGTGAAACAATTACAGGCACTTCGTAAATGTGGCGGTTTGTAGCTGCACTATAAGCAATTACTTGTTGTCGTAAAATTACCCTTGTACATTAAGAGTGGCTATAGTTATTACTCGATCGAGAGTCGGCACCGGGCACAGTGAGTTAGTAGAACTGGTCGATGTGCGCTCGTGTAGGTAGCCACTAGTCGGTGACCGGTGCTCGCTAGTAGCTAGCAGTGCGATTATAATTAAATATCGGTTAAAGTTTGTCCTGCGGCAGGCGACGGCGACGGCGACCGATTCCCACGAGCGACGCATACGCAGACCTGTCGTATTATCATATTATAGGCACAGCGTACACAGGCGTGACCGAGTGCCCATTTCTGCAAACGTCACACATACGTTAAAATGATGTTGTATGCAAGGCTGGACCTTGGCCGGTTTACTTCACGCTCGGTCTCAGAGTTTCAATGTATCTTGTTTATTTTTCCGTTGGTACACGGTTGCAGCTTGTGCTTAAAAATCGATAAAACGCAATTTTTAAATTACAAGTTGATCAACTAGCGCAAACACTTGAATACTACATGAAATTATAATATATACCCGAAACCTCCAAAACGATATTGGCAGAATTTAGTAAGGCATTATTATAATCGTGGCAGCAATTTAATGTTGCGAAGACCGCATTAAAACATTGTATTGGCCGCAGCAAAGTGAACCAATAAACCGACGTGCAATATCAATCAGGAAACTCTCTACCCGCTTTATGAGTACCATAAAAACACGACGTTTATCAACAGAAACCGTACCATGTGAAATATGAGTCACTATAAATTAATATATATCCACTAATCTCACGAAGCAAAATCGTAAAACTAAAATTTGCAGCCTTAGGCCAAACATGCCAATTTGATTAAGTAAAACGCATGTTATATTGCCTTCATTAACCTAATGGACTTTCTGAACGTAGTGCTTATTTAACTAAAGAAGAAAAGATGATAGACATTAGGCCATAAATCTAATAGTCATTATAGTGGAAAGCGGTACACATACGTCAATTTAGACACGACTAAGCGTTGTCCTTTGGCCGAGTTAAGTATTACAATAAGCGCCCGAGTGGGGCACGCACGGTTTTAGTGTCAACTCTTAAATGTGATAACATCGGTGAATCACTCACAATTGAAACAAATGGTCAACTCTTGGAGCTTTCGTTGAATTAATAAAATATTACGGCACAAATATATTATAGCTGACCTACAATACACGTCAATTTAATGCTAGATAATTCTTTTAAAGCTTTTACAGACGTGGTTTGAAATTTGAATGGCGCACATGCTGAATAATGCGACATGGCGAAAATAGGAAATGTGCCAGGGCACGTACCTACATCGCCATCTGGTATACTAATGCCCTCAAAATTAAAATTCAATGACGTTAATACTAATGTTATATTTATCGCAATGAAACTACGTGATGGAAATATGGAAAGGATAAATGTGAAAAAATAATCTAGTGACTAGTCCATTCCTACCAAGTTGCAAATAATACTTGTTGAAGATATGCACCAGGACTATAATAAAGCGCTAATACCCGCTTTCTAAAGCGTGACTAAATAAAAAAAATGTCTATTCAATCGCTAGAAGTGCCAATAAGTTTACCAATAAAGAACTAATATAGTGGCGTTGATCATTACCACAGTGTTTATAACGGTTTGTTGTATCTAATTTATTATATATCAATCATTAGCAAACGTCACTCTCCAGACCGACGAGTGACAATCTTGTAAATAAGTACATCATTGTAAAGTCGAAAAGTGAGGCCGACATGCGGCTGGCTGGACAACGGTGCGGCTTGCAGATAAATCGTTTCTTCGGTACTCTCCACTCTATGACACTGGCCGACATGTTTGGGATAGCGCGGTCGTCTATGAATTGAAATGTAAATTGGACATGAACAGCTTGTTAAATATTATCCTTCTAAAGCAACAAGTCAGTGCTAATAATAAACTTCTAACAAGAACAACTTTATCGTGACTCACAGCGATGCAGACCCATGTTATGTCAAGTAGTGCGCGAACGCACACACAAACATGTTCAGAGCGAGATCGCTGCCTCATGATAATTGATAAATCTATAAAAATCTTCACATTCTTCGCTGTATGCGATAGATCTGAACTCTATAGTGGAACGAATTAACTTATTAAAACATAATTAAGAATCGATTTTTTTACGTATACTGAGCGCGATACGAAAGAATCAAACGAAGGGAGTCAGCCTGCGACCAGACGCTGTGCGCCGTAATGGACTGATATGCTTCGAGATAATCGAAAATTATAATTGGTTAATTGCTGTATGGCCATAACTCGCGCCACTCGAGCTCGAGGTCCGGTTCGTGTCATTTGTCCAGGGCTCGGAACCTCCACCGCATTCTTATTCAATGTAATCACTCTTTATGGAAGCGTGCCTTTGCAAACTACTCTTTTAATATCCCCGCAAATATAGATCGACGCGAAGGCGCTGTTTTAAACCAAAGTAAATGATACAAAAATGGCAAACTGCTTATCAGCCATTCATTAAAGCAAACAAACGTCGAGATTTTTGGTGCGATAAGTGTCTTTGAGTATAGTGTTTCGAGTAACGGTAAACCGACGGAAATAAACTTTATACCTCCGCAAACACTGTCACAAGATGTGCTATGTACATATATCGGCATTTTTTTATATACGCCTCAATACTTAATACAACCTTCACGCACGCGAATGTCTCGAGTGTAGGGAAACAGGCAATTTATCACAGCGAACTCACTATGATATTCAATTATGCAGTTCAATGACTTGGACACTCGCGACAAGAAGCTCAAATGCATATATTCTTTCATTATGCTAAATGTTATTGCAGATGGTATCGAATAAACAATTAGTTGCCTCCGACGACACCACAAAAGTCAGCTTTCCATCATATTTATACAAGCTTGTGTTGACAATTGCAAAACCTTACGTTGGCGACGGCACAATGCAAACAAAGCTGCCGAATAAAATTCACTTGCAATCAACTTGCCGAGGGAATCATTGAAGGGAAAGTCCATTTATTATGCAATTGAAAGCACCAATAGAACCAATATTGATTAACGATGATCGATGTTGATTTGGATGATTCTTGAAAATGTGACGCAATAGAAAGATTCTTTGAGCACTCGGGACATACATACATCGTACCTACTTGAACGAAACGACATCATTTCACCGCCAAGTAGCCGTGACTAGGTACAAAGAATTTCTTCTTCTCTTAATTAGCATCCAATCAAGGACTTCATTTAGTAGAACCTAAAATACGTTTTTATGAGCGCCGTACAGAGAATATTCTCACGCGCTTTACGGGCAAGATTCAGTCGGCTTCGTTTTATTGCAGCCTGTTTTAGCCATTCGTTGCTTTTCTTAGAAATTTCATATTACGTAAGTACATACTTTGAACATTTAAGTTTCAATAACAATATATTTGTACCAATAATGCATTGAACATAATAGCATTTTAGATATATTTTTTACCATATTTCATTTTTTCCTAAGGCGCCATTGAGAAGCGATGTTTCCACTGCGCAAGTCCGGAATGGTAATTTTGCATTCAAGCAGCAGTGTAGGGTCGTGTAAAACCGCTGAAATGAAACGTGTGATGTGTTGGACAAGGCTTCAGCGGCCAGCGGGCGGGCGGACGGGCGGGTGGTGGCGGGTGCGCAGCGCGCGTACGCACGGGCGGCACGGGGCGTGGTGCGTGCTCGCCGCCGCCGCTGCCAGAGCCGCTGCGGATGCTGCGGCGAGCGCACCTGTCTTCAGTACCAGCGTGCAGCACGCGGCCCGCGCGCGACAACCACGTGCTGCGCGAACCTACACTCCTCCTACCTCTGTGACATGAGTACCAGTGAGAGTTCAGTGACAGTGACTGTATACCCGCTACAGAGCTATCGCCGTCTGCGCATTCTGGATCAACCCTAGGTCGGTAGCGCAACGTTTTATCTTCTTATCGCATGTTTTGATTGCGCGCGCAATATCCGCCGTGCAAATATCAATACTAGCTGCTTTAGTTTTAATTTAACATGATTTATATTATCATTGTATTAATGGAAAATTATATGTATATTTGGTTGGTTTCATTTAGAAATCTTAACAGATCCTAGATATTACGCTTTCTCTGTCCACAGTACCTAATATTTTCATAAAGATCTATAGTAAAACAAATATTTCTGCAGTTCAGTAACAACGGAAACTCATATCAATATTGTTAATAATTCACACAGCAATTGAAAAATATTTGTTGGTAAATACGTGCTTTAATGAACGAAAGAATTTTTCCGTCACATAATTATTTCTACGTGGAATTCAGAGGACACACAGTTCATATCCTTTTCTGGCCAGTCAATAGCATGTCGTCATTGGGCAGTTTTATGTTATTTAAATGCGTCGACGGTCAACGGACAGTTGTGGCACGTATCACTTGCTTACTGTTCATGCAGATACCAGCCCTAAAGTATGTCTACCTACGCAAGGTCAAGGAACATTTTGCTTTAAATATTGAATCCTTTATTAACATTTTCACTGAGCTGCGTTTCGGAGACTTGTCCTTGGATCAAAAACACCTGTGTCTACAGTTAACAGGTATATAGTTATTTTAACAATCTATGCTGCACTGCGGTCGATGCCAGTAATATTGCAGGCGCAGCATTCCACACTGCCAGTAAACAATATCACATTTAGTTATATTTGTATCACCAATAAGTAAACTAGCAATTTAATCGGAAGACTCGTTAATACTGCTCTACTATGAAAGTATTTTTATGTGGGTTTATTTCCTGTAGAAGAACAATTTATGTCGTGTGGTGATGTGTTCGATGAGAGCAATAAACACATAGGTTGCACTAGCGCACGCCCGCCGTTTGATCGCAAAGCGGTTACTTGCCAAACCCCACCGCACAAATGCAAATGTTATTGATAAATTTATAGGTGCAAGTTCACACACAGAAACAGCGGTATTACAACATTTGAAGATACTATTGCTTTTTTGATATCCGAAATATATTTACTTAAAACATCAAGGTTGTCAGATTTTTTAATTTAATAAATATGTATATGCATCGCTACATGGCCTCCGCACGATGGCACTCGATATTTGATATAACAACCGGACATGTATTCATTGTGTTCTGTACATTCTATAGTATCGAGTCCAGAATACGAAAAATCTTTGATTTTCAATGAAGGGAATCAAAATATGGAAACCAAATCTATGTGAGTAATGTTATAAAATGTCGCTATAGTAGAACTTCGTACATTCTCCAATCATAAAATAGTTGGTCTGGGCTAGATACTAACCTCTAATAAAGTACCACACATTTTATGTAAAATATAATTTATATGACGTACATAGCACTTCCTATCTAGTACATAAACATGTGTGAACGAACCCACAACGCGCTGCATAAATCACTGTTTTAGTAGACAGCTCTTAATTAAATGGTGACATGGTGTAGCCCACAATACACATTATTACAATAAGCGTCGTTAACTGTACGCTAGCGACCGCTGAAAACAACCTAACGCGGCTTCAAGCAGGGAGGCCCTATCATTGCATAACTTCCAAGCTGTTGAGTGAAGGGCAGCCGAGTGCAAACAGTGTGAACACTCACAGATGATGATTTCATACTGGTCAAGGAAATGCTCAAACTAAAACCTCGAAGATTTGATATATCCATTAATGTTTGTAATAAACATTAATATTTGTAATAAACCTTGTGATAAAGTGATAGCGTCACCTAACTGTAGTTACTTTATACGCATTGTATAAAGTAACTACAAGTAGGTGATTGCACGAAGGGTGTTGTTTCGATTGCTACCAGCGCGAGTGTCGGTTAGGTAAGGTCCGTGATAGCGAGAGTGAACGCAGCCGGTTCATCTGTTTACTATTTCGAGCTACTGAATAATCACTGCGCCACTATTTAATTTTAGGACAACTCGCTTTAATAATCACGTCCATGAATACTTTCAGAACACTTTGAGCATACATATACTGTTAAAATAATTTTGCTCTATGTAACCTTTACCTAGAAATCAGATACCTATTTAATTTATGTAAGACGAATAACGAATTGAAATCTTATTCATTGCACGGAATATTTTTTAGAAACATGTCTACTGCGTAAATTAATTCCTGACCTTATCTTTCATAACTAATGAAACTTGGAAAGTTCGAAAACTGGCTCTTGTTGAAATGAATGGATCAGAACGTTCGTGTTTGACAAAGTAGCTCTACGCGATCATTCAGTTATAAAATACACTCAGTCAAACCGTGTTTACAGCTGTATTGCATTTCATAGGGAGGAAGTCGCTCGCTCGATCAGGTTGTCCGGCAAATTCAATACAACCAGCTCACAATTATAATTAAGGCCCATAAATATTGTTGATACGCGGAACAAGACAACGAGACCGCGTTCCAACGGAGCCGCGATCAACCATCTCAATGAACTTTCGCTTGTAAACTCCGGTAACTGCACAATTATAAAGGGCCTAAAACTTAATTCGGGCCGGACCTCTCACTGACCCAAAAATACACAACGTTTTCATGACTTCTTGAACATTCAATCACGTAATAGCGGTAACAGTTAACTGCTAAGTGAATACTATATTTACTGCACCATTATCGTGTCAATACTCCCGTAAAATGTCATTACAATACTTTAACCAGTATATAACACTACCGAAGCAATGTATTTACAACAGAGACGGTAGAGAATAAGAATAATTGTTGAGACAATCGTTAATTTCAAATTAACAAAGTCAAGCATCTGAATATTGACTAATTAATTATTAAACGCTACTGGAATGTGTATAGAACTGTTAGTACCGAGGCTTTGCCTGTCCTAGCGGGTGTACTTCCAGTCGACCTGGAGGTACAACGTCGCGCCGCGATGTATTACTCAACTAGAGAGAATATGGACAAAAGATTTTTAAATTCACGTGAACTTTTAAAAGTAGACAGATTATTTAAGCCGCTCTCAGTTGTATATAACGAACTAATAGATGAATGGCAAAATAGATGGGATGTATCTTTGAAGGGTCGGCATCTATACCAATATTTTCCATGCGTGCGTGATCGTTTGACTAAGACTTGGCTAGATATCGATTATTACGTATCACAGTTTCTTACGGGCCATGGTAACTTTAAGTCTAAACTGTACTCATTTAAGCTCGTTGATTCGCCTGCGTGCTCATGTTCAACACCTTATTGCGAATATGAGCAGTCCGCGCATCATATACTTTGGGAGTGTAGTCTTTGGCAGAATGAGCGTAAAACCATGCTAGATAGTATGCAAATAACATCTGGAGTTGTATACTACACGGACCTTGTGGAGACTAGGAAGAATTTCCGTGCTTTCCGGCGATTTTGCCATACCTATTATTGGAATCAAGTATAACAGCTTACATAATAGGTCCCATTTAAATGTAATAATGACTAATCCGTGGTGCTTTACAGCTGGCTTATCTGGCTGTAAATGTTGTATCTGTTTATGCGAGGTTATTTACCTCTTTAGTTCATTGTTTTGTCACCCGCTTTATTAGGGAGGGAAGTGGACAATAATTTATTTCCAACTCCTCCTATTAATTTAACTTTTTGATTGATTTCGTTGCGGGTTAAAGACAAGTTAGACATTCCCGGAGACTCGCTGCGCTTCAATGCTCAGTGTCATTAAATGCGTGCCACTGTTGATCCTGGCTTACAGGAGTTGCAGTGGCGGGTGTGAGGGCGGGACAGTCTCCTACTGGAATGTGTGATTAGCTCATGTCTCACGTGCGTTAAAGAGAGACTAATTTTCACAAGGTACGCTAAGCGGTTTATTGTCGTCACCGCGTGGTTTAGTTGTCAGTGGCAGGCGTTGACACAAGGATCCTGTTATTAAATCGGAGGTATGCATATCAACGTGAGCAAACAGGCTAAATACAAGCCAGTAGTGCTGTGCGGTGTGCGGCGCGGTGTGTGCAGTGTGCCACAAGTGCCTCGTATTTGTTCTCCACAAACACGGCTCCCGACACGTCCCGGACAAGTGCGAGATAGATAATAACACACAACATAAGGACAAACGGACCACTGCGCCAGTTTTGTAAATCAAACAAGGTTTCACTTTAAACCTTATCCACCGCACGTGTCTTTCCTAACACGCGATAGCAACTAAAATAATTCCCTCGTTTGGTATCTTAAACACTTCAAATTATTATAATCCACGGATCAAACTTGCAAAACTGACCAGTTTGGTCATAATTTTATTCAATCCGTATCAATAACTTATACAAAATATGACGTGTTTATGAGCGTGAAACATGACATAGGGTTTTGCATCCTAAATCTGAGCGAAGACGAGACTTTGTTATCTTAACCTCCATACAACCCGCGTGTATCAGTTGCGAGACCAGAGAGAAAGTACCATTTACATTTCGTAACCCTCGCTTTGAGACAAGTAAGAAAATCGAAAACCGTTTTCTTAGAAAACATATGATATAGGTTATAAATCAGCGTTTTGTTACGGGAAAAAATGTATTGCTAATGTTTACTCACTTGGGCTTTATGTAGTCATTACAAGACATAAAACATTAGAGTACGTATTGAAAACTAGCCACCCGAGTGGCGACTGCGATCATCCCGCGTTGCAAGACATTCATTATGACCGCAATATCGCTAACGGTATCAGGGCGACGAGGGTGGTCCGAGCAGTGTGCACTTCCACAGACTTGCAACTTTGAAGTGATCATCATCAATAAAAATCAAGTACAAGAAGGTGGCGCACGTCGCAGGTCGCGCACTCGCCCTCATTTATTTGCATGAGAAGCGCAAAATGTCGCCGTCGCGACACGTCATAGCGTCGCCTAATGTGTATTCAAAGCGAAACATCATCATGCTAATTTTATAATTAAGATGATATCTCAGCCGGTTTTCCAAGATGCCACCTAGCTAGAACTACTTTATACGCATATAACGTTTTTAGCTTTTGTTTCATCATTTTGAAACAAAAATGTCGCCTATAACAAGTAACAACGCAACATATAACGTATAGTGCAATAAAAGCTTTTAGTCCTAACACAGTCCGACCGAACCGAATTCCGATTGCCACTCTTCATTTAATCCTTATGGAATTTGGAACACTAAAATTTTAAAGCTTATTTATCTATTTTTTTATATTTATGGGGCATTGTTTTAAATGTTTCCTACATCACGGTGCATTAACATGCAGGCATTGAACCTTTCGAGTGGTGACCCTCGTGACATGAGCAACATGCGTCTCGACTCTCGGTGCACCACTACAATGAATCAGCCTTTCTAAACATTCGTCTCACTCGCGACAATAGACCAAGCAATGATATCATTGCTATTTATACAGGAGAAAACAAAATATTGCAATTTAAACATTTGTCTCGGACGATGGTCGACGTCCATAGGGGTGCAGAGTTTACTAAAGTAAATAAGTGAATGCGGCGGCTCGTTAGCGGTAAGCCGTAGTGTTGGGCAATGGGTATTGGGTATTGTTTTGGGTACATTTGATTCGAATCGGCGCAGGGAGCGGCGACAGCAGCGGGCACGCGTGCGCCGCTTGATTTAGTTTCGTGATGTGGGTAGAGTTGCACCCAGATTACAGCGGCTTAAATATGCAGTCTCGCCATTGCACAATACGTCTCGTAAGCGGCTCTCCCGGGACATTTAGCCGCTTTTGAATTATTTGATAACGAGATAAACGGTGTCTGTTTAGCCTTTTGTCGTTTGAATTGTAGACTATTTACAGTGCTCCTTAATAAATACAATTTAAACATGTATAATTGAAGTACCTATATTATTCAATGACAGTCTTAACTTATTATGCGTACTTTGCGTGCCAAGATACGTTTAATATTTGATTGCATTCTTAGTAAAATGTTAGAATATCAGATGGTATCCATTATTACCTTACCAGAGTCAGTATAAAGTAATAATTTTGTTGTTGCCGACGGCAAGGTTCACGCAACTTATAGACACTTTTGGGAACCATTAAATATTTCGGAGATACTACTTTCCTTTACGGTCGTACTAGCATTAACAGAGCCCACACAATATAAAAAAATAACTTGTGTTTGTTACAACAACAAAAAAAGAACTAACAATGGTCACGCAATATTAAGAATATTTAACAGTGATGTAATAATAGCATAAACTATGGTTATGATATACATAATATGTACATATAACATAGTTCAGTTGCAGTAGAGTACATTAGTACAACTGCAGGCCAATAGTTCACACATTCGCGAAAGTCATTTAAAGCTTCGTGTTTTATTGTTACAAACTTTGTGACATGTTTATATCATAACAAAAAGATGAATACAAAATCGTTAATTATAATTAACCTACGGATCACCGTGACTTTTGTCTGAACACGTTTAATATTTAAGGGCCAAGCCATCACTGTATTACGTTGCTTATTCATTAATATTATTCGCTTTAAGAAATATTTTCATAATAAATTATAGATGCACTACTATGTACATACCAAATGTTATAAGCGGCACGTACCACGCATGTATGCCGCCTTCATGTTTATTTATAGAGTTTAAGAATAATTAGCATTAAAGTTTTAGCCAGGTCATGTGGTTGGTAGTTGGTACGATGTAGCATGTGGCAGGCGCTGGGCACGCGCCGCCCGCGCCGGCCGGTGCTCAGGCGGTCGCCGCGCCGCGCCGTCTGTCGCGCCTCCTCCTAACTCTACAATCAGTATACTAAGCTTATACATCGCCAGTCGCCACTCACCACTTACACTGCGCTCTTAAACTATGCTACTTTGTTCAATATTGAAGATTTATTATCAATTCAATTAAATAACCAGAGGCTTCGACTTACATTCCTTTTAACTATCGAGCAATAAATCTATAAGTAATAAATTATAAAAATGACGTCCGCTTTGTAACACTAGCCATATATTTTATACGCGACGCGGCTCATATTTTAAAGATGACTCAAATCCGCAACCAATCTCGAAACGGGGCCAGTGATACTAACAAGCAGATAACGTCTAGAAATATTTTTACTTACATACTTAAGGGGTCGTAAACCGATGACACGACAAACATAATACTCGTATAGTCTCGCTTGGAATGAATAAATGCAGTGTTAATATTTTGAGCGTGCTTGTTGAAATCACATCACCGAATGGATTAACAAGATATGCGCATGTTATGGCAGCGGGCTTGGCTGCGCGTCACTCGCTCGTCCTTCTGATGTTCGCCGGTCGCGGTGAAACGAGATGTCAGCACACTTTCTTTCATAATCACTCTCAACCGACCACTTAATTAAGCGAGTACGATTGGAGCACAAATTTATTATTGATTCCGAAGTGGTCAATTAACTTGTTAAAACGGGAATGACGCGATAAAATTTTGATTGTCACGACGCCTATCATAAAATTACTTTTCTATTTGACTTCTGGGCATTGGGCAAGGGAAAAAATTCAAACAGGTGAGCTATGAAATTGCAACATAATGAGTAATGACAAATTTATAATCAGCCACTCGGCGACATTCCGTAGAGGCTGCAGTCGGCGGCGCTGCAAGCTTACACAGCGCAAGTAGCCAGTGCAGAGCGCTTTATGCCGCGGATTGCACACAAACACCGCCAAATATTAATATCCATACTTTTCAATTTATAAAATACTTTGTAAAAGCTCATCCTTAAAAATGTATGAAAAGTCCATGTGGAAAGTATTTTTTTTTACAGTTCATTGACATCGGAATCTCAATTTGTTTTTACCTAATTTGGCCAACGGGATAATCACAAATAAATAATGACGTGAATTGTGGTTTTAGGTTTTTCTTATTTAGATGAAAAAAAATGGCAGTGATATAAGGCAGCTATCGGATTTTTAAGTATGTAGGTAAAACATATTACAAATTAAGTAAATTACGCAGACGAATTTTGCGGGCAAAAGCTAGTCCTGAAATAAAATCGAAGTCATAGGTACTGTGTATTTGAACCCCGCGCCATTGCGAAATCCCTAAAAGTTTATTTTTTTTAGTTTATATTGTTCAATATTAATTTCGTGTCTATAAACTAGGTACTGTACATAATCCTATAACACTGTATACGATGGCCCAAGAATATTAAGTTATTGTTTTATACGTCTTCCACATCTATCAGCTTTCCAGTGCAAGTATCGTTTGACTCACCTTTTTAGTAATAATTTACCAAGTTGCCAAGAGGGACGTCGTTATTACGTTAATAGCCAACCCAAAGGATTTGTCTACCATCTACTCTACTTGATCTGCCATTTATCTTAATTAAGACCAACGACATTTGAAAGCGCGGTGGGGCTATTGATTTTATATCCAACACGAATTACTAGCACACAGATATTGTAAAACGTTTTGTAAAACAAATAAAGCCGAGCCGGTCTAACACTACAAGGCGAAAACCTCGTGCACAATACACATATTTCACCTTACGTTAACTAGTCTCACAAACAAACTGGAGAATTTTGCGTAAATAATTCGCAGCAAAGACAAGTCTAGCGAAAGGTTTGCATTTCATATCGTTCAGCACCCTTAATATCCACTATCCATCTTCATTATGTATAATAACGTTAAGTGAAACTCCTGAGTGACGTCTTAATCATTTTTATAGCCTAAAGCAAATATTATTATAACTGTTATTCGACCGTAATTAAAATACATTTTGAGAGTGGGCCCGCGCGCGATCTCGGGTGGTCTCCCGCGTTCCACACGAGGCGGGCACAATGAAATTGTACATGTGCCCGGTTACTCAAAAAAAAGTTAATAGGACATCTTCCTTTGCTGGGTTTTAATTTAACAACGGAAGCGCGATGACTTGACAAGAAAGGAATCAGATTAATTTCCACCGTGGACGACGCAGCGTCCCGGCCGGGGCGCGCGCTATCCCTCGAAATAAATAGTTTCGACATAACGAACCGACTTAAAATTGTAGACAAAAGGGACTGACGACGCCACAATTTAAAAAGAAAGCACGCAGCTTAGAAATAAACATGATCCCATCAGGAAGTCCTGATATATAATAGGACAAGAGAAGGATAAAAAGGCCAATGACTTTGTGAAAATAAACACTTACGCGAGTATTTTCAGAATTATCTCTCGTCACTTACATTTCAGCCGTTTCTATTCCTGTATCTGTTAATATAATGATAAACTGTGGAGATCCAAAGTTTTCATGACGTTAATTAAGTTTGAATAAAATATATTATGCGTCCCAATAAGAGACATAAAAGCAAGGAGCACCTGGAAGTAGGCGCGGTAGCCGCGTTGGCTTCTCTCCAGCTCCACTGAACTTTGACAACAAGCCGAAGCGGTAAATTGCAACGCATCCGTCTCCAGCACTCAGCGGGCAAGCACACATGCGCACTGCGCGCGCTCTTCCTTGCCCGCGTTTATCAACGCCTATACTCCGCCTATACCGTCACAAAACAATTATAATCCACCGGGCGGCGCTACGAAACGTCGACTGTTTCCCACATACCTACTTACCTGTCTGCACAACCGCCGTGCAATTTTCGAGCATTATAAGGTCAACGCACTTCAAAAACATCCATGCCCACCGAATTTCCGAATATCTTTTGATATATAATAGAAGCTATAACATTATATCGGGCCTCTATCAATTGAATCGCATTTGATCATTTTTCTTTATGAACGTAACTGACATGCTTAACGAGTCTTGTGTAAAGTCGAGTTTGATTTAAGAGCGCTTTCTTTATCGATTTTTAAGTATGCGGGATGCTGTTTCATGAATGTTCATTAACGAAATAGCTATATCGATGTTCATTGATCATGATTATTAGACTGTCATTGATCAAGTGTTCAACATAGCACTCTGCGGGACCACGCAGCCTCTATGTGAAACCGCTTGATAGCTCGTCAATCATAAAACATAACAATGATACATATAATACATCCCACGGTAGTGGCCGTAACAAATCGCACCAGTCCCCAATACACTTACAAGTGTAAGTGTCTACTGTTTACAATCAAAAAACTGGAACCATAATAAAATTAATAATTACGTTTTATATTATTCCAGCTTTATTGAGCTTACGAATTGCGCTACTTAGTTGGCCTCCGATCCATTTGAAAATTCTACTATACGCGCACTAATCATAACTTTGGTTATTAACAACATCAAGTTACGGAACTATCGATTAGTGAAATTATTTAAATTGATTGTATTGTATGCGTTTTCTTTGACACGTCGTAGTTAACTCCTCCTAAAACACATTTAAAAAAGATACGATCATAGTCTGACATTGGAATACCAAGACGTAGCAATATTACGTAAGCAGACGGGGCAGACAGAGGACTGATGAAAGGTTGACCCCAACCGTGTGTGGGCGTACTTAGACAATGATAATCCGACAGCCAGAGGTATACGAACTGCACCGGAATGCAAATAAATAGATGCACATAAGCAGGACGAGACACACCTGTCCTGATGGATGTAATAAAACAACGCATGTCACCACACAAACAACGATCCTACACGACTCGACGGACGGCTGACCACCGCGACACATTGTTTCACGGAATCGCAGCCACGCATCCACCACATTCACCAACTGTATGCTTATCTAATTTGCACATGGGAAATGCCCGACTGAATTAAAACTCATCATCTATATCTTCTATGTATACATATAATTTTGTAACTGATCGATGTCTGTACATGGAAGGTATATTTATAATGAGAAAAACTATTATGCAAGAACTGTATTAACGAAATACAATAACCCAAAACAATGTTTGTTAGAATTTTTTTCTGTCAGTGCCTTTGTACGTGCTAATCTCAGAAACCGCTGAACTAATTTCGCTTGAATTTGGTAAATTCTCACAAACTCAAAGGGATCAATAGAGGACAGGATTACATGCTTTGAATCATGGGACAGAATGTGACAGGATGGGGCCGGATATAACGGGACCGGACGGAAAAAGCAGCATGACGGCAGTCACATTAAGTTTAAATATATTATAAATAAAACAATTAGTACGCGAAATAATATGTTGCTGATGTGGACTGGACACAAAAAGTATCTGCACCCGAGCGAAGCCAAGCCGGCCCCTATTAATAATTATATTAAAAAAATATTTTAATGTTCAAAAATCAAAACACAATGAAATACGTGTGTTTATTTGGGCCAACAAATGCAGAAAACAAAAAGTAATAAACTAAATCAAAACAACACTGCTTCGCATTCATTAAAATGCTACGGAAAAGTCCTGCGTGGTAGTCTTGAATGATATCTCACGAATTGATTTCCGCTCAGATATAAAGGATTAAATCAACATTCCCGGAGGAATTACTTTGGCGAAGTCGCCTGTTTGTAAAGAACCGCTCTACCGATATCATTGACCCCGTCTCCACGCACGCAGTCCCGCGGCGTCTGCTTAGCATAACAGACAATTCCATTCAAAAGAAAGGGAATAACTGTCATAAACAAATATTGTTGCGTTATAAAGAGGTGCTATGTAACATTTCCTAAACTACAACCGGTGACTATTAAACTGTCACGTATGCGAATGATGAACTCGCACTCACATATTTTAAATTCACCGAAACCGGGTGGTTTTATAATGCTATTCACAGTTGACGGAGTTGATAAATGTTGGTGTTTTCCAGGCAGGGCGATGTTAAGTGTGGCTGTGGCGGCGCTTGCGTGCCTCTTCTTGGCGCGCGCCTCGCCCGCAGAACCCTACAATCTGCGGGCTTATTCACTCAACACTCAGAATCCTAAGGTATAACTTATTACTTTGCTACGATCGTGAACTAACAACATAGATATAACTTAGTTTGGCTTCGCTAGTAATATTACCGAAGCAGTTACAATGTACATACGGCCGCAAGGCATTGGTTGGCTAAAAGTGGTCTGCAAGCCTTTTAAGTCGCTTGAGCCTCGTGTACCCGTTAGAAATGATGACATTAAATTGCACACACAAAAGGCTAATAAAATAAAAATAGTACAATACATCAAATATAAAAACTTACATATAATTCTATGAATTTATTATATGAACAATATTTTTGGCAAAATGAAATTGTTTCACAGGATATAAGTAATATATTGGCGAGTATAGAAGAACGACTCAAGGTGTTGGATACAGTGAGCGCAGTGCAGGCCAAGCAGACGCGCAGGCTCGACGCGATCCAGGACAAACTCGGTACTACCACACATCAAACTCGACGACCGTTATTACTTAACACCAGACTGGAATGACGATTGTATAAAATCCAACAATACATGTTTAAAATCTTTCATCGATTAAAATAAATGTGCACTCTGTTACACCCTCTCCGGTATTGGTATGGACGGTCATATTCAGGATACAAAGAGTTAAAACATGTAATCTTATTGTGTCATATCCTATTTTGTAACGGACACGCTGGGTCAACTTTCGCAATAGTCATCGTTTTCATTTCATAATTAGTAAAATGGGCTTAATCAATTGGTAAAGGGACTAAACGCAACAAACCAGTTTACAAATATGTAACAGACAGTAGATTTGAAGTAGCTACAGCACTCAATGTATTTTTTTATTAATTCTACTCGTCAATTAAAAACTATTGATAAAAATAGAGAAAAAGAAAAAAATAATAATTTATATTTATTCCAGATCGAGTGGAGACAACGGTGACTTTAAAACTTGAAAGAGCGCAATTAGCAGCGGAGAGGCTAGAACATCGGTTACACATGCTTCAAACAAACATACAAGTATGACCAAAACATTGTTTCCGCATCCGTGATCTGCAACGAGGTTGAGTGGACGCACTTGTCGGATGGACATTCGCAATTCAATACAGGTGTTCGCTGGAGGGCCTTTGATGCTTCGAAACAAACGCTCATCTAGTGACGCCACTGTTTATTGCACTAGTTGATGTATGGGCGATTTGCAAAAGGGTATTTCAGAACCCGTTTATATAGACAAAGGACTGCCTTTTGAGATAGATGAGTTAAAATTCATACTAGAAATGTAAATCAAAACTTGTTGATACTCATAGTGGCACACCTATGACTTATAGAGACGCAGTATTGCACAAGATATTAAATATGTGAATTATACTTAAAGTGATATCGTAGAATATCGTAAAATAAATATTGAAATCAATATGTAAAGCAAATAAGAAATAATAATAATTAAAATCTTCACGACAAAATTATTTTCAGGCCACTATAAAGGAGAGCAGTGAAAAACTGGAACGCAGTCAAGTCAAAATTACAGAACTTGCTGTGAATCTTACTAACCACATCGAGAAACACAAGCACTTATTGGAAAAGGTAAAAAAAATATTTAAAATTTAATTAAAATGTTACTAAGGTGATTTTTTTTTACCTTAGCAGCCTCCGCGGCCGCCTATGAAATAAGCATAGTATTTGTCATAGTTTTTTATACTCTTGACAAAAGATTTAAATTGCACTGAAGGGATAATGTGTTTGCTAAAAGAAGTAAAGTATAATATCCAAAAACTTATAATATAGTATAGACCAGCGTAAATCTACACATACATCAGAAACTGTGGAATTATTTATGTGTATTTTCTATAAAAACGTTATCTTTACGTTTAGGTAAACGGTGCTTACGCAGACACGTGGCACCGGGGACTGATTCTAGAGTCTCTAATGAGGGATGGGCTATCTCTCGTTAACGTGACTCGGCGGGAATTAGCCGACGGACTGAGAGCATTAGCAAGGCGGCAGCGGGACGCCAGGATAACGTCAGCTGACTTAGAGGAAAAATTCGCTAGGCGACTCAATGACAACACTTACAAGATCGATTTGAAGGTAAAAATTATAACATTTACATAGACGTTGCAAATAAAATAACGTAGGTACTGATAATTTACTAAGATCTTCCAGAGTTGACTATGCATGGACTTACATAAGTGTAAATTTAAAATATATAGAGGAGATAGTTAGTCATATTATTAAGACATAGCTAAGCGAGGGCTGAGGCTCCTGATACAAAGCTAATTAGTTTGAATTTACGAGTCTGGGCAATTGAAAACATATCGCAATGACATTAACTACTTTAATATTGTTATTTGGAAAACCCATATTGGTATGCTGGAAACAATAAATTCTCTAGAATTGTGAATCGTGCCAGTGATGACGATTGATGGTTCTCATTCACATATAACAATGATCAATTATATTAATGATAAAATGATCAACTATAAATCACGAAATACATCAACATTACATTTGTAATTACTAATCAATCAATTACAGATGCAAGAAGTTTTGGATGCGCAAAAGCATTTCGTCGACTCGTGTCAACGGGTACAGCTCGACGATCCGACTCATGTCGCTGACGTTCTTGACAAACTGATCGATTCTTTAATTAATAAGTAAGTGTACACAACTCGGAGCTTTCAACATTCAAGATTCTGATCTCGTACATTTCCGATAAATGACTCATCTGTTTAACAGGACTGCGTCAACATTCCACGAATTACAGAATATTCAGGTCACCATGCGCAATCACGACAACAGAGTTATGAAGTTCCTCAACCAGATACGCATGCCGCAGGTACATTTACTCTTGTTGTGTTGAGACTTGAGATAAACATCAATCAAACTATCCGATTGTGTCTCAGACTCGATTAAAAACTCTTACAACCGACACTTTACGATTGCTTGCTAATGTTTCATGTTTGGAGCTTATCGGTCTCATAAGCTTTGATTGGCTATCGCCAATTATTATAAAAACGAAGCCGTTTTACGAAGATATATTAATATATATCCGTAAATTATTTCATAAATATAAAACAATACATACTATGGAGTAACACAATACTATTACACATTATAATAAATTTATAACTGATCGATGTCAGTACATGGAAGATATAATAACTTTTCAGGTACATTGGCTGATTGGCTAATTGTAAATGATTTTGTAGGTGCTCAGGGTTTCAGAATTTCACATTTAAGTGTGGGGAAGGGGGTGTAGGGGGATAAAACTTTGTATGGAAATATAGCTTTTTAAACGCTATGATCCTACCTCAGTGACTTAGTTGTACTAGGGCAGGATTTCAACGCTGAGATCTCGGATTTAAATCCAGGGTCGGACAAAGTGATATCGGAGTCAGGATTTTGTACCCGATATGGCAATAGGCTAGCCACATCGTGGGACGGAACGCACAAAGTGCAACTTGAGTGTCCTGGGAGGACCTCTGCCTGTCATGTTTCTGCGCGGGGCGATCACAGGGTAGGAATCAGGGCGCTTCTCGTTTGAGGTATCCAGCGCTAGAAATGCGCGCGACGGCCACCGAGGGGTTTTAAGCAGTGTGCTCGTAGGCGGTGTAGAAATCGGTAGCTTTCTGCCTTTTCCGGGGTACTGACAGGGGAGCTCAACAGGTTTAATATTGATACAAAAAAAAATACGCAGACGAAGTTGGCTAAGCTAGTTTTAAATAAGTCAGTAAAATTCATATTTACTGTTCAATATTTTAGTACGACACCTCACATCACATATATTTCAGGCGGATCCTACGTGTCGTAGATTGGAGACGGTAATACGAAACACATCGCACACGATTCTAAAAGAGAACGAACTGCGACAGTTAACTGAAAAGTTCGTCGCCCTAACCGACCGAGCCGACGCGGCCCTACAGCGATTAGAGGCACAGCTCTCGGACGTCCACGATGACCCGCCGCCCTCCGACGTCACTGCGGAGGCTGACAGGCTCTTCCTCAAACTCAAAGGAGTCAAGTAAGGCATTTCTCTATCATAATGACGCGTTATAGCAAATTAACGTAAAGTGTCAATTCTCATACTTGTAAACACTACAATGCAGCGAAGTTACTTATATTCTTAGCCAACTAAGAAGATAATCTGATTTTGTAAACAGTAATGAAAAATCTCTCGAGACAGAAAAATCATCCAAAAATTACTCTATTTTCAGAGGAGGTCAAGAGTCTAGTGACGAGTTTGAATGGGAAGATGACAGTGTCGGATATTTTGACGACAGTAGCGGTGGAGACATGATGGACGAGGACAAGCAGGTCCTTAACGGATATGTACGAAAAGGAAAAAAGAGCGAAAGCGCCACTTCGAGGCCACCGCACCGGAGACATCTGCACAAACACCCCTACGACCGCGGCCCTCGCTCAAAGACTCCTTCCACATAAACTAAGCTTGTAATACCTATAAACCATATAACAAGTCACTACTTTTTCATTGCAAACCTTGGCTTACAAAACAACTAAGTTTAATACAGGGCCATAAATATAAATATGCAATCAATAAACACATACATTATATTAATGGTCACAATTGATGGAAGGTCTCCATTAATATATAGAATTAAGTATATTAGATATTAGTCATAATAAAACTTGCAATATAATACATAAATAACTGCAATATAATTTATAATAAATCTGTTACACAATTTACCACTGGATAAAGCAATTAACATATAGAATTGGGTATTTGACTATAATCGAATTTTTGTATTATTTTGCAGACAAACAGAAGCGCCATTAAAACAAAACAGTTTTGTGAAAACAGTGATAAAGTAGCTTGTAACATGATGCAAATATTAGTATTTTAAATGAAAGAGTGGGGACGTAGTGGGGACATCTTACCGTCTCTTTCACACCCGCACGCTATTATGCACTATAATGCACAGTGACGTCACTTACTTTGTTTTGCATCCCTTTTCTATTACCCCCACTGCTAGATTTTAAAAGTTTCTAACTTTTTTAATTCTGAATGGATTTAGAAAATTCTTTGTTTGCTAGATTTCGGATATGGATACTTTTTGATTAATCCAATAAAAAAAAATGAGTCAAATACCCTATTACAATAAATTAATAAAATGGACCATAAACATGCTATGTGTCAAACTATTAAATTATAATAGGAGACACATTTTCTTGTATATTTCTATTAGATTTAGTAGTGATTTTCAAAAAATTATTTAATATTACTATTGAATAGTTTGTATTTACAACTTAACTTACTTACTTACTTTGTGATAACTAAGCTCTACATCTACATAGAATGAAAATAATAAGTTGATATGATGCCTAAAACATGCCGCAGTTCTGCAATACTTCAGTTAAGGAGAATGTAAGATACAAATGACGGCGAAGAAGACATTTTCAACTAAATGAAGACAAATTTTTTTACTGATGAGATGTCATCATAACACCTAATTAAGATTATTTGCATCACTCAAACCACATAAAAATCGGACTTATAGAGATAAATGGCAACATTGGTTTGCACAAACATACTCTTACTCCATATGCTCATGTTATCTTCTCTGTAGCGTCATAGTAAAAAGTAAAATAAGACTTGCTTATAAGTTTAATAAAAAAGGGATGTTGCACCTATCTAATATATAAATGTGGGATAAGACAACATGAGCCACAAGCAAAATCTAGTAATTTTCTACCCTTTATGGTGTCCAATTTTTTTATGTGTCACAACCATACCTCAATTATTTGTTTATGGCAACAAATAATTGAATTAGGATTTTGGAAATTTTAACTTGGTTTTACTGAGCTACATTTTCAAGTCAGTTTAAATATGGTATTTTATTTCTTTTTGTTATTACACTCCTAAAAGAATTGCTTCATGTTCAACTCATTTCAATCAAAATTCCCTTGTTAGAAAGTTCATTAGACTTACACGGCTTAAAACATAAAATAAATGTGATTATGTACAAATCGATATCTGAATATGGCAATGAACCGGGAATAAGTAAACATACCTCTAATTTGGCACTATTCTGGAATATAGTAAGTGCCTTGTGAGTGAGTTGTGCAAAACATGAGCTCAGTGTGGCTATCTTCTGTCTAGCACTGAACACCACCTCTGGCTCCTCCGTTTCTAGTTCTGCTGCAATCCAATAAACATCACATTTACCACAATAATAATAATAAAAACAAATAATAACTAAGATTTATTGTTATATTAGAATTCAAGGTAAACAGGGTTCTAGTCTTTAATACACAGTTAATATATTTTTATCATTAAATAAATTTCATTTTTGACGGAATGGCTCTGGCAGTCGTATAACAAAGTGTTGTTTGACATTAAAAAACTGAACTTATAGAAAATGTTTCATAAGTGATACACTATTTAAAAATATTTTTGGACCAGATAATATGTATCTTTTTCTCAGAATGTATATCCATTAGGACTACTCAGCATGTATAAAGAAATATATTTTATATAACGTAAAGCCTACTAATGCTTCTACTTAATGCGCCCCAACGTGTTCGAATAGAAAGGGGGATGATTTTATTCTTTTGTATTACATAAATTCTAACAACAATATTTTGGAAGATAAATTCCTATATAGAGTATACAAGTAGCCTTGTACACGGAACTACAGTGCCTCAAAAGTAAATAAGCTTGATTTAATATCGAAAGGATTGTTTGTAGTATGCTGATGTTTTGTTTTGTAATGACTATTTGCTTTGTAACACACTATAGTTGATACAACAATACCATGTTTATTGTTTTATAATCTAACAGTAGAAGCTATATACTCATGATTTACATTTGACACCCAGTTATTTAAACAAGTAAAAATATAACTGAGTATCCTTCTAAGACGATGTAAGAAAGAAGCCTTCGTTAGACTATTCATACTTAACAAACATGAGCGGGTTACAAATTTCTGAACTTCATACATGTTCAACATAAATAAACTTACTCAAAGACGTGTCCAATTCGACACAAGCTTTATCGAATTCCTTTTCTAGAATATCTAACCACCGAAAACCAACCCCGGTAGTCGCCATTTTCACAATAAACTTGTTGACAATCAAATGTCAATGTGACGTATAATGCGCATAGTTTTTTTTTTCTATTCCTTTCGTAAGGAACCGGCTAAGGTCAAGAATCATGCTACCAAGTCATAAGTTTTTCTTGTTTATTGAGTATATTAAATCAAATAAATATCTTCAGTAGATAATTCCGAAACGTCGGTAAGTTAAAACATGTAAAAATTGAACCAAATCGCGATAAAATCCGTAAAAAATAGTTTTATTTCAATTTAATTAAATAGATAAATTCCTTCAATAACTTGACTACAAAGTAAAAGTCGCATCCAATGTAAGTTTTCCAATTAGTGGTTAGGTATATCCAAGGATGTACTATAAAAAATAATACGTCCATGGGTATATCAAAGAGAGTAACTCTTTACGTTCAATCTGGTATCAACTCTTTATAAATCTAGTCAAAAGCAAATCCAGGGTAAATAACAATACTTACGAAGGTCCCAAGTTCTGTCAGCTTCATATAAAATGTTATCTGTAAAACTTTTCATGTAAAAGTTATATAAAAAATCTGTAAAATACAAAATACTATTATTCATCGATATCATTGTATATTAATCTAGGTCGAGACTCGAGAGGTCGTGGCAGTCCTTGACATTTCTAAAACTTGCAGTTAGTTCATGGTATGTGTAGGTACGTTATAAGAGGTAAAGCGATCAGCTTGCGTCCACCAGGAAGGTAGGCTCCGCATACCTTGCTTTTTGGGGGCACGAGTAGGTCGTGATAATGGTCAATGCCAAGTGCCCACACTATGCATATGTATTGGCCTTTTAAGATAGTAATTTATAAATAGAAGTAGCAAACATAATTGACTCGGGGACCGCTAAAATAAACAATTATAATTAAAAGAGCCAAATAGGGTATCGACAGCAAGCTTCTTGCTACTGCCTACTAGCCACTAGGCTTTAATTAATGTCCCCAAAGCTAATATTACTACTATTTTAATCAAAATTAAGTATCTTAAATGGACGACACTTAGATTTTTTTTCACATTTAAGATGATTTCAAATTCCGTATTGTTATCAGTGGTAATCTACTATCGACCACAATTGAACTGCCCATAATACAGGTAGGTATGTGAAAATGAAAATAATTTATTGAATGCATTGAGGTATTACAACTCAATGACTGAATCCATGCAAATTTTTTTGTTCTTCAATTACCACCTGGTATGGAAAGCAGTTTTCACCAGATAAGATCGGGCAAAAAACTCTAGTGTTGCTCTTTTCAAAACCAGTTTACAATACAGTGATTGTTACAAAAGTTACAAGTTGGTTTAAATCGGAGCAGTTCATTTATAATTTGTTATAATTTATAAGCAATTTAAATAAATGATATTATACAGAGCACACAAACACCTCCGCTCTGGAATAGGTCCATATTTATTTTATTTTATTCCCAACCCTTATAACGTCATCTAGATATTCTGAAATTATTGCTTTGAATTTTTCAATAGTTAAGGTTTTAATATGAGAGGGAACTTTGTTATGAAAATGTATGTGTTACGGGCAATTTGTATAATTCAGGCATTCTATACAATGCCTAGGCAATGTATAGAAATATGCCAAAAACGTGTAGGCAATGTATGAAATATTATGAATATTATTGTCCATTACATACCTACTTTGCGTAAGCAATGTATACAATACCTAGGGATTGCAGAGAATACCTGCTGTTCCACCGAAGACGTGTAAAATAAACAGATCTTGGTCTGTATTTATCAATTTATTTAGCTCTCCTAAATAGCGGTCGGAAATGTAATTACATTGCCGACCGCTACCCCTACCGCTTCCAGTTGATATCGATTTACTTTAAATATTAATGAAGTATCTATCATCAGCAATCAACACTACCTCACAATTAAAAAAAGAAAGGAGGAATGAAAGAAAATAAATTGTTAAAATATATTGTTGAAAAGAAAATAAGTTGTCGATTATAAATAAGGTTTAAGTCATTAATGTTATTTTAATTATTATAAAAACGAACATGTAAGTATTGGTAGATTTTTGACTATAGGTACGCATTAAGCTGGGTTGAATAAAATACATTAATAAATAATATCGGCAGTTATTTATTTTAACTTGTTACAAGTTATTTACAAATGAATAATTCATCTATAGCTAAATCATAATGTTTTCAAAATTTACGCATGAAGGTAGCAAAAAGAAACAAACGATTTTGTGATTATCGTGCAAATGGCGTTCAAAGTTAACAGAGATGGTCAAAACGCGAGCAGGAAAGCGCATAAGCTGGCGCTATACCATATATCTGCACCCAATCTCAATCATTCAATTCACTGAATGAACCAGAACTATACATTATAGTTATTAAAATAATCGTGGCTTTACAAAACAATAAAGTTTTAATAATTTAAGTATATTAAACTTTGGAACAATCTGTGTTAGAAATTGATGATAACATGTTAAAAACAATTCGCAGACAACGTACCATGTTTTTCCGTTACCTTTAGTCTTCACTATCTGCGATATAATATGCAAGACATTTACACTTACAATATTACCCAATGAAAAAAGTTTAACTACATAAAAATTGGAAATTATGTAAATGGTACGCATGCGAAGAATGTTCGCATTGGGTTAAGGTGGGCCTTTGTTACAGTAGATAGTAATGAAAATCAATACCAGTAGTAAAAATAAACGATACCATGTAAATACAATAACCAGTTAAAATCTAAGTAGGATATACATACATATTTACAATTAACAAAATATAGTACAGTATGTTTCGTGACGACACAGTTCGTTATTTAAGACAAGCTATACAGGATGAATTTTCCAAGTGGGCGTGAATGGCCAAATCGGAAATTATGAGGAATAGTGTAAAATACTGAAAGGAGTCATGAGCCCGATTCTGAAGAAATCTAAAACTGCATACTTGGATTTTTGAATAATCAAGAATCCTAGCGAGGAATCGAACTAGAAGATTTATAAAAATGCACATGTATTATTACACCATTTGATAATATTGCTAATAACGAAAGAAAAAAGTACTTTTCTTAAAATGCCATCTTTTCTTTAGTATGCCGTATCTCATTACTTTCCAGAATTTGATTCCTCGCTACGAATATAGATTTATCAAAAAATCAAGTATGCAGTTTTAGTTTTCATCAAAAACGGGCTCGTGGCTCCTTTCAATATTTTTCTCTAGTCTCCACAGTTTCGGATTTGGCCATCCACGCCCACTTTAAAAAATCACCCTATATAATATTGAGGGCATTTACTTCAAATTTAATACAATTGCATGTAATGTACGAGAAAAACGGATCTTAAATAATAAAGAAATCGTAAAAATGGTCTTGGCCCGATGCCTGTTAGCTCGCGAGGTCGTAGGCGGTGGGCCACGTCTCACGTCACGTCGCGTCGCTTCTGTATAATAACTTATTTTCAGTCGTCCGACCATGCCTTTTAAAATTATATTTATCTTTATAATTCAATATTTTCTATATCAGTGTACATTAAAAAAAATACACTTATATACCCCCGCGGATAGAAAAACAATGTTCCACTATGAAACAAAATGTTGTTGTTGTTATAACTGTATAAAGTTCGAAATGTTATTGCTAAATATTTAACCATTACGGGTCTTTATTATTACTCCACAAAAATATTTAGTTATAATCCGGCCGCTCAGAGAATACGTTCCTGAAAGGTTGTAATCGAACGGACGACGTAACTTTGAAGTGTCGTTGCAAATGCAACGACAGCAAATGTAAATACATTATCGAACAATTTTATTTATTTACCCTACTTACGAAATAAAACATCATAAAAAATTTAATAATATGGAAATTTAGGTCAAATTTTATCACTTTGGACTAAATTTGACGGTTAATAAAAATAAAAATATTATATTTATAAGTTCATACCACGCCGTTACAAGGTTATGTCAACTGTTCATTTCTGGAGTGATGTGGCCAAAAAATAGCAGATTATTATAACGTTATTTTCCGTTATAATATAAAATAATACATTTGTGTTTTTAATAATGTATAACGTAATAATTAAACGGATCTAACTCTTTATTTCACCTGGCAGCAATATAATATCTTTCACATTTGTGAATTCACGTGACCAACCGTTTTGGTGACAATATTTTTAGTAATAAAGAAAAACATGTTTATTCGTTATAAAGATTTCTTTAAAAATATATTAACGGTTGGAAGATTTAAAGAATGATTATACCTAGATTTTAAAACACTTTATAGAAAATAGTCAAGTATCCAATTATTCTAACTTGCTACTTTTACTGGGAATAATTCAAAAGTTTAGCAAAATGATAATTATTTCTCATCACTACTCATGATCAACTGACATGTGTCAGGAACGCATTCTTTGAGCGGCCGGATTATAGCCGATTAAATAAAATGTTTAAATTACCTTTTTTTAATTTTAAATAATTATAAAATGAAGGTAGAGTAATTGTGACAATCACTGTGCGGGCTGAGGTATTAGTTATAAGTCAGTCCGCCCCGTGATGTATTAAAGAGGCGCACCCAGAAAGTTGGAGTATTCGTAAAATCATATCAGATGCTAGGTTCATAGTCGACCTTTATTCTTTAACTGTTGAATGTCTGAATGGATTTTAACTTCTCGCACCTGTGTCTTAGAACTCAATATCTTTATAGCTGTTATTTCTAAAACAGATATTAAAATAATGTACCTACGCCACGTCATGTTCAACAGACAACTGTTGGACAACAGTTCAACTGAAGGTCACAATACACGCTAAAAGTTTATCTACATTTACAATTTTGTTCGACTTTTGTAAATAAAAATTGTTTTCCCGATACATTACCTACATAAAAAAAATTAAATCCGCGATAATAAAGTAACTACACGAAATCCGATGCACATACGCTATAGAAACTATAACTTAATGTCTTTATATACTATTTTATTTTTCACATGAAAAATATAAATCTATATAGAGTTTAACAAAATTAACTACACTTCCACCTAGACACTCGATATTACATATCGAAATATCGTTATGTTAAACACTATATAAATTATGAGTCGTATATCTAAATGCAATCTCACACAGAACATTTACATTACTATATATTCAATATTCATTTACATCCATATACAAGGTTTGTCCTAAAGGGTACAAAAATAATCATTTGAACTTGCGAAATGTATGGAACAGCTGATTTGTTTTTCGCTGTTTCAGAGTTGGCCTCATAGTAAAAGTTCGTCAATAAGATGAGTAGGTACAGCATCCCCCTTTCAGCTTTATATACCCTTTATGACTCGTCTTGTATAGCTGAAGTACCTTTATAAAATGTAATAGACCATACAAATACATGGTATATCAAGACCGCGACCGAAAACGAAGCCAGGTGGTACAATTAGTGACTTCAGACACAATGCAACTAAAAATTTCGCAAAAAACATTCGTCAACTTTTTTTGGTAATTTTTTACTTATCGTCGTATTTAAGTAATAAATACATAGTTTTCCTAAAATAATGATGTACACCTTTTAAAGTTTTAAGACGCAATGGTACGTTAGGGTTTAAATTACTATTTTCGCAATAACTAGGTATTTAATACCCAAAGACAATGATTTTTAAAAAATTGCAAAAAATAATCTGTCGCCTATTTTGCGAAAATTTTATTTGCATTGTGTCTGTAACCACTAAAACTACAACCCGGCTTCGTTTTCGGTCGCAGTCTTGATATACCCGGTATGCATTACGTACCCGCGAGATTTCGTTAGGCCTAGCGTTCATCAGTTGTAAGGTACCCAACTACAAATAACTCATCTCGTTTAGCTCGATAGTAGCTTGCCTCGAATAATTTAACTATTAAAGAGTAACGGCTTTACTCATGACAGTTTATAAAACAATTTTAGCTATCAAATGTTTTGTCTCTATCGAACGACTTCTGAATTCAGTTTGAGCGAAGAAGACAATACATTCGATAGCTAAAAATAGGTTTATAAACTGTCTATGAATAAGGCCGTTAGAGAACTCCGTACTTCGGTGGTCGTAAATAATTCCAGTTTTAATCAAGTTAACCGCGTGGGCTTCTAATACAAAAGTAATTAATCTGAGATTGAGAACAGGATCCCCTTGTTTTTATGTTAAATTCCAGGGTTAGATACAGCCAAAGTACACACTAAACTGTGGAGTCTTAATTACACTTCCAGGTTGTACCTACACAGGGTGAAGATCAAGTGAGGAACTTCGCAAACTCCTTTTCTTTCCTTTATGCCGATACGAATGCAACGTCACCTATTTTCATCTAAAATCTATTGGCGTGTGGCAAAATTTGGAACAACAAATAAAATTTATTAAATAGATACATTTGCACTTTTTTCTTATAGATTGCAACTTTAGAAGCGCCCTCCGTCTCGGGCAGACTTATCAGGCGTGGAGTCTAGTAGAACCGTATCCATCGACTTTCAACGAAAATAAGTATAGGTAGGCAATATTTCGCAGGCGATAACGTAATTCAGACTTATAAAACTTTTTAAGTAATGGAAATGGACATTACAATATAAAAAACAACAGGCGTTATTTTTTAACAAAACTATGAATTAGGTCAATTACTTACAGTACGTACCGGCCTCAGATATGTCATGCGATAAATGATGATTGCGATTATGGTACCCTGGAAGCGTGCATACTTATGGAAGTATAAGGTCAAACTAGCCCAAAAGCGCATTTATTTTATTTATTCCAGTATTGGATCTTCAAGTTTCATTTAATATTGTATTACAATAAATATTTAGTGCACTATTTGTGATGTTTTAAAGTAATTGAAAACTTGTCTATTTTTAGTGCACAGCTTTTTTAAGGTGATAAAGATTAGACATTTATAAGCCTAAAAACTACGATATGACCTGTGCAACCTCAATATGACGACCCTCAATAAGACGAAATTTTAGAAATCCCCTAGTATTGTCCATAATATCTGATACAAAATATACCTTTACTTTACTATTATAAAGAGGTATTTGGTAAACATAACGACCAACGATGCCATACATTTGCATCTTCAAAAACGTATTTATTATATATCTTTTTTGTTCTAAATGTTGGTAGCTCTATCGTATTAGTGAAACTTTAACAATTAATTATTTATATAACAATAAATTGCCATACACTCTACTACTACACTCCGTTGACAACAATAAGTATATTTAGTTATTATACGTCTAAAACGAGTTTTAGTGGAATTCAATAGCGCTAAACCTGTCAAATGTCAGCCAACAGAAGGCCCGAAAAAGGAGGCCCGGCGTGGCGCCACCATTTACACTTAAATACGTTTTTGAAGTAGCAGCAGCACTCCATCTATATTATAAATACTCTAAGGGTAACCCACATGTTTCTCATCACTCCAGGTGATATTGTACAAAATCTGTATTAGCCGATATTCGCTTCTGTTTGAAAACTTACATTAGCGGTAAAAAGTCTCGTACTTACGTATACGGATTGATCAAGACTTAAAAACTAAAATTTACGCGATTTTTGACACCTTAAACTAAAAACTAAAATTTACGCGATTTTTGAAACTACCAGGATTTTTTTCAAATTTGATACAATATTACCTCGTATGTAGTGTTGAGTAGGACATACAAGAGGTAGTACATTTGTCCCGTACATGACGTCAAAATGTAAGAGCGGCTCCACTTTTTGAAATGTACTACTTCATATTTTGTGTCCCGGTACTCGTTACACTACGTCATTAACTATAGGATGAGAGCGAGAGGTACTAATACCTTCAAACTATCTAGTACGCCTCACTTCAATTGAAGTGGGACATTGTACTAGCTCAGTACAAAAATGAGGCTACTCTTACAAACTCTTTTTCAAGTCATGTCCTACTCAACACTACTCGTATGTTATGAACGTGTGGTTTAAATAAGTAGCATATTATGTCAATATCACCCCGTATATACTCTAACGGTCTTATTCATTTGTCTTCTTTGGTCAAACCACAGAATACTCAAACTGAAAACAAAAGTCGTTCGAAAGGGACAAAACATTCGATAACTAAAATAGGTTTTAGAACTGTCTATGAATAAGGCCATCAGCATCTGTATAACAAAACTCGTTGTAACAAATTACTTGGTATAACGAACGTAATTCACTTCAGTTTCGTAATATTAAGGTTACACTGTACATATAATATTTCCTCACTCTCGATTCAAATAAAATATAATTTGTAATTAAAGTAACATGATGAACATATTATGTGGTACATAAACTCATTAAAATAAACAGAAATGCATACATTTCAAATCACAACATAGCGAAATATATCTATCACTGACACAATAATGTACAAGATTTGCAACATGGTTCTCCACACAAAAACGTCACATCGAAAACTACTCTTTTGGTAGCAAGATGCAGTCAATAAATAATTATAAGCAGCCACCAAAGGGATTAAAAAGTATGTGTGCATTTTGCTAAATATTATATTTATTATATAAAAATAGCAGTATCAAAACATTGTTAATAAGACTGAGAACTGGGTTCATACAAGGAATTTGTTTTTTAGTTTTTCATGTGGCTAACAATTCCTTGAATGGCAGCAACCCAAGTAAGTTAATCTGCATTCTCTAACGGTTTTACTCTTTTGTATAAAAAAATACAAATGTTTAACATTGCTAGCATAACCCAGCAATAAACACTGGAATTTGGCTGATTGAATATATGTTGTTAAAAATAGAATTTGCATGTTTTACTGCTAGAGGCAAGTGATATGTTGATTTGAAATACAATATCCTTTCTACAGGTTCTTATTGCAGGTGCTGCATTTATACATTAATTTATTAGCCTTGTGGCTGTACTTATAAATTAAGAGCTGTTTGTAAGCTCATTCTATAAAAAAGCTGCATGAAATCCAAACAAAACTTTGGTGGCTATAATAATGTCAGTGATAAGACAAATTGGTCTCTCAAAATAATTGCTAGACAATAGCCGTGCACATACAAACACTAGATCTAAATCACTTTAGCTTAAGTAAAAAGCACTTTGTTCATTAAATAAACATTTGCATTAAGACACAACACATCCATTTTTGTCTGGTATATGTCCATCTGATCTCTCTATCTCTGACAAAATGGCATGAAACATGTCAGTTACAGACTGAAAAGAAACACAAAATATATTAACAAACAATAATAGTATATACACATTTTATTCTAAAACAAATTACAGTCCAAGGTGGAGCAAGGTGGTGGTAGGTATGTCATGAGACTCTTATTTACCCAATAGTAAATAAATTGTGCAATAAAAAATAATAAACCAATATTAGAGTAACATTTTTTCCTAAAGACAGTAAGAAGAAAAGATTTATGGAAATACTTCATATAAAGAAGGTTCAAGTTGCAACTGTGGTGGCCCTCAGGGCACTAATAAGCACCCTACATCTTTCTTACAAAAGCAATCAATATTTATCATATTTGGTATTAACAAGGTAGATGATGACAAGGTACTTAAAAAATTACTAAGGTAGGAACATAAATAAGGTTCTTAAGGCGCAACTAAAAATTTCATAAAAAGAAAATCTGTGGAAAAATTACCAAGTGTATTATACCGAATTACTATGTAGCATTTTAGAATCTTGATTAAATGCGCCATTTATTAAATAAAACATGCCACTGACACTAAAGTACATATTTTTTTCCAGTTGGATGTATAAAAGTTGATCAATAATAATTGAAAATTCCTTCTATGAGGAAATATATTATATTTCTTGAAAACAAAACTTGTTTTGATTAAATTGGAATGTAGTTCTTGATAACTATTTAACATTGCATTTAATTATTAATTATAGAAATTACTGGTCACAATGCTACAAAGAGTTGGTCAAAGTAGATTTTTTGAATGATATATAGAATGGGGTTTACTTGAAAACTATTGCAAATAAGACTATTTTTTTTTGTTACTGTGCTGTTATAATTTGGTCTATCTCCTGTTACTGGTTTATCTCTAGTTTGGGGACACCCTTTATAATAACTGGACTTTTTATTTTTACTGTAACTTAAACATATAAGTGAAAGAAAATATTTTTTATTTACAACCTGTTAGGGACAAACATACTAAAACAGAATGCTTTGTTATACTACAATATAAAATCTTGGGACTATTAAGTATTTGGAAAAAAGCTGCATGACTTATGACTATGAGATGAACAGTGAAACAATAAAAATTAATGACATGTAAGTATACTTTAACCATCATTAAACAAAGTCAAATATCTGATGAAAAATCTATGCTACTGAACAAATGTCACAAAAACATTATACTAATTTCAATTGGTCTAATCTAATAATACCTATGCTCCACATCTTGTTTTTATATTTGTGATACTACAAGTTTAACAATAGGTCAATATGAATTAATTATTTTTATAAATTAATAATAATCGTTACAATAAATACATCCAACAGTCACATACATAGTCCTGTTCTGAGGTATCAGAAGCTATGATAGACTTTTTGGCCTTACAAACATACACCCAAAATAATTAACTGTGGTTGACATAAATATTTGTCTCAGTGCAGGAGTTGAACCAGCTACCTCATGTTTCACAATCAATGTCTAACCAACTGTGCCATAGTGGCTGTCAAAGTATTAAGGTTGCAAAGTTTTATCCTTTCTGTTAAATCCACAATTGTAATTTAGCTATGAAATCAACTTTTTTAACAATGATAGTATTAAATATTTATTAGGTATTTGAAAACTCACCTCATTTCGTTTAGCACTGGTTTCAACAAAAGCAGCTTTCCATTTTTCAGCTAATCTTTTTCCTTCCTCAGTGCTTATTTTTCTTTCTAAATGGAGATCTGTTTTGTTACCAACTAAGACTATTGGGACACTGGAACAAATAACAAATTACAATTTAATTCTAAATACTGAAGGTCATTTGAGCCAATTGTTGAATCAGTAGATACCATTTAAGTCAAGTTGAGTTAAATAAGTTATTTTTTTTTATGTGGACTTCATATTTATATTATGTATACAAATAATAAACCAAACATTTATTTAAAATATTTCTTGGTAATGTTTAAAACTATACTTACTGTATTTTTCCCACCATATCTAATAGTTTGTCATAAATAATTTGTACTATTTGAAAACTCTTGCTGGATGTGATTGAATATACTAAAACATAACCATGAAAGTCCATGCTGTATTGCAGAGGAAATATGCTGTACTCGTCTTGTCCGGCTGTGTCAACGAGTTTCACCTCGTATTCCGTCGAGTTCAATCGTATGTACTTTGTAAATGCTTTGGGGAAAAAAGTGTAATGTAAATAATCAACATTAACAATTCCTTTGTTGTTTTGGATAAAAGGCTTACTTTTTGTTTTTTTAATTTAAATTATTAAACACGCAAGGTAGGTTGTATTAATTGTTTATTTTCAAATCAAAAATTTTAACTATGAAAAGAAACATGGATCTGTGTGAAAATAATACTTACTGTTTTCGATTGTGGGATCGTACGAATCCACAAATTGACCCTCCACAAACTGTATGATGAGGGATGATTTACCTAAAATAGATTTTTATTAACATCATGTCCAAAATAATAATTAAGACGCACAAAGTATTGAAACGATAACTTTACCCACAGAGCGATATCCCATCATCGCAATTTTTCGCTGTTTAAACGGCATTGCTGGACAATAGATAAAAACAAATCTATAAAACAAATTGCACCCGTAAACTAACAAAATTTCTAAGTCTCGTCAAATCAAAATTCTTCCTATCTTGAAGACTTCGTTTGTTTGACAAACTTGACATTTTTAGATTTGACAGCACATTTTTGGCGATACAAAATCTATTGACGTGTGGCGCAATTTGGAACTACAGACAAAACTATTATCTCATTGTTTGAGATATGTTTTTACAATATAAACAACAAGCTTTTATACTTATAGTAGTAAATTAACATGTCTAATGTATTAAAATGTGCAGAAATAAAAACTATTATTATTATTTTGACAACAGTCCTTTTGGCGACAGAAGATCGTAGACGACCTTTAGGTCAATCACCTAGTAATCGAGTTGAGGGGTAATAAACTAAATCTATGTTTTTCATATTAGCACCCTTATTTTAATAGAATTTGAATATTTCTAATTCTAATTTCTAATTAGATCGCTTTTCACGGTGCCTAGAATATTTAATACGAAAATATTACATTTTTGTAAACATAGCAAATAAGGCACTTAATATCATTTCCGTCCTTGTTAAAAAAATTGTTAAAAGTCTACAATATAGCACAAAATATTAAGTTTCATTATATTCGGTGGTCTTTAAAAGTTATTATTTATCACCACCCTGAACAATTTATCTAAAGGGGCATGCCCACTCCCCATACAGATATTGGCCCCAGCTGCCCACATTTCAAAATACACTCAAATGATAATATACAATGTAGTAAATAACTTTTAAAAGGATTGGGTGCAATAAAACTTGGGGGGTTGGATGGACGAAACACTTTTTATTTTCTCCTTACTCTAGTTTTTACACCGTTTTTTGGGCATAGTTTTCTTTATACATAATATATATTATCCACATTTGCGATGCTTATTTTATTATATTATAATAATACTAGCTTCTGCCCGCAAACTTCGTCAGCGTGATTAACATTATTTGGTATTTCTCATCCCATCCCGTCCCGTTATATTCCGCCCGTCCCGTCTCATTCTCACTCATGGCATGTAATCCAGTCCCATCCCATCCCTTTGAGTATAAAAAGTAACAAATATATCTAAATTCCTTCCTCATCCCAAGGGGAACACTTAATTTTTCGGGATAAAATAAGCCTAAGTGTTAATGCAGGGTGTCAGCTACTTCCATACCAAATTTTATCGAAATCCATTAAGCGGCATTTGAGTTCATTGTGCACAACCGCACAGACAAACAGACAAAAAAATTTAAAATCATATTTTTATTACGTTAATAAAGACCCCCATATTAGTTTTTCTTTTTTATCTGCCACAATACAAAGAAACACCCTGTATGTAAATAAGACATTTTCCAGTTTTTAAGTTGGACTTGTACCTATTTAAGTAACTGTGAAAACCGCATCTCATTTCGTCTTGTGGTTTTTGCGTGATGCGCAATTAAATAAAAAGAAACGCCCTGTATGTAAACGAAATATATACCAGTTTTCAAATTGGACCTGCAGCAATACAACTGTGAAAACTGCATCTCATTTCGTGCGGTAGTTTTTGAGTAATGTGCAAGCAAACAAAAAGAAACACTCTGTACGTGAATGCAACATATACCAAATATTAAGTCGAGCCTGCAACAATACAACTATGAAAACCGCATCTCATTTCGTGCGGTAGTTTTTGAGTAATGTGCAGGCAAATAAAAAGAAACACCCTGTATGTAAATGCAACATATACCAGTTATTAAGTTGAACCTACAGCAATACAACTGTGAAAACCGCATCTGGCGCGAATACAAAGAAAGCAAAACGGTTTGTGTTATATTAAGTAACTTAAACTATTTTGCTTTGCTTTGTGAGCGATTTGGATAAGTCATGCTCGCTTAAAAGTCTGTGCTTGCGGTGGCGTCGTGTGCCGGGCAATGATTATAGAATAAAGAGGATACAGCATAAGGTCACGTGACAGGGGTCACTTTGGTATACAAACATGGCGGCGGCTCCGCCCCTAAAAATAGTGATACGTTAGTACCGAATTCTCTATCGACATCGATGCATCAACAGTGGCATAAATACGACTGAAAACCTTTGAATTTACATAAATATCAGTGTATAAACTTGTATAACATTTTTAATTTTCGCTTTACATGTCAATTGAGTATAAATAGGGGATTTTAGGATTTGACAGTTAAGTCATTAAACATTAAATCCGATAAAAATAGGTCGATGTTATGACATTTTTTCATGTATGATTTATTTCATGGGTAAGTTTTACCTGATGATTGGATTGGATTTGTGTCAAATAATACACACGTGAGATAAAATACAACTTTATTAATATCTAGAATTTGCTTACAACTTAGTTTGCGTGTATAAGACAGCCTCCGTGGCGCAGTAGGTTAGACGCCGACTGTGGAACGAGAGGCCGCGGTGTCGATCTAAAAAATATTTTTAATTTCACTTTGTTTGTCGTTCTGAATAGTATTTGTTTCTTTTTTTGAAAAAATAAATATCAAAATATTGAAAAATGATAATATCGATATGAATAATTTCGTATCGAATCCACTCATCCCTAAGCTTGTGTGTAAACAAACAATACGGTTGGTATTCATACTACTTGTATAAATAACGCCTAGAAGACTCTAAAACTTAATCAACAAGATCCATATACAATTATAAATGATAAAAACAAACCCAAAATGTAAATTTAGACACATATTTGTTATTATTTCGTAAAAACAGTTACTAACCTATGAAAAGAATTGTTGGGGTCCTTTTTGCTTGAACTCGACTTGCATCCTTCAACACAACACTGAGGCATTTTAAAAACTTAACAATTAAACTAATAAGCAAACTTAACAAACTTAACAAACGAGATTAACAATGAATAATTCGAAATTCTTCGATTGTGCAGATTTGTTTACTCCGATTGACAGATAACGCCACAGTTTGACATTTCATGCAGGAAACAAAAATGGAGTCATTTTGGGCTAAGGGCGGTCTCAGTGTGGTTAGTGAACAAAATATTGCCATTTTCGAAACACAGGAGTTATTATTTGTCTCTTTCATTAAGGGACAAGTTAGCTTTGTGTAAATGAGACAGATACATAAATGTACAATTCCGCGTCGATACTCCCAACATAACTATAACTTGATATATAGGACTACATAAGTGCGTCATCCTCTTTATTCTTTAATCATTGGTGCCGGGTCGGTCACTTCCCTGTAGCATGGTTGAGGAGGCCGATGGCTGGCACATGCGTCATACTCGTGAACGGGTGCTGCTTGTGTGGACTGGTCTGTCCGATTTGCTTACTTTGTAATTGATAAATGGATTACTTAACGCTTTTATAATTATTTATTGCGTTGGCAAAACAGAGTATACTGATTCTTCGTTATGGGTTACTTCGTTTCGTTTCTCTCAGCCATATTAAATATAAAGTAAACTTATTCGTATTAAAATTTATCCTACTTGCTAATCATAACAAGTTATTAATGAACTGCTCTGATTTAAACCAACTTGTAAAATTTGTAATAATCACTACATTGTAAACTGGTTTTGAAAAGAGCAACACTAGAGTTTCTTGCCCGTTCTTCTCTAGTGAAAACCGCTTTCCGAACCGGGTGGTAGTTCAAAAAATGACTGAATCTAAACAATGTTGAACATTTTAATGGATTCAATAAATTATTTTCATTTCATTTCATTTGGTTTGTGTCTTGTGAAATGTGAACACTGAACACACACTTGTGTCAAATGACTACAGTGTTGCAACCCCAAGAAAGAATTTGAAAGAACTCGCAAAAAAGTAGTCATTTTCATTTTTGTAATTTTTTACTTATCGTCGTACTTAGGTGATAAATACATAGTTTTCCTAAAATAATGTACACCTTTTTTTTAAGACGCAATGGTACGCAAGGGTTTAATAATCATTGGGTTTTTACAATGATTAAAGAATAAAGAGGATGACGCACAAAAGTAGTCCTATTTATCAAGATAGAGTTATGTTATGAGTATCGACGCGGAATTGTACATTTATGTATCTTTCTAGTGTTGAGTAGGACATGACTTGAAAAAGAGTTTGTAAGAGTAGCCTCATTTTTGTACTGAGCTAGTACAATGTCCCACTTCAATTGAAGTGAGGCGTACTAGATAGTTTGAAGGTATTAGTACCTCTCGCTCTCATCCTATAGTTAATGACGTAGTGTAACGAGTACCGGGACACAAAATATGAAGTAGTACATTTCAAAAAGTTGAGCCGCTCTTACATTTTGACGTCATGTACGGGACAAATGTACTACCTCTTGTATGTCCTACTCAACACTATATCTTTCTCACTTACACAAAGATAACTTGTCACTTAATGAAAGAGAATTATTAACTGCTTTGTTTCGAATATGGCAATATTTTGTTCACTAACCACACTGGGACCGCCCTTAGCCCAAAATGACGCCTTTTTTGTTTCCTGCATGAAATGTCAAACTGTGGCGTTATCTGTCAATCGAAGTAAACAAATCTGCACAATCGAAGAATTTCGAATTATTCATTGTTAATCTCGTTATATTATCTCTCGTTATCTCGTATATAAGACATATATCCCGAGCCAGAAATTGAGCACTGTAGGCATAAATAGGAAGAGCCAATGCCGGAGCTACAGGAGAAAATTAAAAAAAAAAAATCTGTCATGTATGATAGTGACGCTAAGGTAAAATTCTATGTATGGGACATATCCATCTGAGTGACCTAAGTAATCTGTGTTTGTATGGGTCTTTTATAGGTACCTGAAATAAATGAGCTTTATTATTATATATTATTAGTTCCAATTTTGGCCGCGCGCAGACTCACGGGTACGTTAGTATTGACATTTTGTGACATTTGTATATACTGTGCAACAATGAACAATAAAAGAAATTACTCATCCACATAAATAACTGTGATAATTATTTTTAAGGATAATTTCCTTCAAAGTATTCCAGATTGTACGGTGTGTAGTACCTTGACGTATACTATAATAAAAAACTCTTTTTGCAAGTTGTAAGGTGGAACAAGCGAGTTATTTTCCTATTGCAGGTTTACCTCTTTTCTCCCCTTATAAAATGGCTAATATTCCTGACTGTCCGCCGAGTTTGAAAACTATACAACACTATTTAAAAACAGCAACAGAACATGACACCAGAGATCCTGTCGTGGCTTATTGGTGCAGACTTCATGCGCTACAGACAGGACTCAAAGTTACTACTAAAAAAACTCCAGAAGAAACCAAAATTTTAATAGGTAAGATTGTGACTAACTTGCTCCTCTTTAAACAGTACAGTTTTTTCAGTTTTCTCGTTTAACATCCAGAATATTTTAATTTAAACTCAGTTTTTCTCATTTCATTTTATGAATTTACCCTCGCTTAAATCTCTTGTTTTGTTGTTAATATATACTACCACTGTTATTTCTGCTTCAAATGCAAGTTCTAAGAATTTGCATTAATACTATATGTTTCTTTTATTTTAAGCCTTGATGGACTGGCTGGAGGAAGCGAAAAAAACTTTTAAAGACAATGAGTCTATAACAAATGATGTTGCAGCCCAAGCACATCTTGAAAACTATGCATTGAGATTATTTTTATTTGCAGACAAACAAGACCGCGAACAGAATTATAGCAAGTATGTATTCATTCTCAAGAGTTTGTTTGCCCAGATATTTCAACGTATATAATCTGTATAATTCTTAATACAATTTCCAAGATTTTATTATATGCATATGCCATATTTTGTATGTATTCTAATTTCGGTCTATTTATCTTTACACTATTAAATACCAATATTAAAAGATAAATATAGGCGTTACCTATATTGAATTAGATGGTTCATCTCTGAACAAAGCAATTGTGACATTACATAAAATTCAATGTGATATAATATGCCATTTATAATTGAGCTAATTTTTTTTTTCAGAAACACAGTAAAGGCATTTTACACAGCTGGTATGATTTATGACGTTCTCACAACATTTGGCGAATTAACCGACGAAGCTGCTCAGAACAGGAAATATGCGAAATGGAAAGCAGCATATATTCACAACTGCCTGAAAAACGGAGAAACTCCTGTCCCAGGTCTTTATCCTAGAAAATGTTGCATAGCTTTTACAGTAAAAATTGTTTTAATCAAATAGCATTTACCGCCAATTAGTAGCCAAATTACTTTAAACTCATTTGACCAGAGATAAAACAAATGTTTCCAAAAAATATCTTGGTCGTACCATGTTATTTTCTTTTAAAAGTGTGAAATTACTTACGTGATATATTTAGGCCCAATGCAGTCCGAAGAAGGGGAACAAAGCGAGGACGGAGCCGTAAGCGACGACCAAGCCTCAACAAACGTACCTCAGACTCCGGGCTCGTCGGGCGCGCCGGCCACGCCCCCCGCCCCGCCCGCCCCGCCCAGCAGCTTCAACAACTCGCTGCCCGACCCCAGCGCCGCGCTGCGCGCCGCGTCGCAGCTGCCGCCCGTGCCCTACACGCCCGACCCCAACCCCGGCGGCTTCGTGCCCTACGACCCCTCGCAGCAGCCGCCGCCGCAACCCGCCACGCTGTACGGCGACAGCTCCTCCAACCTGCCGCAACTCACGCCTGATCAGATTGCGAAAGCACAGAAGTATTGTAAGTGGGCTGGAAGTGCTCTCAATTACGACGATGTTAAGACTGCAATTAACAGCCTTAGAAATGCTTTGGAGTTGCTTCAGACTGGACGCGATCCTGCTTGAGATTTTACGTCCGATGTAATTCGTAAAATAACATCATATTATATTTATAAAGCTTAAACGGAACACGTTGAATATTATGCAATCCCACATATATTACCAATGTTTGTTGCTCAAACACGTCGTAAAAGAAGTATGGATTTCAATAAAACGCTTAGGTGCATAGACAACTAAGTCATTTTATCACGCTATTTGGGCGACAAACGTCAGCTACTATATAACCAACCTGAATTTGAATTCAGGTGTCGCCGTATGGTAGGTAATACCTACAAATTCAAATAACTAATATTTTTTTAGAATTAATTACGTAACAAATTAGGGCATTATATAAAATTGCGTTCATAACGTTCATTATGAAAAATCCACCGAATTTATTTATATTTAGTTCATCAATTTTATTCAAATAAAAACTTAAGAACTGCTATATGCAAGTACTAAAACATTACGATTTTACTGTTATTTTCAAATTGGACGTAAATATTGGGGATATTTTATAGGTAATGTAATAAGATTAAAAATATGTTAATCTTTCGAAATATACAGGGTACATCCATACTGCGACCGAAATTGAAGCCAGGTAGTATTAGGTGGTATTAGTAGCTTCAGACACAATACAACAAAAAAATCGCATTTTGTTTTTGTAATATTTTACTTATCGTCGTATTTGGGTGGTAAATACATAGTTTGCCTAAAATAATATTGTACACCTTTTTTAATTTTTATGACGCAATGGTACGCAATTGTTTAAATTACAATTTTCACAAAAAACTAGGTATTTACCTTGCCACCCAAATATATTTCAAAATTGGCAAAAAAATCTGTCACTTTTTTGCAACATTTGAGTTGCTTTGTGTCTGTAACCATTAAAAATTACCATCTGGCTTCATTTTCGGTCGTTGTCTTGATTCACCAGGTATAATAATATTAAATTGTAAAAACTAACATTTGAATATAAAATATAATTCAGTGTACCTAATGTGTATTAACCATTATTTGATATAATTAAAAGCGTCCTTTGAACAAAATTATTAAATTATGATATTATTTGTAGTCCAAAATCTATCTAAACTCATACAGAATGTTAGACGATGCTTCGATTGTAATTTCACATTATGTATATAATATATATTTTTACGTTATTTCTGAAATAAATCATTGCTGATAAAAATCATTGTAATTTATATTGTTGATTAACACCCATATTCTAAGACGTTTTCTCGACTCCACTTGACGTTACTAGAGGAAATCCGTATTCTTAGATGAAAAATATCTCCTCCACTCAACGTCACTCAAAAATTTTCCTGTCTCGAGGAAAGGAATCAACTGTCAAACTCAAGGTACGTCGCGACCTACCTTAAGGAAGAAATGAAATAAATAATCCTACTTTAAAATTGTAATTTAAAAGAGAGAAATAAAGTTTACCTTTTAAAATTCTTAAATACCTAAATATGCCAACAATTTTTTGAGGTGGGTGCCTCTACACGATTTACACGTTTTCCTAGTGAATGATACAAACATTACTCTTTATTTCATTTAATAAAAGATTTTTGGTTTGGAAACAGTGTTTATTATTTTAAACAAGTTATTAAAGATTTCCAACAGTTCCTGTAATACTTGTACGATACTCCGTACGAATATCCCGAACAACGATTCATCCATAAGAATATCCTTCGAAATTTCCGGGTTGGATGGTATGACCCTCCTCCTGTCTGCATGCGTTTTTTTCTCCGACTCACTCAATATTTGTCTTCCAGTCACAATCCCGAAAATTTTGAGTTCAATAATTATATATTATTCTATGTAAACACTTTGACATGACATTTGACTGTCACTTTTCAAGTGATCATAGACTATTTTCAAAGATTTTTTGTTAAATCTCTACTTTCTCTATACATCAATGACGTATTTGATGACGTTTTTCCTTGACTCAACCCAATGATTAAAGAATATAAGAGGATGACGCACAAATGTAGTACTATATAATAAGTTATAGTTATGTTAGGAGTATCGACGCGGAATTGTACATTTATGTATCTGTCTCATTTACACAAAGCTAACTTGTCCCTTAATGAAAGAGACAAATAATAACTCCATTGTTCCGAATATGGCAATATTTTGTTCACTAACCACACTGGGACCGCCCTTGGCCCAAAATGACGCCATTTTTCTTTTCTGTCAAACTGTGGCGTTATCTGTCATTATGAGTAAACAAATCTGCACAATCAAATAATTTCGATTTTTTTATTGTTAATCTCGTGTCTTAAGTTTGTTAAGTTTGCTTATTAGATTAATTGTAAAGTTTTTAAAATTCCTCGGTGTTATGTGAAAGGATGCGAGTCGAGTTCAAGCAAAAAGGACCCCAACATTTCTTTTCATAGGTTAGTAACTGTTTTTACGAAATAATAACAAATATGTGTCTAAATTTACATTTTGGGTTTGTTTTTATCATTTATAATTGTTTAAGGATCTTGTTGATTAAGTTTTAGACTCTTCTAAGCGTTATTTATACAAGTAGTACGAATAAAAACCGTATTGTTTTTTTACACACAAGTTTAGGGATGTGATACGAAATTATTCATATCGATATTATCATTTTTAAATATTTTGATGTTTATTTTTCAAAAAAAGAAATAATTGGATATATATATTCAGAACGATAAACAAAGTGAAATTAAAAATATTTTAAGATTACCTATAAACATACAAACCAGGACAAAATGGATACAAAAAATCGGAAGACACTATTGGAACCCTCCAATAAATACATTTATTTGTTCTTTACATTTTGAAAAAGACTGCATCATGCATGCATAAAACAAATTAATTTACCAAGACTAAAAGATAACAGCTTCCCAACAATATAAGTGAAATTGTAATAATTATGATATTTTACCTAATAATCCTATTAATAATAGAACTGTTAATCAACAAAAATGACATGCAAGATAATTTTGACAATTGGTAGTATATTGTCTAATGTCCTGAAGAACCTTTTAATGAACAGAAATAGTTTTATATTTTATTATTAATTACTATAATTGTTTATCTTAACCAACACTTTCATATTCATTGATTGAATTTTAAGTGAGACATAATGATTTTCCTCGTCAAATAATAGCAATAAAAATCTACCTATGTTATTTTATTTTATTTAATATGTATTAAATGTCCTGATAGGTATTTTTGATTTTAGCAAAGAATGCTGCAACTGCAATGGTGCAAGCAAATTCTAGATATAAATAAAGTTGTATTTTATCTCACGTGTGTATTATTTGACACAAATCCAATCCAATCATCAGGTAAAACTTACCCATGAAATAAATCATACTATGAAAAAAATATCAAAACATCGACCTATTTTTATCGGATTTAATTTTTAATGACTTTACCGTCAAATCCTAAAATCCCCTGTTTATACCCAATTGACATGTAAAGCTACAATTAAAAATGTTATACAAATTTATACACTGATATTTACGTAAAATCAAAGTTTTTCAGTCGTATTTATGCCACTGTTGATGCATCGATGTCGATAGAAAATTTGATACTAGCGTATCACTATTTTTAGGGGCGGAGCCGCCGCCATGTTTAAATATCAAAGTGACCCGTGTCACTTGACCTTATGCGTTATCCTCTATATTCTATAATCATTGACTCAACCTCACTCGAGGAACCTTTAGTAAAGATATATTTTTAACTAAGCATACCATTTTCGAGGATCCCTCCAATTCATTTGTAAACTCACCTCGACTAAGATAAGGTTGAGGAAGATTGGAGGAAACGTCTTAGAATACGGGTGTAAGACGCTGTTATAACGCAAATTTAACTCCGACCAAAATAAGTGAAATCGTAACAATTTTGCATTTCCTTACCAAAATCAATTCTGCTAATCATCGCAGTTTTTAATTCTAATATATGTAAAAAAAAGTAAATAATTAAGTAATAGGCGAGACGAATGATTTTCAAATTATATTCTAAAATATGGGCACACATTTATTATATACGAAAAAATCTATATTTCAAGAATTAACAAAGGCTTAACACAGTTTTAAGCCATTTTTCTAATAATTTTTCAATAGTGCATCAAAAACGCTAGTAGGTGTCATGGCGTCCGCTTTGATGTCACTACTAGGTAAACATGTCATTGTGTACTACTTAGTCTGTGATCTATGCGCAGCGAATGCGTCATGTTTACATAGGCGTGACATCATGCGTTGTGAAGAGCGTTTTTGTCAAAATGGCCGATTGCTATATTTTGTACTTTGATTTTATTTAAAATCTTATTAATCTCCAAGTATAGATTAAAACTGAATTATCATTTAAAATCCTTGTAATACGTATTTTCCCTTAAAAACATAAAATCTTTAATTTTTTGTTACTGTCGTCTCGCCTATTCAGAATTATCCTTGCTGCTGAGTTCCATCACCGTACATCGCGGCAAACCTCCAAATTCCATCCACATCACCTCGGAAGTTGGCTATTCAGTACAGTACCCAGATACTACGAATCTTAGGGACCAATTGCCACCAGCAGCATTTCCGGGCAGATGAGACCTGGTGACCTTAAAAAAAACCGTATACCTTACAGGTCGGCAAGGCATAGGCATGCCCTATGGTGTTGCAAATATTCATAAGCGGCGGTGATCAATTATCATCAGGTGAAATGTTTGACGCCCGTAAAATAAAAATAAAATTTGAATGATGTCTAATGTGAGCCATATTCGTTTTGGGTAAAGCCCCATATGATTAGTTGTTAGTCGTGGGTTCAAATCTAGAGCACAACCCATTGGACACGATGTACTGTGTGTATTCTTATTTTAATTATTGCTGGCGGTACAGGAAAAGATGGTGAGGCAACTAGCATACCGGGAAGTTTTCAACAAATATTTTATAGTTAGGTTTTTTATTGCGATGAATGGCGAGACGAGACGCCATTCGCCTGATGATAACTGATATGACCGCTCATGGACAGTATTAAAACCAAAGAACACCATGAATTACAAAGCAATGCTTGGTATTCCACTGCGGTCGCCATTCTGCTACAATTTGCTTCAAACCGGAACACAACAGTACATTTACACTGCTGTTTGGTGGAAGAAAGACATTGCTGTGGTACCTACCCAGGCGGCCTTTCACATACGAGAGACCTAAGTATATAAGTCAACCAGGCCAGCGTCGTGAATCAAACAGTCTATTCCCGTAAAAAATTAAAGGCAAAATTACAAGACTGCCATAACAGTTTTGGTGTGGTCTTTCGGTAATAGAAGTTGCTGGAAACCCAAAAGCTGGTGGCGGTATATTTTGGAGCCGCCCGGATAACAAATATCGTGCCGTGCCCGAAGTGTGTTGGGTTTTGGGTACAACCTTGGGTTATAGTGACAACCGACGCCAGGTGACTATCTTACAAAGTTGTCCACTCAATTGGATTGAATTGCACTTACCTTCAGATGCCCTCCCGTCACAATGTCGTGTTGTCAACGCAGGAAGTTTAGGTGTTCAGAACACAGAAGAAAAAATAGTACTTTGCCTAAAGTGACCTCTTTCCTTTATTCCCAGAATTTTATTTTAGTCACAAAATGGTTTCCCAAGAAGACAGGCTAAGGCTTATTTGGAAACTCCTGACAATTGCTATTACTTTTAGAAATTATTTTTTATTTATCTAGTTTGAAGAAATTGCAACGCAATAGTAATTGAAAATTAAGAGTAGTTAAATTGTAAAATTCACTGAGCGGATGACTAGTACCTCAGTCCGCCCCGTGACCACGAAAGCTGTAAAGCAATCGAAACGTGTGTCGGGAAGGTCAAAAATGTAAAAATTAAACCAAATCGCGATAAAATCCGTAAAAAATAGTTTTATTTCAAATAGTAAAGCAATTTGGTTAATGAGTATATACGTATTACCTACACCTATGGTAATGACGGATTTCTGGCTGTGTATGAGACTGAGTCTGTGGTGTGTCTCCTAGATTTGAACCCGCGGTTTTGCAGTCCGATCCTCATTCGAGCTGTGTATCGCTCACTTAAAAAGGTAACACATGTATAGGTAATATAAAATACACTTTTTTAATATAAACATGACTTCAGATCTATTTTAGCTAGTCTTTGCGTGCTATAGCAAAACCATATTAGAAAAAATAGCACTAGTAATGGAAAAATATATCAAAATAGATTAATTATTCATTTATTAAAAATTTAATGACGGTCTTACATCACAAAAGAAAACTAGGCATAAAACTCTATGAAAAAGGTGGCAAAATCTAACCGTAAATAAAACTAACAAATCAACTTTCTATTTTATTCTTTTTACCATGTCACTGGAATACGTCACATCACACTCACGTAAACAAAGAAATGATATCGCATAGAGTTGTCATTTTTATAAAATAAACTATGTTTAGATAGCCGTGGGTAGATATTAATTACAAGCTTAATTTCAAAAATTATTTTACTACGTAATTGCACCCAATGTGAATACAATACTAATTTACTGTTGAATTAAGTATATTATAATCCGGCCGCTCAGAGAATGCGTTCCTGAAAGGTTGTAATCGAACGGACGACGTAACTTTGAAGTGTGACAGCAAATGTAAATACATTATCGAACAATTTTATTTATTTACCCTACTTACGAAATAAAACATCATAAAAAATTAAATAATATGTAAATTTAGGTTAAATTTTATCACTTTGGACTAAATTTGACGGTTAATAAAAATAAAAATATTATATTTATAAGTTCATACCACGCCGTTACAAGGTTATGTCAACTGTTCATTTCTGGAGTGATGTGGCCAAAAAATAGCAGATTATTATAACGTTATTTTCCGTTATAATATAAAATAATACATTTGTGTTTTTAATAATGTATAACGTAATAATTAAACGGATCTAACTCTTTATTTCACCTGGCAGCAATATAATATCTTTCACATTTGTGAATTTTACTTAAATTTGGCATTGAAGTTTACGTTTTTATTAAAATATTTTAAATAAGAACATTTAATATTAACTTATATTATTTACTTATAATTGATTTAATAATAATAAGAATCAAAATTAAAATCCGATCTATAATGTGATACTATTTAAGCGGTTCAGTGGCGCCTCCTTTTCTTATTATTTTTTATTGCCAAGCTATATCTCCACTAACTAGCGTTCCTGGTATTATAAACGTAAAAAGTAAAAATTTAAATTTAAATTTCAAAACGTCACGTGACCAACCGTTTTGGTGACAATATTTTTAGTAATAAAGAAAAACATGTTTATTCGTTATAAAGATCTCTTTAAAAATATGTTAACGGTTGGAAGATTTAAAGAATGATTATACCTAGATTTTAAAACACTTTATAGAAAATAGTCAAGTATCCAATTATTCTAACTTGCTACTTTTACTGGGAATAATTCAAAAGTTTAGCAAAATGATAATTATTTCCCATCACTACTCATGATCAACTGACATGTGTCAGGAACGCATTCTCTGAGCGGCCGGATTATAAAGACTAATAAGAAGCGATGACGTTTATGTCTATGATTGAGCAAACAATATTCATAATTAAAAGTGCTTGTTAATCTATATCGTGCAATAAATATTCCCTAAGCTTAACAATACAAGATGGCAGTACAATCGAACTTACGTACTTAACACACGATCCTCACACCACATACAGAATGAGCTTAGTATAAATCGCTTAAATTAATATCACTAAGGTACAAATTAAACATTCTCTGAGACGCCTTCGCCGACAGGAGCAAACACTAAGCCGCGATCGCGTGCTAAATTTAAACAAGCAGATGTTCTAGCTTCCAATCGCCGCGTCGACTTCCATCAGTACCAGCGCGGAGCGCACTCATCATGCACGCAGTATATACCTACGTAGGTATCGACTGTCGGCTTCGCGTTCACTTTGACTAGCAAAATCACAGCGTGTTTGATGTAGGTAAACTTCTGCCGGCCGATAACAAAAAATACTTATATTGCAATTCGCCCGACTTGTAGACTTTCATACATTATTTGACTACGAATAAAAAATAACCGTGTAACATTCTTTCATCATCTAATTATATTTGTGACTTGTTATCTCATTCTCTCTTCAGACCATTCCCATTCTGCGTTGCTGCTGCTTTTTCTAGTTCCTCTCTTTGGGCAGTCTGATACCTGGAATAAATAATAATAATAATAAATAAAGAAATTATTTTATTGTCTTCTCTGTCTTAAGTGACTATTTTAAATTCTTAAATGACATCTTGTACGTCGCGTCTTTTCCGGAAAGTCAATTTCGTCTTCGAAATAACCTATCGGTACCCGTGTCTCGCGATGCGGCGATTATACCTCATCAGATTTAATTGAATTTAGACTCAAATGTACAACTCACACGTTACATATTCGTGGGACTTTTAATAATATCACTTGTCCATTTCATTTGCTGTAATGTAGTCCTACACTATATAGAAATGTGCAGTTATAGTATATACTGTAACCGAAAATATAGTAACAATAAGCAAATCAGGCCATTTACTGGTATCCCGCATTTAATGCTCATTGGTAGCCGGCCAAAGCGTAGGAATTAACGAACACATAAACACGTTCCTTGATACACTGAAAGTAAAATCTGTTGTTAATGAAATTATTAAAATAATTAATTTTGTGAGTAATATTATTGACCAGTTCGGCGGGCGATCTGGAACACGTATTATTTACGCGACACGGCGGCAGTCGTCATAGCAGATTCCTGGCGCGCAGCCAGAACGATGCTCAACTATACGATGGCACTAATTTTATTTCGTAACTAATGTTTACATTGCATAAAATTTGGTCAAGGTGTCAGAGTTATTACCTTAGGGTCTAACCCACATGAAAAGAACGGTTTACGACTTTCCACTTTCAAACCGTACATTTACGGCTTAAAAAAAAAAACATAAAACGCGTAGACTTGTTTAACCACCGTTTTATATGTTTTGCAGAACAAAAACATATTATGCAATTTTTATCTTTTATACTTTTTTTTATATCAATATTATGTCATCATAGTCCAAAACAGTTCCAGCTAATTTTGAGCACCATTGACGTCAATCATATCTACCCACGGGCTTTTAGTCGAGGTCGGAATAAAATATTTATCTGTGTAGTTCGAATATCCGATTACAAGATTGGCATTTCCATGAACATTATGAAAAATAAACTTTCCCACGCTAAATAAATACTGTTGGTTTCTTGAAAGAACACAGCTGTTACGCCTGATGACAGGTAAATGCAACACCCCGACAAATTGTACATAACAATTTAATTTATAGCAAAAAATAATAATGAAATAATTGCTCGAAATCGTAAACAATATGTTTGTATCAACTAAATATTACGATCACTAATTACTCATTGTATTGTCTGACTATATTCTTTGATATATTTTCGGTAGATATATTTGTACAATCTTTTATGGTTTAATTAACCTTGGAAAGACTAATAATATGTCTATTCAGCCAATACCTACATCACACAGGTGTATTATATAAAATGTTGCCAACAAAGATTTCGATTGATGACTCCCCTATCGTTACATGACATTCTAATATCCACGCGCTGAGCTACAATTTATCGAAATGATTTTGCAATAAATGTAACTCAATCAACAAGTTCCATGTTCGCAGTAGGGAAAGTCTATTGCCATGTATCACGTTCGTACATGGAAACGTTATATTTCATAAACAATCCAATACTTACACATTAATACTCGACGCGATTTTGTAACACTATTTATTTTTTATAGCAATTAAACTATTCTGAATCATAATCTGAATCATCTGAATCATCTATATAACAATCTATCATCATTTTCAGCATTAAGAAGTCAGAAGGTGTCCGTAGCCCTTAGGCCTTCGTCAAGTGTTTCCACAGCAGCGTGTGTCATGCAGCAAGGAATGCAAATAAAATAATTCTTACCACACAACAAATCTTCCGCTAAGCATAAAGAAGAAGACTAGAGCGGGTGCGCAACGGTCGAAGGGGTCGCCCACCATCACATGCGAGTACGCCGCCAAGATCATGAGCAGCACTAGCCCTATGTTCGCCGCATTCTTCAGTTTATCTGGAAATAAATCACAATGACATTGAAACCCGCTTCCCGACGCCGCGCAGTTTAACCCAGTCCGTGGTGGTGTATTTTAGTGAAATATCTGTCTGATACTGCGGGAAAATGGACTTTGGAGCGGAGATAGCATAATTAGGTTTACTAGGGGTAGCCGGAAGGTCGAAATTTGACCGTAGGTAATTAACCTCTATAGATCATAAAATTTTATAACAAAAAATATTTCTATACTTATGTGTTTGTTAAAAAGAATAACAAAAACTCAATGCTTATAGACTATGTCAGTAAATGAGGAATTTAATTATTTCACAGCTCCTGTCAATCTTTCCACCCAGTGTTTCTAAAAAGGGCTCAGATAGGTATCTGCAACACACGCCTAGAGAGATTTATACATAACATAAACTTACGCCTTTATCCCTGAAGGGGTAGGCAGAGGCGCCACCAGAACACCTACATTTCACCGTGTATGGTTTGTCTCATGATGTGATAGGGGGTGAGCCTATCGCCATATCGGGCACAAATTCCTAACTCCGCGCTGATAATGAATAGAAAAACCCAATATCACTTTGCCCGACCCGGGATTCGAACCCGAGACCTCAGCTTTGTAGTCGTACCGTAGTACAACTACGCCATCGACACACACACATTATTATACAGCACATAATAACTCGCCAATTAAACAAAAACGTGTTCAAATTGAACGTTGAAATGTTTTTAATGATGCATGTATCGGTCCGAATCACTGACATTTCAGTAGGTAGGTACTGTACACGCGCAATCCATCTATCAGCAATGTGTAGTTTCCAACCAACACATTCGCTAGTATATAAATTTTTGCGAGGGTTTTATGGCAACATAAATAACTGGCAGTGACAGATGTTGCTATGAATACACTGTATTGGTTGGTAAATTCTTTAAGTTCATAGAACATTCTGCGTTTGTTTGAGTTATTGTGTTCATTTCAAAACGAAAATAAACGCCGCAGTGCTCATATGCAAATACATATGTGTGAATATTCATCTGAAGTTTTGTGGATTAACAGCGGGTTATTATTTACTGACATACCTAACTAAACATTAACAAATTTCTTACCTAAGCACTGTTTCTATTTTATTATAAGTGCACAAAAATCCACAAAGTAATTTTTTAGACATAAAATATTATTATTTGTACAAGGTGTACATATTACTATAAATGTAATCATTATTATTTATTTTGTCATTTAGTGTACTTATTATATTACTTATTTATGATTTTTACAAACCATAGTAATGTAAGCTAAGGACAAGGAAAAATACAAGAAGCCGACGGCCAACCTTCAGCACTGAAGAGGCACTCGAAGAAGAAGAAGAAGTAATATATGCGGATTTAATAGCACATATTCCTATTATCTTTCACCTTTACACTTTTTCTGCTCCCCATTTATTCTACACTAGCTTCTGCCCGCTAACTTCGTCTGCGTGATTAACTTTATTTTATAAAATACACATGTAAAGATTATTTGGAATTTTCTATCCCGTCCCGTCCCGTCTCGTTATATCCCACCCGTCCCGTCTCATTCTTACTCATTGCATACAATCCAGTCCCATCCCATCCCTTTGAGTACAAAAAAGTAACAAATATATCGTAATTCTCTCCTCATCCCACGGGAACACTGTATTTTTCGGAATAAAAAGTAGCCTAAGTGTTAATCCAGGGTGTCAGCTACTTCCATACCAATTTCATCGAAATCCGTTAAGCAGTTTTTGAGTTTATCGCGCACAACCGCACAGACAAACAGACAATAATTCTACAATTACAATTCTTGACAATAAATCATTGTTTTGGGTTTTATTACGTTAATACAGACCCCCCATATTAGTTTTTCTCATTTATCTTCCATGATATAAAGAAACAACCTGTATGTAAATGAAATATATACCAATTTTCAATTTGGACCTGCACCAACATAACTGTAAAAACTGCATCTCATTTCGTGCGGTAGTTTTTAAGTAATGTGCAAGCAAACAAAAAGAAACATCCTCCTGTATGTAAATGCAACATATACCAGCTTTTAAGTTGAACCTCCAGCAATACAACTGTGAAAAGTGCTTCTCATTTGGTGCATTAGTTTTTGCGTGATGCGCAAGCAAACATACAGACAGACAGACAAAAATTCTAAAAAGAATGTTTTGGCTTCTGTTGATGTTATAAAGAAGCCTTGCGTTAATATTTCTTATATATCTTCCATGTACAGACATCGACCATTCACATTTTTATTACATGTATAGAAGAAGATAAAGAGCCACCAGCTATAAGAAGCCAGACAATTAGTATGAGCCGGAATTTTTACAACGACCACATGCAACAATAGTTTTAGCTGACGATAGGGATACAAATATAGAAATGTATGTAGGATAAAAGCATGTAAAAAATGAGAAACGCCAACATTTACTTACGATTGGGTATAACTGCTAATGCAAAGCCGAATAATATTTCGAGCCCGCCCACGGTCCTTCTGTACCACTTCGACGGCAACTTGAAGTCTAAAAGCTCAGACATTGGAAACACTTTTGCGTATCTCACATATTCTTTTCTCTGAAATGAAAAAAAATATATTTTTAGATTCATTTAACTTTGAATAACATCGCTGATGTACATATTATGTAAATAAACTAAATAGAATGTATGTTTTGTTAAATAACGAGATGACCATACGGATTGATACATTAATATGTTAGTTAAGTCAATATACGGCAATAGTACCATAATGCATTGTATAATTTTGCCATAAAATTCTAGTTTAGAAGTGAATTTTAGGTACATAATATAATAAATTTGTGACCGAATGATGTCTGTACATGGAAGATAAATGCAAAAACTAATATGGGCCGACTGTATTAACGTAATAAAACCCAAAACAATGATTTTTAGAATTTTTGTCTGTTTGTGCCTTTGCGCACGCTAATTTCAGAAACGGCTGAATTAATTTCGCTTAAATTTGGTATGGAGTATGGACGTATCTCTTAACAAATTTAACTTTTATCCCGAAAATTGTAGTGTTCAGATGGGATAAGCAAGGAGTTCAAATATATTTGTTTCTTTTTTAAACTCGAAAGGGATGGGATGGGACAGGATTACCTTGAATGAGAATGAGACTGGACAGAGCGGAATATAAAGGGACGGGACGGGACGGTAAAAGCAGTACAGAGGACGGCATTGAATTTGAGTATAATTAAAACAGTACGGGGAATAATATGCTGCTGATATGCACTGGACTTAAAGATATCTGCACCCGGTGGAGCTGGGCTCGTCCCAGGTAGTTAATAAAAGCAGTTAATATATCCCTATAAAACTATTAACAGCAAACTTTACAACATCAAAGCAAACTGTTATAGATCCCGTGATTTAGAGTTATTTAATATTCGGCCGAAACCAGATGCAAAACAAATTTTATCGTAACTATTATAAATTATTTGAGATCTAAATTTATAGTTGAACAGTGTGCGGGCGCAGTCATTTACCGTACACCTTTCTTCTTAGCGTGCAAATGCACGATAATCAAATGATTACAGTCACAGAAAGCACTTCACACGGGAGTGAATCCAGAATATGCATTCTTTCTCCTCTATCTGCCTTTATTATCCATGTCTCTTTCGCATAATGCTATATTACACATTCTGCAGACAGTAGTCAATCCCACACTTAATCTCAAGTAAAAAGAGCTCTCGGTGGGGGGTGTAGCCAAAACGCAATATTCGAAGTTAAAATTAATTAGGCGTAGCCCATTTTTAGAACTTTTAACTAGAAAAATTATTGCATACCAAGGGCTCTTCGGCCGACTATAAGCAAATGTTAATGAGTTGTATTTTGCAATCCAAACCGAAATAGACATTTTTAAGAGACAAATATGTAGTTTTTTTAGTTTGTACCAAACAATAACTAGGAAGATATACGGCCGATCTCTGTATCCTATCTATCTTTAACAAGAGGTTAAAATAGCTACTATTACTTTGTTGATACTATTCCATACTTCAATAAACAAAGATAAACATATACATTTATCTTGCCTAGCTATTTATAAATATCTGCGCCATATCTATATATCCATATCTTTGTTAACTGAAACACAAAATGCATCGAAATATCTATTGAAATCTCTTGTTAAAGTTAGATAGATTATAGAAACCGGCCGATAGACATGTCAATTCGCAGATCATGGTTTATACAAATCAACGAATTCACATGGCCTCGGCGTGAAATCAAATTAAATGAAATATTGTTTAAATTAATAGCTCGAATTGACAATGGTAATGTATAATAACGTCGCTTGTTGCTTCAATTAATTTATAATTTCTAGAATTTACTTACTATAATTTATTGATGCTTTATTGTACATCATACACTAGGAAATCAATAAAACACAAAAAATGCACTTACTGCGGATAATAATCTCTATTTGTTTGAGATTGATACCTAATCGTTATCTAAGGATAGATCGCGAAAATAAACTAATCAAAACATGTCAAATCTAGGCATTTCGAAAAAAATTCAACCTCATTGATCTATTTCATTTAATTATTCGAGTCCACTCGAATCGATTTCTATATCCATTTCCAGTCGGGATCGATTCTGAAATATTATGGATCAAGGTTGTTTCTTTTATTCAATTTCAGTGCTTAGCCTTTATGAGCAGTAGGCACGACTGGCGCCTTTATAGCCGTTGCCGATGTATTCCAGCCAACTCGAAGAACGAATAGAGGTAAGAAAATACATCCTAAGAAAGAAATAGAGGGTCAAAGCACAAATACAGGCTTCATACACAGTCTCGGGGCTATAAGTTGAAAGTCAAATTTTAAACAAAAGGCTGTGGTTTCGGACCCTGTACCTACCGAAACCATAGATATTAAATCAATGAGTGAGGCACATGTTAGTTTGTGTGCATATTTGTTTTGGGTCCTGATGCTGTGAAACCAAAAGTTCTTCGTAGTTTTTGATACCCACGACATATCTTACTATGGGGTCAAGACTTTACTATTGGGTGTAATTATTGTTATTTTTACCTAATTATTTGTACACTGCGAATAAATATGACTATGAATGCGAATAAATATCGCCTTTCTTCCCCGACGCCTCTTCATACACTTACATGAAATGAAAAGAAATGAAATTCGTTTATTGGTCACGTAGGCAATTAAATAGCTCTTATGACAAGTCAATACACATAGTACTTATTTTTTATTTACAAGATATTCGTTGTAATTTTTATATTAATTTTATTATATTAAGTATTATATTACTTATTAGTATTTTATGGTATTTTTTTCCTTAGGAAATACAATATTTTCGATAATCGATGTCTAAGTGGACCATAAGTATTATTAAAGCGGTGCGTAGCGGTTTAATGTTACCAACGGATCTAACGCGGCCCTGGCTGAGAAGACCCGGCGAAACAAACTCAGTGGGCTTCCTTTACCACTGGAAACTACGCGACGCGACCCAATTCTGAGTATATCCAGCGAATAGTACTCAGTGGGCTTGTTTTGGGTCCAATTGATTAAATAACGACCATGAGTATTTCCGAAACATCCCGTAATTTTAGGCTTATTGCCGGATCCAACGCGACCCGACTGAGAAGACCCGGCGAACAAACTCAGCGGGCTTAACTTTACCACTGGATACTACGCGGCGCGACCCAGTCCTGAGTAGATCCAGCGAGTCAAACTCAGTGGGCATGGTTTTGGTCAAGTTAATGAAATAAATATTTGTGACTTGTCTTACAAAGCTTGCCTTGCTTATTTTTATTTATTTTCTCGACATACTACTCATAGGTACGCGATGCGCGTCGCGATGGGCACAACGTGATTTTTTCATGCATGTAAGGTGGATATCGCACCGACAATAGTTAACGACAACGATTTACTATCAGTTGGTATGTTCACCTAGGTAGTATACAAAAAAAATACATTATTTAATATTCAACTTATAATTTGTCAGCCAGGTGCGGGCGTGACGTTTACATTATAATATACTTAATTTGTGGGTGATATTTGCAATGATGAGCAGTGCCACCGCGTCATAAAATTATTTTGTTATTATATGTTCCTACCTACCTTTTATCTGATGTTAGCTACATAGTGATCTACGATTGTTTTCCGTAACTTAACTTAATATATACCCTTAATACGTAAATAATATAATTATATTATACATTGCATAGGCATTTTTGCCCTATTAATTACATAATTGAGAAATTAAGATTAAACAATACATACCTACGTTGTAAATTATAATGACTTAATACGATACGTTCATAGTTAACGAGGATTTATACTTTAAAATAATTGAATTCTAGGTAAATACCAGATAACTCCGTAGAAAAGAGAGTTTTTAGTATAAGCATAAGTAATAGGAGTCAGTGTTTTAATATATCAATAGGTATGTCTTGGATATCTACTAGTGCCATTCTCGTTTTTATCGGCCGGCCCATGTAAATTAAGAAATTGATACAAATTATGAGCAAGCTCGAGACGAATCTACTGCTTAAAGCTGCCCTGTCGCAATGAGACAACTCCCTGGTGGTATTAGGCGGCAGGCCAAATACCAAAATAGCAAGCCAAACCGCTACAAAAATCTCAATGCACCTAGCGACCTTTTAATCTGTCTGAGCAAAACATGATAAATTACACGCACTCACCAAATCTTTGTGCAACTCCTTCGATATCATTGGCGTCAGTTTTGTGATTCCAACAAATATGAAAAATAATCCTAAAAGGATGGACAAACTCTTCAACACGATAGAACCCATTTTTATCGAACGCACTAGGTACTGCAAATTCACCACAGACTCACACCGCGCACATATTCCTATTTCATTAGATTGTTTATCATATTACATAATTATATGTACACCATATTTTTTATATTTCAGTTAAACAGAAATACGGAACTCTTAAATAGATGAAATCATATTTCGTGAAATTTAATGAAACAAGAAAGGAATACAAAGGAAGTTAGAAGCAAACACGTTTCGCGCCGGCGCGAAAAAATCCATACAACACCAGGGTTGAGTTGCCATAATAAATAAAATATTTTGTAAAAATGCGATCAATAAAAAATATTTTGTACCACAAATACCTAAGTAAGTTACTCTCTATTTAAAACAAACAATATTACTCATACTAGTAGAGGAGGCAATTTTGAATAGGTACCTACTACCCAAATTTACTTTTGTACAAATCAAGAAATTGTGCGTTTTGTTTAAAATATTTTTTATCACAAATAAGTAATAATGTGTGAGATAAAAAAATAAATGTATAATTAAGAGTTTATAGTGTATTTTATTAAAAAATGACATTTGTTTTTGAATTTTTGTTTGCACATCTTGGATGTGAATTTGACTATACATACTCCAAATTGAAAAGAATATTCATTACATAGGGTTGCCACTTACAATACTAGAAAGAGTCCACTATTTTCGCCACTTTGTGTCCTCTTTTAAGAAATGTTATTAATATTACAAAACATGATTATAACAAAATATGTTGATATTTAGGTTAAGGTTTAATACATTAATTTCTCCATAAGAATTTTCGATAGGTTGAGCGTAAATTTATCATTGAATATCCAAGTATACAGTTTACCGTATGGCATTACTTCCCCGGATTTGATCCTTATCAGCAACATTATGAAATGGTGTAATAATACAGCATGTGTTATTTTTTTCGAAACCATCCGGTTCGATTCCTCGTTAGGAATATTAATCTATCAAAAATCCAAGTATGCTGTTTTATTTTTTATCAAAATCGGGCTCGTGACTCCTTTCAGTATTTATCGCTATTCCTCATAATTTCGGAGTTGGCCAATCACGCCCACTTGAAAAACTCACCCGATATACTTCTATGACAGAGAGAGAGGGAACGGACTTTGTATGTTTTTTTATACGCGTAAAGTAAACTCTAGGTCTTCTGTACCTATTTAAATAATTATTACACCCAACACAAATAAGTACCTGTGGATCACCTTAATATTTTTCTCGTTTCAAAGACTGCGTCTAACTATCTGCGCCACGGAGGCTGTCAAAATTTCGATGATAACGAGGGCACTTTGAGAAAGGACATAAGCTGCCTATTTCTTAACTTTAATTTCAACCGATAAGAGGAAACAGGGGATAGCAAAGCTTGAACGGGAAATAATAATAAATCCAAATAATTTTGTATAAAAGTTGTTTAGTTTGTATTAATAAAGTTTTTGATATAATTTACGACATATAAGTATTTCGAAGTTTTCCAAAATTACCACCACCCACTAAGGGCAGAAATTTGTTCAAAAATATACTTTTAGGAATATTTATGTGAAACCTAGTATTTAACTTTTTGTTATCATTTAGAAAACCCGAATTTAAACATTTTCGTTTAAGTTATATACTGTATCAGCCCATATACGTTCCACTGCAGGGCACGAAACTCTTAGTCCCTCCTAGGCCTAGTGCAGGTTGGCGGACTTTACATACCATAGAAATTCTTGCAAATCGCTATAGTATGTAGATTTCCTCACAATGTGTTCCTTCACCATTATAGGGCGTGGTGATTGACTTTCAATACACACATGACTCCGAAAAGTCAAAGGTGAGCCCTGGTATTTGAACCCGCGACCACCGTGAACATGTTGGCAGCCGCGTCTGGTCCGTGTACCATCAGGCCATACTTTAAGTTATATCCTTAAGGGCAAAAAGATAGTATTTTTTTTTCGCTGCGACCTTAGTGATTATACTGTTACCCACTGTTACATATTAATAAGTTTCGCATTTAAGAAGAAATGGGGATTGAGATGATGACGTAAGCTATATTGCAAACCTCTTGATTCAGACCAAGTGGTGGTCATCATGAAATTGTAATTTTTGGTAAGAAAAGAGGAAAGATTTATGTAAAACTTTATAAGATTAGACTAGAAAATGTATATTAAAGCAAAAAAATATCTATATCGGAATATGTCGGACAGCTAGTAGGTAACGAGTAAGACCACCCTAAAGTCCATGTTTGAAAAATCTCTCTCTTCAGTCGGTCCCTCATTATTGAGGATCGTGACTCTCAATTGTCTTGATGACCTCTCTCCACCAGCTTCGGTCTTCTGCTTGATGTAATGCTGTGTTAATAGGGACCTTCAGTGTATTGGCAACCTGATCTACCCATCGTTTGGGAGTTCGTTCTCGTCGTCTTTTTCCCTCCAATTTTCCAACAATGAGCAGTTTTTCCAGGTTGTCTGGTTCGCGTCTGGCGATATGGTCGAAGTATTTTAAGGTTCTGTGTAGGCAGGTTGCAGAAAGTTTTGGTCTTCTTTCGAGATGCAGTTGTTTCAGGATGGATATGTTGGTTCGATGTGCCGTCCACGGTATTCTCAACATCCTGCGCCAGCACCACATCTCAAACGCCACATTTTGACAAGAATTTAATTGATCGTTTTCGGCAACAATTTGGTCCACCCGCTAGCTTAAGTTTTTCCACTTGATTCCTAGGTTTTCCTCTAGCCTTTCCTTATATTTTAGTATAAAAATTCAAGTTGATATATTTACAATCACTTATTTTCAACTCGAAAACCAAGTCAAGCATGTACGTCGGTGAGGCAGATAGTGTATTGATGTATGGCAATTGTAAGACCTATCTAGATGTGTTGGCCAATTTGGATTTTAAAGGTATGAGTAAACTTCGATGCAATAAATAATAGGCTGTTTAAAAAAAGAAGTTACTAAATGCATTTTTACAGCTTTAAATGCCTTTAATTACGATTAAGTTGTAGGGAATGGACAATGTTACTAGGTATGCCAAATCGCTTGAAATGTTGTCTCAGTAAAGCCTTTATGCATACAAACACACTAGTTTTTGTTGTAGTCAAAAATACCTAGTAGTTTTGATTTTATAGGTATTCAAAGTTTTCAAAAATATCGAGTCCCGCTACAGTCACGTGATCGCTTGTGACGTCATTTCACAACGCGCCGCACGGGCCACGACTCGCTTCGTATCAAATCGCCAGCGATTATAGTAGTTGTAATAGCTTGCGCAGTGTTTTGTTGTTGGTTTTCGTTCGCGTATTAAGTTAATAGTTTAATAATAGTAAATATTATTCGATTAATAAAATGGATGAAGGATTCGAAAAAGGGCAATCGGATAATCTACCTAAAATAGATGGATTAATGGTTGCGCATTACTTATCAACAAATAGTGATTTCGTTGCCGCCGAAATGCGAGGAATAAAAATGCAACGGTATGTGAAATTTCCGTGCTACTACTTATGCTTAATAGTTTATTTGTTCTAAATTGTTTTATCAAAACAAAATACCCAACTAATGTCGTAATGGAAGAATGCAACTCAAATAGTAGAACAGTTCTACTATTTGAGTTGCACTACTAGAACTTCTACTAGAACTACCTACCTACCATTAAATTTGTAAGTTAAAGACAACAAATATGTATGTATTATAGTTTTGTAGCTAATGGTAGGCACGTATGTATAATATAGGTAGGTAACGCTCTTCTTAGTAGATTTAAATGAATACATACATACCTATATTGATTTATTGCAAACTAGCTTCCGCCAGCAGCTTCGCCCCAGTTTCCCTCAGAAGCTGTACATTTTCCCAGTATTAAAAGTAGCCTATGTGTTATTCCAGACTTCGTCCAGATCCTTTCAGTAGTTCCATTTTTCTCGCATTTTAACGTCCTTTGGAACTATAAAAAACAACTTTTCTGGCGAATTGGTAGTTGTGTTTGTGCATTTAGGCACAACATATGATTTCCTAGTATTTGGATTGGACATTGTTAAAAGTCTTTAGGTATAAACGTAATATTATAGTACTCTGTGGGTATAAATTCAACGGCACGGGCGTGCGACCACGAGCGGACTGAGTGAGCCAGTGAGCGTGTTGTGCTATGACGTCACACCGTAACCGGCAGCCCGGGTCGTACGGTTACAACTTGTTTTACGGTTAAGATCTAGAATCGTTTGGCACGAAATGGGGGTTGGGAGGGGGTGAGGGGGGAGGGGGAGGATGCCTACTATCCTCCGGTACTACTCCCAAGAAAAGGCAATGCACCATTCCTGAGAAAACCCAATTAAAGTAACCTAACCTCAAAACACTTGTTTTCAAAATATACTTGCTTCTGCAACGTCTCCGGCGCTGCGGGAAGTGCAGCCCCTTCGCCCTTGCGTAACAAAGGATAGGCACCCACGCTCGCCTCCGCAGCTTCGGCTTGCTGGTCGCCTCCGGCGACCAGCCTCAGCCGCTACGGCTCGCACGGTTGCCTATCCTTTGTTACAGCGGGCGGGGGCTGCTCTCCCTCCGCGCCTCCGGCTTTTTATAAACACTCTAGGGGTGGTAGCCAAGAGACTACGTGGAAGTCGGGGTGCTCCGAGTCGGTTTTGGGGCAGATTCGACCTATTTTAACCATAGAGTGGATACACAAACTTGCTTCTGAACATAATTTCTAGGTCGTTATAAAACATGTAAAACAACAAAACATGAGTCTATACACTATTGCAGATGCGTAAACTCCGCAAAAAACATAAACAAAACATTCTAATTACACTGACTCATGACGCAAATCGCGTAGTTTTTACGTTCCGTTTAACCGTATTGCACGAAATTTTCAACCACAGACTATATACTTGACACAATAATAAAGATTTAGTTGTCAATCGCCCATAAAAACGTTCCGTTTTACCTAATACCTGATTTAAGGTTAGAAACTTCATTAATTAATTTCTCGAAAACTATAAATTACCTTTTAATAAGAGCGATACGTTATAATCAGGGAACCAATCCCTACCACCTTAAATCATTTTTAGCCCTCAACTCGTGCCAAACGATTCTAGACCCCAGCCTGTTTTACTTCTAAATCGGAAACTAATTGACATATTGAAGTAATTCTTTCACTAGTATTTTTTATTTTTGCCAGAGAATATGGAGTGCTAATAATCAAAATTAGTTAACATTCTTCATTCCTAGTAGATTTATCAAGCAATGTTAGTTTAAAATTCATAAATTCACAAAGGTAAAATAAATAATTAGCATCTTTACAACATTCTAAATACAGGAAAAAAACTAATCATATAAATATGTATCTCCTTTATTTAGAATAATATAATGTTTTCTGTAGCTACATTATTTTCTAATAAAAATAATTTATAGTAATCCATAAACTGTGAAGACCCACATAAAAGGAATTGTTCATTTCCTTGGTAAGGTTGAAATTGGTCAATAGCTTCATAGGTAAGTTTGCCCCCTATAATAGGTTCCTTATATTTCAATTTTATGTATGTTTCAAATTTACTTATATATAAATGATATGTAAAATTCCAATACAATTTTAAATTATACAATTCATCTCTGAATAGAATGGTATCAATACTTTGACAACAATATAACAAAATAAGTCTAGTTATATCTTCATCATCACTCAATATTTTTTCAATGATAGAAATAAATGGGGCTATTCCTGTTCCTTGTGCTATCATGATAATCCTAGAAAATTTATTTCGATTAATTTCATAGCTTCCGTATGGTCCTCTCCATAAAGTTTGAGCACCTTTATTTATATTAAATAAATAACAAGATACAAGACCATTTTCATATTTTTTAATAATTATAGCAAAATCACCAGTTTCACTTGAATTAATTTTAAGATTTATTGGTGTATAAGCCCTTGTACGCATTCGTCCTTCCCCCTCAAATTTAAAAAGAAAATGTTGGCCGGGCTTCCAACATACTTTTTTGTCATTCGTCTTTTGTCTTCTTAATATAAGCTTTATGTGGGAATCGCACAAACTAATTTTATCGACCACTATAAAAGGCGTATATTCGAGCTGAGATATACCATTTTCTTCTATGACCTTAGAGGTATTTTCACCACTTTCTAAAAAAAAACTATATAGTGACAACTGCTTTTCATATACGTCAAATATGCAAGGATTACATCCACTGTTACAACAATCTTCTCTGCTTGGTTCCAGAGGCCGCTTCATCCTGATAAATAAAATTATGTACAAATTAAAAAATAAAATTCATTTACGACGATGTGTCAAACGTCATGTCTGCATTTTGCAATGACATCGCACTGACATCACACGAACACGAAGGATGGATATAGCGATATTTATAACATAAAGAGATGCTCTCTAACTTTTTCCACTGCGTTGATTAAATACGTCTGCTTGTGGAAACAAAACATTCACCGGGCTATTGACAGTTCCCCTGCACGGTGCAGACCTGGAATGTAATAGTACGTCCATGGATGGCGCTTTCCCTCTTCACATTTATTACCATAGAGTCTCAGTTTATATGTATTATCTATGCCATAGAGTAACTTGAATTTTATTACATTGGACATGTTAATACTATTAGATAAGAGTATCCTTAATGCTATTTATATTATGAAAACATATCTCAAACAATGCGTTAAATATATATTTGTTAATTTTCTTTGTAATTCCAAATTTCACGACTGTACTGTACTGTATCAGCCCATTTATACGTCCCACTGCAGGGTACGGGTCTCCTCTATAATCGAAAGTACGGTTGAGGGGGAGTTTGGCCATATAGTCTGATATAGTCCACCACGCTGGCCTAGTTTGGGTTGGCGGACTTCATACAGATTTTCCTTCACAGTTATAGTGCGTGGTGATTGACTATCAATACACACATAGTTTCGAAAAGTCAGAGGTGTGCCCTGGGATTTGAACCCGCGACCACCGTGAACATGTTGGCAGTCATGTGTGGTCCGTTACCAACAGGCCACCACGCACTTACCTTACCTTTACGCCATTGTTCTGAGACTTGACTCTTGTTTATTGGTCTGTGGACTAGACCGCTCGGTAAAGCTGAAAACATATTTTCAGATGCGGCTGAAGAGACCTCGGACGTTTTTTACGAAGTTTTTAGGGGTGGAAGGGTGGGTTTTATTTTGGGTACCTAAGTATGCCTGAGGCTCTAGGTATCATGAGTGCAGATGTAAAACAATCGATGAAAGAGCGTTTCTTTAGCCGCCTGCCAAAAGTACCTACTTAATAGTTTTTTGTCAGGTGGAAACATGATTCGCGCTTTTAATAGTTAGGTTATGCCTGTACTTATGTGCTTTTTCGGCATTCTCAAACAGACTCAGAGCGAATTGGACGCCCTGGATCGTAAAGTCCGGACTCTACTGACAGCACATCGTATGTACCATCCACGTTCGTCAGTGATGAGACGTGGGGGCAGAGGCATTCTTATTGTTTGTTCACGTTCTCCGCCGCTAGTTCGACATGAACACACACAAACAACTCAAGCGTTTGATATTGCCGTGAGCGCGCCGCACGCGTTTGTCGCTAGCTTGCCCGCTACTTACATCGCACGTGTGTTTCTTACGTGAACACTTGGACAATATCAATATGTTGGATATTTCGTGACCGCGCCCGTCGCCGCGCCCGCGTATCAACGTGAACAAGCACTTATGCTAAAGACTTCCGTAATCGCGAGGTGTTCTATCTCAGGGATTATTTCCTCCACATGAAATGCATAGGGTTGTAGTTATGGTTGATACAGGATTTACCCCGCTCTATTTGGCAAATGAGAACTGGCGAAAACCGCTGGTGATGGGCATTAAGGATCGCAAGGAAATATGGAAGAGCTAAGAGCTGCATGGTCGTTTCTATCGAGCTCTCCATGAGCTTGATGTGGACTGGATTGTGGTTGTATCTTGGCTACGCTTCGGTAACCTGTTTGGGGAACTGAGGGTTTTGTCTTTGCAATTATGGACGAAGTTATTAAGACAAACAAGTATGGAAAATACATTCTGAAGGACGGTACAGTCGCCATGTGTCGGGCTTGCCACTGTCCTGGCAAGTCAATCAGACATATTATCTCCGGATGTTCGTATCTTGCTAACGGCGAGTAATTAAATAGGCACAACCTAGTAGACAAGATCATACATCAGCAAATTGCTCTTCGGTATAGACTTGTAAGTCCTGAATCCCGTATGTTCCGCAATCAGGTACTGAAAATAGTCATGCAACGCTGTACTGGAATCGGTCTATTATCAGACAGGACTATTGTTGCCAATAACCTGATTTTGTGACAATAGATCGACGTCACCATTCCGCATGACAATAATCTCGTTAAAGCCAAATAATATAAATTGTCACAATATTAAGATTTTTTTTTTTTATTATTGCCTGTAAATTTTGTAGGGGAGTGATTCGTCTCTCTGATGAGTGTCGTGATTGTACCTGTGGGGTGAACAAACCGGCAGAGGTCTAGGGTTTCGCTATTTGATACGATAACCCGCCCTCTGCTGGTTTTGTGTAGGTGCAGGAGGATCATCCGGAGGTGCAGGACTTCTGTATGGCAATCCGCCTCTCGTCGCTCCTCCTGGGTAGAGTAGTATAAGTGAAATGTGAATTTGTGTGGTGAGTGGAGTGTGTGTTCGCATAGTTTTAACTGCATCAAATTTATTTGTCATTTATTGTAGTCCTTTACCTTGCTGAGGATGGAGTTCACCAGTTCTTCATAAGAGTACAGGGTTCGGGTTACAGGAAACATCTCAGTTATACGGTACGGTGACACGTTGAACAGTCTGCAGGTCATTTCGTGGCGGTAACGTAGCGCCTCAAACCTAGGGCAGTTCTCCAAAAGATGTGGCAGGCTTTGGATCGTGGTTGCGTCACAGGGACATTTGTCTGTAGTGGAGATGCGAAATCGGTGTAGATAGGCTCGGTGGTATCCATGCCCCGTGAGAGCTTGCGTTAGATAAAAACTATGGTTTGTGAGCTTCCAGAGGTTTCGTATAATGTCAAGGTTAGGGAAGATGGCCCAAGTGTGTCGGCCTTGTTCGGAAGATTCATACCTCGACTGCCAGGTTTCCAGGCTGATTCTGCGCAGTCGTGCCTTGACGTACGATATAGGGAAGTGATGGTAATCGGGTGCTCTGCGCAGGCTGCAGGCAGAGTTGGCCGCTTCGTCAGCCATCTCGTTACCCACAATGCCGATGTGGCTCTTAACCCAGGAGAGTTGTAGTCGTCCGACCTCGCGGTAATCGCAGATTGCGCGATGGATTTGGGAGACTAGGGGGTGGGTGTTGCTTCTATTTTGTATTGCAGTTAGAGAAGATAATGAATCGGTAAAAATTATTACATTTTGATATTTGTGGCCAAGAGCCCATCGGCACGCGAACAGGATGGCATAAAGTTCCGCCTGGAATACCGTGCAGCAGTCATGTAGCTTGAATTTCTTAGTAGTGGTGGTGTCTCCCCCACCCGGGTCGAAGCACACAAAGTCCGCCCCAACCCTGTCATCCTCTTGTTTGCTACCGTCGGTAAATATTTTCACAGTGTCACTGCGGGTCACTCCGTCTACCTCCTCTTGATTACGGGAGGATACCGACGGGACGGTGACACGGTCTGCTGGGTGTAGTAAATGATGTACGGGTGTGGGGAATTCATAGGTTATGTCGGTGGGTAGTAGGTGGGTGGCCCCGGTAAGCCTGGTTCTTTCAAGGTGGTGGACCTCTCGTACTCGAAGGTCCAGGGGGATAAACTGGGCTAGGGCCAAGGCAGCCGTGGTGGAGACAGTGCGGAAGGCCTTTATGGCCTTTATGGCGAATCTGCGTTGTGCGCTCGCAAGCATTTTGCGAACGTACTTTTTAGCAGTCACGTGTCCCCAAACCCCGGCGGCATAGGTGATAGTGGGCTCTATAACATGTTTATAGATGATACGTATGTTTTCTGGGTGCGCACCCCAGGTGGGTCTGGTATATTGACAGAGTATGTTGAAAATGCGGTTGGCCTTGGTGATTGAGTGGAGCACATGACTGCGAAAAGTCAATTTCTCATCCAAAACCACCCCGAGTAGCTTAATGGTGGGGGCAAAGCTGATTTGATGCCCGTCCATGGAAAGCCTAGCATCCTTTGCCCTAGGTGTAAAGGCAATCCCTTGGGTTTTGGCAGCGCCAAACGTGAGTTTGACGCTCCTGCCCCACTCAGAGATGTCCTTCAGGGCGTCGTTCGCGGTGCGTTCGAGTGTGCTCACGTCCGCGGCAGAGATAATGAGCAACACATCGTCCGCGTAGGCTTGCAGGTGGCATCCAGGCGGCAGAGGCCTGTCCAGGAGCTCGTCAAGAATGATGTTCCAGAGCACGGGTCCACAAGCGGACCCTTGGATGCATCCTTTGGACATATTCTTGGTGACCCGTGTGCTCGCATGGTCCAGGGTGACGCTACGATTAGTTATATAGCTGAGTATAAGTCCAAAGATGTTGTTTGGGCAGTCAGTCACTCTGAGCCGATGCAGGAGCGCCGGCCACCAAGCATTGTCGAATGCCGCCTTGATGTCCAGGGACACCGCGGCAACCAGGTGTTTCCGTGCTCTGGCACTCCCGACGTACTCCAGGGCGGTGTTGATAGCGGCGGTGGTGTTCGTCTGCTCTCTGAAGCCAAACTGGCGGTCGGAAGTTTTTCCGCTTCTGGATGCAGTATATATTAAGATATTTGGTACTCGCGGTTACTGACATCGTTACACTACAATCGCGATTATTGTGTCTGCACATGGATTGATACCAAAGAGCCTCGGCCAACATCTCCAGACGCTCTCAATGAGCTAGATACAGAAGGCAGTATTGCTGGACACGACACCGTGCACGAATAGTGAATTGGACGATAGATCAGTGGAAAAGTATTGACTGTACTAGCTCAGATGGACTTCAGCAATGCCTTTAATACTGTCGACTATGACGTATTACTTACCATGCTACGTTCTCTTAACATATCGCCAATAGCAGTTGATTGGTTTCTCTTTGCTATCTTTATTAACTCCATTACCAATCTTCTTCGCTCCTCCTGCCACCTCTACGCTGATGGTCTCCAGATTTATACTCAAGCTCCTTTAGACAGGATGACAGATGCGATTGCTAGAATCAATACAGACATCCATTACATCTGTGATTCGAGTAAAGCTCATGGTTTAAAGATTAGCCCTTCTAAAACCCAAGTCATTGTTGTCGGCAGCTCCGGGATGATTTCTAAGCTTGACTTGTCCCAACTACCTAGTGTCGATTGTGACGGTATCGCCATTCCATTCAGTGACTCCGTCCGCAATCTGGGCATACACATAGACAAATCATTCACCTGGTCCACAGCTCTCGGAATTAAGCCGGAAGCTGATTGTTTCGGCAAGGTCCTTGCGAAGGTTACCCAACTTTCTACCCGTTTCCACGAAGATTACGCTTGCGCAAACCCTCCTTCTCCCCATCCTCGAATATGCCGATGTCAGCTATCTTGATCTCACCGAAGACCAAATTAATAAACTTGAGCGCCTTCAAAATTTCTGCATAAGATTCATATTTGGTCCTCGCAAATATGACTATGTTTCTGAGTTTCCCGCTAAGCTCAAGTGGTTTCCTATACGGCTTCGTCGGAATACTCACATTCTTTCTCTTCTTTACAATATTTTGTTTAATCCTCTCACCCTTTCTTATCTTAAAGAATTATTTTTCTCCATGACTCACATTCGAGATCCTTAAGCTGAGAATGACTGTGCACACCACGACATTTAAGGACAATTATTTTACTGTCAAAGCAGTTTGATTGCGCTTCCTGTTGCGGTGAGACCAATGATTAAAGAATATAAGAGGATGACGCACAAATGTAGTACTATATAATAAGTTATAGTTATGTTAGGAGTATCGACGCGGAATTGTACATTTATGTATCTGTCTCATTTACACAAAGCTAACTTGTCCCTTAATGAAAGAGACAAATAATAACTCCATTGTTCCGAATATGGCAATATTTTGTTCACTAACCACACTGGGACCGCCCTTGGCCCAAAATGACGCCATTTTTCTTTCCTGTCAAACTGTGGCGTTATCTGTCATTATGAGTAAACAAATCTGCACAATCAAATAATTTCGATTTTTTTATTGTTAATCTCGTGTCTTAAGTTTGTTAAGTTTGCTTATTAGATTAATTGTAAAGTTTTTAAAATTCCTCGGTGTTATGTGAAAGGATGCGAGTCGAGTTCAAGCAAAAAGGACCCCAACATTTCTTTTCATAGGTTAGTAACTGTTTTTACGAAATAATAACAAATATGTGTCTAAATTTACATTTTGGGTTTGTTTTTATCATTTATAATTGTTTAAGGATCTTGTTGATTAAGTTTTAGACTCTTCTAAGCGTTATTTATACAAGTAGTACGAATAAAAACCGTATTGTTTGTTTACACACAAGTTTAGGGATGTGATACGAAATTATTCATATCGATATTATCATTTTTAAATATTTTGATGTTTATTTTTCAAAAAAAGAAATAATAGGATATATATATTCAGAACGATAAACAAAGTGAAATTAAAAATATTTTAAGATTACCTATAAACATACAAACCAGGACAAAATGGATACAAAAAATCGGAAGACACTATTGGAACCCTCCAATAAATACATTTATTTGTTCTTTGTATTTTGAAAAAGACTGCATCATGCATGCATGAAACAAATTAATTTACCAAGACTAAAAGATAACAGCTTCCCAACAATATAAGTGAAATTGTAATAATTATGATATTTTACCTAATAATCCTATTAATAATAGAACTGTTAATCAACAAAAATGACATGCAAGATAATTTTGACAATTGGTAGTATATTGTCTAATGTCCTGAAGAACCTTTTAATGAACAGAAATAGTTTTATATTTTATTATTAATTACTATAATTGTTTATCTTAACCAACACTTTCATATTCATTGATTGAATTTTAAGTGAGACATAATGATTTTCCTCGTCAAATAATAGCAATAAAAATCTACCTATGTTATTTTATTTTATTTAATATGTATTAAATGTCCTGATAGGTATTTTTGATTTTAGCAAAGAATGCTGCAACTGCAATGGTGCAAGCAAATTCTAGATATAAATAAAGTTGTATTTTATCTCACGTGTGTATTATTTGACACAAATCCAATCCAATCATCAGGTAAAACTTACCCATGAAATAAATCATACTATGAAAAAAATATCAAAACATCGACCTATTTTTATCGGATTTAATTTTTAATGACTTTACCGTCAAATCCTAAAATCCCCTGTTTATACCCAATTGACATGTAAAGCTACAATTAAAAATGTTATACAAATTTATACACTGATATTTACGTAAAATCAAAGTTTTTCAGTCGTATTTATGCCACTGTTGATGCATCGATGTCGATAGAAAATTTGATACTAGCGTATCACTATTTTTAGGGGCGGAGCCGCCGCCATGTTTAAATATCAAAGTGACCCGTGTCACTTGACCTTATGCGTTATCCTCTATATTCTATAATCATTGGGTGAGACAGGCTCAAGCCTCAAACGCTGTCGTCATTTATGAGGCAAATTAAAGATCATCCTTCTCTTTAAGTAGACTAGTATTATTTTCTTCAAGTAAATCATTTGGCTATTTGTAGTATATTTATGTATGTTTATATTTATTTGTATATATGTATTTACATATGCATACATGTATTTATGATTATCTGTTATGTATGTATAGTATGTGTTTGTATTTATATATTTTTATCAACTATTATTTAGCTTTAATTCTTTATTTTTACACTGCCCTCTCACTCTCCTTTCTTTTAAATCCATCCCATGTGATCCCATGGTTGTCTGTAAGACATTGCTGTAGAGCGATAAGACTGCCATTTGTACTTTTTTTTCGTTATTGTTTCTGTATTGTGTATTTTTGTTCTTAATAGTGTACAATATAGATTTAAATAATAAATAACAATAAAAGTATCCTTTGTAAGAAGAGTCCAAGTATCAGAGATTTGGATCTACTGGTCGTGTTTGTGAGCCGGTCAAAAGAAGAGAGGGCTTCAGATGCTTTGCGGATGATACGGCAACAATAAAATCGCAACCTTTATAAGTATAACCGGAAAAATAACAAAAAAGGCTTTTGAAAATTTTTCAAAATTCCGCCTTACCCAGTTGACTAAATCTCTTTGGTCCTGGGTTTCTTTTTCAACAGAATAATGACCCGAAGCATTTGTCTAAGCTGTGTCATAACTTTTTGAGCAAGAAAAATGAGTTTTTTAAATAGGTAGCATGCATTAGCTATCTCAATCACCTGATGTCTCTCCCATTAAATATTTTTAGGATGAAGTTAATAGAAGAGTGAAAAATCGATCTCCTATGAGCTCAGAATAGCTCTAGATTCTCTGGAGCATCTTTAGATAATATAAACAACCTGTTTTGACCAGGATTAAGGATAATAGCATTGTGTCAAAAGAAACTAAAGGAAACTCTTACCATACAAATTCAAGGGGGGAAGATCATCTTGTAAATAAATGAGTACTTATAAATAAAAATAAACAAACCAATTTAATCAAATTTTATCTAATATAAACAACTAAACTACATCAAAAATTTTGACATACTTATTTCTTTATATATTTCAAATATTTTTTTGCATTGAAGTCATCTTGAATGTCGTCAATAATTTTAACCCTCTTTTTGGGTTTTCTTTTCTCTAATCTCACTCTTCTTTCTTCGTCTGATAGTTTTGATAAATCCAAAGGTAACTGAAAATTCAAAATAAGCTCATGTAATACATAAATGTACTTAAGACAATGTTGACATGTAATTTGCATAACTATAATAATTATATATTTGTTTTACATATTATTACTATGGCTTAATTAATTCATTGTATTGAAAGGTACATTTAACAAAAGTTTAAAGAAAAAGTCTGCATTATGTTATTATTGTGGCCTTGCTTGGCTATTGCAGTATAATTTAATTTTGTGAAATAGATATTAAGTGGAGATTAATATATAAAATATTATGATAAAAGGATAAACTGTTTTACATGCATAATATTTATTTTTCTTTTGTAAAGGAAAATTAATAATACTGAGACATATTACTAATGTAATCAATTATTTATTATTGACATAACTGCAATAGGTGCCAAATAGATGACAACAAAATATTATTCTCTTCATGAAACTTTGAAAACCTGATGCTCCCCATACAAAATGACATAGAATATTGTATATGCCCTAGCATTATTTGTATCAGGAGGTTTGAAAAAATACCACAGAATAATACAGATAATTTAAACATTAGTGACAAAATATTGTTAACTCAGAAATATGTACATCTCTCTTATGTAAGAGGCCGCCTGGATAGGTACCATATCATTGTCTATTTCTCCCACCAGTAGTGTAAATCCATTGTTGTGTTCCAGTTTGAAGGACATTGTCACCTGAGTAACTACTGGACATAATGATACTTAATTTGTTATGCTTCAGGATGGCAAGCGCAGTGGAATGCCAAGCATTGTTTTGTAATTCATGGTGTTCTTTGGTTTTGCTACTATCCATGAGCAGTCATATCGCTTACCATCAGGCGGATGGCATGCTCGTCTTGCCATTAATTGCAATAAAAAAAATATATATTAAAAACAGACTTGACTACATAAATTGGCCAACTTGGTTAGAATACTGCTAGTAGGAACCCCTTCATAAAGAATCTAAGCTTTCACATTTGTAAAGTATTGTTAGTGAGATTGCTGTAGGTGTGGATTCTATTATTGTTTGAAGTAATGTGAAAGTTAAGAAAAGTAGATAAAACAAACCTTGATTATTCTTCGGGGTTCGTGATACCTAATATTTATTGAGGATCCGTCAGAAAGAATAACTGTCGTGGGATACATTCTAGTATAAATGTCCCTGTGAACCTTTGTAATGCTAGCCACATTGTTGTTTATATATCTTCTAAGACACAGATTTAATATTTGGAGTTTATTACACAACGATGTGTTCATAATTATATCTAGGCGTAACTGGGCTATAGAATTATTATTGTTGAATTTAAACAGCTCGGTTTTAAACAGCTCTAACTTTATTTTTGGTTAATAAATGAAAATCATAAATTGAACTCTTCACTCTTCAGTCTCTCCACCACTCTCCACAGACAAGCATAGAGCATGGGGGTGACAGTTCCATACTTGTCGCAGAGATGAATTATTTGTATGGAAAGTGGCGTCACCTAGCGTACAGGCCGGGCTATCTAAGTTGGAATTTGGATAGAAACATTACAATTGTACCTACTAGATAGCGCTGTACCACTTCATCATTTTGAAATTAGAAATTAGACTATTTTAAAATGTTGGGATTTTGTATTTTACTATTTTTTGGAAAGAAAATATTATTTACTTATTCCAAAAATAATCTCGACTACTGTTGGGTCATGAAAAATTTCAGAAAATTTTCCAAATGAAATTTTTCAATTTTTCAGAAAAATATGAAAAATTTCAGAATATTTTTCCGATATTTTTCCATTTTTAAATTTCGAACAAAACGTAACTTCCAGAAAAACGGGGTGAATCGAAACTCAGGGAGAAATAGAAAAAAAGTGATTGTTTGTTTTATCATGTTATATGACCCAAATTAATTATGTTTTATTTATAATTAATGGTTTATGACTCTTTTTTCCCAATTGCAGCCATTATATTTAATCCCTACCATGAATTTGGACTTTACAGTATTACAAATGTATGTATTTTTACTGTATTAGCAAGTTTATTACGAATATAAAAGAATAAAATCAATTTTACGATTAAAAACCTACAATTAAGTTAATTAATCGAATTTTTCCATTATTTTTCCAATTTGAAATTTTTCCGAAAAATTTCCTGAAATTTTTCTGAAAAATAGAATTTTTCCGAAAATTACACAACACTAATCTCGACATACTTTATCACATGTGACCGAAAGGACTTGCATTTGATCTGTAAATGGTTCAAAAAAATACGATTTATGTGTCAAAAAGTTTTAAACTCCGTTTTCCGTTGTGAGTTGTGGTTCGTACTGTATTGTTTAATTCTTTTCCGATTTCCGATATTTCTTCAATTTAGTGACCTTTGCGCGTTTTTTGGACCCTGATAGTGCTTCTTTTGATGTTATTTGGCTTTCTATACGGATATTGATTAACACACCTCACCTGATAAAACCCGGCTACGTTTCAAGGACCTGAACTGATCGCAATATTTCATAGACTTGGCTACGTTTTTGGTTTGTACTGATGGCGAACACACTGAAGAGCCCTCGCATTAACTGTTATTTCGGATGTAAAGAGGGTGGTAAGTAATACAAATAACGTTGAATTACAGTAGATAGACTTTCCATTTTGTACTTGTTGAATACGCTTCTAACCAATACTGCTCGCAATATGTGTACTTGCGGTTTTGGACTTTACTAAATTGAGTCATCATACTCTTAAGACCTGTGCAATTTAATTAATCATGCAAATAAATATTTCAGGTCCTTTGCATCACTTTCCTAAACCTACAACAGATAAAGATAGATTTGATGCATGGAAAAATGTGTTAGACATTCATATTAAGGTAAAGGAAGATACATATATATATACAATCAATTTAGATTGTGTAATAAACACTTTGAGAGTTACTATATATCCCCAAGTAACCGATTAACAAGAAATGCTGTTCCAACTTTGTTTCTTGGAAAAGGTGAGTATTTGTTGAAATTATTAAATTATAGCATTATAAAACTTTTCAAATGGGCAAAGTTAGTGTTCCCATAGGATGAGAAACAAAATTCAGATATATTTGATACTTTTTTAATACTCACAAGGGATGGGATGGACTGGACTATATGCTTGGAATGTGAGAATGATATGGGACTATGGGATATAACAGGATGGGAAATTTCAATAAGTAAATATTTCATATTAAGAAATTGTTTATAGAAATTGTATATTGTCCATACATAAATGGACTTAATAAACTATTGCAATGTTTCAATATTTTGTTGTACATTAGTCCCTGAATCTTGGTTTACAGTTTCATTAATTATCCTAATCCTAATTTTGTGATAAGGTTATTATATTATAAGGAGGAAAAACCAATTATTTCACAGCATCCATGGCACAGTCGGTTAGACTCCGCCTGTGAAATGAGAGGCCGGGGGTTCGATTCCTGCACCTAGAGAAATGTTTGTGTGTTCCTGATACCCACGACACAATACTCAGTCTTAGTGTGGGGTCAGGACTATGTATGTGACTGTTGGGTGTTATTATTATTATTTACTCTAGCTGAATAAGATTATCTTTAAATATGGCCAAAAATCATATCAATGTTGATATTATGACCAAATTTAGTCTAACAACAATTTCTGACTATTTCAGATATGTCGGTTATTACTTCATATATATCCACTGAAGCACATACTCCATCAGATCTGATGGTTCAGAACACAACAACCAGCTTTGAATATGGTTAGTAACAGTAAATTCTTTTGCTTGACATGTTTTTGAGCTGATTAATTTCGATCCTACTCTGGCTCGCACAGTATTTGATAATGCTAAAAGCAATGTCAAGTAATATATATAAATATAAATGTTCCTTTTTTGCTTATTCTCTCACATTTGAAGAAACCGATGAACTTGATGTTTTGCATTCTCGGGGGAATAAATCCCTATTTGTTCCCAATTACAAATCCTAATAAAATGTCATTAATGCTTCCCCGAAGGGAAGAAAGAATATTATTCGTAAAGTAAATTTTATTTCTTCTGCAGGTATCTCCACAAGATCACTAGAAGCGAAACCGTCCACATCAGCAGAATTATCGTCTATGGCAACATTGAAACAAAAATCTCGAACAGGTTGGCAAAGTACTTTTTTATTTATATAAATATTACAATTTGATCAATGCCTATTGAGAAAATGAAAATACAGTATGTTATCCACTTATATATATATATATATTATGTAGATTCATTACAATTACAATAACAGTCATTTATTTTGATTCCAGCTCATAAAAAAATAAATGGTTACCACAAAACTATTCAAAAATTGAGCAAAAAAATAATAAAATTGAATATAAAATGTAAAAACCAGACAAAGAAAATACAAGCTGCGAAGAAATTATCAGAGGCCACTTCTTTTATGAAAGTTGTAGAGAATATGCCTGATTCTGTAAAAACCTTTATGGAAATGCAGTTGAAGGCAAAAAAAAATCCAAGAGGACGGAAATTTAGCTTGGATGAAAAAATTATGGCAGCTTCAATTTTCAAACAAAGTCAAAAGGGGTACAATTTTTTAAGAAAATTAATTGTACTCCCTTCTAAAAGAAGCATCCAACGCCTCTTAAGCAGTTTTGCTCTAAAAACGGGCATAAATCAAAATATAATGAAGCATTTGGAAAACCTAATGAAAAATTTACCAATCGAAAAGAGGTTATATTCTTTATTGTTCGACGAAATAGCGTTGTCGCCTGGACTCCACTTTAACCGATCAAGAATAATCGGTTTTGAAGATTTCGGTGATAAGATTACCAACCAAATTGCTGACCATGCACTGGTATTGATGATTAAAGGAATTATAACAAAAAAAAAACAACCAATATTGTTTACATTTTGTAAGGGCACAACAAAAAGTCATGAATTAAAAAATATTGTTGTAAATACCATCAGCCAACTATCAAAAGCTGGTATTATTATTGTGGCAACTATTTGTGACCAAGCTACAGCAAATGTAAGCTGCATAAAAATGCTCCAGAAGGCAACAAGAGAAAAATACCTCCAAAGAAATGTTCAATATGATTCTAATGCCTTTGAAATTGATGACCTAAAAATTTTCCCACTATATGATACGCCCCATTTATTGAAAGGGATAAGAAATAATTTTATGACTAAAAACATAAAATATTATCAAAATAAAATAAAAATAGCCAAGTGGGAACATTTAAAAATGTTACTCAATGAAGATAAAGGAGAAGACGAAATAAGGGTGTTGAACAAACTAACAGAATACCATGTTTGCCCTGAAAAAGTACCTAAAATGAAAGTAAAATATGCTGCACAAATTTTTAGCAGAAGAGTGTCTGCATTTATGAGATTTCTTGCAAGTAAGTTACAAATATATATTAAATATTATATGATTGAATAAAGTCCATTTACATTTGTTGAATAGGCCGGAAGAAACTTGGACAATGAAATAGATTTTTAAGTTAATTGGGACATTTTCTTTTCTTACACCAAAACTATGAAATAATCATAGTTTCTAAACAAAATCATTAGTATTATATTCTACAATAAAAGATTAGTCACTTTACTTGACTTACAACAGTATACTTGCTTTCAAGTAACATATTTTTTCTTTGTTTCAGATCGCAAAATTCTTCCACAAGAATGCACAGATACAGCTGATTTGTTATCATTATTTGATAATTTATTTGATTCATTTAACGGACACTGTTACCATGATACAGCAAAACCTCTCAAGGGGTGTCTCAAAAATATATCGGCCCACTTCCAGTTCTGGAATGAGGTTTTACCAGTTTTAAAATCAATAGAATTTGAAAAAAATGTCTGTAATAAAGATGGCACAGTCACAAAAAAATATATAAAAGTACCATCTGTCCAGAACTGGATACACAATATAAACACATTCAAGGAAATGTGGAAATGGATCAACAAAGAATTTAAAATTAATAGAATTTTGCCAAGACATTTGAACCAAGATCCTCTTGAGAATTTTTTTTGCTGTATCAGGAGTAATGGTGTCCGAAATATAAATCCCACATGCATGCAATTTATCAATGCGTATAAAACTGTATTAATTAATAATTTAAATTCCAATCATTCGATTAGTGCTAATTGTGAAAAAGATGATTATCAAAATTTACAATCAATGAAATTATTATTATTAGAGAAATCTGATTCATTAAATCCACCTGATTTTGCATGTGAAGTTGATTCTTTAATTACATTACTAAATGAAATTGTATCCGATAGTTCGATTTTGCATGCAGAAGCCAAAGACTATGTGGCAGGATATATAATAAAAAAATGCAAAACCAAAATATTTAAAAATTGCAAAAAATGCATGAATGATTTAATAAAATCAGAAATTGATCCTGATTCTTTCAATTATATGATTGATTATACAAAAAAATCTTTATTTAATGCATGTGATGATTTTATTAAATTACTTAATGAAATTTATTTTTTGATTATTACGTGTTTAAGGGAGTCTCCCAGTATAAAATATTTAAGAGACAAAATTGTTTTCTTTATAAATTGTAGATGTGATTTTTCAATTATTTCATGCAACAAACACAAATTGATTTTGATTGATTATTTGATTAATTTGTCAATTAATGTAATAGTCAATAGTTGGTGCACGGGTGTAAATAGAATTTTAATTGGAAAAATTACTAAATTCGATACAAATGATGAAATTAAATCACAAGCTCTCCATTATTATAAAATTCACTGCAAAAGAAAAAAATAGTTAATTGTCTTAAGTAGCATTTATTAGCAGTCTTATAGCTTAAATTTGTTGTGCATAAATGTAAATTTGGTTTGCAGCTAATTCATAAAGTTAGATTTTGGCATATTTGTTGTGAATTGCAATGGTATGCACAATTACCATTGCATGCCAATTATAAACATTTTCATAAATTAGTTGAATAAATGTTGCTGTTTCCCTACTGCATCTTTAAGTTATTTACCTATACGGTAGTTTAAAATTAATTCTACTTTTATTCTTATAAAATAAGATTCAAATGAATATGCCAAAGGCTTCTTTTGCATGCGCTTGTAAAATTTTCATTTCCTAAAGCTATGAAATGCCATCGATGCTGGATGTATTATTGTGCCAGTACATTATACTATATTTACAAAAGTTATTGTCAATAATATAATTATATCAGCCGAGATTGGTATTACAAAATATTGTAATTGTCTCTTTAACAAATGAGAGAAAACGGAATTAAATTTCGTTTAAGTTATGTAGTCGCCGGAATCACTGTTGTCAAAATAATCTAAAGTTTTTCTCTCTTCACATTTTATTACATTGAACAAGAAAATATTATTAGATTACAATTATAAATGTTTGTTGTTCATGTTAATAAGTACACGTCTTTGAAACTCTACATAAAATTCATATTTCTTAATTGTATTTGTTGTTCCAAATTTCGTTACATGCCTTGATAACATATACTTACGTAATTCAATCGTATTTTCGATTTCTACAATATATTAATATCATGTCTTAATTAATCCATATACTGTATGTTTAGATTAATGTGTATTAAATAAATAAATATGACTCAATTTCTTTGTTTTTTCGAAGGTGCATTGAAATTGTGTAAAAAATCTACCAAAAAATATAATTTTATGACTATATTGTTAGTAGATTACTTACACAATATGTACACTATACCCTTTCTAACAGTTAAACAAAGTAGCCATTTGTAGCTGTATAGGTAGCTATATATGTGTATATATATATAAATGCATAAAAATAATCAAGCGCCATCTACCGGAGAGCGCGAGTCAAAAAACAAGTAGTTGATTGGTGAGTGGCTCATCTATCTCAGTTTATATGTATTATCTATGGCATAGAGTAAGTAATCACTAGACTAGAACGTAGTGATTATAGTCTATCTAAACTAAGAGGTTCCATTTGACGTTTCATACTTTTAACGTAAATAACTTTATGCAGACGTAACCCACACAATTTCAATAACACTTTCCGTAAATCCATGGAATTATGAAGCTATTCTTATTTTATCACTAGATATACAAACCATAATCACTAAATTTAAACTAGAATCCTTTAAATAAAGCAAAATAACCATTTTAAACAACATATTTTTTTTCTAGACGTCATTGCAAAGTCACCTCGTTAGGTCTTTTACCGGTAGAGTCGAGACTATTCAAACGCATTTGTATACGCATAATCGGTAAAAATATTTAAATAATCGAGTAGATATAAAACACTTGTTTTTTAATTTTTAAACATACTGAATTTTCAGCTAATAATGGGTATGCTGTCAACGAACATACATCAATAAATAGTGATAAAATAATATTAATATAAATTAATTTATTATTAATTAATAGATTTGGATATTACAATGGAAATGAAGGCGGTATTGTAGGATACGCCACACATAGTGAGGAGGTTCCTCACTTTGGAGTATATGTATTGTATTGTATGTATGTATCATGTGTTCATAAGCATGTGCGTGATGTGGACTGGACTCGAAAAAGTGTCTGCACCCGGGTGAAGCCGGGACGGGCCGCTAGTAATAGATAAATCACTCCTTTTGTTCCTAAATAGTAAAGTGACATGCAATTGTTGATTTCTCATTAGAATAAAAATGTTCATGAAAAAATAAACGAAATGATGTAAACTGAAAATATAAACTGTAATCGATTAAGAAATACAAACAAATATTATCGATATCTCTAAATAATCGGATATTGTAAGAACCGATTTATTTGACAGCATCCCTATTTCCCAATGTCAAATGGAACTTCTTAGTTTAGATAGAGTGTACTTACTTTATGCACTAGACTGGTCTTCACCAAAGAGTATAGTAATACATAGGAAAGTCTTCACTTTCAGTTTTAAAAAAATCTCTGTGGTCTTCACAATGATTAAAGTACAATGATTATAGAATAAATTAATCATTGTAAAAGTATAAAGTTCTTTTTTCTTTATGTAATTTACGTCCATGTGTATGATTTAAAATTTAAATCATTCTATCTCTTTCACATTGCCGATCTATGGTAGACTATGATGTGAACTACGAAAAAAATTAGACCAAGCCTGTCAAAAGTCAAAACTCAAAACTCAAAAGCTTGTGGACTGTGTTGCGGACCAAGCCCCTATGTTCTGCAAATTTTTAGACGGCAAGATCTTTTAATTTTTGTGTTAAACATGGTTTTATAGAATATTCGTTACAGTGTGTAAAAATAGTTCAAAAATATTTTCAATCATGGGGTGTACTCAAAGTGAAATATCTCCTCAAAATGAAACACCACGTAAAGGCTGCACCGATGTGTTGTGGCTTGTTATTTACATTATATTTTGGATTTTAATGGTGAGTTTATGATGTTTAAACGACTACAGCGTTTAATTTAATAATTGAGAAAATATTTTTCTACGGGTTACTCAATTATAACTTTGTTTTTAATCTGCAGATAATAGTGGCGGTGATATCATTCGTATATGGGAATCCTCAAAGATTGATTAATGGATTCGATTCCTTTGGGAATACATGCGGAGTAAAAACCAATCAAAAACTGATTAACTTGCCTTTGGCAGGCATTAGTACCCTGGATAAAAAATATTTATTTTTCATGGATGTGACTGAACTACAAAGATCTCTCAAAATATGCGTAAAAGAATGCCCAAATAAGAAAATGGAATCTTTAGATGACATAAAAAAGTTTTACCATGACACAGGTTCGAATCTGTGTCGATATGATATAAATTTAAATACAACAACAACAAATAAAGATCTTCATAATTATATAGGGCCATGCCCAACATTGCCTGTTTATGAATCATTTCCATTATTGAATAGATGCTTTCCAAGACATGCAAAAGAATTGGCAGAAAAAGTATTTACAGACTTTTACGAATTACTTAACAGTTGGGATACTATTGAGCAAATGCTCTCAGATTTGTACTCTTCCTGGAAAGAAATGATAATATGTGTTATTGTAGCATTTAGTAAGTATCCTATACCTATTATAATAATAGGTAAACATTTTTATAATATGTTTGAGATTATTAAAGAGTTAATTTCAAATCCAGAATGAGTCATACATTTTCTATTGTTTTTCTTCTCTCTCTAATTGTTCTGGTGAATAAATCAGTAATTTTTTAATTAATTTCCACTGATAATGTTTCAAATAATAATATTTAATTTATATTTGTGATACAAGGAAATGGTAATTATGTTTATTGCTGCGATGATTAGTGTACCATGTAGAAATAACTATTGTGTAGGAGGTCACTGTTGACTGTACAAATATACTGCCTGACTCACTACAGTGATGTCATTTTAAGATCATTGCCATCTTAAGTGAAAAAGTATTGTCTGGGTTAAAATATGAGAATATTAAAGCAGGCTCCAGTAATTCATGTTTATTATAACATTAAAGTTTTTTAAAATACTAAAGATTAAACACAGTTAAATGTAATTAATATTATTGAAGGAGGGATGTTTATATTAACTGCAGCACCAAAATAATGAACCCCCAACCGGTGTGCCTGGGGCACATTTTGTATAGAAGTAACAGGCCAGACGTGTGTCAGACACAACTTATTGTGTCTTAAAAAATACCATGAGTTGTGTGCATGTATTTATGGGAATGTAGTAGTAAAAGAAATAACTAACTTGATAACACTTCAAACACACTAGTATTGGGTATATGATGTGTGGAAAGCAATTAATATTTATAAAATAATGTTTTTCTTTTTCAGTATGTTCACTAATAATGGTCTCAATCCTCCACTTATTGGCCACCCTTGTGTCATGGATTTTCATGATAATTGTGTCTTTTGTAAGTGTAGCAGGCACAGCACTCCTCTGGTACACATACCATGAACTACACACCAAGCAGAGAAGCTTTATCAACACTCCATTTCTGGCAGTAAGCTTTAGTTTGTTGTTTACACCAAAATTATGTTGAAATGGCTTTAATATTATCATTTATTTATATTTTTATTGTAACAATTTTAGGTAGACTTCTCATAATAAATAAACCTTAAATAAAATAATATGTATTTGTTTTAGGAATCACTTAAGAATGAAAAAGCATTTTTGTGGTATTCAATTATTGCCACAATAATTACGGTGAGTTAAAATATATTTTTATTGAAAACAAATTAATAATAGTGCGAGAAGTTTTAATATTTGTGTTTTCAGGTAATCTTGCTACTGTTGGTATGGGTAATGCGGTCTCGAGTGTCATTCCTGGCGGCCCTGTTTAAAGAAACAGCCCACTGCCTTGGATCCATACCAGCACTGTTTCTGCAACCAATTATAACATTCTTCTTTTTGGTATTGTTTTTTACATTTTGGTCATTTGTTGTGGTAAGTGTTTTAGTGTTTAATACATAATCAGTTATAAATCGAATTACACTGGTCTGTAAAAAGAAAATCCTCCTTCATATTGTTGTGCCGCTGTATGATAGGTTAGATGCTTGCGAATTTAAATAAATAAATAAACCCAACAGTCACATACATAGTACTGACCCCGCACTAAGATCGAGTCTTGTGTTGTCGGTATCAGGAACTACGAGAGACTTTTTGGTCTCACAATCACCCAGACCCGAAACTAATATCTGTGGTTCACACAAACATTTGTCTCAGTGCGGGGATCGAACCCGTGGCCTCTCTCTCGCTTCATAGCCGGCGCTATAAGTGGTAATAAAAAATATCAGTCAAGCCCAGCGTGGTGGACTATACGACCTAACCCTCTCAATCGTTCTCTCGATTGTATACAAGGCTTGTGCCCTGCAGTGGGATGTACAATATATGAGCTGATTCAGAATAAAACATATGTAACACATATATCTACTTATTATATTATTTTAAAAATCGCCAATTTTTGTATAAAAAATAGCAGTATAATTAGGTGTAATATTTACGAAAAAATAAATGAAACTACGTCAAACCATATAGTCCTCACTCCTCTCTTTTTCTATCATTAAGTAATTTTTGTATCTATTGTTACCATTAAAATTTAATAAAGTAGATTGCAAGAGGGGTGAAGAAAATGTAATTATTAAAAATTTATATAATTACGTGATAGCAAAAAATGACAAAATAGATCTAGATTTAGCAGGACGAATTCTATATATTACCAGTATTCATATTTAAAGGATTTTCTTGCAGGCCAGTTATTTAAAATGGAAATGTAATGGATATCTTATTTTATTTATTTATTATATTAAGTTTAGGTACAGAGATCATACAAAGGGCCTTCCAAAACCAAATATTTGGTTTCTTTCTAAAATCTTCTAAGTACAGTATTTAAAACATTTGTAATTATAGGTTTGTTTAGCAACAGCAAATTATCCTGGAATACCATATAAAACAAATTTCTTAATTAATGGGACTCCATCCTTACCTGATCAAAATGACAAGGCTGTTCTGGAAGCACAAAATATCAACAAAAGTGCAAATCTAAAAAGTGAGTATTTATTTTTTTGCAAATATTTGCAACTACAAAATGAATAATTGCCATCATATTCTTATCTTAAAGTCATTAAAAATTAATTGTTTTTACCTTTTAGTTGGGTCTTTTACTAAAGCTTGTATTTTAGTTTTTTTTAACTTTATTTTTAATACGAAGCATAGTCATCTTATGATTTATTTAATGTTTACCAAATACAAATAAATTGCAGAAATTCGTTTTTAAAAGACTGACTAATTTTAAACTATAAAATATTACACACAGGAAAATAAGTGTGTACTGTATAGTCGTATTTCAGAGTTTTCGAATCTGGCATTAATCAAGATAGCCTAATTTATCAATGGACTACTTTAGTGGTAATACTTTAAACATATTATTTTTCAATTTAAATTTTAATATTGATAATCATATTATCCTTAAGTATAGTGTAATTTATATTTAATAACTGAATGTATGTTAACCGTTTATATTGTAGTTTAGAAAAAAAGTAGTTACTATTAAATGTAAAATTCTTAAGATGTAGCATTGCACTCAACATTTCTAATAGCCTTTCCTCATACATTAGTATTACGTTTTCGTTTTACTGTGTTGCGTATTAATAGCATTTGCATATTTCAGCGTTTACATTTGACCCAATCGAATTTGATCCAATGTGGGTTAAAAGTATGTGGTGGATGTGTCTTATTTGCTTGATATGGGGCAGTGAATTCATACTTGGCTGCCAACAGATGACCATTGCAGGTGCCGTTTCCCATTGGTACTTCAGGTAATTAAATATTTAATGTAAAATTTTAATAGAGTAGGATACGAATAAAAATGCGAATGTGATGTTTTTTTTAATATTTCAGAGGTCCAAACGCTCATCCGTCGCCTGTTCTATACTCCATGGGAAAACTGATCAAGTATCACTTGGGTTCGGTTGCTAAAGGTTCTTTCTTGATTACACTCTTTAAGATACCTCGCCTGATCCTGACGTACATTCACGCCAAGTAAGTCAATTATTTCGTTGTCATTTTTTGTAGCAAGAATTTTAGTCCTTGGAATCATTAAATTTAAAATTATGTAATTTGATTGAGCTATTATTGTAATAAATAAAGCTGATCTAATAACTTGTATGCCACAGTAATAAAAGTATGTATGATATGTAACTTTTAATAATAATACATATATCTATACATATAATAAAAATGTAAATGGTCGATGTCTGTACATGGAAGATATTTGAGAAATTTTTACGCGAGGGGTCTTTATAACAGCAACAGAAGCCAAAACAATTTTTTTTAGAATTTTGGTCTGTCTGTCTGTATGTTTGCTTGCGCATCACGCAAAAACTACTGCACCAAATGAGATGCGGTTTTCACAGTTGTATTGCTGCAGGTTCAACTTAAAAACTGGTATATGTTGCATTCACATACAGGGTGTTTCTTTTTATTTGCTTGCACAATACTCAAAAACTACCGCACGAAATGAGATGCAGTTTTCACAGTTATATTGGTGCAGGCCCAACTTGAAAAGTGGTATATATATATTTTACAAAATACAGGCTGTTTCTTTTTGTTTGCTTGCGCATAATGCAAAAAATACAAGACGAAATGAGATGCGGTTTTCAAATTTATACTGGTGCAAGTCCAACGTAAAACTGCTATATGTCTTATTTACATACAGGGTGTTTCTTTCTATTATGGAAGATAAATGAGAAAAACTAATATGGGGAGTCTGTATTAACGTAATAGAACCCAAAACAATGATTTGTAGAATTATTTTCTATTTGTCGGTTTGTCTTTGTCTGTGCGGTTGTGCGCGAGGAACTCAAAAACCGCTTAACGGATTTCAATGAAATTTGGTATGGAAGTAGCTGACACTCTGGATTAACACTAAGGCTACTCTTTTTATCCCGAAAAATTAAGTGTTCCCGTGGGATGAGGTAGGAATTCCGATATATTTGTTAATTTTTATACTCAAAGGGATGGGATGGGACTGGATAGTATGCAATGAGTGAGAATGAGATGGGACGGGTGGGATAAAACGAGATGGGACGGGACGGGATAGGAAATTCCAAATAATCTTTACATGTATATTTTTTTAAGTAAAGTTAATCACGCAGACGAAGTTAGCGGGCAGAAGCTAGTATATTAATATAAATGAAATAAACTGTTTCATATAAGATGCAAACTACGAATTGAAATTTCTTTTAGATTGTCAGCCAGAGCCGAAAAAGGATCGGAATGTGCAAAGTGTGGCCTTAAATGTGGCATATGCTGTTTCTACTGTTTAGAGAAGTTCATCCGTTATTTAAATCACAATGCCTACACAATTATAACAATTGAGAGATGTCACTTCTGTAAGGCTGCTGCCAAGGTTAGTATAGTATAGTAAAAAAAATGAGGTAGTGCGTGGTGGCCTGTTGGTACCGGACTAGACGCGGCTGCCATTCCGATGGTCGCGAGTTCCAATCCCAGGGCACACCTCTGACTTTTCAGTGTCATGTGTGTTTTGATTTGATACTCCAATCACTACGCACTATACCGGTTAAGGAAAACATCGTGCGGGAACCTGCATACCATAGGGATTTGTAAGAATTTCCAAAGTAAGTCCGCCAACCCGCACTAGGTCCCCAGCGTGGTGGACTGTATGTCCTATCCCCTTTCAATCATACTCTCGATTGTAGAGGAGGCCCGTGCCCTGCAGTGGGACGTATATGGGCTGATACTTGCAATATAGGCTGCCATATTGATTGTTGGATTTTGTATTATTTGTAGGCGTTCAGCACAATAGTGAACAACGCGTTGCAAGTGGCCACGATCAACAGCGTGGGCGACTTCATTCTGTTCCTGGGCAAGTGCATTGTGACGGCGGTGTCGGGCATCGTAGGCCTGCTCCTGCTCAAGCGCAATAAAGACTTGCATTTCTTCGCCGTTCCGACCCTCGTCATCTGCATTTACTCGTTCTTCATAGCGCACTGCATTTTATCTCTATATGAGGTAAGTTAGCAGTTTTATAAGTTCTTGAATATGTCAGTTTTAGTGAAATTACGTATTGGAGAGTTGGTTTTGATAGATTTGTTGAACTGAGGGCGGTGGGATATAGCTCCATTTACTCTGCAACTCTTCAGGCACTTCCCGTTTTGAGAGGTCAGACGTGGTTTGTGTTATGTTTTCAAATATGTTTATTGATAAATGTTAAGCTTTATTTAATCAGACAACATATTTTGATTTTGTATGTATTATTAATAATGAACTTGTTTAGATGGTAGTGGATTCCTTATTCTTGTGCGTCTGCGAGGACCGTAACCTCAACGGAGCCGAGGGGAAGTGGAAGAGTTCTCGGCTGGCGGAGCTCGGCGGCCATAAAGTGGACCCCGGCGAGCTCGAGCAGGACGCGGGCGAGATGCAGGACCTGCGCCACAAGTACTAACCTGTCTCACTTGCATGACGCAGGACGCTTGGTGTCGGGACCACTCGCGGGAATTCCTTGAAAAATTAACGTTTGTCTCGACAATACGTGTCATAATAACTTTTATTACTTAGATGTTTGCTGACAGTTTTTTTTACTATAATGTGTGTAAATGCTTATTTAAAAGAAATGATATTTAACTACAATGAATTAGATTTCATGATTTTATTTTGATGTTAATCAATCAGTGAATTTGATATTAATTGTTTAATTCGATTCTTTCGGAATGTTTTGCATGGATATTTGAAATCTGGCTTTTATTAAGTTTTGTTTGTGATTTTGGGGGTGAGTATAAAAACTGTGCTTTTAATGCGTCCATTGTATTCTGTGCCTTAAATACGGATTATAAGCTTTAATTTTTTTTTTCATTACTAAGATAATAATCGTGTTGTTTGCAGGTGAATACGTCCAGACGAGAAGAGCTAATAGACGTGCTATTTGTAATTCTATTGAATGTGCACAAAATATATTTTAAATCATTGTTACTCCACATCAGAAATATCAGTGCATGTGTCTGTTCCCTCATAACAAATACCTCTAAATATTTATATTGCAGAAATTACATAAAATATGTTATAGCCAAAATGTTAGGTAACATACTAAGATTTTTTCCATTCGTTTATTCCGGGTTATTCATGCAAAGAATTTAAACGATTGTAAATGATTGTATGACATTCGCTATACATTGTACCAGCGGGTTACATGTGTACAGACATTTCTGAGGTGTAATAAAAAATATCTACTCTTATCATATAACTTAGATATTTAGTAGGAAGTAAGGAATCATGTTTTTATTTTTTTTACATTTTTATATATGTTTAGACAAGTTTCATAGATTATTTATACATAAATGGTTTAAGAACATTTACACAATTTTAACGTGTTTGTATTAGGCACTAAAACATTTTATTATTTATAAGAATCTCTTGATGCATAATATGAACTTAATAATATTTACATAATACGTCATTTGAATGTACCTATTTTAATCTCAGAATTGCAGAATATTTGACAGGAGTTTTGGTCAGGTAATACATATTTTGGTACTGTAAGAAAAATAAAATTTATATTCATAATAACTATTTATCTGTACAACCATTTTACAGTTGTAAACTCTTATTTAATTTTAAGATTAAGTTTAAAGTACAATATTTTTATATTTTTCATAGGAATAATTATTTACAAACATTTAAAATCAAATGTAATATTTTTAATCTCTGAATGAATCTTCCTTTTTTTTGCGCAAGTATTATCATTCCGATTTTGGTGCTCAATTACCTTCTGCATTTGTTCCTTGTTTTAGCCAAGTAGCTCTACATGCAGGACAAATTCTTTTACTTTGAATTGTAATAGAAACAAATATTTAATGACTTTAATATATGAATAGAAATATAATTAATTTAAAATGGTTTCTAGACAGATTGAAAGCTTACAATAGCATGAATATTTGGAACGCTATTAAGTTTTAAAATGAGAATGACCATTCATGGTATTGGTAAAAAACATCATTGAATCCGATACCGATACTGCTTAAAATTCATTATAGAATATTTTATGGTTTGTCCTTAAACGTTTTCCTGTTTAATCCCGGGCGACAGATTTTTATAAAATAAAGTAATTATAATCACATTTCATTATACGTCAGCCATTACTACAAATGGGGCTACCAGAATGACTGGACTTCCAGTTGATTTCTCCAAGAACTCCAGGCCTGGATCGTAATTATGTTTATTTTTAATGAAAATATTTATTTTCCCTACACAAAAAAGTAGGTTTCATCAAGGGACAAAATTCTTCGCACCGATACTAAGTTTCATAGTAAAATGGTCATTCTCCTTTGCTTTAATTTTCTTAAGTGGTAGCATTTTTTATGCATTTAATTTATAGTAATATTTCAGTATTTGATTCATAATTTAGAATTGTTCTTCCAGTGTATTGTAACGACGTTTGTTACACAGAATAAAATCACTTTGTGTGGAAAATAATGTTTATTGTACCATCAAAACACCTTGTTCATTTTTTCCCAGGTTTCTTCTTTAATTGCTTGCGTTTTTTAATTTGATCTGATATTGCTTTTGATTTAGCTTTTAGTTGTTTTCTTCTTATAACTTTGTCAGGTCGACTTTTTGATAATTTCATACTGAATACAGGTTGTTTTACATCATCTTCACTAACATCATCAGCAGATTCTGTTTTTACTTCTTCTGCAAAATTAAATCAAATAATATTGAAAAAGTGTATTATTAATAATCTCTGTTAAATTAAAGAAAGTGGTAGAAGTAATAAATGGCTGATGCATCCAATTATCACATGAATTTGTAAAGTGGCTAATGATTATGCATTTTCAGAATTAAAAACCCTTTTCATCACATCTTGTATTTGTTATATTTTGAACTAAACCAATAAAAAGTACTATGACAATTAACAGAACAATACAGTATTATAATATAGTCAGTTCTAAAATTAAAGAAATAGACAAGAGCAATATACCTTTAATTACTGCTTCCTGAGCCTTTCTCATGGGGTCACCTTTGAAAAAGTCAGCACCCTCAATATCCGGATAACCAGTTTCTGGCTTACTGGCCTCATATACCACCTTCTTTTCAATTCTCCTTTCATACTTATCTGCAGCTTTTCTGGAGAATGCTTGTCTTAATTTTGCAGGACTAACATATTTTGGATTTTCCCAAAGTGTTACACCACCAAATGAACCAGAAAATATTTTGACCTAAAACAGATCATACATAATTCCTAAAAGGTCTACCAAACCACTAACCAGCTCATTGCAATAATAAAGACAATTATTAACAATGACTGCTGCCACTAAAGTAATGAACATTCCACCCATGAAATTCTCATGTATTTTCTGGGTAAATAACATGTAGTGTGTAATAATTGCAACAGTGTTGCACCCTAGAACATAATGATTAAATTTAAAAAAATGGGTAAATACTTACAGGATTTAATACAAATCTAGGTCCAATTTCAGCCAATGCACCATCCTCAGACAAAATTTGATAATTCCTAAACCAAATCCTGTTGTCTAGAATCATGAATGCATAAACATGATCAAAGAATGGTTGACTCTTTGGATGGTAATTAGGCACGCCAAATATTTGGATGAGCATTTCCTTCACTAAAATATAGTGTGGATCTTTAGTGAATTGGGGGTCAAAGGAAAGTAATGGTCTTGATCCTCTTAAGCAGTTTCCAGTCATTTTAAGCTCACCCATTGTATAAACTGTAAAAAAATATTATACATACATACATAAACTCACGCCTTTATTCCCGAAGGGGTAGGCAGAGGTGCCACTAGGACACCCACATTTCGCCTTGTATACATTCCGTCCCACGATGTGATAGGGGGCGAGCCTATCGCCATATCGGGCACAAATTCCTGACTCCGGACTGATAATGAATAGAAAAATCCAATATCACTTTGCCCGACCCGTGCCGAAATATTATGATTAATATAATAGACAAAAGTAACTACACGATATAAGAACAATCTATTTGTAGTAGCATACAGTTGCTAATATATTAATAATAAAAATACACCCAACAGTCACAAACAAAGTAATGACCCCAAACTAAGATTGAGTCTTGTGTGGTGAGTATCAGAAACTAAAAGAGACTTTTCAGTCTAGCAAACACCCAGACCTGAAACAAATACCTGTGGATCACGCAAATACATGTCTCAGTGCGGACATTGAACCCAGAGCCTCTCTTTTGCAACCGGCGTCTAACCAACTGTGTCACAGAGGCTGTCAAATAAAATATAAAATAAACGTATGTATCCCTTATTTCACAACGTAATAAAAACTTACTATTTTCAATCAAAAACTTTATGCTTGGGCCATTTGGGACATTGGCAATCCACATATATAAATCCCGCATTTTTCTTCCCTCAAACAGAATGCATTTGTTACAATTTTTCATCTCGCTGATCTCATTGACCACATACAGATTTTTGCTTCTCTCCATTTTTGATTCAGCTTTGTGGTGTGGCATCAACTTCTTTATATCCTCCATTAAATGGCGATGACGGTGATTTATACCTCTTGCGGCAAATACCAAGACTCTTTGTCTGTTTATCCATTTTACCTATTTCAAAATAAGAACATAAAAAGGGAATCAAATTTTATCGCTGCATTATGTATAATTTTGTATGCTGTAAATATGCTTGTCTATTTATCCGAGGAACAAATATACAAGAAATTTAACACAGTAACTAATTTTCTGATGAGGTTAAATATACGTGTTGAAACAAGCATGTTATAATAATGTAACGCTGAAACAAGCTTTGGATTGTCGGCACATTCAAGTTATTTATCAGATTTATTGATGAAATTTAAGCTATGAGAAAACAAACAACTTTAAACTACATAACCTACCTGTTTGGGTGCCGGATCATCAGACTTTCGAGTTGGAGGCAATCTAACTACATTTTCCTCTTCCTTATTATTCTGCTGTATGGTAACTTTTTTCTTCTTATTGACTTTTGACTTTACTTTCACCATTTCCGTAGAAAACTCAGATGAAAATAAAATAAATTGCACCACAAATCGCACGTGGAATTGACAGTTTCCACAGACCTGAGACCACAGATTACTTAGGTCACCCACAGACTAAGGAGTTAGGAGTCACAGACTAAGGGTGGGTTGCAGAAAATTTGACGTTATTGTTAACGGTAAAGTTATCTTTAGCAGTGACAATAACAATGACCACGGGATAGAAAATTCTTTTGTTGCACCATTGTCATAATTGTTATAGTAAAAGTTAAAAGAGTGACCAGTGAAATGATGCGATGCGATTTTACGTCGGAATTTACCAGCGTATTTTTGTAAATTGTTTTAAAGTACAGGTTATAATTCAAATCGATACACAAATGAAAATTATCAATACAGAGAACACACACAAATAACGAAAGATAACCGTGACTTTAACAATAACCGCCCGAAATTGAACGGTTAATGTTAATTATATACGTGACGTCATTTTAACAATAGTTAATTTTATGCAACCCGAATATTATAATACTTCAGGTGTCCAAGACATCGATCAATTATACACTAGATACAACATGAGCGCTTGAAAAATGGCACCGAAAAAGAGTGCTTAAATCACGAGTAAGCACTCTTTCGCCTTCAGTCGCGCGCCGACCGTTGCTTGTGTCAATGCCTAAATGCTCCGTAAAAAAGTGCAAAAACAACACGCTTACAAAGCTTAAAACTCATGGGATTTCGTATTTTCGGTAAGTAAAATTCATTTACTTGCTTCCTACTTTAATCAATATGTGAAATTGAATACCAATAATTAAATATAAATTAATTTAGCAACCTAAAATAAAAAAGCGCTGCTTCGCAGTTGTCTCTTTCGACACGCTTAAATAGACAAGGATGAGTAGCGTCATGATTTGGAACAGAATATACATGGAGTGGTTTTATTTTGTATTTTTTAGTTATTAATATTAAATATTTTAAACTTATTACATATTAAAAATTAATATCAGAAATAGGTATTTATTACAGATTACAGAATTGATTGTATTATGTATAGACTATGTAAAAATATATTAAAAGGAGACATTGATGAGTAAATATAAAAAATAATAGTTGTGTGTCTACGATTTTTGTTTCATTTGTTCTTGAGTTTGTGATATTCGTACAACATTTAAAATAATGTAAAAGATATATAAACTTAAGTTTATTTATTTATTTAAATCTTTATTGTACACAGAATAATAACATACAGAAACAGAAAACCAAAACAAATATGTACAAATGGCGGACAATCATTTTATTATTATTTTCTATTTATCATTTTTACAAAATAATTACATTATACATATTAATAGGTACTTTACCTATTATATTGTAGATTATTATGTTTATGTTAATTCATAGAAAAAATATGTAACAATTCGACTCCATTGCTTCTTTATTCCACTGTCCAACTAAAGTCATAAAATTTTATTACTTTCGAGGACGTCTCATTCAAAAAGGGACTTTATGCCCCAGGAATAAGGTGAAATTTGTGTTAATTTGTGATCTTTTTGTTCCGTTTTTTGTTTCAATGCATCGGTGCCACTTTTTAAAAGAACATTTACAGGGAACTGTGTATCTAGTGTATAATTGATCGATGGTCCAAGAGCTCATTTTGTGCCTCCTGTCAAAAATTTTTTGACGTCGCCCATTGTTTTTCTATTGTTCTCTACTGTCAAAAGTTAGCTGGCAACACCGGGGCACCTGAAGGGCGATTTGACAGCTGATTAGCCCTTAGATAATGTTAAAGTTATTTTCTGCAACCCACCCTAAGGTAAGGACTTCGGTAAAAAATAACAGTGACAGTGTTCCCAGATGAAAAATGTCAAAGTACCGTGTCAGCAGACTCTAATTACCGAGTTTTCAGAAAAAAAATACCGTATATTTATTTTTTGTTTCAAGTGTACCGTGTCAAGCATTTTATTTTTGATAGGCTTTAATAAAATATTTTCCATCTACGACTTGACAGGATGAAAGTGTGGTTTTTTCAATTTATACTCGTCTGATTGTGTGAACATAACAATAGAATCCATTATCCAGTTCGGTTTAAGACGCGTTCGACAAACGTGTCCGTTCGAAAATTTGATTTCAGCATAAAGAATAGAATCTAAGGTATTATCTATAATTTGTTACACAAAACAAAAACAACGTCCTTTTTGGGGGAAAGTCCGTAAGTTGGCAACCCTGAATATAAATATTTTCGACTATTTTTAATTCGAATTTCCAGTTGTTTTTAATAATTGGCAGCATCCGTGGCGCAGTTGGTTAGACGCTGCCTGTGAAACATGAGGTCACGGGTTCGATTCCTGCACCCAGACAGAATTTTGTTTGATCCACAGGCATTTGTTTTGGGTCTGTGTGTTTGTGAGACCAAAATGTCTCCCGTAGTTTCCGATACCCACGACACAAGGCTCGATCTTAGTGTGCGAAGGACTATGTATGTGACTGTTGGGTGGATACTTTTATATGTAATTTTTAATAATTACTTTATTTATTGCAAAGATTTTTCTTGTAAGCAGACAATGTTTGTACATTTATTGATACAATTTAATATAACTGTGTATTATAATTTACTAACGTATGTACTTACATTGGTCTAGTGGCAGCATATATCCAAGGCCGAGCCGAGAGAATCTTAGTTTGTGTCACAGACTAAGGAGTGTTCGTGTAATCCATAGATGTAGTATACAGGGTATATCAAGACTGCGATCGAAAACGAAGCCAGATGGTAGTATAAGTGACTTCAGACACAATGCATCAAAAAATTTCGCTAAAAAAGTTGAAAATTTTTATCGTCGTATTTGGGTGATAAATGCATAGTTTTCCTAAAATAATGATGTACACCTTTTTATTATTAAGGACCCAATGTTACTTCCGCAAAAATTAGGTATTTACCTCCCTAACACGACGATTTTTTAAAACATGCAAAAAAAATGCTTTTTTGGCAGTATTTTTAGTTGCATCGTGTTTGTAACCATTAAAACTACCACCTGGCTTCGTTTTCGGTTGCAGTCTTGATATACCCGGTATAATATCATGTGAATAGTATTTTAGACCCGCTTGGCGATATCACATCTTAGAACCGATACAGGTCGGCAAAATGTAGATGCCACTAGAGGGCGAAGGTAGTCACTATTTTCTCTATACTAGAAGGCCTTCTGCGTACCCTCACGTTTGTATCGCGGATAGGTGGCGTGAGCGTATGTAGATATATAAACAATTATAATATTAATTCGGTTAGTCCTCTATTTTAAATGGATTACCATTAAAAAAAGTTAAACAATTACTCCTTAATAATGTTATACTGTACTGGAAAACACAGCGTCGGGCTTCCATCCATACTTATAATAAGTGGACAGACGACCCATTAACAATGGTTGTAGGAAGTCATTGAATGGGAAGTTTTCCAGTCGATTTCATGTCGCTTAGAATTTATCCCATTAAATCTCCCCCCTAAGTAATAAAGAAATCTCTATAGTGATCCTTGGGGAGGCCTATATTCAACAATGGACTTCTTGTGGCTGAAAAGTACCTATTGAAAGTGTATATTATGTAGATATAGATATAAGATGGTTTTCTTTTTATTTTCTGTAAAGTGATTTGAAAACTATCAGTGATGGGGCTTGCATATTTTTTGTCAGTGCGTCGTCTTAATTTGGTTTTCTACAGTTGCTGCATTGTAGTTGAGTTTTGGTATAGTTTAAAATACCAATCGGTACATGTGCTAATTTAGGACACAGTTCTTCTCCCGAATTATGGATTTGGATCACAGACTATTGCGGTTAGGGTCAATGCGGTTGGATGAAAATGAAATACGTTACTTACCTACCTCAGATTTCCTGTAGATTCTTGATGTCATGTTTCTTTATAGGTATTTAAAATAAAACTGCCCAAGTAACATTTAAGCGGAAAAATATTATATTTACCAGCGCATTACCAGCTATAAGCTTAAAAAATGTTGTACAAGAGTGTAAAAATATGTTTAGGACTGGACTAAAGTATAACTGTACAACTGTATACAGTATAGCTGATTAACGGCTGTATAGAGCCTAAATTTTTACCTTTAGCTTTTAAATAGCATTGGAAAACGCTAAAATACAGACCGCGGCGTAAAAAACTGCGTTCAGCAACTTTATACGACAATAACTGTATATTGCTCTCAAATTATACTTTTGTATAACCTACTTCTGTACAAGAGCATTAAATATTGTTATAGCCTGAATATTGGTGTAAAATTACTCTGTTGTTCAGCCTTCAAGTTAAGCTTGATAATAGCTGTACAACGGAAATCTAGGATACTCTTACCAAGCAATTCCCTTTATAATAGTGTAATACAATTCTATCTCATGTAGAAGAGTTTAGATTTACTCCTTTTTAAAGCCAAATGCGATTGGCGTACATTTTTCCCTTTTTACAGTTTTTCGTGTTTTAGAAGATTAAAGTTATTATTATAGTGTTGGCATACACAATTATCCAGCTTATAGATTATTTTGAAACTAATATAGCCTTAAAATAAATTAAAATAAATTTTGTAATGTAATTATTTATTTTTATTTTATTATAATAATTAATGTTTTTATGTTGAAATTGTGACGTGTAAATTATTTTATTAATAAAGATATGATATGATATGAAAATATTTGGAACGCTTTCGATAAAACAATCCGATTCCTTGCTCACCGCCTTACGGGCCTTGGTTTTTGGTCATAATGAGGTTTTCTATATTTTCAACTGAACCTTAATTAACTGTATAAATGAATATGAATAAGACTTTAAGACAGCTTCTACAGTACTTAAATAGTAATGTACAGACAATGTTACTCTTTAGGCTGAGATGCGTTCTTAAATAACGACTCTGTTATGCAAAAAGCTGCATTAAGAGGTACTAGAAGAGCAAGAGCTGTATAAACTAAGGACGCCATTTTATCATAACCTATAAATTGCTTTCCAATTTTACGAGATATTTTTTTGTTTGTTTTTGAAATTTCAGTACAAATTTACAAAGGATTTTAGCTGTATAGTACACACAATTACGTTTACTATCAATAGAACAGTCCGGGTTACTCTTAAAACTGCTTTCAGATATGATCACATATTTGTTGTTACAGAAAAAATGTATGTATATCCTTTATTTCGAAGGGGCGTGAGTTTTGAGCTTTAAATAGTATACATATTCACATAAAAATATCAGTCGCAAGCATAATAACAACGATAAACAGGAAAGAGTACTTAATACCACTTAGTTATCAAATATTTTTTTCACTTATACTTCACATATGGTCTCTGCCTTGGCACATAGTAAATTAAGAAATAAAATGGAGAATGGAAATGGAGAAACGAACACAATTATAATATATTTATTCTTCTATTAAGATTTTCACAAGCCTGATTCTGTATAAAAGAATAAAAAGGAAAATTAGAGAATGGAAGCTGTATAAAAGTATCTAAATAGTATCTTAGCCAGCCAAATAGTACAGCTATTATGCAGCTGTTATACAGCAAAATCTACACTTAAAGCTGTATAATTTTGGGGCCCATTTCAGAGTTATAAGGGCTGTATAGCTTGCTATACAGTCTTTATACAGCAACGTTTAACAGCCTGTAGAAAACAAATAGTCTATAATACAGCTTTTATACAGTTCAAAATGTTACTTGGGTGTAGCTGGTCGATGTCAATACAACGAATATAATATATTACAATGCGAGTTAATTTTAATGCGAGGAGTCTTTATAACAGAAAGAGGAATACCTTTTTAAAAATAATGACTTTATGTTTGCTTGCCGGTCACACAAAAACTACCTACCTACTGCACGAAAGGGGATCCAAGATTATGATTTTTTTTATTTAGGTATAAAATACCTGAAATATCTACCTAATAAATAAATAAATTACATAAGTGTTCATTACCTGCCTGAGATAATATTAATCAGTGTAGTTTTCCTAAAACAGTACTTATATAAAATTTATTAGCTAAGTACTGAATTATTCATAAACAAGAGCGCTTATATTGTTATTTGACTTGTTTAAAGGTCACTATGTAGCGCAGCTATGTAGGTACGTATCCGATAAGCGGCTGTTATATAATTCAATTGACGTAATCATTGAGCATATCTCTGTTGTCTTCCAATGAATTTAATCGATAAAAACGTTTATCGATAGTATAAATTCACTCTGTAAACCGATGTCACATAATAAATATATTAAAACTATGTACCTATGTATAGGTACATTTCTACGATTTTATGTAAATTGTACGTTGTGTACCTTAAAATCCTTAAAAATGTAACATCACCATTAAAGTATTTTTTTCCTATTATTTCTAGGTACTTATTAATTACAATAATACAAACATAAAAAATCTAATTATAAAAGCAAACTAGTGGTGGCTTAAAGAATAATTAATAATGTTATATCCTTATATCCCTAAAATATATCGAGTTATAGTTATGAACCTACTGTACCGATATATATAAAAACATCGATAAAAATTAAAGTCAAGTTGATGTCTCAGCACGATTCTATTTTGTATATCAACTATCTTGAGGAAAGTCTATTCTACGCCGTTCTAAGGCTTAAGACAGCCGCGTTATAAAGGCGATAAAGATATTATGTATTTTTCAATCTAAGGATTAATTTACCTCATTACTAGAAATATAATAGTGCTATATGCAGTTGGAAGTGCGTTGTTAAATATCAAAGTAATGCCATCGTGACATATTTAGCAAGTTCTATTTTTATACAGTTCTGTCTACGTCTCTATCGGTCTCTTAACTGTCTGTTTTACAATATGTCCAATATGTTTCCAACAATTACGTTGTTTGTGAGGTGTATAAACAAACAAAATGTTTTAGAAAATGTGAGATCCTTATCAACTTTACCGCAACTTTCTTCGGTAAGAGTATTTTATTAGTTTTTCAACATTAATTTGGTGTCTTAATAAACAAAAACAGATTTTAGCAAGATTTCAAGCAAAAGCAGTGAGGTAACGTTTCAACTTGAAAAGCAGTACATTCGGACATGCACTGCCTACAGCCTACTACACATTGCTGCACCTTGTGGGTACACAACTACATACTGTGTAGTATGCACTGTGCACCGTTGCACCGTGCGTCGCGTCGTGGATAGCGTGTATTGTGTGCATACAGAACGGAGATATGTACGAATTTAATAAACTAGCCATTTGCCATTCTGGTTGCTTTAGATATTACGGCCTAAGAGATTATTTTATTTAATATTGATAGTTATAAGAAGAATAATTGCAATTGCTTGCTGGCGTACTTGTACTAAGGTATGACTAGTATTGACTACAACGCTGAGGACTCGGGTTCGAATCTCGGATCGGGCAAAGTGATACTGGATTTTTCTATTAATTATCAGCCTGAATTTGTGCCCGATATGGTGATAGGCTCGCACCCTATCATACCGTAGGACGGAAAATACAAGACGAAACGTGGGTGTCCTGATTGCACCCCTGTCTATCCCTCCCGAAAAAAAGGCGCGAGTTTATGTGTACATAATATGTATGTAATAGCAACTGTAATAAAGTTACAATCACGCCGAATGCTGAACAGTAACCCTCATAATCTTGATTTAAGGACTTCGGTCATAATCTTGGGAACGTATCATCCCAAATACGACACCTAAGTTATTAAGTACTTATTACGTTCACGCAAACGAGGTTGCTTTTAAAATATTTTGAATTAATAACTGTCACGTTAATAGCTTTTAACATTATTCCATTTAAAATCAGTTTTCAAGAAATATAACCGGTTTATACTCTCGATTTCTGAATACTATATCAAAATTAAAGTAACTTTGAGGTATGTCGCTAGGTACCGACGTATGTTGTTTTCAAATCATTTCACTGGTGGTAGGTCTCTCATGTGTAAGAGGCCGCCTGGGTAGGTACCACGGCAATGTCTATTTCTCCAGCCAAACAGCAGTTTAAATGCGCTATTGTGTTCCGGTTTGAAGGACATTGTAGCCAGAGTAACTACTAGACATATTAAGACTTAACATCTTATGTCTCAGGATGGCGAGTGCAGGGCAATGCCAAGCATTGCTTTGTAAATCATGGTGTTGTTTGGTTTTGCTACTGTCTATGAGCGGTCGTATCGTTTACCATCAGGCGGATGGCATGCTCGTCTCGCTATTCAGCACAATAAAAAAAATAAAAGTTTAGCTTACATTTTCTTCGGAATAAGGTTTTCTTGTTTGCATTTATTTTAGGAAAAATACAACATAAAGAGAAAAGAATTTAATACAGTTCAAGCAAAAGATGTAAGTCATTTCAAGGCAATTCTAAGCGAAGAACGGGTATTAACGGAAGAAAGTGATGTTATTCCATTCAACATTGACTGGATAAAGAACTGTAGAGGTATAGCTATTTCCTATGAAATTTTACGTCTTGTAATCTAGTTCAATAAAAGTTTGAATTACTTTTTTTCATTATAATTTTTAAAACTACTTAATTTTTGCAGGGCAATCAACGGTGGTCTTAAAACCAAAAAGCACCGAAGATGTGTCCAATATATTAAAGTATTGTAACGAAAGACGATTAGCGGTATGTCCACAAGGAGGCAATACGGGATTGGTTGGAGGTTCAGTCCCAGTATTCGATGAAATCGTCTTGAATTTTGCAATGATGAATAAAATTATTAGCTTGGATGAAATATCGGGTATAATATTTATTAACAAAGATTAATATAGACCTGTCTTGCTTAAAGATAAATACCTCTTTCTACCTTAAACTATATATGTGTCTCAGGAGCCTTAGTTTGTGAATCCGGTTGTATCTTAGAAAATTTGGATAATTATGTACGTGAACGTAATCTCCTTATGCCCTTGGACCTCGGCGCTAAAGGGTCATGTCATATTGGGGGAAATGCGAGTACCAACGCGGGAGGGCTAAGGCTACTACGATATGGGAATCTTCATGGTTCAATTTTAGGCATAGAGGCCGTAAGTACCTACATATTATTTGTAATGTTCTGCTTAACAATTAATGCTTGGAATATCGAAGGTCAGTGAAACCAAGGATAAACTTGATTTTTTAGTTTCTACTATCATGTTTGGACATTATTTTAACGTGTTTCAGGTCAAAGCAGACGGCACAGTAATAAATTGCCTTAAAACTATGAAAAAAGATAACACTGGTTACCACCTCAAGCATTTATTTATAGGTTCTGAAGGCACTTTGGGCGTTATTACTAAAGTAGCTATCCATTGTCCTGTATTGCCGAAAGCTGTTACCGTGGGATTTTTTGGTCAGTTCACAAAAAAGTCATTAATTTGATGGTAACGCAAATAAAATTCCGTCAAGTAAGAATTAATAATATATTTTATGTATACTTATTCCTTATCTAATATTTGTCCGAAGACAGCGATCGTGATTGTTCTAGCATTCGTTTGTCTGGCGTTATCTTTCGGGAGATGTAGAAGTATGCATTTATGTTTTATTTAATCTTTTTGCAGGCGTAGAGAACTTTTCAAACATACTTAAGCTATATCAGAGTGCTAAGGAGTCGTTGGGTGAGATATTGTCAGCATTTGAGATGGCAGATTTTGGCTCAATAAATTCTACTGTGAACAATCTTAAACTCCCGTAAGTGTTCCTAAAATGAATAGCCAGGAAGACGGCCGTATATTAAAAAATACACATATCGACGACCTTTTTATTAGGTACCTATATTAAGATAATATGTATGAGATTGTCGTTCAATCGCTTATTTTTGTATTTATATTTAGTATAGGTATCTACGATTAAGTAGTACGTAAGTAAGTATTTGATTAAAAAATAGAACATTAGAACAGAAAAATTCATGAAGCTGGAAGAGTCGCAACATTTTCTGTGTGCAGTGCAACAATAAACTTTTAAAACCTTGTTTTTATAGTAATCCCATCGCAGATTATCCTTTCTACGTCTTAGTTGAAACACACGGCAGTAATGAAGAGCACGACAGCGACAAACTAAATCGTTTTCTTACTAAAGAAATGGAAAGTGGGCTTATTCTAGATGGGACAGTTACTTCTGAGCCTGCAAAGATGCAGGTTTGTAGAAATTTTCTACGAAATTAAGGACCAATTGAACAAAATAACTTTGCCCATAGCCCCATACATTAGCAATGTCAAATACGTCTCAAATGTATGGGATTTACATTATTAAAGTCAGAGTTATGAGCAAAGCAATTCTAATTGTAATAATATGTTAGCTGTAAGTTTTCCAAATATGTAAAAATAAAATAAAAATAAAAAATAAAGTTACTTTGCGCAACTGAGCTTAAATCTTCTAGAATTATCGAATCCATTTGAATACACATATAAAACCGTAAGTACTAATCCAGCCCACATACGTGCCACTATAGGACAGGGGCACCAGTAATGTACTCTGTGGGGGCACCTCAACGACTGAAAGAGCTTAGTCCGTAGGATATTGTCCACTACCCTAGCCTAGTGCGGGTTGCCAGACTTAACATACCATAGAAATTCTGGAATCTCTATGTTATGTAGATTACCCAATGATAGATTACCTCGAGATGTTTTTCGCCGCTGTCAAAGTGCGTGGTAATTAACTAAGTATCAATACACACTTTATAAAAAGGTTGTATTATTTTTTTCTCAATCGTACCCTTGTTTAAAGAGAAGGCCTGTGCCCTGCAGTGGGATGTATTTGGGCTAATACAATACAATTTTTGCCTAGACGGATACTCAGTGCTAGTCTATACTGATATATAAGATGTAACTAGATAACTAACAGACATTTGTTACCACCGGGTAACAAACGATAGCGTGAGTCGTCTCTTCAGAACAATGAATACCTATAGTTTATTATTCCTGCGAACTGCCATTATCGACCTATACATACAATAGATACTTAGACAATATATATAAATCGTTTTGAACCATTAATTTTTAATATTCATGTGCGTGTGATTTTAGACTATTTGGAATTTACGAGAAAGTATAGCAGGCGCGGGTTTGGTACAAGGCTACGTGTTCAAATACGACGTTTCGTTGCCGTTGAAAAACTATTATGATTTAGTACCACAGTTACGAAAGAAACTGGGCTCGCAAGCTTTAATCGTATGTGGTTATGGACATGTTGGTAAGCACGCTTTTATATCAGACTAATAAAATAGCAACAATTTAATCTTAACTTTCAGTACAAAGTCAAGTGCTCGATGATAAATAACAACATTATTCTGTTTATTTAACCTGCGCTTATCACACACTCATATTTGCAAGAAAATAATTTGAAATACATATATTGCAGAATTGTTTGACCTATAATTTTACTGTTGACTGTTTTTCAGAAATTGTTTTGATGGTACCTATCTAAATAGATAGGAAGATACTTATAATTAATACATTTAAATATTGTACAACGTTAGTAATTTGTATATGTTCTTATTTCTCCATACATGTTTTATATTTAACAGGCGATGGAAACATTCATATAAACGTAACAGTGCCAAAATATACCAAGGAAGTGGCTTCGCAGCTTGAACCATATATCTTTGAAGAAGTTAGTAAATTAAACGGGTCTATAAGTGCAGAACATGGAATTGGTTTCCGCAAACCACACTTTATACATTATAGCAAAGATCAATCAGCGTTACAATTAATGAAAGATCTAAAATTGTTGATGGATCCGAACGGTATATTAAATCCTTACAAAGTGTTACCAGATATGTAATATGATGTATGGTTTGTTACAATTTTAGATATAGGTTATAATAAAAAAAATGTTATCAAATGTTAAAAAATAGAAATATATTACTTTAAATAGAATAATGGAATGTCACAACTCACAAATGAATTTAACTATTATATTTCCTTACGATCTAGCGGCCATCTGCGGTGCAAAGCAGAATTGTGTAAATACCTACTGCTAGTGTATAATTGCTCTTTATTTGTAATAATAGTGCAAGCCAGCTATAAAGTTCAGCATTAGATAAGTAACTAGAAATAAAAGATTAATATATTTAAATGATTTTTATTAAAATATCCATTTATTCTTATAACATTCATAATATCACTGCAACAAAAATACAATGGAATAATATAAGCATTTTCCTAATTGCTCCAAATAAATATTTCTGATGTTATATAAATATAGTCGAAAAGTTATTAGCGGATAGCACTCCGATGAATTATCACGATAAATGGTGTTTTGACTATCTAGTCATTATGTAAATATTTGTAAGGCTGGGAGCGTGTTTAGACCAAAACGTTATTGCCACTTTCATTATATTGTTGTGTAGTAATAAAGCGAAAGCTTCGTACACCTGTATTATTCTATGTATAATGTATATTAATGCTAAGAAATATTTGCAGATGTTAATACAGTTACGTAATTTTACGCAACTTTATAAACTGCGTATGAAACTATACGTCATATAGTTATGAACAAACCTATAACAAAATGTACAATAAACATTTTGGCCTATACCTTCTCATATAACAATATGCTGTACGACAACCTACTTACGTTTTATCAGTCCTCCACAATTGGCCGGACGCGTATAAGTAGTCGCAGTTTAAGTTTTGTTTTATGAAATCAAAAAGATTAAATTGAAAGCAATATAGAAAAATGTTGGTAAGTGTTTGACAATTTTAAACAAAAATTAATCCAAATACACTTTTACACAACAAAAATCATGCAATCCCACTCATTGCAAATAGGCGAATTGAGGTAAAACAATGTTCTACGTCATTCAAAAAATACCAAAACTTCAAATTCAACATGGTTGCGGACCTATCGAGATCCAGAGAATTCATCCAAATTATAACAATTGTATTATTACAGTACATATATGATTTGTGCTAATGAAAAGTCACATGCGATTTAAAATGCAATTAATATTAAAATCAGGGCTTGCCTAATAAACACATAAAATATAATCGAAACAATTACTACATATGTATTCGTGAAATTAATAAAAATAAAAATTGACAATTACATAAGACATCTTATTTACTTTCGTAATATTGCAAAATTATTATGAAGCATTACTCTGTTCGAATTAATTGGAATGAAAGTAAGTCTATTTAGTCTCAACATCAAATTACATTTTTTAAATCATCACTTGAGTACCTTACATGGATATGTAACTAAATCCTAAAAAAAATTTTTTTTTTCTTATTATGTTCGAGAAAAATAAATGGTGACGTTTGAGATCACTTAATATTAAGGTCATAGACAAAATGTAAACAAGATTGAATGGCTCGTACTTATGGCCTTTAGACTCGAGGTGGGTGTTAATATAAACTGGCAATAATTTAAATTACATAAAATGTACGTTTTTTTATAATAAGGCTGGTGGCTTGTTTACATTGAGTCTTTAGGATATCTAAGCTGTGTTTACGTATATTACTAGAAAACAAATGCAATCCTGAAATTTATTTTTGTAAATCTCAATTATACAAAAATATAACAGTCTACAATATACTGCTCATACGTAAACACAATTTCATCCTCTGGGTGTGACAGACCAGTACATTAAAATTAAAATATTATACTGTCGAGTACCCTACATCCTTCTATTGTCTATTGTTGAGATAAAAAGCAACAAAATATAAATGGTAAGTATCTATAGTATCCAAAGGCATAATGTGTAATATTGGAGCACCTAGTGAATTTATGCAATTATATGTTATTGATACAGTACATGCTTGGATGTCATATACATATGGCATACTGCTTCATCAAACACCCAAGGACAACATGCACTCAATGTATTATGAGGGTTGTAACGAATAGGTATCAAAACAAAATTTAAAACCTGGGTTCTGCATCATGGTTTAGATATTAAGTTGACTTTGCTGTATAATTTTGTTAGTATTCTAAATTAACTATAAATTTTTCTAAATTAGACTATCTGAAAAACTATAAACATTATGAGTGCATTAGTATGTTAGACAGACAGACTTGGAAAGTCAACTGCTGACTAATTATAAAAGTTATTTAACCTTTATAATTATTCAGCGTACTAATCGCGAGAATTACGATATGATTAATTGCATTACAAACACCAAATATTATAGGTATTTCGTATATTGTATCAAATGTGAGTATTCGTTACAACCCTTAGACAAGTAGTTATCGATAACAACTACGTATGATGAGTGGAAGTCACGCCTAAAGTTACTTAATATGATTGTAAACTTATCTTTTTGTCATTTTACTTTATTTTATAGTTTTTTTTTTTTACTTTTCTTCTCCTATTTTAGTGGAGTAAGTTTGGTCTGTCTCCCGAGAAGGTAAAATTCATGCGCGGTTATCGCTTTATCTGGTTGGACAGTTTCAAAAACTCGAGGAAACTTGCTTGCATTTCTGCGTCCATTCCGGTATCCCAAGCCTCGTTCTCAAGTTCTTCACTGCAATATTAAAAAAAAAACGGATTGTAAAAATGTGTCCATATAAAACTTAAGTTTTTTTTTTACTATGCAATAAGAAATAGGCAAGATAAACTCACAGGATGTCCTCTTCAAGTGCGGCGTTCTTGCCAGGTGGCAAGTTACTCTGAAGGAAGGCGCGTTCTTCAGCCGTCAGCTTGTGTCCATCTGCCATAAAGCCCTCATTCACACTTCCTTCGACTTCTCCGTTTGTCGCTGATAATGATAAAATACTGTTCAGGCTTAACATACATAAGTACTAGACAATGTCTTAATCACAACATGGAGATTAGTACAGTGATTAGTACAAACGCAGTATAGTAGATGTGTCTGATTGTGTAAAAGTTTGTTATTTTATGTAAATTTTATGAGCTTCTCACGTAAAACTTACTTTGCTGTAGGGTTTTTGACCGAGGGACAACTAAATGCACTTCTTTCATGGAAAGCTAAGAATACCTTAATCCTCTTTAAGTTTAATGATTTAGAAGACACTACGGTTTATGTAATCAACCTATCGCCGTCCATTGATGGACGTAGGCCTCCTCAAGTAAGCACCAACCATCCCGGTCTTGAGCATCCTATTACGGTTTACGTCTAGCAAAAAACATTTCATAGAAGACTCATATATATGGCCTAACCCTTCTCAATTTTACTGTCGATTGTAGATGATGCCCGTGCCCAGCAGTGGGACGTATATGGGCCAATACAATACACTACGTGTGGGAAGTAGTGTTAGTTAGTTAGCGCGCGCGCGTGTGTGTGCGTGTGTACCGGCGTGCGAGCGCGCGGGCGGGCGCGCGTCGCGGTGCGCGGGCTCGGGCTCGGGGTCGGCGAGGCCCCAGCGCGCGGCTCGCAGCGCCACCACGCCGTGCACGCACGCCAGCGCCGCGCGCCGCTTCAGCCGCTCGAACATCGCGTGCATGCCCGACGGACAGTCCGCGTCCAGCGCGATGCCCGACAACTGCACACGCAAACACGCCTCAATACAACTCTTCACGTTTGCTGGAATATAAATTCTATTCTCTCGGATGGCGACCACCATGCTGTGTCTAAAACCCATCACGGTGAACCACGTGAGTGCTCCGCATTCTTGTGGATACTTTTTCTGGTCTGTCTGCACTCGTGCACATATGCATTGCAGTCAGTTTGTCGTGCGTATGTAGAAAGTAATATGCTGTTTGAACCATAGATGTAGTATAACATAGATCGGCAATGTATCATTTTGAGTGAAACCAAAACGAGAATATAATAGTGTGCGTGAAGTTTGCATGTGTGCGTGACAGATAATGCTGAGCCATGCACTGTCGATACTATCATATCGATATACCTAACGGCCCAACCAATAAAATTAAATTTTATGAGACATTTCATGGTATTTTAACAGAAAAATAATGATTGTGTTTATTTCAACACAGATACGTAAACACAAGTAAATAAAGATAAATCGTCATATTTGAGAATAATTTTATTTGACAAGTTTTGTAAAGCATTTCTTATAATAATATCTAATGTTCTATTGTTTTATTACAATGACAGCCTCCGTGGCACAGTTAATTTGAAACCAGCTCAGAAATGGTAAATTACGCACACGAAATATTAATTAATATTTAGCAAATATCAATAGTGAATAAATAAAGTGAAGTAATAACTGTTATTATAGAATTGATGTTATACTACGAGATTATAAAATGAAGTGAAACCTCTATGGTCATTGACTATTTTTATCGACATAATATTATTGATCGAAAATGTCAATCAATCTCTAGCAAATGTTGGTTGAAATTATTATAAATTCACGTATATGATATCATTTTTTATAGGCAATGGATGCTTTCTATGCATTTAAATAATGAATAAGGACATTCTGTTCTACCGATATACATACAAGGTTTGTCTTACAAATCTACAATATTGTCACTAAACAACATTGAAAAAAGTAATACGATCTTATGAAAAACTATGATTATTCGGGTTTTTACACTAAAATCAATCACATCCAGGCACTGGACAATTCACCGTAATAAATTACATTTAATAAAATTAGCTTAGTACTGAAATATTAAATAAATCAAGAAAATAAGCGAAATTTGTCGTTCGCTTAAATGACATATTTTCACACAAATCGCTAAAGTTAGCTCTCCGTGTAAACGCATGGTCGCATCATGCATCTCGCTTTAATGTATGATATAAATCATTCTATCTCTTTCACATTGCCGATCTATGTTATACTACATCTATGGTTTGAACCCTTTAAGCTCTTTTAAAACTGTCGACATTGTCTATGATTTAATAATTTTCAAAAATCTCTAAGATCCAATAAACCACTCGTTATAATCAATTTTACAAGTTGCAGTAGGTTTCGTATTGTTTTAGAAACTATGACGATGTGAACACAGAGCAACTTTAGTTGAAAAAACTGTCAACATTTTACTAGTTTTCGATAAAAGTTGCCAGTTGCAGCAAGCAGCAACAAAAAGGCCCAGTTTTCAGTCGCTGCGATTGTAAATAAACTTCATCAAATTGCCGATTGGGGAAACTAGCAATTTGACACAACTAGTAAAAAATTGACAGTTGCTAGTTGAAAATGAAAATAATTTGTTGAACCCATAAAATAAAATATCGTTTAAATTCACTAGAGAAGAACGGGCAAGAAATTCTAGTGTTGCTCTTTTCAAAACCTGTTTACAATACAGTGATTAATTATAAAAAAAATGAAACGAAGTCGTCCAGCACGGTGAATCAATATAATCTGTTTCGCCAAAGCAGTAAATAATTATGAATTGATTACCTAAAATCAAACAGTTATACAGGGTATATCAAGAATGCGACCGAAAACGAAGCCAGGTGGTATTATTAGTGACTTCAGACACAAAGCAAGTAAAAGTTTCAAAAAAAGGAATTAATGATATATTTTTTTGGATTTTTTTACTGATCGTCGTGTTTGGGTGATAAATAATACATGGTTTTCCTAAAATAATAATGTACACCTTTTTTTTAAGACGCAATTGTATGCAAAGGTTTAAATTACTATTTTCGCAAAAACCTATCATGACATAATATCACCCTAACATCATCATTGTTTGTTTGTATCAAGTTTGGTATCGTTAATGGAGCTAGAAGCAGGTATCGGTAAATTCATAAGTAACGATACCCAATTTAACGTTATTTTAACGTTAAATATAATACCGGTACTACCAAACTTACCGATACTTTTAACGTTATGTGTATATTTCGTTACCTTCGCTCAAACTTACCGATACTTTTAACGTTAAGAGTGTGTTTCGTTACCTTCGCTCCCGGCAACTCGCAACGTTTGCCAACCTACCACATTCATGCGAAGAGCGTGGCGGCACTCGGCACGCGTTTGTGATTAAATAAGCACCAAATAAATAAAGGGCAGTCTTCACAATTTAAACTACAAGCAACGTCGCATAAAGTAACGATATGAATATGATATTTTTAACGTTATCGACATAAAAAAATATCGATAATTGTTAACGTTATGGTATCATAACGATAGTGTTTCGTTACGATACTCAATTACCGCTACTTAATTTTAACGATACACAGGTATATTTATGAAAATACCGGTATTTACCGGTACTTTTAATGTGAATTGATATCGTTTACAAGCCCTGGTTTACAAGCCCTGATAGTAAGCCAATCGGACAGACCAGTTCACACAAGCAGCACCCGTTCACGAGTATGACAAATGTGCCAGCTATCGGCCTCCTCAACCATTTTACAGGGAAGTGACTGACCTAGCACACGACGACGCGACGCGACGCCACCGCAAGCACCGACTTTGAGCGAGCATGACATCCCCATATTGCTTACAAAGCAAAAATGTATATATGTTGAGTTACTTACTATTTTCTTAGAATACTTCATTATTATTTATTTAATTCTATTCTCAAGCCTTATTATCATTCAGATATCTTTTTTTAATTTCCGGCACTATTAAATTGTTTGTCTTCGATGCCAGCAACTGAAAACTGACGGTGATTCATCGAAACTCACAACTAGAGTTGCCATGTGTTTCTAGCTCCTTTAGGTTATATTATGTAAGCAGCTAATTACGAGTTGCCTGTTGCCGCAATTCGGAGATCAAAGTTGCTCTGTGTGCACAGCACCTATCCCAACATCTTACCCATAGATCACGGACATCAACATTGGTGACTGACAACCAAAGAATCGACAACGAGCTAAGCTGAAGCTCGGAAATTCTCTTGGGCACATTACCTTATCTTTAACCCTCAACAAAATAATCGGAAAGAAAACAAACGTTTTCATTGGTTTATAAATTTACAGTGAAGCTATTAAACTTTATTAAGTAATTTGAGCTTCATTTAAAATGCGCATATATCAACAATGACTTACAATTAAAAGGTGGGTCAAGTTGAGTTACTAAATTTGGCGTCTAAGTTATGCAACAATAGTATTGTAAGGCAAAAGTTTAAATCCTTATGCTCCATTACATAATACCAGGACATGAGGAGCAGAGGAATACCCAGCAAAATCACATAAATTCACAGTGGTATACTTACTTTTTAATTATACCTTCATAATAGGATCGTTTTTTATAACATTTCAGTAGTATAGGGGTTGGGTGCATTATTGGCTATGTCGAAACCATACATTTGGTGATATTGACATGCAAAAAATTAGGTTACCTGATTCAGCCCAAGCCAAGATTGAAATGATTTACCTTCAAAAGTTGGCAGACAGATTTGATGTTGGTCTCTTTATCAGTATCCAGGAGATGGAGCAATACTTTGCACAGACTTTCACCAAGAGATTTTATCCTTCCTCCCTAGAAATCAATATGCAATGTAAAAATCCACACTCTTATAGATTTAAGGTTTCTCAAGTGAAATGTTATAAACACTCTAAATTTGGTGCCAAGATAATGAATTATCCACCCATGTGGCTTAAGATGCATTTTACTGTATAATGTGGTTAATTGTTACTAACTTGGCTATCTTCAAGCTGAGTGTATATCTCTGCAAGGAACATTGCGAAACCGCGCATATTCTCTTCTGAAGTCTCAACACCAGTGATGATTTTGTTTTCTTCTGCTGAACAGCGCTCAAGCAGGCACTCACGAAACACGGACTCCTCTGGGTGTGCCACTGAATCATACATGGAACACAACCTGGCTCCATTGTAACGGAAGTTTGCTTCACCTATTGACTGCACAAAATATTGACATTTATGTTAATAAATGCATACAAACTCATTGTAATCATGTGTGGTGTATGAACCTTAATAAATAAAAAGAATAATGGTTTCTTAGATTTACGCGAATGTGACACATTGAAATAAAACTATTTTATACGGATTTTATCGCGAATTGGTTAACCAAATAAAAAGAACACCATGAAAATAGTGTTTGAAATACTGGGAGGTAGTTACCTCAATATTCTCAATAAATTCAGTTTTTCATTACAGATAGGAAGTTAAAAAAGAACGTATTATGATGGTAAAAGATTTTTTCATGCCAAATATGAAAAATAATAATCTAAATGTTAACCTTCTCTTTAATACAAGTATATACATGGGGCCTGTTGTATTAAAGGTTCCTTATATGATAATCAGCGGAAAACAACATTACATATGAAGATTTAAAATAAATTGATTATATAATATAACCATTGTAGCCAGAGTAACTACTGGGCATAATGAGACTTAACATGATAAGTCTCTCAGTATGGCGAGTGCAGTGGAATACTCAGCATTGCTTTATAACTCATGGTGTTGTTTGGTTTGCTACTGTCCATGAGCGGTCATATCACTTAGTATCAGGCGAATGGCTTGCTCGTCTTGCCATTCATTGCAATAAAAAAAAAATTCCACATAACTACAATAAGAAATTTTAGCTAAAGTAGGTAAAAAGTTTTACTCAATTATGTGTTGTATGAGAGTACATACATAATGCATTATAAATTATTTTAGTGAGACCGAACAATATGCTTATAAGAGAATTTGGGTGTGTGGTGCACACAATTGAATGTTATAGTTGGTATTGAATGTTCTAAATATTATGTTTTTGACATTTGAGTTTAATAACCTTATAGTGCTTACCTGGTTTACAATAGCATCCACTAACGGCCTGGTGTAAACTTCATCATTCAGTGTTGAAGCAAAAGAGTCCACCAGAGGACCGCAGAGATTGTCAAACTTGCCAGGGTCAAATGTTATCTCACACATGACGGTTATCAAGTTTGCTATGTTCTCCTGCACAACATTATGTATTCTATTAATAAACATTCCCATTCATACAGTAAACAAGTCAACCTAAACATATATATAGTTACAAACCCGCAAATCCATGTTATCTGCTTCTTCTAGGGAGTAAGACATATCATCTAAGTTGTAGGGGTTCTGGTCTTGCGCCTGACGGAGCCGATCTTGGACAGAGAAACGAGGAGGAGGTCTGTACAGTGCAGAATCAGCATTGAATGTTGATACAGTTTGAGAAGTATAGTTTGGTGGGTACCACTCCTTAGCATCCGCAGACAAATTTGACTTGAGAGGTTCGACTGAAAACAATAAAAAAACCAGTTATAAAATACAGTTAGAAACAAACAAGTGATTGAGCAAGTCTGACCTAAAAATGTGTAATTAGTGCTTTTGCTTAGTTATCAATATTATGAGTCGGTACAGTCTGGTATGGTCAAACACAAGCGACGTCATTAGAAATGAAAATCCTTACTTTCACCTGAAGCATTATAATTATGAAAAACGCAGCCCGAGTTGGCCCGATATGACAACGTCACAGTGCGCCGGATTCGGTTCGAGAAAGTGTATTGAATTAATTAAAACGGTCAATAGTCGCAAACCTTTTGAGTCCTCGGTAGCAATCCTCGGTCGACGGAGCTCCCGCGGCTGATTGTCGGGTTGCTGCCACCCGCGGCCTCTGCCTCTCGGGCCTCCAATCTCGCCGTTGTTCATTATAAGTTAGTCCACGGACAAAATCTTACGTATGATTTATAGTGATGATATTCCATAAATGGCAAAAAGTTAATCTTTAAATTTCGTGCGCTTGTATTCGTTCGGTGAATTCGACACGTAAACAAAGAAATTACTCTTTGCAACTAATTTCACGACACAACCACCATGTTCTTGATGAGAGAACGAGATAGTTAACTTTTTATTCGCTTTCTCAGTAACTGTAAGCCTAAGAAACTAAATGCATACAGCCAAGTTATGAAAGATTAATTTTATAAAATAATATCTTAGAAGTTAAAGTTTTCAGTGGCAGAAAAAAAATATGCAGCTTGCTATGCTACTTTTTAACCATTTGTCGAAAGACGCCAGACGGTAATGGTTTTTTTAAATCACCATGTGTAAGGGGCAGGGCATAATTAGTACTTAGTAAAGACTTTTATGTACAACTATGTACCTATCTCGTTTTTTTAATTATCTATACATATCTATACATATAATAAAAATGTAAATGGTCGATGTCTGTACATGGAAGATATTTAAGAAATTTTAACGCGAGGGGTCTTTATAACAGCAACAGAAGTCAAAACAATTTTTTTTTAGAATTTTTGTCTGTCTGTATGTTTGCTAGCGCATCACGCAAAAACTACTGAACCAAATGAGATGCGGTTTTCACAGTTGTATTGCTGCAGATTCAAATTAAAAACTGGCATGTGTTGCATTTACATACAGGTTGTTTCTTTTTGTTTGCTTGCACATTACTCAAAAACTACCGCACCAAATGAGATGCAGTTTTCATAGTTATATTGCTGCAGGTCCAACTTGAAAACTGGTATATATTTAATTTACATACAGGCTGTTTCTTTTTGTTTGCTTGCACATTACTCGAAAACTACCGCACGAAATGAGATGCAGTTTTCACAGTTATATTGATGCAGGTCCAACTTAAAAAGTCGTATATGTTTCATTTACATACAGGGTGTTTCTTTGTAATAGCTTGCAAATCACGCAAAAACTACGACCCGAAATTAGATGCGGTTTTGACAGATAAATAGGTACAAGTCCAACTTAAAAACTGGTATATGTCTTATTTACATACAGAATGTTTCTTTGTATTAGCTTGCACATCACACAAAAACTACGACTCGAACAAGTCCAACTTAAAAACTGGTATATGTCTTATTTACATACAGAGTGTTTCTTTGTACTATGAAAGATAAACGAGAAAACCTAATATGTTTTTATTACGTTAATACAGACCGTATTAACGTAATAAAAACAATGATTTTTAGAATTTTTTTCTGTTTGACATATTTGGTATGAAAGTAGCTGACACCCTGGATTAACACGTAAGCTACTTTTTATCCCGAAAAATTAAGTGTTCGGTGTTCCCGTGGGATGAGGAAGGAATTCCGATATATTTGTTACTTTTTATACTCAATGGGATGGGATGGGACTGGATTACATGCCTTGAGTGAGAATGAGACGAGACGGGCGGGATATAATGGGACGGGACGGGACAGGATGAGAAATACCAAATAAAGTTAATCACGCTGACGTATTTTGCGGGCAGAAGCTAGTAAAGAATATTTGAATAATATAGACGGCTCTTTTAGCATTCCTGTCCTTGAAGTTCTACACTGGTTTTTATTTAGCAAGATTTAAACTACAATATTAATCATATGAGGCTTGTTATATCTCTAAATATTTTTATAACTTTACATACAGTTTAGTTTCATTTTAATAACATATTGTGAAATTGTCACAATACCTATATCAAATAATCTTCTTTATTTTTGAATTGAATTAGCAATATATATTGTTATAAATGTACTGTGGAAATACATAATATGCGTAATCTCACTTATAAAGCAATTACACGAAGCAATTTTGGTAAATAAATAAATTTATCACATAATAATTCATATAAATATTCATATTTTTTATTGCTAAAAACTATCTACTGTACATAAATTTAATAACTAGAAAACACTTAATTTACACCTAACGTGCTACCTAATTGAAATAATGTAACAGAAAAATATGTGATTTACTTCAGCCTTCATAAATGTGTGAACAGCAGTAACCATGTCCCCTGCAAATTTATGGAAATATTTTTCTTACTTTTTGTAAAAGGTTTCTAATACCAAATTTATATACCAAATAGTTTCCATAATTAAGCCATGTCATATTAATTTAGTATACAGAACTTTTTGAATAGTATCATTGGAACATGTTTATGATTCATATAAAACACATTCAATTTATAATAATATCTTTACCATTTTTAAATTTGTAATCTAATAACAAGACTAATTTTAATGGGTTGTTAATAGCTAATTATATATATTTTTGAATTGTGCAATATTGGCTGAAGCTTTTTTCCACAAAATATCATTGGGCCTAAAAGAAAGCACATTTATATACTAAATGATTCTCCACAGCCACATGTGCCTTTTATATTGGGATTGTTGAATACAAACTCTGCAGAGAGATTATTTTCCACAAAATCCATTTCAGTGCCTGAAAAAAAAAACGTTTAGATAATAATTCTGGGTCTTTCTAAACAATTATTTACTAAGAGTCAAAAAAAAAATACATATGCTCATAAGTGCAAAGCTGTACAGAGAACATTGATGGAAAAAAAGGTACACTTTCATAATTCAATTTTACAATTTTACACTTAGGATATCTTGATTCATCTTTTTATACCAAATTTTCACTAAGGGGACAGCAAAGCCAAAAAAGAATATAAACATTAATTATTTTACATATGATACTTTAGTATTATTTAGTTGTGTAAAACAAGGCTATTTCCATGAAAAAAATTGAAAATTACTAACATACACATCTGTTATTTTGCTTATTATGATATTAAAGTATACTGTACTGTAACATTGGTATGTTGTAGCATGTATACACAAGTTTCACATGTACAAACACCTAGTACTCAAAGAAAGGTCAGTAGGCTACAAATATTTTACTGTATTAACCAACAACTTGTAGCGCTGAAATCCCATATACACACCTAATAATGTTAACTGAGCCTTCTTGTCTATGATGATAGTGACACCATCTTGCTTTACTTCCTCGTCTAGTTTATCTTTACTCTTTGCATAGTCCAGCGTGTATGAGAGTCCATTGCACCCTCTTTGCCGGACACCAACTTTTAGACCAATGTAACCTTTGGCTGCTTCTTTCTGCATGATTTCCTTTATTTTATTTACAGCCGATGGTGTGAGTACTAAGGCTGCTCGTGAGGGCAGCACTCTTTTCTTCACAGCACGCACTGTCGCGCTAGCTATTGTTTTCGTAGCCATCTGAAACAATAATACATGTTTACTCAATACGATGGACGTAATTTAAATTTAGCTCATAACAATATCTACATCAAAATTGTTGCGAAACTACAGCATCTATCATAAATTAAAGTCACGTAATCAAATATAAGGTTAAGCGTACCTGGCTGATTTTTTTGTAAATATTTTTTATAGTTTCATTGATTTCAATTTATTTCATAACACTGCAGTATTTTTGCTGTCAAAAAGCCAAATGTCGAATTTGTTTTTCAAATAATTTGTCAATTGTTCACTCTTTGGTCAAATAAATTTGCTGTCAACAATAACGAATACAGGATACTACATAGGGGTCTCTATTGGAGTAACAAAGACAAGAAGCATTTAATGTTAAAAATTGTTCTAAAATCTAGGAGTGAGGCGTATTTATCATAACAGATATAAATCACAAGTATTCGAAAATAACAGATAACAGTTGTTCTTGCGATGTCAAGATATCTGTTCTTCAATATCGTTTAAAATTCACCAATCACCATTCTCAAGTTTTCAGTATTTTCAGTATTCGATAACAGTTACACCCGGTCACTAACATAGCTTGAAATAACAGAACAGCCAATAAAAAATGGAACAACTATTCTTGTCTTTGTCTTTTGTATAATATTGACATAAGCTAAAACGAGACACACCTAGTATTTATTTGCAATAAACCAAAATTATAGTAAGTCGTTTCTTATGAAGAAATCCTCTTTGAAAAGCGAATTCTTAATTAGATCGTGTTATCTGTTATTTGGTTGTTTCATGTATCTCTCTCACACCCATTCGATAGGCTGTTGCTAAAACGAGAAGCACCTAGTATTATAACCCGAAAAATAGAAAAAGTAATCTAACAAGAAGATATCATTGTACAAACGTGACTTTTAAATTAGGTCCTGTTATCTGTTATTTCGCTTATCTATCTATCTCGCTCATACCCGCTTTGTAGACTGTTGCTAAAATGAGAAGCGCCTAGTATTATAACCCGAAAAATAGAAAAGTAATCTAACAAGAAGATATCATTGTACAAACGTGACTCTTTAATTAAATCCTGTTATCTGTTATTTCGCTTATTAATCTATCTCGCTCACACTCATTTCATAGACTGTTGTTAAAACGAGAAGCACCTAGTATTATAACCCGAAAAATAGAAATTGTAATCTTACAAGCATATTATCATCCTTGAAAAGTGACAAGTATTTCTAGTCGTATTATGAGTTAACTGTTACTTAATTTGTGTTCGGAAACACTGCAGGGCTAATGTTAGCATGATTATTTTACTGTCTTATATTATTTTGGAATGACAAGTGTTGCTTCTTTAAGTAGTCTTGTTTAATAGTCTGTGCTTAAGTAGGTATATAACTAAGTAATCTGTGGTATATAATATAAATTGGTCAAACAATTTGCATATTTTATACAAGTTAAGCGTGGCTTTACTCCTTAGGTGACCTAAGTAATCTGTGCTCCTTAGTCTGTGAGCGTGGCTACCATAGACGAAAAATCTAATAGACTGCTGTATAGCGCCTATTCAGTCCCACAGAAAGAGATGCCGCTTATAGGTTTTGCTATAAGATAGAAAGAGATCGAAATATACATTTGCTGTCCTGCAACGCGTGCCGGTTTTTTCAAGGTCGGAATTCAAATTGCTAAACAAATTTTGTCATGTCAGTGTGGCAAGAGTGAGATTATAGTATTACCCCGTACCATGTATAGTAATCCGTATAGTTATATATTGTTGATCTATCATACGTATTTTTGTACACTTTGTAAATACATGTATACAGTAATAAATAAAACAATCCTATCAAACTGTTGCATTTTTATTTATCCTTCCTTCTTCCTTGTTTGAAAATTTTGTATCATTCTAAAAAGCCGTTACCTAATAGTGGGTAATTGTACCATACTTGGCAACCCTAAACAAACTTTGTACTTTTTTGTTGTCCCTTTCGGTGACACGGGGTCCCTACGTCTATTAGATTTTTCGTCTATGGTGGCTACGCTTCACTGTGACATTCTATGATTTTAATTTGTATTAAATCTTCGCATTATTGACTTTCAAATGAAACAGGTTTAGTGCGCATCGGTTGAATTTATTCTTGTTAAACTTAAAAATATCTGTTTTGTGTATTCGATTTTCATTGTTTTATTTTGTGTATTTGAAGTTTTGTTTAATTTTGATTTGTAATAATAGTTCTGATTTATATATAATGATAAAAATTAAAGCAGCTATTTGTTTTAAAACCAGAAGGCGATTGTTTTGATTTGTGTTTAAAATGATCATTTTACTTTTTTTTTCTTTCTAATGGGCCGTGGTTGAAAAAAATAACAGTTGTTATTTAATAACAGAAATTGGTACCTGTTATTTTTGTGTAACAGTAACAGTAATAACAGATATCATGTTTGTCCTGTTATAACCCACCCCAAAATCTAAGGAAAAAATATTTATATGGCATCTTCAAGAGCAATGACAGCATGAGATGTACCTATGTATTGATAACATATCGATGAATAATTTCGCGTTTATTACTACTCTACATTGATTAATTTTATATTGACTTTTAAATAAAATATTGTGTTTGATAGACAAATTAAACTAAAACTCAATTTTAAAAAGTCAATTAAAGGAATAATTTTAAGGAATAAATTATTAAAAAAGTTATTTTAAGGAATAAATTATTAAAAAAGCTATAATAGATCTGTTAATCAATAGTTTTTTTAAGTTATGATTTTATAATTCGCGTTTAATCTAATCTCATACAACGCAAACTGTAGAAACTAGAAATATTCGAGCTTTATATCGATTCCGTCATGTGCTCGCAAATAGTGTACATAAGTTATCGAATCGAGTCAGGGTTATATCTATTATGTATTATCCCTATCGCAAATTGACACGTCTCCCTCCTCACGAAATCTTTCGGGTTTGTGTAGCGTGTAATGATTATTCCAATTCAAATGTATTAAAAATTGAAAATGGGTGGACAAAAATTTGAATATGATGAAAGTGGTTCAACTTTCTTTTACTTTGTTTTGTCGTTTCTGGCATTAATATTAGTTCCAGCCACGTTTTATTACTGGCCCAGGAAAAAGAAAGAAGGTAAGAAACGTCCACTATTTATAATCATTTTTGAAGTAAAAATGTTTTTTTGGAACGGTTTACATTTATGAGTAATATAGAAATAAATTTTCCTATTGACCGGTGACCTTAATAGTGTAATTTGGTAGGTGTGGGATATACCGTTAAATGACGACGTGCCTTTGACGGAAAACTTGCTGTGTCGGTATACGATACGATACATATTTAACTAATTAATTAACCAGAGTTTCGCAGTTCTATGATTATATCCCTTTTATTTCAGATCCAGCAAAGTTGGCCGAAAGATGTCAGTGTCCGAATTGCGTAAATAAACAATTGATAATAGAACAATCACAACCTTACAAGGGTGTTAAGAATTTTTTCACTAAATTGGCGATTATATCAGGATGGGTATTACTTGGCTTCTTGGCATATAAAGTATCACAATTTGATTATGAAATGTCAAACTTTGATCCCTATGAAATATTGGGACTGCCGCCTGGCTCTACACAAGCTGAAATCAAGAAATCATACCGCAAACAATCTCTCATACTTCACCCGGACAAGGAAACTGGTGATGAGAAAGCATTTATGAAATTAACAAAAGCTTACCAAGTGGGTTTTAATATAATTTTTACCTATATTTTTTATTTATTTATTTATATTCTTTATTGTACACTACAGAAGCTTGACAAAAGAACATTAAATTAGATAGCAGTACAAAAGGGGGTTGTATAACTTGAAGCAATCTCTTACCGACTACCTTGGGATGGAAATAAGAGAAGGATAAAAGAGAGGGCAGTCAATAGTGCACCAATAGCTTGACTGATAAAAAATAAATATTTATAATAAGTGGCTTAAAATTTAAAAAATAAAATAAAAAAAACAGTAAATTAAATAATAATAACTAAAAAAAAATAACGATACAAAGTATATTTTATACATTGCCAATGAAAATTATACCGTAAAATGTAATATTGATTAATTATTAATTAATAAACATTTAATTTATTTATTTATATAAACAAAGTCTTACTTGCTTCACAGAAATAATTTAAAAAGCAGGACTTATTGGTTGTAAATGGTGGTTACATATATTTCATTCCAAAGGCATGTTGCTTTATATTTTAATTTTAAATTATTGCTTACTTATGTATTTGGGTTCAATATACTATATTTTACCCTTATTTCTATTTCATAAAAGGATAGGCTACCTGTATAAGTTTTTTCTTAAATAATATACATATTGGAGGTTCCAAATAGGAGAGTTAACCTCTCAGGCCTACAGCTCACAGCCTACATGTACTTACATGCTAAACCTAAGTCAATGAGGCTACATTATACCTTTTATCCATGACGAATAGGAAGGAAGTTGACAATAGGTCAGATTCACTATTACAAGATCATAGTGAAAATTTAGTTTTTGTTATTCACAGCTTATTTTCTTATTTTATGTTTCATAGGCACTCACAGATGATGAAGCACGACGTAATTGGGAGAAATATGGCAATCCTGATGGCCCAGGTGCAATGAGCTTTGGTATAGCACTGCCTAGCTGGATTGTTGAAAAGGAAAATAGTGTGTGGGTCCTTGGACTTTACGCTCTTGTGTTTATGGTAGCACTGCCTACAGTTGTAAGTTAAATATTTCATTTCACATTTATCTTAATGTAGATACTAATGATATATAGAATAAAGTTATAACTTACATGTTTAATCCAATGTTATGCATAGTCTGCTCCTGAAATTTAATGGATTTAACTTATCTTGCAAAAGAAATAAATGTTATTAACAATATCATGCAGTATTTGTGGTATGAGCATTAGTAAGTCTAAGTTGTTGTTTCTAACCTACATATATTTTCATTTTTCCAATTGCTCCTAGAAATTAATGTGTAATTTTGAAGATTTATTTTTTTCATTTGTTTTCAGGTTGGTACATGGTGGTACCGCTCCATTCGATTTTCAGGGGAACAAGTTTTGCTGGACACAACACAAATGTATTTTTATTTCTGTCACAAGACACCCTCTATGCCACTAAAAAGAGCTCTCATGATCCTTGCTGCATCATGTGAATTTGACAAGAGACATAATTCAGAAATTGTAGAGAGAATTACTGACAATGAAGAAGTTCCTATGGTGAGTAGTTAAGTAAGTACACTAATAAGCTCAGATAATTTTAAAAACATCTTTAGAATAAATAAAATAATTACACCCAACAGTCACATACATAGTACTGACCCCTCACTAAGATCGAGTCTTGTGTCGTGCATATCAGGAACATCGAGATACTTTTCGGTTTCACATACACTCAGACCCGAAACAAATACTTGTGGTTCACACACACATTTGTCTCTCTCTAGAAAACTAATAATATTGGATATTTTTACAATTTCTATTTGCAATAGTAGTGTATATTATAAGATGATCATAAATAATAGTTATATACAGCTTTGAGCATACTAGCTGTGGTGTGAAATAAATAAACATATGTCATATAACAATTCTCTTTTCTTAGTACTGAAAAATAAGCATACACCATTTTTTCCTCAGACTTGCGAATGTCAACTGTATTGTTTTATCTGCTAGTGAGTTTTATTACACAGTTTGGGTCATAAATAAGATTATGTAAAATCAGTAAATCTCAAAGAAAGATCAGTATTGTGATAATTATATTAGATATATGAAACCAATTGCCAACAGCGTCATTTCCGGACAAATACGACCTAACGACTTTCAAAAAACGAGCGTATTCCCACCTTAAAGGCCCGCAGTGCACATCCATATAAAAAAAAAACTACAACATTCATCAGGGACATTTTAAATGTACGTTCTAAAAATGATAACATTTTAGCTATAAATAAAATTGTTGAAAGGGAGATTATTCTTGCACTACCATGTCAAAGTTGCCAAGTTGTTGTCAAAGAGCACACTGGCACCTGATGGTGCGGTCCCAAGTCCAAGTAGAGTATTAGCTGGCCAGATACATAAGGACTATTTCTGGCATTAGTATCATTCATTACTACACACTCCTTAGGTAAAGTGATAATGGGATACAAAATGTTGTGCAAAACATGTGTGCAGTTGTTGCGCGAGCTGCCGAACCTGGGCGAGAAGAACAAGGAGCAGCCGCTGTGCCGCGCCTACAGCATCAAGGCGCGCGCGCTGCTGCACGCGCACCTGGCGCGCATGCGCCTGCCGCCCACGCTCGACAGCGACCGCCGCTACGTGGTGTCGCGCTGCCCCGACCTCGTGCTCGAGATGGTCAACTGCGTCAACCAGCTCATCGCGCTCGCTTATGCCAGGAGAAGTGTGTAATATATTCTATCTACATTCTATATTTTCAATATCGCGTATTATACCTGCTATTGTTCCATATCAAAGTATAGGAATTAGGAGTTAATTGATTTTAACGCATAATGAGACTTTAATATTTTATGTCTCAGGATGGAGAGCGCAGTGGAATGCCAAGCATTGATTTGTAATTCATGGTGTTGTTTGGTTTTGCTATACTATCTATGAGCGGAGGTATTGTTTAACAATGGCATGCTCGTCTCGCCATTCTCAATTTGCACGATAACGACACTATGCAGATGTGGACATTAATTTAACGCACTAAATAATATCACTGTAAATAACATTGGACACGATCAATCGTGTAGCAGATTTTTCAACGCATTAAATAGTTTTAACGAGTTAAAGAAGAAAAACTCAATGTGGCCACTTTCTGTAGGCCTTATTCACGAATTAATTAAGGGAACATTTGGCACCAACGATAACATTAGCAGCTACGCAGGTCGAGTAGTAATATAAAAGATTAAATTTCTGATTATATCAGCAGATATAAAGTTAACGCTTCCCGTACCCTTCGGAAAATTTCTGGTTTCAGGCAAATCGTGTTTTTTAATTTATCAATTCAGATCAACTGGATTATTCGCCTAGGGTGTCGTTACTTTTTAGTTCATAGCTTAAGCAGACTGCGATTAGACAATTGAGGTGAAACACGCCTACTATCTTATGTTAATTTAAAACGTTAACTGTCCCGTGATTCACGCTCGAAATAAATTATGTACATTTCGTGATTTTAATCAGTGATTCATAGTGTGTAGTAAGCCGAAATTCCATGATGTAATAATAGAATGTATGTGATAGATATGGGAATACAGTTGAAGAATACTTTATCAGTGGGTTTTCTTCTCTGTTATCTCTTAATATGTTGACCTTTAACTTAAGAAATACATTTATAAATACCATGCCAACCGTGCCTACTATGCTATTATTAAGAAATACCAAATTGATTAACCTCCTTAGTCATTTCTAAGAGAACAAAATGTAAATGATGTGTTTCATAAATTTAAATTTCATGCAAGAAAAAAAAAGTCCAGAAAATGTTTTATTTATAAAAAAAAATGTAATAAACTAATTTCAAGTGTTTTGTTGAATTTTTATTTTATTTTATTTACTAAATGACACACCAACAGTTAATGGACCAAACTTGCATTATGTTTATTGTTATTTTACATAAGCGTTATTTTACTTGTTGCAGTTCCCCGTTTACCGACGATCGAGACTATCGAGAACTGTATGAAGTTGTCTCCCATGATAGTGCAAGGGCTGTGGGAGTACAAGTCGCCTTTACTCCAGCTGCCCTACATAACCGAGGACCATCTCAAGTACTTCACGAATCGTAAAAAGCATATCAAGTCGTTACTGCAGCTGGCGCAACTGCCCGGCGACGAGAGGCGACAAGTACTGAGGTTTCTGAACGACAAACAGTACGATGACGTCATGAAGGTTCTCGGAAACATGCCCTACATACATTTCCAAGTTAATACTGAAGGTAATTTATTTTAAGTAATTTTATTCAAGCCAATTACTAGAAGAATTATCTTAAAAGGTTACTACATTGAAATTGGTTTAGATGGTATAATCTAAGTATCTGTCAACGTTAACAAAATTGGCTCAGTTTAGTTCATATTTTGTAGCGTTTGCGTTATGGCGAAATGTAGGTTGACGATTCCTGAGTTTTGCAACATATCTATGAACAAGGTAATCTGAATTACTATGAATAGGTACTAACGATAAGAAATAAAGCTCATTAGGCACACTAAATCGTGAGCAATTATTATATCGTGAAATAAGCGATGAGTACTTTCAAACCAGTTTCACTTGGCGTACTCATATTCAGGCGGATTTCCGCATTGCTGTTTGAATAGTCTTATATTCAATCTATCTTGTAAAACCCCTGCTCTCATGCTTTAATTAAGTAGGGCCGACAGGACACAATTTTATGCATGTTGCAGAATCAATAATAATGTCTATCTACTTCACCTCCGTGGCGTAGTTGGTTAGACACTGCTTGTGAAACGTTAGGCTGCGGGTTCGGTCCCCGCACCGAGATAAATGTTTGTGTGATCCACAAGTTGTTTCGAGTCTGGGTGTTTGTGAGACCGAAAAGTCAAGTGCTTATGAGTTATGATAGTATAGGGTCAGGACTGTGTATGTGACTGTTGGGTGTATTTATTATTATTATTACACGTTATTATATCGTAGTCCGTAATAAGAATGTTTAGGTAAATAAAAAACTTTACATGGCTGACTATGGAACTCTGTACGCACGAAACCCTCAGTTGTTATTGTATCATTAAACGGTCTAATCGGCAGTATTCTAAACATATTGATAAATTAATAGTACATCATACTTGCATCGGAAGTTTGCTAAACAGTTTCAGGTCAAAAGTCAATGTATTCTCAAAATAGATAGTTATCTATGTCTTAACTGACATGATTAATAATCTTCATAATATATTTGCGTCACTAGAACCTGATGTGTGGCCTCTTGGTTATTATAAATTCAATTTTTTTTTCAAAGTGTATTGGTATGCTTTTGGCTAAAAGATGCTATTTGTTTTAGTAATCGACGACGAGAATTCAACGGTAGTAACTGCTGGTGCTATCGTCACTGTAACAGTATTCCTGCGGCGGACCAACATGAAAGAATTGTTTGGTGACACAACAATAAAAGAGAAGAATATAAAGTTAGTAATCCTTTTTTTAATTTTTAAATATTACACAAACATATTATGCCTTAAATAAAGCAGCTCTGCTATCACATTCAATCCATGGTATGTCAATTATTCGGCAGACAATTTAACTTAGGAAAAAGTATTAGACGCAATCCATTTTAGTCATTACAAGTTGATTTTATTGCCTCTATGCTACGACTGATTATTACTGATGAATTTCATTATTTTCATTTATTATCCTACAGAGAGGACGAAGAAGGTGCTGGTGAAAACGGCGAAAAAGGCGAGAATGATAAAAACGATAAGAATGACAAAAAGGAGACGTTCAAGAGGCCCGTGTGGATGAAGCAGGCGAAGAAACACGCTCCTCCCAAGAAGAGCAAAAAGACCGTCGCCAACAAACAGCAGGCCAAGGCCGCGCCGCCGCCCGCCACGCCGCCGCCGCCCAGCGACAACAAGAAGACTAAGGAACCAAAGAAAAAAGACGATGATGGTCAGTATTGTGTGTAATCCATTTTTGTTTCCGATGATACATGCCTAAAATAATTTAATTAATTAGTTTGCCCAAGTTTGTATGAAACAAGTTGAAATAAATGAGAATTTTATAATCAAAATACAAAGGGGGCATTTCACGTCAAGCGGACAACCAAAAAAATACGAGGTCGTGAATTTTGTTTATACTCTGGTCAGTTCTACTTCTAGGGGACGTGAATGAGTACACACAATTTTTTTATTGTATGATGCTTAATTGCTGAGTTATGAGCTTTTAAAAAATTACTAACAATGAAATCACGAATTTTTGGATATATATTATGTTTATCAATTAATTCGTAAAAAACACTAAAAAGTATTGTTTCTTATAGTTAAAAAGTTGAAGTTTTTATTTTTTTTATAGAATTCTAAATTTGAATTTTTTTGAGCATAGTAAACCGGAAGTGAACATTTCAAATCGATTTTTGAGTAACTCCGACACTTTTTTTTTTAAATATTTTATCCTTGAATTAAAGCTTTAAATGTACTTATTCTTCACAAAAAAAATTAAAACGTGATCTCCAATAGTTTAAGAATTAGAGCATATAGAGTACATACACATAGCTATGACAACTTTCTAAGCAATCGGGTTTATGCGCTAACATGCTAAATTACTACGCAATTAGTATTTTATTCCTTCATTCTAACATAGATAAATATAAAAATAAACGATTTCTTTAATTCTTCAGAAAAAAATTGCCAAATGTTTAAGGTTTCCACCAAGACCATCACATGGCCCTTTTCCATGAGCGGTGGCATGGAAGTGTAATTGCGTTTCTTTCTTAAAATCTTGTTTGAAGTAAATTAGGATCACAAATTATCCATCCCTAAAGGAGAAATTCTCGTTCAATGTGATTTTGCCGAAAATTATAGTTTTGTCGTACAAGATTCTGCCCAATTATTTCATTGGAATAATGATGAAGCCACGCTTTTGACATCTGTTTATTATTGTAAAGATGGAAATGACATTAAACATGGAAGCATCATAATGATATCAGACGATTTAAAGCATGAAGATTTTAAGAAAGAAGCGCATTTACACCTCCATGCCACTGCTCATAGAAAAGGGCCATGTGATGGTCTTGGGGGAAACCTTAAACTTTTGGCAACCCGTGAAAGTTTACAGTCTACGAATAGCGCTATCACTACAGTTATAAGATTATATGAATGGCCCAATTCATAATTAACTGATACTTCTATTTATTGCTGCTCGAAGGAAAGTATTCAACAAAAGCGAGATTTCCTACGAGTCCGTTTTGCTTCCGCTATCACCGTTCCAGGAACTAAACAAATGTATGCTTTTATTCCAACCAACGAAGGCTTATGTGTAAAGAGAATTTGTGCTAGTGCGAATAGTAAAACTGTGAAAATTACAAAATAAATCTCTCCATTTTATTTTATACTATTTCAATCTCAATTAGTAAAACCGCTCTAAGTCTTAAACTATTGGCGATCATGTTTTAATATTTTTGTGAAGAATTAAAGAAATCGTTTATTTTTATATTTTTCCATGTTAGAATGAAGGAATAAAACACTAATAGCGTAGTATTTTAGCATGTTAGCGCATAAACCCGATTGCTTAGAAAGTTGTCATAGCTATGTGTATGTACTCTATATGCTCGAATTCCTAAACTATTGGAGATCACGTTCTATTTTTTTTTGTGAAGAATAAGTACATTTAAAGCTTCAATTCAAGGTTAAAATATTTAAAAAAAAAAGTGTCGAAGTTACTCAAAAATCGATTTGAAATGTTCACTTCCGGTTTACTATACTCAAAAAAATTCAAATTTAGAATTCTATAAAAAAAATAAAAACTTCAACTTTTTAACTATAAGAAACAATACTATTTAGTTTTTTTTACAAATTAATTAATAAACATAATATATATCAAAAAATTCGTGATTTCATTGTTAGTAATTTTTTAAAAGCTCATAACTCAGCAAATAAGCATCATACGATAAAAAAAATTGTGTGTACTCATTCACGTCCCCTAGAAGTAGAACTGACCAGAGTATAAACAAAATTCACGACCTCATTTTTTTTTGGTTGTCCGCTTGACGTGAAATGCCCCAAAGAGTAGTTCACAATTATTTAATGAAATTATTTGTATTTCAAATTTTAATAATCCGATTTACAACAATTGACTACTGCCAAAATTCATTTTCAATGCAGTCAACGGAATACGTATTGTGTGATGTGAAATTGAGGCGTATTGCTTCACTACGGACATATTAGATGTAAACGGAGCGTCCTCTCTTTTGCATTTTAACTTCAGAACAGAATCTTGCGATCACCGAGCAATATTTGAAAGAAAAATTGTGATACGTTATGGTGCAGGCTCGGAGTCGGACGTGGGCAGCTCGGAGTGTGCGTCGCGCAGCTCGGGCTCGGAGGACGAGTCGCGCGACAAGTCCTCGGCGCCCGACGACGACGACCAGTGGGACAAGTTGCAGAAGCGCATACAGAAGCGAGAGCGCCTCGAGGGACGCTCCAAGAGTTCGCACCCTGTACACTGCCCCTACTACCCGCAGGTAAGGACGGACTGCTCTGCTTATGAGTTATGATTTATTGTTATGCCAAGTGCTAAGATACTTGTATCATGCTCGCTTCGAAATCTTTGCTCGCCCGTGCTCGAGATTCGCAAGCCCATAATCAGTCAAGATGTCTGACTTCACGGCGTTCTAACTTGACCGTGTAGACCGTTAAGGCGCTGTACATAGTCAAAATACAGCCTGTAAATGTGTCTTAAAACAGTTTTTTAGCCAAATGTGTAGATTGTAGAGCAGCGAAAAAAGTTGTGTTAATCTTGATCATACTTATGAGTGGACCATTGTTCTGTGCCCTTGTGTTCAAAACACGTTTTCGTTTAATTTTCGCGATAGAAATAGAAACATATAGTAACCATTAGTATTGAAATTCTTGCAATTGTAACTGTATTATTTATTAACAAATTTTGTTTAATTTAATAACAGTGATGTAATATATTATAATAATAAGTGGAACTGAAAATTATTAATATATTTAATATATTGTTAAAAAAACTTATCGAATAAAACATCACGTCATGGCGGCGCAGCCATATTTTGTTCTTCTTTCATTATGTACTATTCACCGCGCCTAAGACAGTAACTGAAAGATAAATGTTGGGAACTTTATTCGTTAAGTTTGGCTATATCATATCTCTTAATTTTAATTGTATACTCTGTTTGTTTCCTTTTGTTGAATATAAATGAATAAATAAAATATAAGTAACTGTTAAATGTAATGTTGTTGTGTAGGAGAAGCAGGAGTACTGGTGGTGCTACATCTGCGACCGCAAGTCGCACACGCTGCTGACGGCGCCGGCGCACGTGACGGCGCTGGTGGCGGCGCACGAGCTGCAGCTGCGCTTCACGGCGCCGCGCTGGCCCGGCCTCTACACGCTCGCCTGCTGCCTGCGATCCGGTCACTATACCCGCCATACCCGCCATACCCGCCATCTACTTCTACTAACATATGCCATGCCCCTCACTCGCACTGGAAATCATTAACAAAACCCGGCGGCCCCTTTAGAACATGAGAATTGAAAACATAAAACCATAAAAATCGAGAAATTTATTCTCTATAATTTATACTGAACTAGCGGTCGGGCCCTGCTTCGCCCGGGTCCAGATAGTTTTTGATTCCAGCCCACATCGACGACATATTATTTCGTGTACTGTTTCATATTTAAATTTTATTATATTTTATGCACTTTGTATTTTATTCGACTGAGAAACAGTTGAAGGTATAAAATTTATATCTATTTTATTATAACGAATCATAAATCTTTATCTCTTGTGCAATTAGTGCAATAAAACGAAAATGACATTTTTTCAGTTTCGATAGTTTACGTAGGGAGCGTCGATTTATTAAAATCCATTCATTTGTTTTTGCGTGAAAGAACAACGAACATCCACACATACAAACTTTCGCGTTTATAGGTAAGAATGTAAAGATATAGAAAATGTAAATTTAGAATTGTTTAATTAATGAAGCGAAAACTTGTGGTATCGAAAAAGGCGGAAATATCAGTCAATAGTCCCCTTCACTGTCTCTTGCTATTTCATTCAAAAAGATTTCGGCCAACAGGGATTTTTACATATATTTATCCTTATTGAATCAAGTTTTGGTTTGTTGCTTAGTGCCTGTCTGAAGCCAGTACTGATCGGTTTGCAGCGTGGAATAGCTCCAATTTGATTACTCTGATTTTTTATTACGTTAGCACCAGGGTAGGTTTGGTATTCTTGATTCTTACAGATAATTGTAACTTCTTCAGCTGCATCGTTTTAAATAAATTCCAAATAATTTAAGGTACTCAAAATATGGCATGTCTGAACACTAAATTGGTATCAATATAATATTCATTATTACATTAATCTCTATGAAAATCGAACTTGCGTCATCTTATTTTTAGATAGCTCCTCGTACGAGTGCCTAGCGATTAGCAAGCCATCGAATAATAAAAAACAGCCTATTGCGAGTTTGACTAACGCTCATTTTATAGCAATACGAATATTATATTTCCTTGTATGTGATTCATTCATTATAGCTCATAAATATGAGTATCTATTGGCAATATGTAGATAATGTGTATTGACGATACTGACGCCATTACGCACTGGCGCAAGGCAGTCATGTTTATTGTATTCTTTTTTTGTAAATGCGTCTACGCCTATACATTTTCCTGTAATGATTACCGTTCTATGAATTGTGGTTGTTACACGACAGCTTAAAAAAGGATTTAGTTTATTTACCTTCGTTTATTGAAAATGCCACACAGCATAAGTTAAAACATATATTAACGAAAGTTCAAAATACTTATAATATTTTTGATACTTGTGTACAAAGCTTTATATTATTATATTCACAACTAATACATTTTTTTCATTAGATATAATATAATTGAGTATTCAAAATGTTACAATTGTAAAAATGTCTTTTGTTATTTCTAAAGTAATAAACAAACAGATGAACATGGAAAGTGGCAAAATCATCATAAATGCAATTTTTTAACACGCTTATAATAGCTTCGCCTGTATGTATGTACATATGTAACGGAATCTTTTAAGTCGATTTTCGAGCACTTCAAAACGTCGAAATGACTTGATATTTTACATACTTGTCAAGGACCGATGACAATACATTAATTTAAAAAGTATGTGACATTATTTAATAAAATGTCACTCGCTTCACATACAAAAAATATTGTGAAAAAAAAAAAAAAGTTGGGGTATTTGCGCGCAGCTGCCTTCCTTTGATAATATAGCCGTAGATACACGTTTTTTTAGCAAAAAAATATAGTTTGAAAATCTAAAACGCTTTGGTAAAAAACCCAACTAAAAAAGGTGTAAACTGTATTATTTTGTTGGAGAAAGGGCTCTATCTAGGCGACATGTCTTTTAAAAATTCATGCGATGTAAGCTTCACTATCACGTTTCGTACGATCAGTGACATTCCAGGTGGCTCAATCCTTATACCCTCTTTTTTCACCATATCCTAGATCATATCATCATAATTGAATGATGAAGGTCATTCCTCAAGTTAGTCTCGTCTGTCGCGTTTACTTAATAAAAATATTGTAGCGCTTCCACCAAAATCCTCTAATGGAGTACAGCGACTTTAATTATATTATAAATGGCGTAGTTGTACTACGGTATGATTACAAAGCTGAGGTCTCAGGTTCGAATCCCGGGTCGGGCAAAGTGATATTGGATTTTTCTATTCAATATCAGCCCGGAGTCAGGTATTTGTGCCCGATATGGCGATAGGCTCGTCCCCTATCACATCATGGGACGGAACATACAAGGCGAAATGTGGGTGTCCTGGTAGCACCTCTGCCTACCCCTTCTGGGAAAATGGCGTGAGTGTATGTATGTATGTATAAACGTTAAATCTGCTAAATAATGAATCAATAAATTATAACCAGTAGGCAAAATGGCCATCAGTCTATGGAAGTTATCGGCAATCGAATAGCTGTTAGCTTCATATCTTAATCGTCATAATGGAGACAAGACATATTTAAAGAAATCAATATAATCCTTTCGCGAAAAAAATAGTGGTTTATGTATAATTTGCATCAAGATATTCTTATATCGGTGTGAGGAAACTATAAAATACTTAATAGGACTGGTCTAGATTAGAGCAATATCTGTCCTCGTGAATTTGGTTTCGCACAATAATTATGACGGCCACAAGTCTATCCTCTCATCACCATGAGAAAGCTATTGTAATTTAGTACGAGGGAGAAATGTTGGTCGTTTTTCCATTACGACTTCCAGTGATTTTTATTTATATATAGGCGAATGATTTGGTAGGGATTCAGTACAGACGTAACATGCACAAGCGTGCCAGGACCGAGAGACAGTGATAGCGGCTTCGATTTCCCTTGAGGCAACGGAAAGGGAGCGTTATAGCTTCAATTTTATTAGCTTAGCGATAAAAACAGACATAAAGAAAATGCGACTGAGGTTGATCGTAGTCTGGGTTATGTGAAGTAGTTGTACTGCCAGGGTCAAATAGTTCCGTCCATACAATAGTCTGCATTGCGAACATAAATGGCTCTACCATGTATTAAAAACCTTCAATATCTCGACAGCTGTAACATTTTTATGGAGGTAAAATATATTGCAATGTAATCATACGATTGATCATAAATTGACGCTAGTTTGATCGATAACTATATATGTATATTTTAAAGAATTCCTATTTATACAACTTGTATTTTAAATAGATTTTCATAAAATCCTATATAACGTAAATTATTGAAATCTTACTATTTTAACCCTATTAATATTTTAAATGTAAAAGTATATGGTGTATGGATGTCTGTTCCGAGTTAACCTTTACCTAATAAACTACGAAACGGATTTTAATGAAATTGTAAACTATTGTACCTTTTATAACGTATAGGCTAATTATTATTATTAGCAAACGGGATAAACCTAAACACAGTAATCACACAAGCGCAGCTAAAGCCAATTATGGTGCTAATTATGGATGTCATACTGAAAACTTTTTTTGGTCACCAAAATGAATGACCATATTCTTATTGGTACCGGATACTGGAAAGGTGCAGGATATTGCATAATTGTGGGGGCATTAAAATTGCAAACTCTTAACGCATAAAATACGTTATGTAAGGTGGTGAGGTCAGCGAATATGTGCACAATATGCAAATCTCCTCGTGCCGCTCCTTTACCCCATTCACGATAGAAAAACTATCGCGTCGGAGTGAAAGTAGTAATTGGATGATGACTGCATACAACAAAAATTATATAACACTCGTTAAATTTATTTAAAACCCAATTTCTAGACATAGGTCAGTTATAAATTAGCTAGATTCTATACTTGTATGTTTTCCTATGAGAAATAGTTCCAATAAATCCACGTATTATTTGTAAGACGCTTGGGATTCCTCACGTCTCCATGAAATAAATGAATAGGAACTGGAACTATTCCAAAATGTTGTTATAAGCCTATACGGCATTAAAAACGTTGACTTTAGAAAATAGCTTTTTTTATTTAAATTATTACACCTTGGTAATCAGTATACAAATTGTTTATTTATACTAAACGCGTGTATGAAAAGGTTAATAATATTAAATATTTACAGATTCTTATATCGGAATGGATCAGCAACAAGACATGAAACTGGACGTGAAGGAAGCGGCCGCCGTGCCTTCAGAACATCCGCAATGGGACCTCAGTGATTCCGATACTGATAATAATGACCAGGTAATATAATAATAATAATATAATAATAATATTATACTTAACCCTGCCATGTGCATGAGTAAATTTTGTTTTCCAAGTCCAGGAAGTTAGCAAATAATTAAACGCATAATTTTATTTCCCAGGGTGGCAACGAAAGTGAATTCACAACAGACGACGAGGTAGAAGTAGAATAAAAGAAGAAAACTTAGTTATTTTTATAGAGTTTATTATCAAGGTGTGTATGGAGTTGGTTGTCGTGCAGTCGGAGAGCGAGCGAATATATTGTTTTATATTCTAACGTGTATTTATTTTATTATTTCACCCTTTTATAGTACAAATGTCGTGTATGTAATATTTTGATCCTTCATAAAAGGAGAAATGAGGGTCATGTACGCTTTATGGTCATGTATGTGATAAATGGGAGATGTAAGACGTTGGTCCGCGTGAGTGGTCATCCCGGTGTAGCTCCGGGGGCCGCGTATGGAGCCACACAAAGGGATGGGCACTCGGGAGGGTATCGTCCTCGGGAGGCTGCGCGGGCGCGTAGTGCGGCGGCGCGGGCGGGCGGGGCGGGGGGCGCGTGTCCGGCGCGTGCGGGGCGGCGGCGCGCGGCGGGAGGGCACGCCGAGCCCGGCGGAGTGGCATGTTCGCACTCGCGCGCCTCCGCTCGCCATTGCTCCACGATCGAACGACCGACGCCCTACACGGTATCGTATTACCGCTCTATAAATATCTCGCGAGCGCGATCGCCAATTTGGAAACAGTTGCACGCCGTGTTTTGACCCGGTGATTGACAGTGCCGAGTGAAGAGTATTCCCCGGACCGACGAGTATCCGGTTGCCGACGTGAGTATCCTTGCGAATCGTACCCGGGCATGATCGCCCTTCGCGATGTTACCGCATCGCGGTTTTAAAATAAACAGCTGTTCTCGGAATCTATAGCGCTGGTAACGTGCTAATTTGGGACCGTGCTGCCGCTGGCGGTTGTGGGAAATTCGAGATGAACGGCCTCTATCCATGTCTGGGAGGTCAATGATGATATATGGCACTGACAGGAGTCACTCCCGTAGGCCGTAACGCAAACCTTGGTTGATAAATATATTGGTAGGCTATAATAAGGTTACCGCTTGTAGTGTGACGTGATATTGTTATATTGCTAAATTAATAGGCGGTTCATACAATACAATGAAGATGAAAAAAAAAATGACATAAATTATATTGTCCATGTGGTACCAGATGCTTAATAATGCCACTGAATTTAAGTGTTTGCACTCTCTGAGGATGAAGTAGAACTAAATGAGTAAGTAACATTTGCTATAATAGATTATAATCTTAGTATTCAAAATAAGAAGAAATATTCAGAATAATGTGAGAACTCAGCCTAAACTAGAATTGGAACCTCATCAATTTTATGAGCGCCAAGTATCGGCCGAGCGTCGTGCATGGCCAGTGAGTCAGTTTGTTGTTTGTAACAGTCAATAAAAACTGACTAGCAGTTGTTGGCACCACAGCCGAAGTTATTGGCAATGGTACATCAAATAGGGAATATTGAGACCCTGACAGGAATTAATTCAGTTTTACACCCATCTTTTGACATAAAACTAGCATTACCTAGTAGGTACATTTAACAATGTTATAGTTTTAACTAAACTGTTAAAACGTGAACATAGACTATTTATCGTGTTATTTACCCATAAATTAATGAATGAAAGTATTGACTTTGGTTTGACAATAAGAATAAACAAATTGGCCATCAAAAAAGTTTTATTTTGGAATCCAAGACTTTGTTGTTGTTCTCAAATTTTTATCTAAATCCAAAAATAATGTTAGTGCGATGAGTTGGTCAGAGATCTTAATATGAGTGTTACACTGAGATCGTATTACTGCATAACAAGAAAAGCGATAAGATAGATGAAATGCATTTGATAGTTTTTGGTGTTTAAGCCGTCAGTTTAGTCGCTGTAAACAGGTGGAGGAATTGATTTTAGACCGAAAATAAACATCCTGCGTTAGACAGCTGAAATATTGCGATGAAAATGTCAGCATTAACAAAATCTAAGTGGTATGTTTATGCATGTGTTTCAACTCGGCTTTGAATATTTTCACTTTGTTGTTTAGCACCACGCGTAGGAGTTCAGTAGGATTTTTAGGTAGGTACAATATTATACACGCACTTAAAAAAACCGGTTGGGCTTTCCTTACTTTCTAAGTAATGTGTTGCGGGCTCAAGCGACACTATTGTTTCATATATTAGATAAACTGTAGCCGAGTGGAAATGTTTGGTGCAAGGCCTGAGGAACTATTGGTGGTGATATCCTGGCGCATTGGCTACGGGCAGCCGCGCGATGAATCGAACTGCGGACTGATAGCGGGCCGGTTAGACGAGTCGCGTAGCTAGAGAGTGCAACGGCCCAAAAGGGAATTTTAAAACGTTCATACTTGCGTGCTATTTGATTCTTTAGTAAAAGCCTTTGTGACTATTTTCACATGCAAATTATTTGAGGTATATTTCTATACAATCTTATTTCATGCAGGTATATCAACACTTAGAATTACAATCCGATTTTCGTCTAATAATCAACTTATTATAAGCAAAGTATATTTCCGCGAATATGATTTACGGGACATGTAGGTATCTTTACAAGTCGTTACTCAGCGTTTTAACACATTATTCATCAGTTAACAAAGAGCCATAAGGAAAAGGACGTGCAATTTCTTTATACGTAGGTAAGTCAATGAGGCAATGATAGAAACCGTATAGCACGTTTAAACGTAGTTGGCAATAATAATGAATATTGTGCTACTACTTTATACTATATTATAAAGAAAACAAAAGGCAATTTTAAGCACATAATACCTACTTAATTGACGATGAATTTATGTAACGTGTTGATGTTTGATGAGTTTTTAATTGGTTTATGATGTTTTTAAACAAATTGCTTATAAATTCTTACAAAACAGGTATAAACCAACAACCTATTTCCCTCTTTAATAATACATTATTAAATCATATGCTAAAATGGTATTAACTCCATAAACACAATTATGAAGCAGTCGGTTGGGTGGCATTAAATACAAAAGTACGGTTACATTTTCCCTATCGATAACACCTGACACGCGGCATCATTAATGGTCTGCAACTTAATAATTTAAATTTTAAACAATGGAAGGACACTACAAAAACAACCGTAATACTTTATTTACCTCATGGCATTTTATAAAAACTTGTAATTTATTTTTTATTTATTTATTTATACCCTTCATCACGCGTCTAAAATTGCAATTGCTGTATAATTATGATTTTTCCTAGATAGCTCACCGTTATGAGTCACTATGCGTCGTGTTTACATATTTCCAATTCAATTTGCATGCAATCAGCTAAGTGCTTATCGATAGGATAAACTTGTTTACATGCGACTGACGATCAAAGAATTTCAATTTGGCTCATAAAGAGATTTCCTATGCAATCTTAATTCCAGCTTTATGCTGTGCAAACAACTAACCTTTTTTAATAAATTTGCAAAATAAACAAAGCGAATTTATTGTTGTCATATAAGTACCTTCACTGGAATTGTTTTTGAGGTGGGTAAAAAGAAATTAAGCTTTTGTAATACTAGTATCAGATGGTGTGTTATACAACGCGTAGAATGTCGTACCTAAGAAATAGAATACATATTTTGTTTTTATCCATTTTAATGACTCACTCTAGGGTCATCCGTCTGGTTCGGTCTGGTTGCGCTTTACATTAGTCATACGATTCAATTTCGCTGTGCGCCCTACACCTCCGGCCGGCCTTTGTTGGGTGTGTCTCGCTTATGTGTATTCGAAAATTTGATCGGAATTTTAAAAGGTTTTAACATGGTTCATATTATGATAAAAAATTTAACATCACCATATTTAAAATGTTTTTAGTTTACATGAATATATTTTGTACAGCACATGTGTACTTATCGACTTAAGTTTTTATCTCCGAGTTGGCTAAGTCTATTGTATTTTATTTAAATATCGGTTTCAATTGCCGTTTGCCTTGAGTTAAATGCACCAGAAACGAAACCAATTTACCCTTCCTATCTTCAAAATTGATAATTTATTGATAATTCCAAGGAGATTTTTGAGGACCTCATTAGTCTTGACTCTTGACCTATATTAGATGTTCATATTTAATGAGAATCATTAGTGACGTGGTGTTTTATCTTATAGAGTCGCATTCATGCTTGAAATACCAATTCTAAGGACATGGTTCAATGTTTTATTCATAAATATGTCAATATATGCCAGTGAGATCAATCGCGCACATCCTGTCGTTTAATAATGGCAATTGTACTGAGGAATAACGACGAATATACCGTTTTTCGAAATAGTTGCGCGTAATTGAAGCAAATATGATATCATTGTATTTTCATGTAAATACGTGACTTCTAGGAATGACCACAATGCGACAGACCGATCATGTGTAATGTAATGAATACTCTAGTTCCGTAGCTTCCAGAGATGGCAGTCAATTTTATTTTTAAGCTATGATTCAAAAACCTGTGGTAAAATCACTATTTTATTTACTTCATTTACATTATGTTACTTTAAAATTTAAATACATGTTTAACGAAAAGCAATGTGAAAATGACTTTATTTTCGACGTGGCTTTTTATTGTGCTCTAAGATATTAAGTTATTGGGTTTATTTATCGTTCCGGAATTCCGAATGCAGTTATCGTTAAGTGATGGGCATAAATTTCTTTCACGTAACCGTGAACCGTGAGTTACCGTAACCGGTAACTTCTAAATTCGCAAGAATCTCGGCTAGTGATAGAGTGAGCTTTACTGGTGGTTTGCCAAATTTTCGCTGTGTCTACGTGTTGTGGATCTAGTCATACCGTGCGTCACTGCAAGTATGTGAGAAATCTCAGTTGCTTTACAATATACACCTTAATGCCGACTACAAATATTTCTGAAGTTTCGGTATGAGCAATTTATTTTAAGCACAATACCATTGAACTTGTTTTACGTCATCAATGAAAGTTATTTCTTCATTGGCGGCTAGAAATAATTTTACATGACTCGTGATGTGTAAAGTATTTTAAGCACTATAACATTGAACTTGAATTTCTCATCAATGAAATTTATTTTGGACGCTACAAACGTTTGTATTAAGAAATAGCGCAATTGTGACGTCACTGTAATGTCACGCTCTTACGCCAACTTTTCTTAAATCAAGGTTTTTATCATTAGGCAGGTGAAAATTAATTTTTTATCCAGACGTGTCGTCCTTTGAGGAATGCGGTATGTTTTCAGAACAAATATTTAGGAAGATTTAATATGGGCGCTATATGGTATATGGTGGTTTATGGTATGATATAACCAAAGGGCTTAACCCGAAATTATAAGTTTAAAACTAGGTAGGTAAGTATTTAATTATATCATGCGCACTGTATCTTTGTTATTTTTTAATGACGTGAATTCTATTGTTGATCCGAATATTTGTAATAAATATTAATTGTGTTAATTATTTCAGGAACAGTAGGTATGTTAAAGGTAACGAGAATTAGGGAAAGGCTTATGAAAGTATACACACTTAAGTTACATTATTGGATTGATGCAAAAGACATGACTAAAACGAGTCGAAAAAACATCGATAGACGTGCAAAATTGTGTAATTATAGGCGAACGCATCACCGCGTTTTCTTGCGGTTACATACCTGAATAATGTTGATGAGATAGATAATGTACATCGTTTGTCGACAACAAGACTTAACAAGACCGAGCACACCAAGTGTGTATCGCTTTTAAAATGTAATCAATATCATTTGCAGTGATATGCATCATCACTTGGATCTCAGACATTTAGGTAGAAACTCTTACTTATGGGAAAGTATATATGACGGGCAAGTGATTTAGTATAACAATTCGTTAATTATAGACTTACGGTAAACTTTTCAACAAAACTTTTCAGCTGGTTGAAATAACCCATTCGTCGGCTTCACAATATATTACAATGTCAATAACAAGTTCTTTGCAATAACCGAGTGGCACGGTAATACATAGTTTCAGGGCGTGTGGTCTTTTTTTATGTCTTTCAGACATGTCTTTTTAATCAGTAAAGCGATTTTCAATAAGTATTAAAATTAAATTGAGCTTTATTACTTTCAATAATTATACAGGGTATATCAAGACCGCGACTGAAAACGAAGCCAGGTGGTATTAGTGATTTCAGACACAATGCAAGTAAAAATTTCATAAAAGACAACTTTTTTTTGTAAATTTTTACTTAGCGTCGTATTGGGGTGATATATACATAGTTTTCCTAAAATAAAGATGTACACCTCTTAATTTTTAAACATGCAATGGTACGTAAGGGTTTAACTAAGTATTTTCGCAAAAACTAGGTATTTAGCACCCAAAAATGACGATTTTTAAATATTTCTAAAAAAATCTGTCACTTTTTTAGCGAAATTTTTATTTGCGTCGTGTTTGTAATCACTAAAAATACCATCTGGCTTCGTTTTCGGTCGCAGTCTTGATATACCCAGTATTTAATTTTATCTGAGCATAGGGGTAACTGCAGTGCGTATTTTGGGAAAAATATTTATTTCTTTCTTTAGTGGAATGTCCAACAAAGATTACACAGTACATTTTATTAAAGTAACACGTTGCCAGGGATGTTAACCACTTTGGCATTCCAAATAAACGCCAATACCGGGTGGACGAAGCATCATTATCAATTCTTTAGAGCATACAAGACAATTATATCTTATTTTGGGTTCACGTGTGGGTAATTTGTGAATGTGCCAAGAACGTCTTATACTATACAGCGAAAAAGTAATTACCTTTAAATTCTTACTTAATAAACAAGATAATCGACGTATAAAACAATGTATATAAAGATAGATCATGTCTAACAATTTTCTAAAACATACATAGTTTCTTATTACCTTATCAATCCATGTTAGTGATAGATCACATTTTATACCATTTTTGGCTATGCGGAGATGTGAGTACAGATTTTGTTTTACCTACGTTATTTTGTTTTGTATTTTAAAGTACCTGTAGTATATTCGAACACCACCCTTAATCGGGCTACTCATGCCACTATAAGAAGATATATAATGGTTATTTACATACTCTATGTGATACACAGGCGTATTAAATTTATTTATAAAAAACTTATCGTCATCATTGACGACCAAAATATACAGGTTGCCCCAGAACTAGACAATGAACCAGTAATGGGAGATAGACCAAAATATGACAGCACACCAACACCGAAAAATTATGGTCCTATTCCCGATAATTTTCAAGAAACAGCCATTCTACTAAACATTTTAATAAATCTACTTTGACCAACACTTTGTAGCATTGTTGCATAAATTATTATATTAATTGATATTTTGCAATGTCATAGTTTGTTCTACCTCTCCTTACTGGTTTATCGTCTACTTCTGGAACCCCCTGTATAAAAGGCAAAAATGAAAAAAATAAAAATTCTCGATATGATTTAAAAAAAAAAATTGTCTTTTTGGGCGAATAGGATTTCGGATTTCTGTTCCCAAAACTAAGACTCTATTCAATTTCCAATCAAATTTTTGGGCACGTCGACCATTATAGGAGAACGATGTTAACGATTGAGGAGAAATATTCTTAAAATCCTGAATATTTATACTTATTTAGAGACCTTTAAAAAAATCTACTTCAAATAAAATTTTATGTTGCAATTTAGATAAAATAACAGCATGTTTTAAATTTTAAACTTTTAATATATCCACTTAATCAGAAAGGCCTATATTTACTGTTGTAATAGTTAGATAAAAATTACTGCAAAAATAAATATTTTATTTATATTTGATAGGTAATTGATATAAACGTTATCTATAAAGTATCTGGATGGTGGATAACTTAAATATTTAGCAAACATTGCAGTATTTGGCCACAACTATCGCCCGTTAAGTAGGTTATTGACATTGCTATACGTATAGAATTATAAATGCTATCAAATATTTTGTAGTGTAGTATGTGTGTAGTGTATGTTTATTACTGAACAGATGTCAAGGAGCGACGTTGACAGGCGACGATGTTCGTGAAGTGCCAAGTTTACGCCAGCGTCATTGGCGCAGCGCACACGACACGCCACGACATTAGCTTCACAGAAATAACGCGAGGTTATATAAATAAAATTTCAACAGGAAAATTTAGAACGCATGATATTATTAAAGAATAAAATAATGTGTGTAGTTGACTTTGTAGCCATTAAAACCTAGGTCGACGACCCCTCCGTAGGGCGTAGGGCGTAGGGGTAATTGTCAATATTTGCAAGAAGCCTTCGAAAGGCCAAGTTACGGTGACGTACACCTACATAAAATACTGTTTACAATGCAATTAGCCCCGACGACGCGTCCTTTACGGCGAATTACTTGATAATATACCACTGTATAATATTATGTATTGGCATCAAGGAAAATACAAATACAAACCTGTGTACAAACTAAACATTTTGTTTCCATTTTAACCAAGATTCAGATTGATTTATAGTTATTTATTTTCAAATAAATTTAATCCCAACATTAATTTATTGGCCGGGCCGGTCATAAATACGTGTAATAATACTTACATAATAATTGAAATATGCGTATTTGGATTGAACGTTAATAAATTAGCCGAGTTTTGATGTGTTTTCCAGATGGTTATAGAGATACCTACATAAGATATAACTACTTACAACAGTCTGAATCGACTGAGTCTGTACAAGCGACGTTTTGTAGCCAACGTATAATGATTCGATGGCGCCATTCTGCCGTCAGCTGCTTTGAATACTTCAGTGCAGCAGACGCCAATGCTTGCGACACCACGGCACACGGCCTGCCCAGACCGGACTCTGCTCTGGCATGCAACAAGCGTTTGTCACCTACGTAACCGGCAGGCAGCCTTTTTTTCGAACGTTCAGCAGCGCACGGCGGTGTTATTCCGAGATGGGTATTCTTTGTACTTTTACATATCGATTTTTGAGTTATCACGAGCTCGACCTCGCAAGGCCGCAGCTGCGTAAACTCACCGCTGTGTGTTTTGTAATTACGACGATGACATCAGGGTCCTCATTTGTAAACACTTTACGTAGGTACTTTTGAGACAGTTTCGAAAGAAAAACTAATGTACCCGTATGTATATTGACTTGTTGGAATTGCCTAGACCTGTTTTTTCATCTCGCATGTGAACAACATTGTAACGGTACATTTATAGATAGTCTAAGTATATTTATATTGTGAAATGACTCCCACGCATCCCGCATTAGTTCCCGCTACGTTATTTCATACGAGAAGCAGGTATGCGGCTTGGTATCTATTAAACTGCTCATTTACTCGTTAAGTGTTCCAATAAATACGATTTTTGGGTTTGAAAAAAAAGAAAATTTAAATTAGTATAAATCTTTGTACTAAAAACAAATGTGTCCTATCAATACGGCGTATCGGCACTGTGATAAAAAAAAATTATGTACTATCAAACGATTACACTCAAAGTACTTAGGTATTGATCAATCAAATGCTTTAACAGCCCGTAGTGTGATCCTCAGAACAGTTCGGTTAAAATACCTATAATTCAACAGTAAGTTTAAATCTAGCAGATAATGTAGTTAAACAAAGATTTTCAGAACCTAGAGCATATGCATAATATAACTGACTTCGTCAAACGGAGGTATAATTTGTATACAAATTGTGTTATCAATACGTAGGAATCGAAATTATTATTTTTTTGTAAAGGCTTCTTTATACTGCGTATTTGGAAAATGTAGGTCACATCGTCAATAATTGCCAATCATCGATTACACTGCACAAATCATATTCTGCAGAATATATGACATATAAACCGGTTCTGCTAATTGGGCGAAGAAAATAACTGGTCAATGGGTAACCAGCTTTCTATGTTCTGGTCGGTACCAACAAGTTTTATTTAAAATAAAACGACAAAAATATTATTAAAGAACATTAAAGATAAGTTCTGTAAAATTATTATAATACTTTGAAAACTTCTTGGGGAAATGTGGTGTATCGCTTAGGTACATGATATTGGATACAGGGGTCATTGGGTATGTTATCCAGTTGGCTCATAAAGGATCTCCATTTCACCTAAATACCGAGGTAATCGCTTTTGTGACCGGCAGCGGACGCGGTCTCTTGCCGTTACTCATCTGCTGACGTCATCGATTAACGCATGACACAGTCCAAAGAAAAAATCAAATACATACCAACACCATCATATTAGCATTTATTATTTTGAAGAAATTATTAAACCACTTCTAATCTGGCTACACATAAATTCCTTCGTTAAGCACCGATTGTCCAATTTTTGATTGTAAAAATCGATAAGCAACCGAGGACGGAGGGTCTGTCGGGTTATTGTGTTTACCTTTTTACTTTCATCTGACATTTAACATTTCTACGACATGGAGTTTCGAAACCACTCACATTTTATTTATTTGCTTCGTATCCGGGTAACGGATTTCGTTTTGTTCCACATATTTGATTGGCACAGAAGCTATGTTCCAATATTCTCATTTTAAAATGGTTGCCTCATATAAAAATAGGTTAGTTCCATTCAACAGAAGTGATGAAACAGAGTTTTAATAAGACTGCTTCCAATCGGTTATTCGTAATTAACTTTACATCGAATAGCCGTTCATTTGAATGAGAATTTTTGTTTTCACTTTCTTATTTCATAAGCATACAATTTGCTTTAATTATCTTATTGGGTCAATTTGTATCTCGAAGTACAGTTGGTAGAATGCATTTTGCTGATGACGCGACCTAAGATGCATGGGTTCAAATCCGAGATGGGAAGTGTCACACTTTGGTGATATATCTCAAGTTGGTACAATATTAAATCAACGTATAAATACCGATTAATAGTGTTAATTGACAATTTTAGTGACTCGCAGACAGACAGACAGAGAGCACTTCAGAATCCGTCATGTCCGAGTGGCTAGAATATTCTCACATTAAATTCTAATAGTCTAATTAAATCCTTATGATTTGCTAGTGGCGGATGACCTAATCATCAAGTCTCCTCGCTAAAAAATTAAGTAACTAGTAAGATAATACCGATTACATCTCTGATACCGATTATAGATATTAAATCAATTTTACCATTACTTTAAACAAACTATAACTGTATTAATATACATATGTAACCAAAAGTATGTCTCTAAAAAATAAAGAAAAAATAAACCAAAACTGTGACCAATAAATATTCCTGGTCTTTCGTTCAGTGGTGGTTACGTATTCTCCTGTTAAAGACCCAATATTACGAAAGGTAATATTACATAACACATGGATAGTATTTTGGCGGCAACAGAATATACTTTTTGCCTCTTCTTCAATAAGTATAATAGTAGTTGTGGTAACGATAGGATTAATAACCTTCATTTTGTTATCGGCGACCCACCCTTTAAAACGCATTAGAGCACTGCTAGTAAGAAAGCGGAATAATTATCATATACACAACATTCCTAAGATAAGGCAATCCGTGTAAACGACGTTCAATCGCAAACAAAGGCTCTGAGATGACATTGTGGACGCCATGATAAACAATAGCGCAAACATCATTGTACGTAAATAAATACAGAAATGCTATTGCATATTAAAAACAATTTTATTTTTCACTCGCAGAATGAATATTTTAATTTTAAATCCTTCAGCGGTTAGGTCGAAGCTATTTGAAATTGTAGATTTTTACTAATAAAGAAAATTAATTCTCACGTTCAATTACGTGTTAACTGCAAAATGCCATTAATTGCATTGTTTTGTTTTAAAATGACTGAAAAAGTCGTATTTCGTATGACAGTCATTAGCCACGCCAACGTAGATGTTGTTCTATATTTATTGAGAAAAATATTTTATGAAAATGTCAGTGTCAGTAAAAGAGCACTGCGACCTGTATAATTATCTTGGCTTGCACAAATTGTAAGACATATAGTATCAGAGCAATTTCATATAACACAGAATCCAATTGTTTTCTTATCTCATTGCAATTCGCAGTTCCGTGCCAGATATCTATATATATCTTATTGGAATTGGAATTACACTCTATGTGGGAGTACATGGTTAAACATACTTCGATGTGATAAGTAAGTTTTTCTGCGGATATTTTAGTAAGTTTAAAGTCTCAAAGGCAACAGTTCTTACGGCGTATTAAGAATATAAGACTGTTTTTACATACATAAACTCTCGCCTTTATCCCCGAAGGGGTAGGCAGAGGCGCCACCAGGACACCCACATTTCGCTTTGCATGTTCCGTCCCACGATGTGATAGGGGGCGAGCCTATCGCCATATCGGGCACATCGGAGAGACTATTTTTAATAATGTTAACTTGCCTACTGATATGTGTTTTAAAGTCCTAGAATGGTATATACTTTTATTTACTTTTACTATTATTACTGGTTTACGTAAGGTTAAAGGGTACTAACACAAATTGTTCAGACAATTTTTTTTGTAAAATATTTTTGTTAGCTGGTACAAACCACCTTTCACAAACGTTCCTTTTTTTGGCTACTTAGATTTTGATCGAAGATAAATAGATCACAACATGTCTGCATGATCTAGTGATGACTACCGCCAGCGAAGCACCGTCCGAGAGAAAATAAGTTCCAATTGGGTCAATCAAATGCCAAGTTGCAGGAGCAAAATAATAATTAAAGGGCGCTTTTATTTAGATAAAAAGATTGTTATTGTATCTAATTTCAATAATTTAATTTTATAAATTCGTGATAAACCTTTAGATTTATGTTTTTGTACCCAAATTAATTAATTTACAACTCTTTGAAGCAATGTAGAAATGTAATAAATTCAAAATGTTCCATATTGTTACACGACACCCAAATCATTAACATTGAAACACGAAGATTAATAATATTCTACTTTTCCCCTATACAGATGGCACAGTTGATAACTGTGCGGTTGAACAAAGCCGATCACCAGCCGCTGGGCTTCAGGCTACAAGGCGGTAAAGACTTCGGTACACCTCTCGTCGTTCAAAAGGTCAGTATTCATTGCGTTTTTTATTCTTTTTCAATCTGAGTGTAGTATATCGGGCGATCTATGTTCTTTTAATTAAACAGACAGAATAAGTAGGTATCTATTCTTCGATCTTAAAGAAATGTTGTATGGCCCAATATTAAAATCATAAGGTACAGGTAACCACAGTTTTTAATATTTTTCTTAGACAGGGCCATTACATGACGGCTTGCAAAAATCCCCAAGGTAAAGGAGTGTAAGAGATATATAATTAAGAACATATATCTGTAGGTCATATGTATATTTATCCATGCGGGGACTGAACCAGTATTTATTTGCGGAGTAGGTAAGCCATTTATAAGCTATTGCGTCAATCAGTCTCAGGTTGTAAGTACATGTATGTATAACTATTTTTTGAAACCAAGTTAACTGTGTTGGAGACTTACAAAACATCAAATGTATGTGTTTGCACAGATAAAATACAGTTATATACACACATAGCCGTTAAAAAAATATCACTTTCTATCGACGCATTCTATCTCGGTACCTACCTCCAAAACACGTTCAGTGTTTCGCGAAAAATCATCTGTTAAAAATGACTACAAAATTATTGCTTAATGTGACGTTTACTTTCAATAGAAATAATTACATCAAGGGCACTGTCAAACACAAACACTAAACGTCATAAAAATGGGGCGACTCATTGCGCCCATACAATGAGAACGATTTAACCGCCTGATTAAAGAATAGAGATAAAAATTAGTGTAACCCACTTGCAAATATAAAAGTTAATGAACTCGCACACCACATGCCTACATAAAACGGTAGGTGTAGATATATTGACCCACGTCAATAGATAGGTGTGCTACGTATGATATTTTTTACACGAGTCTTTTCTATGAACCAGTCGTCCGGACATGTACGGAATGTGACGTTTAACAATGTCAATAAAAGATAGCACAGCATTATGATGATCTACAAACTTCCCCCAACAGTCAACGGTACTTTTAAGATTTTTTATTGATGGTTTACAATTTATATTTTTCGTGACCGCAGTATTTAGGCGTACAATAGTTACAAGAAGAAGAATACCTATAGTTTATTGAACTCTGTCATTACTGAATTGTCAAATAATTATGATAAATAATAATGTCTTTACAGTTATTGTTTATATACTTCTATCTTTAAAATGTCTAACAATACAACCAGGAGATAGGTAAAATGGAGACTCTATCAAATGTTGTAAAAACTCTGACTCTACATCACAGCTTTTGGCAGAGGTTATCAATTCCCCTTAAATTTTACAAATAATATTTAATTAATATTTATTGCACATTTTATATATATGTATACCACGAAGTAAATCTTTGCGATTAGGAATAGCTTCGCACTTTAAATACAACAAATGGTCTCTACCATCAGATCATTCACACGGCTAGTTCACAGTCGATTTTACAAAGAAAAATTGAGTTGATATATTCTCGACTTAATTTTTACCAAATTTTCTAAATAGACTAATCGATAATGACATAATACTTATGTACATTGTGTGTAAAACTAATGACCCAGGCCGAGTTTACATGGTTGCTAATAATGACCCGTAGAACCCCCACAGAATGTGATTGACATGTGAACTTAAATATATTTGATACATGTATCTAATATCTAGATAATAATTATATAAAGAATATTTATCCTATATTGATTAATTCAATATAGTAATAACTTCCACACTTGCTTCGCCACAATATTGCATCCCCATCACACCTGTATTCCATTGGTCATTGAATATTGATGGCACTTTATTAGGATAATCTCGGCGGTACTAGATGCGTAGGTATGTACAATTTAAAAAGCAACATCCCGATGCGTATAATAATTATTTCTTATTCCAAGCGCTAGTCGTTTCATTATGGATGAAGAAAATTACGAGTCATGAATGAATACCTATCAGTGATTTCATGTCAGATTATAAACAACATAATTCAAAGCATGTGTTTAAGTCTCTCCTACCCATTTTATAAATATATTTATAGGTATATATTTCCGCATTAGCTTATTTAACTATAGGTACCTAGATTTGGCAAGAAAAGAATGAAGAGTTAAACTTTTACATGGAATTCGGTATTACTCCGAGCTGCATTCCATTACACATTGCGTCATCAGCTATGTTTCATTTTATATTTTTTTTATCGTATCTTAGCTTGACGAATGAATGAAAAAATATAAGTGAGATTAGTTAAGATTAGCCAATAAATAACCCCATATTAGGACTAATACGGCTAAAAGGGTAATTAAAGCTCCTTTCAGAGTCAGTAAACTACAGATTCTTATTTTATTTTTTTGTGCCAAACTGTTTATTCATAGCAGGATTTTGACTTATGTATAATACGTAGTCCGTTGGCCAGGCAGTACCAGTTTCACTCTTATTAACCGAAATCATACAGAACTTGCTGGGCACAAGAGTTGGTTACGCAACTACCTATTCGGGTTGTGCCGTTTATATGGAACACAATCTGAGTCACGTACTGGCTGGGATTTGTTTTGAAATTAGAACGCCTAGCAGCGACAACAACGCCTTCTGGGGATTATCGCCATAATTTGTTTATTTTAATTATCGGAAGACCTACCCACGACGACAAGTAATAATATTTAGGTATATATTTCATTACATTGATATAAATAAAATAATATTAGTTTAAACTAATTATTTAAATAATAGTCCAGTTTTAAAAATCTGTTTTTGACAATCGGTTTAAAAGCATACTAAAGCTTTATTTCATGACATACATCTTCGGGTTGCATATTGTATGGAATAGGAAACAATAAAGAAAACTTTATATGGCGCGGCTTTGCACGGTCGGGGTCGTATAAAATTTCTTGTATTTCTGTTGCCTTATAAGGCAAACGCGTGCGGCGCCAGACCGTGGATAACCATATATAATATTATTATTTTTTAAATAGAAGGCAAAATAAGTTGTTATCTTAAACTACGTAACCAAATCTATTATCAACTACGTGCATGACGTATGTAACTCAGGGCAAGTAATGCTGCATAAACCAAAAGATTTGCACAAAGGATTTCCCGACAAGGGAAACTGGACCTCGTCCTTCACGGTCTATGTACTTCTTATCTTACAAGACAAGAAGGTGACCATACGTTGGTACATAAACACAGATAAGGCTACCTATTATGAACTGTGTAGTTTGTAGCTATGTACAAGTTCAAAGTTTATATCTTTGTAGAGTCGTACACCATTGTATGCAATTTTGAACGCTAAATTGTGTTCTTTTCATTAAAAATGCAATGTACCATACGTTGATTGGTAGGGTGCATATTGACGTCGAAATTTGGTAAGCCAAATTAGTACCTATTGCACCTATAAATTAAATATAAAGGTCTTTAGGAAGCTGCACAAACTGACCGTCTGAAAATCGAATGGTGCAAGCTTACTGATAAGGAATTCAATTTCCTTGTTTAACGAACCAAATGATATAAAACTTAATTTTAAACTACACATAAGTATGTTTCGATAGACACTTACTAAAAGGTAGAAACTTACTACTTAGCAATTAGGATAGCCATAAGATTTTTAAGTAAAAGTAAAGAGTTACTGATAATATTATTCACATCTAACAATATTGGCCAGAAGCCTTGCTAACCATAATTTATTTCCTTTTCTAAAAAGGTTGGACGCAAGATAATATAAACACGGCAAGACAAAATAACTATAAGAACCAGCCAGACAGTCATGTTCCGCGATGCTATCTACATAGATGATAGTATTATGTATGATGTGCAGATACATGACTATACAACCAGTACTTGTTCTTTAAAATTTAAATATACTCTGAGAATGAATGAATATAAAATTAATTTCAAATAAAAGTTATGCGTCGAATTAATGTAGGTTATTAACCAACTAAATTTTAATATACATAATACGCTTGTTAATTTCAATTTAATTGACTTCGGCATATTTCTGAAAGAATAATAACAGCTCATCGCGTCGTTTCCTTCAAAACAAAAGAAACTGAAAAACTGGTTATGATGCGCCCGCGATGTATGCATGGTTATTTTTATAACCGCCTTACTATCTTTCTTATGCCAAAGTCATTAAAGAAAGCGTTATTTATAGAATGAGTTACGCAATTTTCTAGATTTTTACATTAAATTCATCCTTGAGCTTTCAACGCATGCGTTATATTTACACAAAGTATGTGTATGAAACAGCGAGAAACATAATGATGGCTATCTCTTCATTTGTTTAAATTACCAACCTGCCTTAATTTTAATGATGCACATGTATAATATGTATTATTTTAGACAGTGTTGAGAAAGTTATCTTTAATAAAATAGCACCGTATTTCATGATTAATAGAACGGATATTCGCACGCCACTATTGTGTACATCGGTAGATGTTATAGATGCTGCGAAGCTGTACGTATAGTAAATGCATTTACTTAAGAATGCAAAAACTTGTCTTTTTATCCCGACGAGTGCGAGCGCTGATCTCATCATGACGTCATTGCAGCTTCCTTCCGCTCCCGGCGCCGTGTACAGTTTCGCATGGTTTATATTATTTATTTATAAGAATTTATGTATTAGATTCTTGAGCATTCTGAATAATGTATGAGCATAAGAACAACACAACAAATCTGTGTCTGGTTTAATTCCATGTGCTATTAGTTGTATTAATTAGGCGTAGTATAATGTCCGCAAGGAGAGTGAACTATTTATCTTTTATTATCTTTGTAGATACTTTCTCGTAGGAATTAAAATATATTGTATCAGGGTCATAAATATGTTTATATAAAACTTATATTGTTTTGACTTGTTTAAAAAATAACCTTGCGCGACAAATGGCACACATTTCACCGTCATATGAACACAATGAAATTTGTAATGCTACAGCACCTCATTTGAAACATGAACAAAAGTTTTATTAATTAGGTAATATTTCTGGAGATAATTCTCCGTTAGTGCTGATCATTATTACCTTTCCCTGAATTAGAACATTGGATTTATACATATCACCGATATTAAAAGAAAATACGTTTAAAGGTATCTACTTACATATTAGTAGATAACATTTTATAAAAACGTAAAATAAGTATGCACTTAGTATGCAAGCCGTTTATGAGAGCTATCGATCACGATGAGTCATTTCGATAGCGTATAGACTTGATAGCTACTTATCAAGTCTGATTTTATGTTAGAGGAAGATAAACTTTACCCTTATTTGAACTAACGATAAACAAATACGTATGTAGGTTGCCTTGCAAATTTTCCCGTCATTACGAATGCCACGAAGTAGATACTTCTTCGTACATTATACCATATTATGTGTACTACATACCTCCTATACGTTATTTCAAATAACTAAACGAGGACTTCATCCTAAAAATCTACTTTGTATACCGTACTTCCCGTTAAAACGGGTTATCTAAGTGTGACTACACAATTAGCCCGCCGTGCTGTTACTTTGTACTTATGAATTCTTCTATCTTAACTGTTAGGAATTTGAAGCGACAGCCTAGAGGTACATCTATTAACTACCTATATCTAAACCTACCTAAAATGTCAAGAGTAGAAATAAATCCATTGAATATTGTACGTACTTGATATATATCATAGAATATAGATATAGTATAGAAATGTCTATATTAATTTTAGTTCCATTACAAATCTTGTTAATTCGATTCGGATAAAGAGCACACGCTGCGCATTTTTCTGAATGTATCAAGTTACAACTACATTAATTAAATGTTTTTCACACCCTCCAGGAAGCAATAAAATCCTATTAAAGTTTTTATATTATGCTTATCTGTGTATTTTGTTTAAAGGTAAATGGCGGCAGTGCTGCGGAGCGCGCTGGGTTGCAAGCTGGTGACGCGCTAATCCGCGTCAACACCACGGAGGTGTACGCACTGCGCCACCAGGAGGCACAAGATGCCATTCGTGCCTCCGGACCCACATTGGAACTGACAGTCCAACGGTAACCATCATTATTAAATATTAGGTAGCTTGAATAACCAGACGAGCATATCGTTGGTACGCGTCACGCCTAACTAGGACCACTCAGAGCTTATTATGATTAAGCTACTGCAAGACACGGCACTAGAACATATACACTAACCATTCTGAGGCGTAAGGTTTTAAATGCTATGTAAATACTGTCTTCAATTCTCTCGATTCCAGAAAACTTGATTCATTCCATTTTACTGCTTGGAGGCAGAAAGATACAAAACTTTATATTTGTGCCTGTAATTTTTTTGTCTATTTTTACGTAATCGCTATGAATTCTAGTATTACTCAAAACATTTTGACGCGTCAATTTGTAGCTACAACATTTAAACTGTGATTTAGAATAAATTCGTCACAAACTCTAAATAACAAATAACCAATCAACAACTAGTGCCATAATTAATTATTGTTGTCAGTGGTGGGAGTACATGGCGGCCGGCAGTGACCCCGACGGGCAGCCTGCCGCGGCCAGGGTCTCGTCCGCTGGGCGCCACGCCCACGCCGGTCACAAACACCTCGCTGAAAGCCACGCCGCAGCCGTCCCGTGCCTTCGGATCTGGCCATAACAACGTTGCCAAACCCTTTGGTTACGTACGTACATTATCGATCATTTTTTTTTGCCCAAATAACGTTTTATTTATGAACAATAATTTTTATTATTTTACATAATCGTAAAAAACCTAAGAATTGAAGAGGTGTCCGTCGCTTGAAATTCAATATTATTTGAAACAATTTACGTAATGCATACCGTGTGACTGTACACAGATGAACGGCAACGACTCCGTGAAGAGCATAGTGAATAAGCAGTACAACACTCCAGTGAACATGTACAGCGACAAGACCATCGCCGAGACTCTCTCGGCGCAGACCGAGGTTCTAGCCGGCGGAGTGCTCGGGTAAATGACACTCATTTCCTTTCATTATGCGCTTTTGTTGACTAATTAAAGTACATATTCCACTTTGAGTTATTCCTCACCCAATGCCATGGTAATATTTGTCATAAATTATTTCAATTAATTATACTAAATAATTGTTCTCCCATGTTTCTTTCCGTTTATGTTTCCCAGCTATAATAAAAAACTTGATTTATATACAATTATACAGTCCTTACCCCAATATTTGACTTTCGAAACGAAAAAAAAAACGAGAGAAGTTTCTGCTGCCAATAAATAAATAAATTACATTTCTCTAGATCAGAAATTAAAATAGGGCGTTTTTTATTGGCAGAGTAAACTTCAAGAAAAACGAGAAGACATATGACGCTGAAAAGAGTGCAGTTTTTAAAGTACTGCAAGAAGAGGAAAACGATCCCGAGCCAGGTATTATCAATAATCATTATAAACAAAAGAAATCAAATAAAACAAATATTATTATTGCATCGATCACGCGAATATTGTAATTGTTTTCTTCACATTTTAAGGAATTTTATGTGTTTCCATGAAACCTTTTGTATCACCCGTCACAATCACGTTACCATTCGACAAATTGTCTGCGAAAAAAAAATATATGGCTCCACACTTGTTTTGGGCAAACAAAATTTGTCTCAATTGCATATAAATCATTCAGCCGTTCAAAAAACATTCCATGGCCTCAAATAGTCTATTAATAATATCCTAATTGGCATATGATAGAAGTGAGCACTGCGGCGCCTGCGCCTCCAGTTAGTGGTCTCCGGCACGTACAAGCGCCCGTCACGCGGCCCGACGCCCCCGTCAACAACACGGGCGGCTTGCCTCCCGGCCAGAATATTTGCGAGGAGTGCGAAAGACTCATCACGTAAGTCGGACGGCGCGCGCAGGCCGGCACGGTGGCAAACTCGCAGGTCGGGCACTCGGGGTAGGACTAAAATGCGGTCGCGGAGATGCAACGTCGTCTTAGTCGATTACACCATTTCCCGAATGCGAATTTCCTTCTATAATATATTTTTTCAAGATGTCCGTGTGCTAACAATCCCGCAAGGAATCGAGGCGAACAGGAAATAATATATGTTGCGGCCCAGCAGAGGCTTCTCACTTTTACTCGCGAGCGAGCGTGGCGCGCGCCGGCTCGCCGAGCAGCTTGTTGCGCACGCACCGTTCACGCTCGCGCACGCCGCGCGTGGCCGTGTCGCCCGCGCCGTCGCCCGCGCGCCTGTCCACCGGCACGCAGACGCCAGCGCCGGAGCAGCTGGCGCCGGAGCCGGCGCACCGGCCCAGCCTGCCGGTCGGCTGCCACCGCGTGCTGGCGGACGGGCGCGTGGCGCTGGGCGCGCCGGCGCCGGCGCCGCCGGCGTCGGACTCGCTGCCGGTGGTCAACGACACGCCTTATTGCTCCGATTGTAATCGCTACATTATGTAAGAGGCGTCCCCCGGAATGCCTTGCCGTGTTTGCGACCGTGTCGACCTGTGCACTAGTTCTGTCATGTAGATGATTAAAAACGAATCGATGTCTTCCCGCTTCGGCTCTTCTCTTCTTCTTCATGTAAATAAGAATGTCGTAGAGGGGAGCCGGCAACAGTGATCCGGTGCACATATCGTGTTTTTCGACTTTCCATTTGCCATTCATGACGTTCTCACACGATATTTGCATTAGAAACTACTGTATCTCATTTCTCATCAATTAATCGCCTTCATCACTACATAATATTTCAGTAGTTAGAACGTACTCTACGGAATGATATCAATTTGGTTAATTTAGCGCAGTTACATTATATTATTGTATTCATTCAGCATGTCGTCACTTCGCTGTCCATATAGATAGCACTGTTATCATTTTGCCTGGCAGTATTGATGGATCAGCACGAGCAGTTCGGTGAGCATGCGTGTCGTAGTAACAATAATACACTATTATATAAATAGAATACTATGTAGAATTTACACTTTTACATATCAATACCACTGATTACATGATAAGTAAACATACATATAAGTACATAATATTACGTACCATTTGACATCAACATTATGTTCATTGATGTCTATCTTACCGCCACTTTCCCTTGTATAGTTTATACCGGGTATATCAAGACTGCGACCGAAAACGAAGCTAGGTGGTAGTTTTAGTAGTTACAAACACGATGCGAATCCTTAGGTACCATTGCGTGTTTAAAAATAAAGAGGTGTACATCATTATTTTAGGGAAACTATGTATATATCACCCAAATACGACGATATGTAAAAAATACAAAAAAAAGTTGTCGATTTTTTTGCGAAAATTTTACTTGCATTGTGTTTGAAGTCACTAATACTACCTCCTGGCTTCGTTTTCGGTGGCGGTCTTGATATACCTTGTATATGCACCTACTTGGTCCCATTAAAAAGGCGTAAAAAATATTAGCCGTCTAACTGAATACTTATGTGTGCCAGTGGTGTGTTCGTGCGCATCAAGGACAAGAATCTGCACGTGGAATGTTTCAAGTGCTCGACATGCGGCACTTCGCTTAAGAATCAGGGCTACTACAACCTGAACGGAAAGTTGTACTGCGACATCCACGCCAAATTAGTGGCGCGTCAGAACCCACCCGCGCCCAACCTCGACCCCGTCACTGTGCCTCCGTAAGTATTACATATTGATAGTTTTTACATTTTACAAGTCAAACTATAAGGGCCTGTACCTTTATCCGTTTGTTCATGCAGAGGTGCCCGCATTCCAACCAACACGTACTCGACTCCGCTGCCGCCGATCGCCACCGGCAACTACACGAACGGATCGTCATCACTGTTCAGCGTAAGTGCACGTGTCACGTACTCGAGCTCTACCTTTTAATACTGTTCGCCTTGTGAAATATGCGTATGTTTGTGCAGCCATCCAGCAACCTGTCCGGTCCAAAGCCGTTCGGATCGTCGATGGGGTCTGCGTACTCTCCGTCGCTGTCGCCGCGCTCCGCCCCGCTGTCGCCGGCGAGGCCGGTGGCGGCGCCCGCGCCCGCGCCCGCCCCCGCGCCGCTGCTCGCAAACGCGCCTGCCCCGCCGCCCTCTTCCTTCGCTCCCAGTAAGAGAGTCACTTTTGCTGTATAATTCAAATTACTACAGCAACTAAAACTGTCAATTATTAAATATGTAAACAATTTTAATTTTGACCACTTCAACACATTTTTTCTACGTATTATAAAAATCAGAGTATCAATAGATTAATAGACAGTTTTTGGTGCGATAAATAATATTTCTATGGAAACTTTGTTTTTTTAACTGAGTCGACTGAAACTCGGAACTGTTAAGACTTCTTGCATATTACACTTGTGTTTACATCTCACCCCAAAGTATTTGTGTTGTTGTACTTGTTTCAAATGAATGTTCTCGCTTTATCATCTATAGTTTTTCCATTCTCATCTGAATACCTAGTCCCGCATTTTAGTTTATATCGTACAAAGTGGAATATTGACACAGTTAAAAAAACCTAGTAATACTTTATTTCGTATTATGAGAATTTTTTTTGATATAAAAGGATTTATCATTAAGTTGAGCGTATGTATAAAATTATATTATTTTTATAACAAAGAAAAAAATGTTTGATACTCCACTGAACAAAAAAATATCAAGCAGAGTTTTATTTTTGGGTTATGTTTTTATTAAATTAAATAATGTCTACTTATTAGAATGGATATAATTATGCTAATAGAGGTGTTAATGCCAAAACTAAATTGTATAAAAGGAATACTCATATTGCTGAACTCTACAACTTTTGTAATGACCATAACCATTACATAGATATAAATCTCAAATATTAGATTTATTAAGAGTATTCATATCAAAAGAATGTTTTATACGTTGACCAATAAAAGAAAATAATTATTGTTATATAGTTCAAAGTTAATAGTTTACGTATAAATACATAATATATTTATTTTATTATAGGTAAGATACAATTATACATTACTTAAAGCCAACGACATAGAACACAATATTTTTTTACCTACATATCAGTATTATATGTTGTAATTGTTACCAAAGATATGTATTTTAATGGTGTTATTTATTATTATTTTCTAGTATTCATATTAGATAAAAAAAATATAAATAATTATAAAATATTATATAATATCTTTTATGTAATGCTTAGCATTTATAAGTAGTGATAACAATATTTTATACTGTTTATGTACATAATTATGATTTAGGTAAAATCCGAGGTAATTATATTATGATCAGTACAATTTTTGTTACAAGGCGAGGTCTCAAATATTAAGATAATTATTTATTTTCGACAGAACGTCCAGTTTCCATTTTTAAAGGTAATTTATAAATAGGATTTATATATACCTATATATACATATACACACGCAGCTCAGCTTAATATAGCTACTTATTTATGAATGTTTGTAGATAAATTATACAAATATAGAATGTTTGCGCTACGCGGGCAGCCAATCGCAGCATTAATATAACTATTTTCCTGGCACGGAATACATGTGGAGTCAAACGGCACTTGTTACGCAAGAAGTCCTATTACTGTCGTACAGATATTTAACCTTCTCGCTTCATTAAAATTGTTTGGAATCAGTACTTTAACTTACATTATGTAAAAATTGCTTTTCAAATTCGCTAATGTTTATTTCATCTATTTCTTTTCTCCATCCTTCTGTAACCCGTCTGTAATAATAACATCCAAAAGGTCAAAATGTTAAAAGCATCGTATGGCCCCCTCCTAATCCGCCAGAGGATGAACCACCAAAATATGAATCGACACCCAATGTTACAAATATAAAATTCGAAGATCCCTCACGAACGTTACTCCCGGCAAGAAGGGCAGATTACAATCCTGGTGTCCAAGTATTTGATAAACAACAACAGTCTATAAAACAATATTCTTCGGTTCAACAAGAACAATATTCTTCTAGTGCGTCATATTCATCTGCTGCGATGTCGTCAGTAAAATCAGAGTCAATTCAACAGCACACACATTCACAAACTATGCAGCAAACTACTAGTCGCTTGACGACGACTGTTGCTGAAGAGTCGGCCACGAGCCAGAGTTATGTCTACCAGGGTGAAGAATCGTCACAAGGAATTTTAGATAAACGTGTGGAGGACAACACATCCATATCTGATACGAAACAAAATGAAATGGAATTAAAAACTGAGCCAAATACCGTTGTTGAGCTTCAAGAGAAAACGAAAGATGAAAACGATAAAGCTGGAACGACAGAATCAAAAGATACTAGCACCAGTTCTGAGAAAAATTATCATCAATCAAATCCCAGTGATGATGGTGACATAACGAAAATCGCCCAACAAATCAAAGTGGAACAATTTGAAAAGATTGAAAGTAATACAAAACAAAAAACAGAATATATTGAGGCCAAGAGCTCACCGAACCCAAATATAAATATAACTGATAATAAAGAAAATAATCCCGTTAATTTGGAAAAAACTGCACTGGGCATCGATGTTCCTAAATCACTGGGCCAAACTTCTTCAGGTTCTATGGTAGAAGCATTAACGATCGCTCCAGAACGTCCATATTCGCCATTACCTTCTCCACAACCCGTTAATTTACTACTTACTCAAACTCGAGTTGAAGACAATAAATATGCCGAAGAAACTCAAAACATAACAGAGAAAGAAACTCAAGATGAATCATACACTGAAGCTGAAATTGATTCAGAGGAATGTGCTATGCCTACGGATCAAATAGAAATACCAGAGCCTTCCCCTATATTCACTCAACAACCTAAAAGGGAAATAACACCTATTCCTCCACTTAAAGTATACAATCCCCCCGAAAAATCTGAAGCTCCCGTCCCTATGCCCCCCGAAACGAATCCGTATATTCCACCTGATTTTAAAATAACTGTAGAGCCCCAGTCACCTCTATTCGTGCCACGGGACTCTTCTTGTTCTCCAATGATAGAGGCCTTAACCACAGTACCAGACAGACCATTCACTCCGAAAATACATGTCACACCTATGCGTGCACATACAATAGAACGTGGTTCTCTCAGAGAAGCGCTTACAATTGCTCCCGATCGACCTTTCAGTCCTTTACCTATTAATATTACAAGTCAATCAAATCATTACACTGCTACCACTACAGTACAAACACATTCTGTATCGTCTGAAATTTTTAAGCCCATAGCAACACAGTCAATTAATCAAATAACTGATCTGAATGAATCGCAAGTTTCGAATAATATACAAAATACATACGAATTGCAATCTTCATCCCAAACGTCCGCTTTTAAGCCCGTATCTAAACAAATTTTCTCCCCACCGAATCCACATGAGTTTAATATACCTCCAATGCAAACCAAATATACTATGCCTTCGGAGGCAACCTCGTTGCATCAATCGAATTTTGCACACAATTATTTAAGACATCAAGGATTTTCAACTGTTAAAGCAACACAACACTACTTTGAAGAACTGGATAGGAAAGAATCATTATCATCCACGGCTATAAGATCAAAGTCTGGATTACAGAAACCTGACAGAATTCCTCCTTATCAGAAAAACTTCGAAATGCTACCATCTCAAAGAGGTATTTCTCCAGATATGTACAGAGAAAAACCTATACCCCAAAGGCCAGTGACACCATCTACCGATCCTCCAATGAAACGCCAAGATAAGTCTCAGGAGCGTTATATACCTACAACAACGATTAGAGATGTACCAGAATTTAATCCGCCTCAAATTAGGACTACGATAGAGAAAGCTCCACCTTCACAAAGCTATTTACCAGTACATAAAGAAAATCCTATAAGTATGACGTTCCAGCCAGTATCAGAAGGTAATTTCATGAGAGTTTCACCAATACGCAGCCGACCATCTACTCCAAGTTTAATTAACAAACCAGCCCCTATTATTCCTCATTATCAGATGAATTTAGTGCCTGTAGAACATTTGGCACCGGAAACACATTTATATGAAGCCCCCAGCCGGGAAGGAAGTAGATCACCCACACCAAAACCAAGATCCCGTTCGCCTGCTCCTGGACCACCGCCAAACCCCTTGAAAGCACAGGCTCCACGAATCAAGGAGGCGACTCCACAAGCATATTTGCAGCAATCATATTTGCCACAAAACACGATCGGCCTTCGTAAAGACAATGAAATTATGCAAAAACCCATGCAAGGTGATTCTGAATATTACAATGCGTACGCAACACGATTAGCAACGCAAGACCAGAATTCGATGTTTAATGAACAAAGATTTGGTAACGTTGGATATAAAACTGAAAGTTATGCAAAAGGTGACATGAATGTGAAAGAAGACTCATTAACTAGCCAACAATACGATCAGAGACAAATGCAGTCACAAAACATTGCTGAATATGGAAATAAAACAGTCCAAACAACTCGAAAAACATTTGAAGAATTCGAAAGAATGCAGTCCGCTAAAGTTGTTGAAATCCGAAAAGGGAGTTCGTCATCTTTTGGTGGATATCAATTACCACAGCCCATTGAATCCAGCAATGTTAGTGCTAATCTAATTTATCCGCCTCCTGCCTTGAGTTTTTCTACCCCCCAAACGACTTCATCATTTAGTTCTTCAATTAATCATACTAATGACAACATTGCAACCGCTAGTAGAAAAGTAGAAAATTATCAGCCAACGCCTTCGAGTTCTGGTGCTAACCAAGGTCCAGTGTGTGATCCTACCCCATCGGCAGGTTCGAGTGTAGGAGCTGCCGCTCGTGGCAAAACTTTTGGTGTCTCCTCGGCGCCGAAACGTGGAAGGGGAATTTTGAATAAACCTGCGCTGCCCGGCTCTCGCGTGCCTCTTTGCGCATCCTGCAATGGAAATATTAGGTGATTCGGCGAAAAAAGATCTGATGTTGCTTCGCGTGTTTGCATGACAAAAATACTCGCAGTTATGTTATATACTATACTATGTAAATATTTATGTGTTTTAGTATTAATATAGTATATTCAGGTTTTCAGATACATGTGTTATATTTCCAAACGTTAATTTTAGCCATACTAATATCTAAATATACTAATAAAGTAAGAACTTTGTTTTTTAACATTTTAACAGTTGTGTGTTTTTGATTTTTCTAACAGCTAACGAAATGCAGAGTCCAAGCATGCCACATAAAACTGAATTTAAGAGTCAAGCTGAAGAAAGACTTATCAGGAAAATGGCTAAAATGGCATTAAACGGATATGAGATTGGAATACAAAGGAAAATTAAACCGGCTGATCATATACAGTCTATGGCTGATAAAATACAGGACACAGTTGTTACCAAACATCCACTGAACACAGACGGTTTGTCTTCCGGTGAAAATAGTCGCGACAACACATTAAAAAAAGTGAACAAAAAAATTATCGATCCAAACTACAAGACGTCAGATGTAATAACATGCCTCGGTGACAGGATAAAAGATACAATTGTACTGAATCATCCTACCAACATAAATCTTACTGAAAATATTGCGCCAATACCACCTCCGTTACCTACTACCCCAATACCAACTACGAACATATATAATACTTCAATAGAGTTTTCACCTAACCTCGACAATGCAAAAAAAACACAAGACACAGTTCCTAGAAAACTAAGCAATACTTTTGCACCAAACATTCAAATTGGTAATAATTTGGACAAATTACAGAACGGAAGCGATAGTAATTCAAGTCTAGACGAATCCACTAAAGATAAATGTGAAAACAATTTCTTACACACGCTGAGGAAAAAGAATGATTCAGACAAATCTGTATTTTTAAATGACATGAATACATCAAATCCAGATATTAGAGAAGCTGAATTAAGGTTTGATTACAATAATCACTTAAATACATTAAATAAAAGAAAACTTTTCGAAAAAATTGAACAAATGAATTCATCTAACATTTCAGACAGTGGTTCTAAAATTGACGATAAGATTACGTTTCCTGAAACTAATCTTAGGAATAAAGCAAATCTGTTTGAACAAAATATAGTCGGTGATGATGAAAAGAATAAAACCAATCAAGATGACGAAACCGCTAAAAATAACAAATCCTTATCGAACAATTTGCACGATAACTCTTTATATTGTTTTAAAGCTGTGAAAGCCGATGAAAAACATGATGAACAGACTAAAAACGAGTTATTTAATACAACTTTAAAAAAAGATCTAACTACGGATAATGAAAAACAAGAAAACTCAGAAGCGGAGACAGTCGTAAAAAGAAGACAGAAAAAATCTAACAGAAACGATGACGGTAGAAGAGATTCGCACATTATTGCGAGACCACTAAGCACCATGACATCTGTTGATGTGGCCGACGGACAATATCCTGTTTGTCATAAATGTGACAAAGCAATAAAAAGGTAATATAGCCCTCTATTGTAATTAAATAGAATCTTTACAAATTATGAAAGCCATGAAAGTAAGTGAAGTCAACAAATAGCATGTTTTTGTATGTGCACGCATGAGTGTTCATTTATTTTTAACAAGATTAACTTTAAAAAATGTTGTTTATCACCTTATACATTTTGTATTTTATATTTTTATTTATGTTATACAGAGGACCATTTATCACTGCATTGGGCCGTATCTGGTGTCCTGAGCACTTCATATGCGTGAATGCAACGTGTAGACGTCCCCTGCAAGACATTGGATTCGTCGAAGAGAACGGTCAGCTGTATTGTGAATTCTGTTTCGAACAATATATCGCTCCTTCCTGCGATAAATGTCATGCTAAAATCAAAGGCGTAAGTGTTGCATAATTTGCCACAAAAATTATACAAAGTGTCGGTGACATTATGACTTATTTGGAACCACTTAAAAGTTATCGCATTTATCATCAACTGTAGCGATTGCGCAGGTGGTTAAATGTGTAAAAATAAAGAACTATCCCGTTGATAAATTAATAATATTTGGTGTAGGGACTTCTTATGCGATAACCCTTTAAGTGGTTACAAAAAAAGTCATCATGTCGCGACACTTTGCATACTATAGATAAATGTACAAAAAACCTAAACACCATCTATTCTTGTTTTTCTAGGACTGCTTAAATGCTATTGGAAAGCATTTCCACCCAGAGTGCTTCAGTTGTGTGTATTGCGGGAAATTATTTGGTAACAATCCGTTCTTCCTAGAAGACGGACTGCCGTATTGCGAAGCAGGTATTTACATAGAACCTTCTCATGCATTAAAATGTTATTTCAAGGCAATGTCCTTGTAATACATTGATTATTTTCAGACTGGAATGAGCTGTTTACTACGAAATGTTTCGCCTGCGGTTTTCCCGTGGAGGCGGGCGACAGGTGGGTCGAGGCGCTCAACAATAACTACCACAGTCAGTGCTTCAACTGCACGGTGCGTATGATGAGACGCTTACTAAATACAAATACACGTATTCACACATAGTTCAGCAGGAAATATAGTTACATACAATTTATCGTAATACATGAAATAGTCAAAACAATAACTCTGTGCCTCAATAATGCAGATACAAGCAAATATTAATAATACTATTTTTCAATAAGAAAATAAGTTGTTGATTTTTTATGCATACTTGAAAGAAACGTCTACAGTTTAACATAGGCACTGTTAGTATTATTTTATTTACCATAAATTATATTGTTTATTTGGAAATTGCGTATACATAGTAGCCATTAAATTTCCATACGAATGTTCATTATATCAATCCAATACTGCAACATTTCTTAAATAAACTATTTCATAATTTCCCTCTACATTAAACTTATGTTTAAATAATCTGCTCCCTTATCATTATTTATATAACTGTATATATAAAGTCTTTCAAATGTGAATACTACATATTACAATGACATTTTACAATATATTGGAAATATCACACACTTAATAAAATTTAGAAAATACACTCTTGGAAACTTGAGACATTAATTATGATGTAAAAGAACAAAGCTCGTCATACGCTGCCACACCGTGTTTAAAGTCCCAAATAACAAACATTACATGTGTGCGTCCTTTCCGTGTGCATCATTAATTGTACAATTTAATAGTTCATTAGATATGTATCTAACTTACGTACGGTGAACGTTTAAATGATATGTATTTGTATTGTATATACCGTTTCTTATTTTAAGTATAAACTTCCCAAAGTTCTGGAAGTTTGTTTTTAAAACCAGTGTGGTAGACAATAATGTTATTCGATGCTTGTAGAAATGCTTTTTAATTTTAAACATCATAATATATGAGTTTGAGTAGTTTTGGCTATTTTATGTATAAAAATATACGTAATGTAAGAAGATCCTGAAATATAATATGTATGCATATTACATTATCGAGTTCAAGGGAATGTTCCATTTTATAAGGTAATAAACGTTGTTTTACACTATTGTCACAACCTTCGGGTTATCAGAAACCTTGTTTAATTGTTTTAAACTGTTTTAAATAATGATACGTTAATTGGGAATGTATATTTGGTAATATAAAATAACGGGCCAGGTTTTAAGTAAACATTGAGTAAAAAAAAATTGTTCAGTGTTATTTTTTGTCGAGTAGGGATCTAGTATTATTTTGTATGGCCGAAAAATAAGTGCTGTTAGTTTTTAGACTGAAGAATATTTTTCACACTAGCTCAACAAAGATGTTTCAGATTAAACAGACTTCGACCCTTTACTCGAGCTTTAATTTAATGCAGTTCTATATTTTTTAAAACCACAGTTCCCCAGATTTACTGTACTTAGTTAAGTACTGTATCACAGAAAATGAAGATCTTAAGTGTAACATATGTTTTCATCGTTATGGCATCGTAATACACAATCAAATTCCTATCTAAATTGAATTTTTGTAATATTCTTTCAGGTGTGCAAAAAGAACCTCGAAGGACAGAGTTTCTTCGCCAAGGGAGGTCGGCCTTTCTGCAAGTCGCACGCCCGCTAAAAGTCCATGTCAAATAATTTATAATTCCGATACAGTATACTCGACAACCACTTTTCGTCCCGTCTCTCCTTCTCCGGCTACTTCAGTAGAAATTAAGAAACCCTCACCGCAAAGAACTAGAAAATTGGAAACACCTCTCCACTTCGATGGAGGATTGTTTTCCGATATAACTAGTGCAGACGGCAAGTTACTTAGTAAAGTAACAGTAGACAGAGTGCAAAGATCCACACGCCATGACGTCACTGCCTCTCCTACTCTCGATTTCATCGATAAAAATAATTATGTCGATGACATAGTTAAAACGGAAACTATAACCAATGAGGACGTCATTACTGTAAAATTTATTCCAATAAAACCTGAAATTGATCCACCGCGTTTATTAACACCGTTGCTATCAAATAAAGCAAGGACACCAATAGAACTTATAAAAAACAATTATGAAGATCTGCAAAGCTACAAAATTGTGGGCTCTTTGTGTAAAGAAAAACTGTTCGAACCTAATACAATTTCAACAGATAAACAAGATTTAAGCCACCTTACAATTTCAGAGTCAGTAAAACGAGATCACAGTCCTTTAGCAAACCTTCTTATTTCTGAGCATTTGACTAAAATCGACAATTATTTACAAGAAAGTTTAAACATATGTAGTCAAACTGAAACGACACAACGTTCTTCTCCTATCAAATATGAAGGGGAGACGGAAACGAAATCAAGCACTCCAGAAGTAACCCAATTTGAGGAACAGAAATCGTACTATCACGAAGTTAGTAGTAATAGTAATGATATTAGTTACCATGATGAAACAAATCTAACAACGACTAGACAAGAACAAATTGTCCATCCAACGATAGAGAATATTGAAAAAGTCGAAACTACATCTACTAAATATGTAGAAACAAGTAAATCGGACGTAAAAAGCGGTCATGATAAAAGTTCCGGATGTTTACGTGCCATTTGTAACATGCCGATACATTATCATGCAGCTATTTTATGTTTTTTGTTAGTTGTATATAACTTTATATACCAATATATTAAACAAAATTGTCATAAGGAGAAAGTACTGTAGCGTTAGTCATATTCCATAAAATTATATTCGTACACTAGTCATTACATAACTAAACATAAACTATTTGGCACGCATATCTTCCAACAGACATGTAAATAATCACAGCACAGGTAACATCCGTTTTGTAACAACATATATATATTTATAATTAACAATTTGGTGCTTTTCATTACTATAGACTTGCTCACAATATTGTGATGTTTCATATTTTCCTTTATTTAAGGCTTTGTATACAGCTTCCGGAATGTTACAACGAACTATACTAACATTAACAGTTCTGTATGAACACCTCGATGAAGTATTACATTTAGAAAATACTTTATCGTAATTTAAACCCAAAATCTAATGTAAATTTATTGGTGCACCAACAATAAATTATTGTTATTATTTTATAATTAAAACAATGATTTTTATTACGTTTTATCGCCTTATACTGTCATCTATGTTATTTTTAGATTAGTAATTAGAATGTGTTAAATGATTTTAATAAAATACTTTAAAAGCTTTATTAAAAAAAACAATTTTGTAACTTCAATTCTGTGGACAATAATCCTAATTTTAAGAACTATTTATTTAAATTTTTAACGCATACATATATAAGTTGAGCTTAATAAAGTATTTAATTTTATAAAAAAAGTTTTTTATTTTTTAAAAATGTTTCATATTTAAAAAAAATGTTTATTTTTATGATAAGAGGGTCGTAGATTAGCCGAAAGTCCTATCCTTATTCTGCAGTACTATACTAGTGTCGTCCGAGTTCGAATCCAGAAAAGGTAGCAAGAAAATTTAGTAGGTAGGAGCGTGTAAGACAGATTTTGAAGGCTATAAAAAATGCACTAATGGTGTAGTACTCTTAGAAAAGATCCTCCGCCATGATAAGCGTCGTAGTACCAACGATTTACACTACCACCCCTACCCTCAAATAATATATAAGCTGGTAATATTAACTTGATAATCTATTCTTTAAAAGCTGAATGAAATAAGAGGAGACTGTCCCGCCGTCACACCCGCCACTGCAACTCCTGCAAGCCAGGATCAACAGTGACACGCATTTTAATGACACTGAGCATTGAAGCTCAGCGAGTCTCCGGGAATGTCTAACTTGAATGAAATAAGAATCGGGAATATTACTATTTATGTACAGCCTGATTAGCGCAATAGGTTGTGAGCTGGCTGGGAAACAGAGGGCCGAGGGTTCAATTCCCGCATCGGAACAATCGGAACAACACTCCTTTCACAAATATTAATAACGAGATTCTGCCCGCAAACTTCGTCTGCGTGATTAACTTTATTTGGAATTTTCAATCCCGTCCCGTTATATCCCGTCTTATTCTCACTCAAGGCATGTTAACCAGTCCCACCCCATATCTTTAAGTATAAAAAAGTAACAAATATATCAGAGTTACTTCCTCATCCCACGGGAACACTAAATTTTGCGGGGTAAAAAGTAAAGTCTAAGTGTTAATCCAGGGTGTCAGCTACCTCTATTCCAAATTTCATCGAGACCCATTAAGTTGTTTATGAGTTCAACGCGCACAACCACACAGACAAACATTCTTAAATTAATTGTTTTGGGTTCTATTACGTTAATACAGACATATTCGTTTTTCTTATTTATCTTCTATCGACATCGACTTTACAAATTTATTATATGTATACATATATAGTTTTTCGGGTCTGAGATTTCATTCTCAAATGTATGTACAATGTACATAATATTTCATGCTGCCGAAATTTCGTTCGCAAAACCGTGTTTTGAGCAGCAAAATTTTATTTCAAGCCATTTATTTTTCTTAACAAGCATATAATAAATAAGTACATAAAACAATATTCAGTGTCCTAATGTTTTAAAACCTTAATGAAAAAATATTTTGATTTTGTAAAATGTTTACACTTTACTAAAAGGCTGTATTTCATACGTGTGTTTATCAATTCTAATGTAGGATAGCTTCAGTTTCAACTTTACAGGATTATAATTATAATATGTAATACTGCTGGGACTAAAACAAAGTCCTCTTGAGTTATGTGTAAGTAACTTAAATAAAATTCCTATTAAGATACAACTAGCCACATAAATCCTTACTAATATTATAAATTCGAAAGTTACTCTGTATGTCTGTCTGTCTGTGTGTCTGCTACCTTTTGACGCCTAAACCACGAAAATTGAAAATTGATACAGTGATAGATTCTAATCTATCAAGATCCAACTTGGTAAAGGACATTGGCTATCTATTTTTGTGAAAAAAAAAAGGCTTGAAATAAGGGATGAAAACTTGTAACGAAATTTCTAAACCATTGAAGTTACAGGTGTCAAACTTGGCACTTTAGTTACTCATTTAAAAACAAAAATATTTGCAACTTTGTGAATTCTTAAAATGAATCAGAAACTTTTCGGTCTCACAAACTCAGACCCTTGTGGTTCATACAAACATTTGTCTCGGTGCGGTAATCGAACACTCGGCCTCTCGTTTCACAGCCAGCGTCTAACCAACTACGCCATGGAGGCCGACACATGACTTTTTTTTACTTTTTTTTAAGGAACTTTCCGAGGGACATGTCAGTTCCATCATACCCTAATACAAAGTGATGACTTATGAAATAATCTTATCTATCTAACACTAAACTATAAAACATTTTGGCTTGCTCAGATCCAGGGCTGCCAAAACACTTTGCACCAAACCAACATCAAATTTATACAATCCTAACTTTAAAATAATACTTTCTCGTATAGAGCTGTTTTTAGATCACTCCGTTAACCGATGCTGGACATCGTCAATGGACATTGATCACAGTTAGGGCTATCTGTTTTTTTCATGAGATATCCAAACTTTCTTGTGGGATAATGTCCCGCGCGAAGCCTATTTGCTGTTACTATAAACAAACGATTCATTTCAATATTGTAAAACCAAGGCACTTGAGGAGGCTGACTTTGTATAGCCCTATACCATATGCCTTTTTCTTGAGATGTTGTTTTGAAATGTTCTGTCCACTTTTCAAAAATGTCCTCTCTATAAACACGTAAATTTTTGCCACATGCCTTTGTTTAAGTATAAGCTGTCAGGATCCAGGTTGGATACCTTAATAATACTAAGCTGGCATACTGACTAAAAACCATTAGCTATTATCTGAAGTATGGGCCACACTACACATCCTAATAAAATAAATTAATACACCCAACAGTTAAGTACATACATAGTCCTGACCCCACACTAAGATCGAGTCGTGTGTTGTGGGTATCAAGAACTATGAGAGACTTTTTCGGTCTCACAAACACCCAGGCCTGAAACAAATACTTGTGGTTCACACAAACAATAGTCTCAGTGCGGGGATTGAACACACACCCTCTCGCTTCACAGCCGCTGTCTAACCAACTGCGCCACGGAGGCTGTCAATCCAAGAGCCAAATACTGCTGATTTTTATGAATGTGAATGCACAATGCAGTTTTGTTACCGATCCCTCTATCCAGTAGGCACAGTTGGTCCTTTACCACTTTTCAAACTAAATAATAATGTAAGATTCATCTTATTATTCCATGACATATTGTCTTGGGAAGCAATAATTACACAATGCAGTTCCATTAACATTCCCTCTATCCATTAGGCACAATTGGCCCAGTTTACTACTTTACAAACTGAAAAATAATCTAAGGTTCATCTTATTATTCCATGACATGTATTTATTAATGTTATTCATGTATTGTTAATCGTCAATGATATATTTCAAGGTTACAAAGAGTATTTGATAGATTTTAAAATAGGACAACAAATTATTTGTATAATAATTTATTTTCCACAATATTTATAACAATTCTCACTGGCAAATGTAATAATAACAATTTAAACAATAAATAGCTGGTGTGTGAAGTCTATCACAAATCTACACTATATTCTTATAAATACTGCAAAGATTGAATAACTCATCTTTTATTTGCTTCTTCAGTAATTTCAGGCTGTTCATTGTTATTGTCTCCAATTATAAATCTTCCTATCCTGAAAGTAAAAAACACAACCATGTTATTGTAGTAAACACAAATCTATTTATGCCAGCTTGTTCTGTAGTGTTTTTACATTTAGCTTAACTGAGACATTATTGTAGGAAGGAAGACCAACAAAACATCATGTGCCTTGAATGGTAAGGCTTATAAATGAGCAAAAACTATGTTAGTGCATTGGCGTCGCTGTTTAAACGCCTAACATTGAAGTCTTATGCAGCCAGATAATACAATAACCTGGTATGCTCTAGTTAGCTGGATTGAAGCATTGATACCTACTTTTTCCATTCAATACACATTCCGACGAACATGAATGTCAGAAATCCTTGCCAAAGTAGTGTTACTGTTGGAACTGGTTGCCTTTTATGACCAAAATTTTTGTGGGTCCTGTTAATATTTAAGTATGCTATTTGCAATTTTCGTAATACCAACATTATTTATCACATAAATTATATATTACATTTGAAAGTTTTGTATTTTTTGACAATTAACTGACGTACGCGGTAATGTTGTTGTTTTTTTCATTTTTTCCTATCCGAAAGGCAATGGCGTAAGTACTTAGTATTACTACATTTACACGCTTTATTAAAATACTACAATTTCATCTGAATATAAAAAAAGACATAACTTCAAAACTACAAGGCAAGCCAAATTTTGTTACTTTTAAATATTAATTACCTCTATTCCCCATACCCCGTTGATCCACTACTTAAGGGGCACCTTTTTTTTTGTGGCAAGAGGCAAAGCTTGCTTTAAAGTTTAAGCTATTAAGCCCGCTGCCCACGACGCTTGTTTTACTTCTAGATTGCTTGCGGGGTTTGCCGATGGCTGCTCTGCTGGCAGCGCTGCGAGAAAGTGACGTCACTGCTGTCTCTGAAACGTGGTCGCGTGCTGGATTTCGGTGACCGAACGCGTGCTATTTTTCGTGATAGCTTGCTTGCGTGTTTGGGGTTTTTCGTGCTACATTGATCATATATGATATAGCTTGACGCATCACAGTATCCTGCTTTTGTATGAGTGGAGTCACAAATGCCAGCAACTCATTCCACTCATCTTCCAACATTCGTGTATAATTAGTGAAACTGGAAGGATCTTCAGGGCTTAAACAAAAACATAATATAAATATATTAAAAATTAAAGAAAAGTTCAAAAAGTGTAGTAACAAATAAAGTTGAAATGTTATATATACATACCCGAGCTCACTAAATACCATGTCTAGAACATTCTGTCCTGTATCACGCCGTAACAGCCACTCGCGACTCCATAATCGACGTTTTCGTTGTTCAAGCTCTCTTTTCTGTTTAAAAGCAATAACTGCAGCTGCCAAAATAATAGCTTTTCTACGTCGAATTATCTCAGCTGCAATAGTTTGTTGTACTCGAGCGTCCATGGTTCTGTACATAAATACATACATACATAAACTCACGCCTTTATCCCAGAAGGGGTAGGCAGAGGCGCCACTAGGACACCCACATTTCGCCTTGCATGTTCTGTCCCACGATGTGATAGGGGGCGAGCCTATCGCCATATCGGGCACAAATTCCTGACTCCGGGCTGATAATGAATAGAAAAATCCAATATCACTTTGCCCGACCTGGTATTCGAACCCGAGACTTCAGCTTTGTAACCGTACCGTAATACAACTACGCCACCGAGGCAGTCTGGTACTGTAGAGGTTAGAAATACTCGTGTCTTTAATGGCGACGTCGCTTCACATGCACGCCTAGCGGCGAGTAGTGGCAATCACCGTGTGAAGCCAACATATCAAGAGAGCCATCATTGCACCCAGCGCCACAGCCAACTTTGAACCCAGCAGCAAATTCTAGCAAGCTATCCTGCAGCGAAACAAGCGTCGTGGGCAGCGGGCTTTACTTAAGGGGCACCTGTATGTTACAAGAAGTATTTGCACTTGCAGGGACGAATTGAACAATAGTTTATTTAATTATGCGAGTACTACCACACACCGCGCCGGTTACGTTGCCTTTTAGATCTATGTCATGACTCACGACTCATGAGCATGGATGTATTTTATTTAAACAAATTGATGTGCCCATGATCAATATTTAATATACGTTATATCCTCAATCTTCTTATCTTAGGACTTAATATATGTATAACCAATTGTGTGGCTGTGGCATCGAGGGTGTATTTGTTTATTTATTACCTACATATCCATACTGAATACAAAGTGAACTCTTATCTCTTATTGTAGAACTTGTGTTCACATCACAGTTCACATAATCATAAAAATATTTATATGTGCGAGTTACGAAATACGTATATACAGAGTGATATTGAATTGAATTAAATACAGAGTGGATTTAATTTATACCTCATGTTCCTAACCACCCCAGGTAACATTGTACCAAGTTTGAAAAAAATCTTGTTCGTAGTTTTGTCAAATATTGTAATTTTTTTTGTTGGTTTGGTTTTGATCAACCAATGATTAAATAATAATCTTTATGATCAACACGTATAGGTAGATACGAGTGTTTTACGGCTCAAAATGGAAATATAATGGAAAAATTCGATTATTTAACTTAATTGTAGCTTTTAAATCGTGAAATCGATTTTATTGTTTTATGTTTGCAATAAACTTGCTAGTAAAGTAAAAATATATGCATTTGTAATACTGTTGAGTCCAAATTGACGGTAGGGATTAAATGTAATGGCTGCTATTTGGAAAAAAAGAGTCATACAACATTTATTTTAAATAAAACAATCAATTTGGTTCGTAAAACACGATATAACAAATAATCAATTTGTTTCTACTTCCCCCTGAGTTTCGATTAACCCCGTCTTTCAGGGTGTTCATTACGTTTCGATCGAAATTTAAAAATGGAAAAATGTCGGAATATACAGGGTGGCCCAGAAGTCACTTAACATTTTGAAAATTAAATAACTTTTTTTCTATTAATATATTTATTCTTCCCTTTTCAGAATTAAAAAATATAATCCCTGGAAATTTTTGGCATGGATAAGTTTACAACAGAACAACGAGTGAAGATAATTGAATTTTACTTTGAAAATGAACGGTCAATAATTGTTGCAACGCAAAGATCGTATATGCGCCATTTTAATGTTCGACATCCCCCTAGTAGGCCTGCAATAATCAACCATGATCAACTTGTGAATAAACTCATTGTCATTTCTTGCAGTTCTCTGAAACCTGACAGCATAATTTACTCGTTTCTGAAAGTCTGCTGGTTTTAAAGATTGCACTAATTGAACCTTGTAAGGGTACATGTGCAAGTCTCTTTGAATGCGCTGCAGAGAACTCCGTGAGATGCCAAGTTCTTTATAACGCCTTCGAGTGGATGTGGTTGGGTTCTCTTCAATGCTACGGCTCACAGCTTCAGTACTTTCACGTGTACGTACTGAACGACCTCGTCCACTTCTAGTCCTATCACTTACAGAGCCATGCTGTTGAAAACGCGTCACTAAGTTCCTTATTGCAGGCATACTAGGGGGATGTCGAACATTAAAATGGCGCATATACGATCTTTGCGTTGCAACAATTGACCGTTCATTTTCAAAGTAAAATTCAATTATCTTCACTCGTTGTTCTGTTGTAAACTTATCCATGCCAAAAATTTCCAGGGATTATATTTTTTAATTCTGAAAAGAGAAAAAGAAAATTATTAATAGAAAAAAAGTTATTTAATTTTCAAAATGTAAAGTGACTTCTGGGCCACCCTATATTTTGAAATTTTTCATATTTTTCCGAAAAATTAAAATTTCCATTTGAAAAATTTTCGGAAAATTTTCATGACCCAACAGTAATCATGTACCTTTTTCAGTTTTGATCAAGCTAAAGAAAGGGTAGACAGGCACCACTAGCGCTTTATTTACTGAGCAGTTGACAACACTACAGTGATCTCGAACCTACCGATTTTTCGGTATTTCTACCGATATGAGCTCTGTTCTACCGAAATACCGAAATATAACGATTTTTCTACGATTTCACAGTATAAATGGAAATTCTCCCGATTTTTCTACCGATTTCACACTTTCAAGCTGGCAACCCTTTTCATGTATGTTTAATGTTACGGGGAAGCCCTCAATAATATGGAACTAGTGCAGAATGTAAATCATATTTTTTGGGGAATACCCTTGTGTCCTACAATTCGATGTTTTAGGGGGTTTCTCGCTCGGGAATTTACCTGTCTAGTCTATATAAACAGGAATAACGGTTTTATTTTTTCAATAAATTTCTTAACTTTGAAGAGAGAGTACCTAACTTAAAGAGTGCCTACAAAATCAGAAAGTAAAATAAAATGTCTGACGAGGAGCCAAGCACAAGTACGAGTGTAAGAAGAAAAAAATATTTACAATATTATAGAAAAGAATGGGAAGAAGAATTTCCAGGTTGGCTGCAAGATAGCCGTAAAGGCGAAAGCTATGCCTATTGTAAGAGTTGTAATAAAGATATCAACATCACATCAGGAAAAGACGCTATAAAGAAACATAGTTCTTCACAAGCACACTCAGTATCATCAAAGAATATAAAATCACAACCGAAGATATCATCATTTACTGTGACCAAAACTCAAAAATCTGATATACTGGTTAAGCAAGGTAATTTTTTTTAGTAATTTATTTCACTACTTATATTTTTATATTATTTTGTTTTCTACTAAAAATTGTAATAAATAAAATAATTTTATACATAGTTTTCCTAAAATAATGAATAATGATGTAAAACGACTCTTTAATACAGCTAATTGTTATGATTTTGAAATTAATTCCAAGATGACCTCGGCTATGGCCAAAGAATATTGGTACCATAATAAATAATTATACATAAGCGTGATTGTTATAAATTAGTATGTAAGTTTTTTAAAAAATAAACGAACTAGATTGAATATTGTGTTTTTTTTTTCAAATACCGATTTTGGGTAGAAATATACCGATTTTAGCTGGCAACTCTACCGATCTCGCTCTATGACGTTCGAGACCACTGCAACACTATAATATATACCAGATATTTTGTCTGTATACATAATTTTTCTTTGATATTTGATAAATCAAACTGAATTTTACGGTTTTTCGTCCTATAATCCAGTGATACAATCGGAAATTAAATACCCACATATTTACTGTTTGCATGGAAGTGAGCAATGAAAGACATGAGTTCTTCAGCCCAGAATAACATATCCGATCTATTGAAATTAGCGAGAAAATTTAATTGTTTCTATCTATCAGGTATAGATATCTCTGCATTCGTCATAAGTTATATGCTTTACTATTAGCAGCAATACGAATAGGTATGTAAAGAATAGTGTGAATAATGCTATTACTTTGTTACAGGGCTTCATCAAGGTATATGCAAACCCTTTATAGTGGCTGGCCACCAAGTAGGGTTAGTTCGACCAGATGTATTGAAACACTTGCAGAGATTCCCTGAGGTAGGTTTATTAAAATCCCTAAATCAAATTAATATTATATTATGTGTTCATATGTTTTTGTTTCATACCATTTGTATTATTTCCAATATGCATACTTTAAACAATATCCTTAGTTGCGCGACCCGGGATTCGAACCTGAGAACTCAGCTTTGTAGTTGTACCATAGTACAACTTTGCCGCCGAGGCAGTCTGAATTTCATACTTTGTATAGTAATTTGAGAGAACATCCTTTAAGATTTTTTGGATATACCAGGATGACTGTCAACTGTTTTGATTACATCTTAGATTCAATAAGGAGTAAGATTTCAAAAGATCACAGTTTTAAAGAATAATCATTTTCTAGGTTTTCAGAGTTGCAGGGAAGTATGTTGAGTTAAACCCAGCCTTTAGAGACTACAAAGAGAGAACACTTAAAGTGGCTGATATATTACAGAAACTGAGAAAAGAAAACGAGATTTGTGCTCTTAAAGGCTGGAGAGATGAGGTGAGATATATTGATATTGCAATATTTCATCATCTGTTGGCTTATACAATCTAATAATTTTGCCCTGCTTATATTTCTTCAATTTTATGTTTTTTTCTAGTGTTTGATAATGTTTTAACATTAGTATTCTTTATTTACTATTTATTTTTAAGAAATAGAAATGTCATACAATTTATATTATTCTAGTGTTTTGAAGTTAGCACTCCATTTTGCCATGAAAGTCTCTTGGAGATGGACCGGAGTGCTATATGTCTGTTCGGCATCAGGAACTATGGTGTTAGTGTGACTGGTTACCTGAACCATCCAGTCAAAGGACTTTGCATCTGGTTGCAACAGAGAAGTTTTACTAAGCAGACTTGGCCCGGTGAGTTGTTTCTTCTACATACATACATACATACATACATAAACTCACGCCTTTACCCAGTAAGGGTAGGTAGAGGTGCTAACAGGATACCCACATTTCCACTAGTATGTTTCATCCCACAATGTGATAGGGTGCGAGCTTATCCCCATAATATGGGGCACAAATTTTGGACTCCGGACTGATAATGAATAGAAAATTCCAATATCACCTTGCTCAAACAGGTATTCAAACATGAGAACTTAGCTTTGTAATTGTTCTTGCTGCCTCGGTGACATACTTGTACTTGTTTCTTCTACATAAAAACTATACAGCTACTGGCATGAAGAGATTGATAACAGTTGAAGAAAGAAAAGAGGTATTCAGACAACAGTATTTGTTGCAAGCATAAATAGAAAAGTAGGAAACATGATAATTTTAAAATATGTGAAATGTATGAATAAGCAATGTCCATCCTCATAACTTATTTTTATAGTTTCTATATGACTTTTGTGGAATTAATAAATGTAGTTAAATAAAAGGATGAATTAGCATAATTGGTTGTTTGTATATTCTGTCCTTGAAAATGTTTTTATGTGGTCAGAATAGTGTGTAAATTATCATAAAAGTGATAAAAAATTATAAGGACTGGCTCTTGCAATGTGTTTAATATATTGTATTCAATATGAATGAGTATGTGAACAGGAAAATGGGATTGCTTTGTGAGCGGTGGCCTGGCTGTTGGTTATGGGATACTTGAGACAACCATTAAAGAAGCTGCTGAGGAGGCATCTGTTGAAGGGGATTTGGTGAAGAAACTTGTACCAGCTGGCTGTGTCAGGTATAGTCCAAATATTTATGAATCAGAATTTACATCTAGATCGCCTCCATGGCAAAGTTGATTAGATGCCGGCTGCGAAACAAGAGGCTGCGGGTTCCCTCACTGAGACCAATGTTTGTGTGAACCACAAGTATTTGTTATGGGTTTGGGTGTTTGTGCCACCAAAAAGTTTCTCATAGTTACTACTTCCTGATACCCACAACACAAGACTCTATCTTAGTGTGGGGTCAGGACTATGTATGTGACTGTTGGGTGTATTATTATTTATTCATTCATTATGTTGTACAAATTCTTTATACTTACCTCATTACTTAAAACAGTAATTTCTTTTCAAAATGCTCTTGTATAAGGAACATATTATTATTTCATTAGAATTATTATTTTAATTCATAGGTGTGCTGCATCCATTCTAGAATTAATGTTTAATGTTGATATTTTCAGTTTCTACTTTGAAAGTGAACGCGGTTTGTTTCCCAATACGGAATATGTATACGACCTTGAGCTACCACTGGACTTTGTACCACAAAACGCCGATGGCGAAGTGGAGAGTTTCGAGCTACTCACTGCCGAAGAATGTGTACAGAGAGCTCTTTCGCCCCAGTTTAAAACTACTAGTGCCCCAGTTCTTATAGACTTCTTGATTCGTAAAGGATATATTAATCCTGAGAATGGTGAGTTAATATTTCATTTTACAACAAATATTTAGCTTTTTGTGGGTAAGCTGACTTATTATACAAAGTCAAGATTATGAATTATCAAATAAATTAGAACAGTAACTTGACAAAACATTGATTTTCATTCCACACATATTATCATCTTACTTACACCAGCTATCCAATTAATCTTTTTCTCTAAAAGTGATTAAACTTCTTTTAAATTTCATTCTATATATTAATCTACCTATTTCAAACAAATTTGATAACATGCCCATAGACACAACATTATAATTATTTTATTTCAGAACCAAACTATAGATACTTGGTGGAGTTACTTCATGTCCCTCTTCAATCCATTTACAACTGGCCCTTCACTGCCGTGGCGACTGTTAATGGAGATGGTCAAGAACTACATGAAATTAATTAATTATCTTAAATATTTTTAATGAATTGTATTAATTTTCTTTACCTATATGTCTAAAGGTACCTATGTTAATTTATTTATTATTGCTCTAGCTTATACATTCACCAGAACAGTAATTGTAAATGTTTTGTCCGAAAAAGGTAATACTGAAAATATGTAGGTCGTTACTTAATATTTTGGGGGCATGTCAGATACTAGTAATATACCCAGTGGTGGTTGTTAAAACATTTGGTTCTAATTACAATGCATTATTTTTAGTGTGTTAACTCTTATTCAGGCCTAACAAGAGTTGGTTCCATTTTATATTAGGATATATTTATTTTAATGACGTGTTTATTTGGCGTGTGGGTTACGTTTACTCTTATCCAAGCCGGTAGATATACATTGACCAAATTCTGAAATTTTAAATGATGTTCGTATATAATTGAAGATGTCATAGTTTAGCTAGGTATGGTTAATTTCTGTGATACTTTACCAGTTTGGTATAAGACATTATATGTTAATCAGTTAGTTTGTCTTATCAATCGTAATTTAAAACTATGTTTTGGCTCTATGTGGGATTCTGCCTTGAAGATTGTACATGTCAAAAAAATATTCGAGTATTTATTTAGCTTTTATTTATGTTGAAATATCTTGTATTAAATATGTTGGTAAATAGTATTGTTTGAATATGTATATGACCATACAATATTGTATAATTTAGTTACTAGGTGCTATTTGCTAACGCAGTCTTCATAGTGAGTGAGTGTGTAGTTTAGGTAAAACATACTGTTCGATATTAATGAAACTTAACATCTAGTCAAACGACGAATGCTACTTACGACAGACTTGGTAAAGCAAATATTGCGTTGGTTTCTTCGCGTATAATACTTATAAAACGCATTAATATAGATTATACCGTGTACCTACATGCTAAAATTAACCAGCAATGTAATTAGGTGTAAACCGTAACTCGGGTAGTAAGACTTAAGATAGTTGTTTGTATTGCTAAGGCTTTTACATGACTGGTTTCCTCTTATGTTCAATTTTCCATTAAATTAAGAGCAAGGCGTAAAATTGTTAGATAAGATTAGAACAAATTCGAAGTGTTATGCAGAGAATTACATTTTAACTGGATTATATTTAGTAATAAACATTTACTTATTGGTAATACAAGCTGCAATAATCGAAAAGACACCTCGCTTTGTTGTATTAGATAAAAAAATAAATAAACGTTCTTAGAAAAATAAAATCCAAACTGCCAAGCAGAATTGTAATGTTACGATATATTCGGCTTGTATTACTATTTACTTTTCTGTATATACTTGTAGCAAATGAGTCATTTATAGCAAATATTAAAAATACTGATATTAAATAAATGCTAGTAAATATCCTGTGTTTATACTGACAACGCAATTTTATACATTTTTATGGACCCGTTATTGGCGAAAAATTTTGTATCATTATTACTACGTAACACGATAAAATTATGGATGTAATCGTTTATATTTGCGATAGTGATGAAATAGCTATTTCCAAAATAAAATAAAAGTTTACTACTGAATTTGTTTTTTTTTCCATTTCCCATTGTTACAATAAAAAAAAACTATGAATATCAAATACGACCAAGGACTTTATTGCAAATGATGTTATGGACACGTGAATACATACTAAAGTAGGTATTACTTTTATACAATAACATTCAACTTTAAATAAAAGATTAGTAAAGAAACAACTGTATACTAAAGTGAACACTATATCGTCATGTGTGAGCGTACCACAAGAACGAATGCATAAATTTAAAATTTTATTATGGTCGCTACTATATGCGCGGTCCCATACCCATCTCGCATAAGTAGCGAATAGATCGTGTCAGCACAATTTCAAAGTGTTCAAAAGCGTTAAATTATTGCAACGGTTATATGGATCAACCTGATAACACAAAAGTCGAAAGGGACTTTAGCGCCATTTACACGGGAAGTTTTTCGCGGCGAGAATCATATGACATAATCGCCATAAGATTATCGTGTTCTAACAGTGTTTACACGATGCGTCTTTTTTATATTCTTACGATATTCGTATCTTCGAGGCGAAACTCACCCCGAGTAAATGGGGCTTTATATTACAAAGTAGAGAATAGTAGAAAGTGTGGTGTGTGCGGCTAGTAGTCGAGGCCGCGCGACACGACCTCCTTGCAGGTGGGGCGCAGCAGGATGGTGTGCTCGAACTGCGCCGTGTAGCAGCCGCGCACGTCGCACAGCGGCGGGTAGGCGTCCACCACGCCCTTGTCGCACAAGTCCTTCAGCGCCATCGCGTAGCGCGACGCGCCCGCGCGCTCCAGCCACCGCTTGCAGAACGCCAGCGTGCCGAAGTTCTTGTTGATCACGTTCAGCAGTTGTTTGGACGATTGTAATCTGGGTATCACATTGTCTATTAGCCACGAGTGCTGGTCCAAAGCGATTTAACGAAAGGATAGATTTTATAAAAATAAAGGCCAATCTAGTTTTACTGTTGTCAACCTGTCCATTGGTGTTTTTGACCAGGCGTATCGACTGCGGACTGCCACTGTTATTAATTGGGATACTTCCACCTGGAAGTGATGGCAAGAGCAAGTACCCACAACCTATATTATAGTTTGTTAGAGCGTAGACAAACACGTGATTTTTCAGACCTGATAATCTCAGATCTTATGGTACCTATGATAAAATATTATAACTGATAATATTTCTATAAACAATTCCATTGTACGTATGTATAACTATGCATTCTGATATGGATGTATGTTATATGAACTATATGTACTGACCTCAACGGCACAAATTGCTGATCAAAGTTCTTCATGTAGTGAGAGCAGTCCATGTCGTCGTGAACTTGGCCGCGTCCTGTCGAGCCGAATGTTTCAATGGCATAGAATTCGTTCTCCTCCATACGCGTTGTTTCGCCTCCTTTGACAATCGGCACAGTTTTGCCCGCATGGATTCCTGGGAAGCGAAAGCATTCCTTTAGTTTTTTGTATGATGGAATCGCCTCATGTATTAATAGAAAAATAATCATACTCACTATATGGCCCAATAGAATGCCCATTCAGATTACGTATGGGCTTCACTTGGTATATTTGACCATCCAGCTCGACCTCATGTGATTCCATTACCTATAAAAACATATTCACGGTTGTTTCACAATATTTTTTAAGTTCTAATACCCAACACATCAAGTGACACGTTTACTGTTTATAAATTACGAAGATTTGTTTAACTTTTCAGTCGATATTTACAAATTCGTCTATTAATCAAAAGTATAATGATCAACTGTATGTTAAAATAAAGTAGTTGCCGAATGTAATATTAAGATTCTAATTTTCATTTCTATGCTGGAATATTAATTTACAGTAATTTAATTTTTTTACCTTTGTTTAACTAACTTATGTGAAAATTATTAGCCATTTTGGGATGGTAGTACATTAAAATCTCATCACTCAAATTCATTGTTACTAGGGTGATTCGGTTGATAACTTGTGGTTGTACAAGCTTTTAAGCCTAGCATCTTTTAATAAATTGTAATTATCGATGCCCTAATTTGATTAATTAATTAATTGATATAAACTCAGTGTTACATATTAATTCATTTCAAACTACTATTTGTGCAGCACAGCATGTGGGCTTCGCTCGATGTGGTCAAATTGTTACATCGCGTTTTATCTACGAATCTATTGTTAACTACGATTCAACACTATTATTTCAATGAATTGTTTTATATTTTTATGGTGAAACATGCATCCAATCGTATATCTAACGCAGTTTAAAGGGCGAACAGGGTATTTTTAACATACTGACAGATAATATCCTTACTGACACTGCATTTATTTGTTTCACATTGCATTTATGGTGTGGGTTTATAAATTAAGTAGCGGCCCGGCTCGGCTCCGCCCGGGTGCAGATACACTGTTTTGAAAATATTCTATCAAGGATAATGTAGGATTCTAAGGGTGAAAGAATTTTTCAAATAGGTCCAGTAGTTTTAAGAGCCTATTAATTGCAAAGAAACAATCAAATCTTTCCTCTTTCTAATGTTAGTTAAGATATTATGGAACTTACCTCTTGTACAGCAGCGCCAACATCGCAAAGTCGTACATCGACTCCTGACGCCTTAATGCCAGCTTCAGTCGCTTCCTGCACCCCTTTCACGAGAGGATCGTACCGCGGGTTGAAATGCAGAGTGAAGGCGCAGTCTATGATGCGCCCGTTGATGTGGGTTCCGAAGTCTATCTTCACCACATCGTCATATTCGAGGACTGTTGTGTCACCTTTGGAAAAAGACTTTTTATTGCTATGATGTTCATTTTGTTAACAATGTAATAAGATCAGTTGCTTATTAACAGTGCATTTCCTTTACATACACTTTACTATATTAACTGTAACAAATGATATGTAATTTGTTTATTTTTGTAGGATATCACTTGATGGAATTTTGAATATGCAATAACTTTTTGGATCTCTTTATTCTATATAGACAATATATAGACAAATTAATGTGAATATTTGATTGGCATACCTGTATTGGGTGTATAGTGAGCGGCACAGTGATTGCGACTGCATCCAGTAGGGAAAGCTAATCCAGCCTTTAGCCCATTCTCACCAATCAGACGCCTTGCCGTAGACTCCAGCTCTTCACAAATTTGGATCATTGTCATGCCTGGTTTTATCCAATCTCTCATATATTTACGAGTCTGCAATGTGTAGACATAAAGAAAAATATTAAGAAAAAGATTACTTTTTAATAAAGTTTTGTTAATTTGTAATACAATTAGTAAATAATACTTATAAGAAAAATGACAAACAACAAAATAATGTTCCAATTATATTGTAATATCAACCAAAAAATCTGTTTGTGGCAGTGGAATTATATTACTTTAAATGTGGGTGGGATTGATTCAAATGAAACATTTCATACGGTAAAATATGATAAATAGGTAAATAGACAACATTATATGTTAAGGTACATCAATCCTATGATATAAGTAATTTAATGGTACCTGTCTGTGTGCCTCAGCAGCATGCCTTATTTCTTGATAGATGTCTTGTTGCAATCTATCTAAAGCCCTCTTCTCTTCACTGGTGAACCGATCTTTGGCGGTTCTCTCATCAATTCCCTCTGCTGGACCATGTTCCATGATCTGTCCCTCGGGGAAGTTACCTGTGATATGTTAACATTACTATCCTTTCTGTATAAGTTGGGAATATAATCATTCCGTTTATGTAACTTGTTGGGGTATAATTTGTTAGAATATATAACCTTATATCAAAATAATATTTAAAAAGTATAATAAAAATTTTTGTCTATTCTCAACTGTCAACTCGTTGGTTTTATTAGGTTATGGGCCCAGCACGCTTCCACTGCGCACAATAACAGTGGCAGGTATAGAGCTAGACTTGTGGCGAAAGGTTACACTCAAAAGCATGGAATAGATTTTCATGAGACTTACTCGCCAGTTCTCAAGTATTCTACACTTAGACTTTTGTTTGCATTAAGTGTAAAATTTCATTTTGAAACTACTTATCTTGATGTAGTTACAGCATTTTTAATTGGTGATTTAACAGAAAATGTGTACATGTGAAAATGTGTGCAAGCACCTCCTAGTTTAAACTGTCCAAGTAATAATTGTGTTCTTAAACTTAAAAAGGCAGTTTATAATTGCAATATTTGTTGACGACTTTTTCATTTTTTCGAATAGTAAGACTATGACTAACAATTTGAAGAAAAAGCTTATGTCAACATTTAAAATAAAATATCTAGGTCAAATAAAAAGGTGTTTAGGCATGCGAGTGAAATATTATGATAATAATTATATCTCCATTGATCAGGAACAATTTGTGAAACAAATTCTTAATAAGTTTTATAAGAATGATTGTCATACTAAAGCTACTCCAATGGAATGTAATTTGAAATTAGATAAGGCAGAATGTGTTGACAAAAGGTTTCCCTATCAGCAACTTATAGGAAATCTTATGTATTTGTCAGTGTCCAGATATATCATATAGTGTGAGCTATCTTAGCCAATTTAATAATTGTTTTAGTTCAATTCATTGGCATCATGCAAAAAGAATTTTAAAATATTTGCAAAAAACTAAGTCTTATGGTTTGAAGTTTACTAAAGATACTTGTGATCTAGAAGGTTTCGTAGATGCTGATTGGGCTTCAAATGCTATAGATAGAAAATCCTACACTGGTTTTGTTTTAAATTGTCAGGCTGTGTAATATCTTATGAATGCAGGAAGCAACAAACAGTAGCATTGTCAAGTACTGAAGCCGAATACATGGCCATTACTGAGGCATGTAAAGAGGCAATATATTTAAAAAGTCTTTTATTAGGTATTGTTGATTGTAATTATACTGTAGTAATTTAAAATGATAACCAGGGAGCTCAAAAGTTGACGGAAAATCCTTTATTTCACAAACGAACTAAGCACATAGATGTGCGCTATCATTTTATACGAGAAGCAGTTTCTAATAAGCTTGTAAAAATTGTTTATCGGTCAACATCTGAGATGCCTGCCGATTTATTAACGAAAAGTCTAAGTGGTGCCCAACATAACTATTTTGTAAAATTGTTAGGTTTACAAAATGTTTAGGTCAAGTTATTGTTATTTGTTGTTATTAACTGATACTAGATTATTTTGATAAGTGGTGCTGTTAGAATATAACCTTATATCAAAATAATATTTAAAAAGTATAATTAAAAAAATTGTCTATGCTCAACTGTCAACTCGTTGGTTTTATTATAATTAAATACAATTTACACCAGAAATAGTCATAGTCCTGGTCATACGAGCAGTCCCTTAAATACCCTAAAAATTATAATTTATGGAAATTTTAAACAAATTGTTAAGTTACTACTTAAAATGTTGTAATGAAATAAACAAAAATGGGTATTCAAGTACAAGATATCAATTCTAATTGTCTCAGTAACATAATTGATTCAAAAGACAAGATACTTTGGTTAATAAGTCTTTCACAATCTTTGCAAGAAAATAATGCATTGGCATCACAATGACAGGTTGTACATTGTATTAGCAAATAAGTGGTAAAATTCTTATAGGATTTTACACATGTTCATATTATCCTACTTGCAAATTACTTCTACAAACAACATTGTGCAGCATTTATCTTGATACCTGTGGCACTGAATATATAATAATAATAAATATGTAATGAACAATCATCCTCTAAACCAGTTTTCAAAGTCATTTAAAAGGGCCATATACATAATTATACTTATGTATCACACAATTACTGCCCAGTTCTTTTGTTAACATCGGGAAATAGAGATTTTATCATGGGTGTAAATGGGGTTTTATGCGTAGACTAATTTCCTTTTATTGTGGAAAGCTGGTAACTTGTTGGAGTATTTAAATTTACATTTCTCATCTGTATGAATATAATAATCAACATATCTAGTGCTTTTAATGCATATTGTTATGAAACTAACAAAGAGAGAGAAATATGTTGAATTAGAGTCTAAAATCTCTGTTAATAATGGTAGAAAATTTGTAGTGATGTTTTATTATGTTTCAATTCAGGGTGTTATAACTATTTATAGCAAGCCATACTATGGGCAAAAACTGGCCAAAGATCTCTCAATGTTGGATGTTGAATATTGGATTGTAATTCATTTGCTGTTAAGTGCATTTAATTCAAACTTGTTATTTCAAGAAATAATAAAACATATGAGACACTGTCCCCTAGTGTAGGCAAACTGAATGAAAATCTTGTGCTTAAAATTGTGAGCTTAATATAATTATTATTTGAATAAATTAAAAAATAATACAAACCATCAGGATAGAGTTCAGCGATGGGTATAGTGGGTGGGTTGGTTTGTTCCTTCACGGCACCTTTCCCAGCCTTGCCTTTGTTTTTCTTTTTCTTTTTTTTCTTATCATCTCCATCACCATCTTCCACTTGTTCCACAGATTCTGGCACTTCTATGTGATTTTCAGCATTAGCATCACCTTCTGAAAGTATATAATCAATAAACAATTAAACAAATTATTTTATTGGAACTTACATTATAGCTAAAAGTCACCATGATTTTCATACTGTTTCGAAAAATTGTTCTTAAAAATATTAGTATGCCCAAAACATTCACATAAAAATATTATAAACATAAATAAGTTATTATGTGTTTGTTAAAAAAGTATACACAGGTTGTTTATCAGATATGATGCAAGTTGTTTTGATTTTATTTATAGTTGTTTGTGAACGATGCAGTAAAAATAATCAAAATTAAGTGAATACAAAAGCGTAGTTGTTACAAATGCAGTATTTCTTTGTTGAAAATAAAATTATAACATACTGATTGCAAGTATTTATGTTGTAGGTACGAAGGAAAACTACTGTATTTATGCAACATAATATGACAAATGGCGTATTAACAGTACAGTTCAAAGAACCTGTATCTTTATGCGCTGCAAGCATATGAACATCCTTGATAAGTAATCATAACAAAGAAACACAAAATATGAAAACTATTACGAGCTAACCTGTCTTCTTCTTCTTTTTTTTCTTTTTCTTCTTCTTGGCGGGATCTTTAGTTTCCTCTTCTCCGGCCTCGATTTCATCGTCTTCCCCATTTTCTACCACCTCATCTTTAGGTATTTCTTCATCTTTTTTAACTGCAGCCATATCGATAACTACTTGCGAAAACAAAAATAGTTAGGGACAATGTGAGCGATAACTACCATGCGAAACTTGTGTTCCACATTTATACCAAATACCCGGCCAAGTGTCAACAGAAAAGTCAGTTGAGGTTTTATGATGTAAGAAAGAGACACAATAAATTATGTTAAAAATATGAAGGTTTTGTATACTCTAACCTCTATGCCGAAACTCGCCGGATGCCGAGACTAAAAGTTCGAAAACTAGTTTATCACTGTAAATAATATAGCGATGTTTTATGTTTCAATTCAGGGTGTTATAATTATGGTAAGCAAGCCATATTTGGCAAAAACTGCCCAAAGATCTCTCAATGTTGGATGTTGAATATTGGATTGCAATTTACTTACTTACTCAAATAATAATAACTCAATTCATTTAATAATGTAATATACAAATATTAAATTATTTTGGTCAATAATGCATGTACTAATTGGCTATTTGACTAATTTCTGAAAAGTGTTTTAAAGTCTAGATATAATCACTCTATACCTCTTCAAACTATTAATTTATTTTTAAAGAGTTGTTTATAACGAATAAACATATTTTTCAGTTTTATCATCATATATGTCACCAAAACGGTAGGTCACGTGACTTTGAAAAAGTTACGTCACGCTTTATAAATGGTGAATGATCTTAGTGGCAGAGATGAATGAAAATTGTAAATCGTGACATCACACGCTGCACAATGACAGCTTGTCGTGTTTTGTTACATTTAATCAACAGATAAAAAATGGCAACCTTATATTAGACAATTTAAATATTTATAATTTAGATAAATGTAAATAAAAATACCTATAATTATTGTTTACCAAAAAGCTATCATATGCAACACATTTTATAATTTATTGCCACAACAGTCAAATACCCAATTCTGTTTCTATTCCTAAGACATGTTTTAAGTTGGAAGTTGAATTTACCGCTGGCAGTGTTATGAACGGCATGGAAATGTGAGGAAGACAATTAATAAAAAAAAAAGATTGTTAGCCAGTAATTATCACATAATATTGGCAATGTAATATTACTTTATTTCTTTTTAGATTGGTCAGCTTTGTAAACCATTTATATCTATCTCACTGCACCTGGATTTCAATCAATTTGTTTGCCAACAAAATTGTATCGTGTAGAATAAGCTTAATACTTTAATCGCCTGAAAGTTTAGGCGGGAATTTGAAAGGTACTGTGGGTAAGAGTTCTGAAATACTGTGAGTTTATACAATAGGTACTCATCTTTAAACAATGGTGGACTGCGTCTATAATTATTATATAATTAGGCCCATGTATTTAGAACACAACGAATGTAAATTATGTAAAACACGCAATATAATAATATGTAAAAACACTATGTACTCGCAGACAAACAAAGCATTTGGTTTTGCGAGACTATTTTATAAATATTATGTACTTTTTTCAAAATAATATAATAACAAATTTAAAAAACAATTCAAGTGATTCGTGAAAAATGTTCTCGACATATTATGGAGCTACATAATATTCATTGGTTTATTTCACGTACCTGCTGTAGTAGCGATAGGGTAAAGCGCGTTCTCTCTTTCTCTCTTTCTCTCGCTCTCTTTCTTTTCAGCCACAGTAAGTCCACTGCTGAACATAGGCCTCCCCCATGGATAGAATTTTTTTCAATTAATAGGTACACTAGAAACCCTAGTCGCTTTAGGTCACCGATAGGATAGTACTAATACCGGCACTCCTTCTTTAATAAGGCAGAAGAAATTAATGCCTAAGTTATTTTACGACATTAATTCTCATAGCACCCACACTCACACCCAAACCCACTTTCACGTTAAAGTATTTTCATTTTATGAAGCTAGTTTGAATAATCTGTGTGAATTCACAAGAATACCGATGACTATCACTTGTTATAGGGCAAAATGAAACACAAATTGTACCTACTATGCTATATTACTGCATTAGGGTACCCTGTAAAAGTAGATGTAAGTTTGGAAATAAATAAATATTATTATCAGCCAAGTACGTGCATGTTTGTTTCAGTGTGCTGAAGCTTCTTTGTAGTCTGTGAGCTAGAACATTAATTATACTCTGTACTCTACGTAGCGCGAAGCAATGAAAATCCTAACTATAGCCAATATCCTTCTTTTATTATTTAGATTATTATCAAAATTAATATGTGAGGGTTCCGGTGTAATCGAAATTTGACAAAATTGTAAAGTCTGACTCCCATTTTAAACTTTTTAGTTATAATTTTTTATTATGACTAAAATTTCGTTTATCAATGGATACAGATTACAGAACAAGACTTTTACTTGGACTTCATATAAAGGATACGTACGTGCATTAATCATTACTATATTATAAATCCTGGCGATAGGGTCGCCCAATAGCACATCGTGGGACGGAACATACCTAAAAGGCGAAATATGGGTGTCCTGTTAGCACCTCTGCCTACCCTTTCTGGGAAAAAGGCGTGTGGCGTTTATGTGTGTATTTATGTATATTATAAATCCGAAAGTATTTTGTTTGTTTGTTACTCTTTCACGCCTTGCCTGTTTAACCGCTCGTCGTCGAATGCTGTATGCACGTTGCTAAGGGTACAAAAAATAACATAGGGTACTTTTCATTATAAAATTAAGTATATACCATTCCCGAGGGATAGGAAAAACAAAAACTGACGGCTTTCTGCAAAAAATACAGTAGTTCGGCGTAAATACGCAGCCTATCGACATAAATAAATTGCATCTTTATGCCTGAATGACAGAAACAGAACTGTGTTTCTTGGTCTTAAATCGAATATCTAGAAAAATACTGCTCTGGATTTATCTAAGGAACGTAGGCGAAACCGTGATAAAAACCTAGACTAAATAGATCTCTCTTCTTTCTTCAAAAAATGGCGTCGTTCTGTGGTCAGAACGACGCCATTGCTGAGATGGTGATCTATCTCAGCATATCTAAACTTTCTCATCATAATTTTTTCAAGGCAATAATAATAGACATATATGGACCTGGCCCTACAATAAAAAAATAAAATACAAAAGTATTATGTCGTGGTCTGTGGGTATCAGAAGCTACGATAGATTTTTTTAGCCACTCAAACATGTGCCTCCTTGCAGGAATCGAACCCGCAGCCTCTCGTCTCAAACGACTTTTAACCAACTGCGGTAGTGGGGTCTCATCATTCATTCGAACAGCTATTGTAATTGGCTACTGATTTTTATAATTTAAATGGAGTAGGATTTTTCTAGGGCCGTCGTTTTATTTGTCGACCGTAGCTTTACTGGGTGAAATAGGTATTGAATAATAGGTTTAAAAAATAAGAGGTTTTAGTGTTTTCTCCCATATCTTTTTATTCTAAATACATTAATATTTTTTAATTCAACTCAAATATTCATTTAAACTATTACAAGCTATTTTTTTTATTTTTAAACATAAATAATAAGTAATGCAAATGACCCGCATTGCACACTTTTAACTCGGTTTTAATATTAACTAGATATTATTCATATTCAATCTTAGCAATAGTTGTCCATACTGACGAAACATATACACAACATTGAAAAACTTTGGCAAAAATAACTGTTCAATGGATACAATTCTATAAATGATTGCTGAATGAAGACATGTCAGATGCACTTTTGCGAAATCTGAATCTTTTTTAATATCAAGCGCTTATGATCATCGATTTCTATCTTTGGTTCCGATTATATTCAACCGCTGCCGAATAAAAAGTTGAATATGAATTATAGTTAGTCTGACATGTCCTATTTCACCCGTCATACATAAATATACAATATTTGAATGTTACATTTGAAATTAGAGTTTGAACGACGAGTATACAAATCTAATTATTTATACATTTCGTAAGTTTTAAAGACTGCGTTACTTTACGATGGGTACATGCATTGTTTACAGTATGCGGAATATGAAACTTGATATTTACGTATGTTACACAGATCTACTGAAATACGAATATCATATCCAACACAATTACGAATATGTATTTAATTACAAAACAAACAATTCTAAGCGTAAATTCTATTTTAACACACAAGTAAGTTAAGCGTATCCAATTTTAATATACTTTGTGTAGGTACATACGGTAAGGAAATTACATTATTTGGAGCAGGTACCATATATACTGCTTTTAATATTACACACACATTATAAGTGAAGAAGTATCGCCTGTATTACACCGTGTCTGGCACTTCCGTGTGTAGTCCACCTATCAAACCGGTGAAATACCTACGGATTTGCATCAACTCGGACCTATTCTTTGACACTGATAATTATATATGTACTGAAATGTAGCGACAAAGATTTACAAATACTACGTTTATAATACTCATCTTAAAGGATAATTATTATTAAAAATAAAAACATAAAAGTCAGAGAGGAACTCAATCATTTAATTAAACCAATGAAATATCTTTTGAGTACATGAAAAAACAGAGACCAGCTCGTGATAAATTACACTTTCATAAACAATAACAGGAGACATATTATATAAATTATTCAAATAAAATGCAAACGTAATACAGAAAAAGTATTGCACCTTTCTTTACAGATAGTCTAGAATAGAAAGACTTGTGAAAAGGTAGTGCTTATAGAAAATGTTCTATAGGCAGAAAGTTACAACATTTCATGGAGAAGGAACATATGAATTGTGCGAAATAAGTGCTACGATAAAACTTACTCCGTATTACGTACTTGTACTATTGCAAGACCCGGCCTAAGTACTTCTGTATTTCAGTTCTGTACGTTTTGTTCTGTAATAGCTTCGAGAGAAAACTTGTCGCAAACCACTCACTTGTTAGTATTCAACAATTCATCAAACAAGTCTAGTTGTTAGTTGCATACACGAAAACATTAGGGTTCATTACTAAGTATAGATTTTAGTTAAAGAGAACCAAATTATAAAAGAAAACAAAATAAATTTACACAAAACATGTAACACTAAGAGAAAAGTAAACGGATCGCCAGCGATCCTTGTATAAGAAATGAGGTGCAATTAGGTTTACAAAATTAAATAAAGCTATCTAATAGAACATAGATGGTATAGTGTCTTTTCACTCCCGACTAACAATGACTTCATGAAAGTTATGTAGCGTCCTATTTGCTGCCTTGGTTTCAAAAGAAAATTATTCTTTTTTATATTTCTCTTGACTTTCACAGTAGATATACTAAAATGTAAGTCGTCGGGAGTAAGTATAGATTTTTGCTCGCTACAGCAGTAAGAAGCTGGCAGAATATTACTCAAATATTGAGAAAAAAGACAACAAATCCGAAAGGCAATTTTTAAAATTTACCTTAAAATAGTTTTACATGTAGGATACCTAGTATGTTAATTAATATATTTTGGTGAATAACATCATTATCGCAAACCCGTATTAAATATGAGAAACGTGGATGATATGACAATATAAATTACCCTTTCATACCAATTAATAAGCGTTTTCAATGTCCTTACTTAATCGAGCCGATATATGCGGCATCGGCTACTATAACTACTTACACAACTTTAAATTTTACCAACTGAACACTAACTACTTACAGGGATCATCCAACTGTTCTGTGAACGGTAACAACTTTTAAAATCTTTGGTTGGATAAAACAAAATAATAGTAGATAGGTACAAACACTAGACAATCAAACGTTACACAGTCATTGGAGGGACATAATTATTATTTAGTCAATAGGTAATTCTAAACATCGCATAATCATCACAAAAAAATCATTATCGAAATGTCACGAAGCACCGTAGATCGTTCCATTTCGACGATAAGCGTCAACAAGTATTATTATCCAACAAAAGTTCGACGCCGCATCTGCGGGCGCACGTCGAGCCGCGTCACGTGAGGCCGCCTGGGCGCTGCTACAACCCTACTGCTACTGGTATCTGCGCGGCGGGCGGTGCGCCTCCCCGGAGGCCCTCTAAGTGACTCGGTTGGCGTGCGCTCTATTGCCAGAGCTTCCACCAAACTTGCATTTTCTCAGAGAGTTTCTTGCAGATTCCCAATAGTTTCCGTCACATCCCACCATCCCCCTCGCCCTCGCACTCTTCCGAACCTTCACCTTCCTCCAACGTTACCTGTCAAAATAAGAATATTTTAATTAATTTCGTTATAATTAGAAAGCCCACTGTCGCTCTCAGTACGTTCCTCACTTACAAATTGTGAAAAAGTAAATAAGCTATGAATTTTTGTTAAATAATTTTAACGAAAGTATTAACTAAGGGTTATTGATAATCGTCAGTAATAATTTAGAATGTAAATATGATCATACGTACTTGAAATCTTATTTGTTCAGGGCGATCGTCGTCTGTAGCTGAGTGAGATGTTTGAATCGGTGCTGGCGGCGGTGACGGTGGTATCATACTTTGATAATAGTCGCGGTTTTCTTCTAGTGTATCCAATATGTCTTGGGCGTCTGGATGCACGAGATCTGCCCAAGTCTCCCATAGCGGGTGAACAATGTAATCTATAAAACCGACTTGAGATTTCTCTATTGTAGCATTGTGCCTGTCGCACATAGGACTGATGTCCATTCCTTGCTCTCGCTCGCGGTCTCCTTGTTGGAAGAATTCTTCCATCAGTAATGCCACCCATCTCTTGTAAAGCGGCAAGGGTTTAGTAGGATTACTCAGATCGGCACAATGTACGAGATTCTCTAACACTTGTATTCTGTCAGTGTAATTGTCCAGTAATAAAACACCGCTTCCTGCAACTTTCTTTGTCTCTACCATAGTTTTTAAGTCAGCGAGGAGGCTCATATGTTTTGACATATCTGTAGAGAGCACCATGTCGATCACCATTTTCCTCAGTGTCTGCCTTTGTTTCTTATGAAGGTTGGCCAAAATGTCGCAACCGTCGTTCTGAAGCAACTTAAACGCGACAGCGAGGTGATGGTTCTCTAATACCGACTCGTCATTGTACATCAATGCAAGTTCCGAGCTTGAGTTGACCAAGAATTGGTTGGTGAGTCCCGGGTGGTCAACGTCATGCACGCAGGCTGCGAACAGTGCGGCGCATACCTCGAGCGGCGTAAATACGGCATCCAGGGCAGGAGTATTAAGGAGTACATTGGTAGATTGTGTGACATCTGCTGCATGGAGCGAGTTGTGGAACGGGTTGTCGCGGATATAATGCTCCTCTAGCGTCACTGCGAATGCTAAGAATGTGCGAGCTGGAATCTGCAGAGTAGAGAGCAACTCCCGAGATGTGAATGCAGAGTAAGCGACAGCCGTGAGTGGTCGGCCGCAAGACAGATCTCCAATACGGAAGATATCGACGCCCCACCGATCCAGATCGCCAAGTAGTTTACCCAGTTCTTCCTCATGAGGCGTTTCAACTCCGTATCTTGGCACACGTTCCCCAGTGAAGCTGTTGGTGTGTGTAAGTGCGCGCTTAACGCCGGATATCTGAAAAGACATTTAAAGAAATGTAAATATCATTGCGTTCTGTGATTTTGTAATAAACATTTGAATCACATTTAATAGTATAATACTTACTTGTGACATGGTACTCCCGGGGCCGCTGAGACGTGGCTTCTCTTTCTTTTTGGTTCGCTCGGACGTCTCTTCCACTTGAAGTGATGGTATATCAAGTTCTTGTTGTTTATCTGAAAGTAAAATTATATTTTTGTTATATTACTGTGTAACTATTAGGTATTATACATAACAGATAAATATTTATTTGTGATTTGGGGTGATTTATAATCCTTTCATAAATCTTAAAAGCTGTGTAAACATAGTTCGCTCTTGTTACCATTTTTATGACATTTTCCAAATGGTGTTATTAGGTATGTGTGTCAAAAAAGAAAGTGGGTGAAATTGTGAAGTGTTCATTATACGTTTGATTGATACGATACTGGGTCATTGCATGTGGCCGCGTATGTCGTTATGATAGATAAAAGTAATCAATCAAATCATAATGTCGACCTCATTTTCGACACATACGTCTGTTTTCAGAAATTACAAATACGTCGACGTAACTACGTAATATACGTCTATATTTGGAATTAGGATTAATTTCTTGCTAACCTAAATACATAGCTTTGAGAATATAATTTTACCTTAAATGTACATAGATTTAAGTTCTATCAATCCCATACCTATTTGCTAATTTATGGAGTTACTTTAAATAATGCATGCGCATATAAAAGTAGCAATTTACATAAAATCGCCAGTTAGCATTACACCTCTAATATACGCATTTTATGATATTTAAAAGGTTTTGATATAATTTAAGCAAATATTTGCAGTTGGCACGAATATCTTTATCAATTTATATAATACGTATGTTTAGTAATGTTGAAGAATGGTAGGTATTCCATGTCATTCGGATCATGGAACCGTTTGTCATTCATGAAACTTACAACGCAAACAAATTAATTAGAAGCTGTAAAGTACCGAGACGAGTTAGGCTACGAGACCCATTTGCCAATTGGTTCAATAAGCTCGTTTAATGAAACGTTGTCAAACAACCGTGTCCTATTTTAAGCTTTAATAAATTCGGTGCAATAGAAGGTTGGAATCTTTCACAATTCACAAGCGTAAATATGAATTTTAATTCGCGTTGTGGTTTCCATTACCCATCTTTCAACGTGAAAATATTGATTTATGTGTTATTCGACTTGTTTTTAAAACGGATATTCATTATATTTTGAAACGTTTTTAGCACGTGTTGGTAAAGGAGAGCGCTCGGGTTATCAAGGCCTGCTTATCATCAATATGGAAAGAATATTTACATAAGTATAGGTACCTACATGCGGCCGTAATCAGTTTGATGCGAGTGATTTAAGATTTGTATTACCAATTTACGAGTAGGTATGTATGTGCGATACATTTCATTGAATCGATCATGAGACGTACGGCGTTATCTAACCTACTAGAATCGTGACGTATTGTTACAGAACGACGAAACATAAGTAAACATACATTAATCACACTAAAGTGTTCAATGTATTATACAATCTAAAATTCCCATTTGTGTCAAAAATATACAAGTATCGGTCAAGGCGAAACAAATTACACCAGAGATTTATAAAAGTACTACAATACAAGCGCTAGTATCGTTAACATGTCCTCCGCGCTCAAAGCTTGTCGATCGATGAAAGCCAAGTGATTCAACAAGAGCCTTCATAACCTTAGCGCTGTTTAAGTACTTCTAGTTATTACAAAAATGATATTTACATCTTATTAGCTGTTTTATGTATTTACTAATTAGTTATTTCATTTCTGCAGTACTAGTTTCTTTTAATTATAGGCATTTATTTAAAAATACATAAAATACTTAGGTATGCATAAGTAAGTTTGTTTGTTCGGGTAGTCCTCTTACGATTAGTAAGAAATGTATTCGAACGAACCGTAGAAGCAATATGAAACAAAGTAGTGTAGTCCTGAATTTTCTTTAATTTTAATGTAGTATATTTAAAAAGCTATGTATAATTCAAATATTGTTTATATACTTAATATATATATGAAACCGTCTATTTAGTAAAGCGTTGCAAATATAGGCAGAAAAAAAAAACGAATTTAATCTTGTTTACATTATAGCATCACAGCTTTTAAAAACATTTTCATATCGACTTGTTTACGTCGAGACGGTTCGACAATTTCTCAAAGATTTTCACGGCGCTGCAATATTTATTTTAGTTCTAGATGAAACTATTAGTTTATATTAAAAAAGTGATACACTCTGCAGGCTAGTCTAAAATATATTACACCAATCCCATAAACTCATAATAATTACCGGCGATGTACATAATAAATTCAAGTATTAATGACCGAACACACGGAATATAAAATAGCACTCACCCAAAAATGTAGAGCAGATGTACTCGGAGATCTGGTTTCCGGACTTGCTGGACTCGGAGAAGTGGCTCAGTTCCTTGTTCAGCATCCTTTTGAACTGTAAGTGCAACATTTCCATTGATTGTGCCATTGTGACAGCCCGACTCCGCAACCAGCGGGCAGGAGCAGAGCGAACGGTTTGTTTCTCGGCGCACACGCGCATTTCCAATTAATAAATATGAAAAACTTCAAACGAAATTCACTCGAGTGCCAAAAATTATTTTATGAACGGTTGTTGAAGGTTCCAAGTTAGAACGTCCGTTATCTGCGAGCGCTATCGTTACACTGAGCCGGAGCAGTGTGCGCTTCGATTAGTGTAGCACGTCTGTGTCGTCACGGCCCGTACCCCACAGAAATATCGCCTTCTGAGTATTGTATTTTGTAGTAATCTAGATTCATTCAGTGACTCCAATTTCCTTTTGCAAATTAAATTTCCCCTTTACTAGGTAACGACCTATACGACGCGTGTGTGGCTGACGGCGGCAGTCGCGTCACAGATCGACTTCCTGCCCGTGTGTGGGGTGTAATGGTCCCACCTCCACCGTTAAATAATTTACGTACGGAAAACTTATTTTCCTTTCAGAAAAATGTATTTTCAGGCATTCCGTTGAAGTATATGGTAATGAATAATCACTGATAGTGAATGCTCATTGCCACATTAGGAATAAAAATAATTAGCCGATTATGGGTTTCCAATTTGATAAATGTGTACACACAACACAAACAGACACAATTTGTGCGTGGTAACAAGATAGCCTCTGAATTGGAAAATGACATTGGCTCATAGTTATCGCTGTCGGATGTTTAATTTTTTCATTGAAATGAAATGGTTAAATATAAATCCGCATAAATACTTAACACAATAATTTTAAAATTTGCCATCTGAATCTTTAATATCCGTTATGTAACTGTACAGGGACAGAGAAAATAATGGTACGGATTACTTAATCACTTTAAACTTGTTTCAAATAATAGTTTACATATCAGTATGAGTAAAAATAATATGGTATTTAAATAAAGTGCTACGGTATTTCAATCTTACTACGTTTTCATGAACTTTGTATAAATATTCTGTTAGCATGTTAACCGGAGATAAAGATGTATCCCATGGGCTTCTCTACCCATTTACCCTCATTCAACACGCGGCCTAAGATAATTGTAAAACGTTAATTATAAACGTTATTAATATTGTTAGTACTTTTGAATTGAGGTAGGCTCGTCTTCAATCATACCTCGGGACGGAAGTCAACTCAACAAAATGTTAAGAGCATTAGTAGCACCTTTGCCTCCCACTTCATGGATGGAGGTATGTTATGTTTTCATATATTTTGTATAATTTGTCTATAAAAATGTTAAATATTGTGATTTTTCAGTGATAAATGACTGATACAATTGGTGGTCTAATAAGACCACACCACTAACTACGTACCTACATATATGTATATATTGAGATATCCTCCACCCAGATAAATTTAATCCCGATAAATATACAGTCCTGATTAATGAGACATTTAAGTAAATTGACAGATTACTAGAAAAAACATTATTGAAAAACGAAGAAAACATGTTAGGCGCCCTGGAAAGCTTCCAAATATTTTAATCAAACAAGTAAAATAATTTAGGTCAGCGTACAAATACATCTTTGCTTACAATAAATTTATTTTCAGAAACACTTTATGTTTCTTGGTATCCTTCTGATGATTATGTGAGAGAGTATCTAATTAACGGCTTATTTGACAAGATAAATCTATTTTTATTACGTTTCTGTTTACTTAACTACGCAGGTATTTGAAAGACGCAACAGATTTTAAGTGGTATAAGAAATTATCTAAGTATAAGATAAAAATAATATATTAAACTATAAAAAGCCTTTAAGAATTTTTAAAGAAATACAGTAATAATTGCTTATTCAAATTTGTAGGTGTGGTTGATACTGATAAGGCTCATTACAAAGTAGCCTAAATGAATCACGGCCAAACCATGACGTCGTGTGACGTAAAAAGGGTTTGGTAGTAAGCGGTAGGTCCGTGATATTAAGAATGACCAACATCACTGTATACATATGTATGCTACCACGTTAATTGGTCTTCAAAAGTGCATGTTAATCACATGATTATGATGTTCATCGCTAATACTCATGATATTACGTTTTAACACGTTCTTCTCACAACCGCATGGACTGATAAACACTCGTAGGTATCCAAACGGAAAATAGTTAACTTCTTGGTATTTGAAATATGACACTGTATATTTGTATTACAAATAAAATCTGATGATTGCAATAGAGGAAGCCCAAATGTTGAGATTGAAGCTTATTCTAGCACATGTGAACATTTTAACATACGGGACCGTGCGAAGGGAAATTCCTCAATTTAATTATTATATATTATTAGGTTATGGATATTTCACACAGTGTGACGCACAGGTGGAGGCGTATTGTTTAGTCTCCCAAACAAACCCGCACGGAGTTAACGTTATTGTCAAATACGCAAGTAGGGCGTAATAACCAGATAGACGCGTCAAATATTTTAACTAATTAGTATTATTTTAATGTAATTCAAGGTCTTTGTAGAATCCATTAATGGAATTGAAAAAGTGTTGTGATACATATTTTTTCGAAAAATCTTCAATTACAGAAAATTACTTATGACATATTTATGAAGTTTGCGACAATATTAATGGAAATTTCAACAGTAGCGCCGTTGACACTTAACAGTGCAGTGGTATATTATGTTATATCGACATCCAATCGATGGTTTGAACACAGGTTTGAATCACAAGTTTTAAGGGTCTATCTTCATCTTAGGAAATTCCTGTCGTTGGTCATTAATATCTTGTAAAGTGATGAATGCAACACGTGCAGGTAAAGTGAGTTCTTCCGATAAGTCTTTATTTACAGATATAAAGTTTTTACAGAAACATAAAAAGGATATGTAATAAAACGTGTAATTCACTTAAATGATAATCTTAGAACTCGCTCTCTACATTACTTGCGGATGTGTTATCAATGATATACTCTGCCATAAAATGCAATACACAATACGTAACACAAAATGTCTTTTATAACATTTAGTAATTGGGTTGATTAACCAAGAGCTTGATTGTAGTATGATAAGATACCTAGAGCCGTGTGGCAGCCAAACAAATGATGCTCCGGCCGCATGTGTTCACTTTGTTTCATATCGTCCCTGACCCAGATAAAAATGTGTGCCCTGTGTAAACAGCACCTTATAAAAGGAAAATATTTACTTTTAATCAATTTTCTTTATGTCTAAAACATTTTTTAAATAAAATGGAGTCTATAGTTTCTTAAATGTAATTATCTAAGCAATGCGGATATTACGTAAGTTATCTTGCATCTGTTGTTTTGATTCTGTATTGAAGTTGGATTCGGAATTTTATTATATTTAATCCTTCTATGGTAAGACAAGTGTTTATTACAAGCATTACGTATTAGAGTAATTGGTCCATTATAAACAAATTGTTACAGATTACGAACACGTCTGGATGCTGGAATAAAGGTTGACGTGACGGTTATCATGTAAGGCAGCTCTCAATAATTTCGAGATAACAGATATACTTTCGATATATTACATGATAGCCATATGCAGATTACGCGTGGCTATCGTGTTCTGCGTATATTTTTTATGTTTACCTGTAGCAGTTGTTGTTTATGTTTTCTTAGAAGCCATTGGCAAAAATAACTACGAATTCAATAATGATAGATTTGTTTACTTCTAATGTCTACGAAAGCAAATTGCGTATATTTATTTAGTAATAACATATACTATAAAAGAAAATTTATCGCATTTTTGAACAACATTTTACAATATTCTCGATCATTGAGTAATTACCACGAATGCAATTTTTTGTGGCAATATTTTTACGATACAACATGTCACGAACAAAGCTGATATTGGCAACTTATATCACAGTATCGCAATTTCACTAACATTTCATTCCAAATGTTACGTCACGTATCGTTGATTTTTTTAAATAACAATGTGTGTATGAAAATGTAACAAACGATTTCGACCAAAACACGATATCACTGAGTAACCATTTAATTAATTTATAATTATTTTGCTTTTAATTACGCAAAGCAAGCAAGATAGTTTTAGGCAATATATGAATTTTTATTTATGTCTAGTATATTATTAATGCTTCAGGAGGACAAACAATATGCTATTATCAGGAAATTACTATGAACCTTCGGCGAGGAGGTAGCGGGCGCCTGCTTCGGAACGGAGGTCGGGACAGACGTCATACTCTAACCAGGTCATTGAATGAGTTCGACTAGATACATAGGCGTCAAGGTGACGTGAAAAAAATGCAAGCTTCATTCAATAATATATTTTAATGAAATAGAACTGGTTTTAGGCGGTTTGGTGTGGTCAATGCTAGAATATATTATAATAAACACAGCGGTCGACATATGAGACTTATTAAGATTGTAGTCGATATTTAGTGATGTAATTTTTTATCTTATAAATCCTACTTAAATGCATGGAAAAAATGGAGTAACTAACATAATATTAAAAAATATATATTTATTTCAAATAAATATTATTAAAAATATTATTTCTTATATTATATTTTGTATATTATTTGCATTTTCTAAATATTATGTGTAATTTTTTTAACGGAGTTAAATTTAAATTTTCAAGACAATTGAATCTATAATACTTATTCTCCGAAATTTAACGATGGTCTTATTTTCTGAACAGATATGTACACGTCACGCACAAGCTTGAAACGATCAAACAGAATCAAGGAAAATTTGGAGGAAAACAGCGCCAACTGAATTTCACGGGAACATTGCAACAGCAGGATGATTTGTCGGTAACTTCAAAATAAAACAATTTCCATTCATCTACCCGATGAGAGTAGCCAATAATAATCAATCTTCAAATCCTATTTAAAATACGTCATATTTACTTGAGTAGCGGCATCCGCTTGTGTTTACATATTAAATTTTGCAGAAACTGGGATCTTGTTTTCTGGGTATGCCGAGAATTTATTGCAATTTGCTGAGTGATCGTTTAAATTTTTCTGCGTAAAAAGGAAATGGGTGTATTAGAATTACGAAGTAATTCAATTTTATTCAGAGCATTTTTCTCTTTGCATTAACAATTCGCTAATATACCTATAACACTACTGAAAACGTTTAAATGATTTTTGTTGTTCTTATTATTATCTGAGCTGTAAATCGGTCATTAACGTCAATGTTGTATGTAATTCAGATTACAATTTGTTTAAAAGAGTTTTCATGAATGAGTATTTTTCATAAACACCGAGCTTAAAAACTGAAGGTAGCCATTTTGTAGCTAAATATGACTTCTAAAGTACAACGACTTCTGTCAAGATTATTCAAAGCCACCAATGTGAATCGTTGAGATGAAATCACCAGAAAGGTGTGAGGAGTAACAAAAGGCTTTGTCCCGCAGATGATAGCTAGGCGGGCGCAGCCCTAACGATGCGTACGTGACCGCGGCAGCGTAGTGGCATCGACTGGGCCGCGTCTGGACCTTCACCCATACGCAATATCATAAAAATATTTTATCTCTTGGAATAGACGCGGTATGGGCCTGGCCTTTTAAATCAACTCGCTGAGGTACCTACTATTATTATATAGAAACGTTTGTTTTGTTATCGAGAACACCTTTGTGTTTATGCATCTTTGAAATTAGTGAGCTAGATGCTTTTTTATAATAATAGCTTTCCGCAAAGCTATTTACCTCAGAAATATTTTTTTTAAAATCATGGTCCCCATTTTACATATCAAATGATTTTAGATTCGTTTTTAGGGAAAACTTAAGTAGAAGCATTCTTATTCTGATACCTAAACTTCTATTATTTCAGGTTAATCTGTTCACTGATAGCTGTACTAAGGTTAGCTATATTTTTTTTAACGCATAATATATTATTCCCGTGTATTGAAATTAAAGTCATGGTAAAACGAAAATATTTTTAGGTTCAATTTTCTTTCTCTTTTTAGATCCTTCAGACATGTGTTTTTTTTAATTTTGGTATTTTAATGATAACCCTTAGTGACTCATATTAATGTAATGCCATTCGTTAATGTGATTAACGGAGTATAAAAAACTAAATATAATATGTATCTCCCTTCATCTCTATATATTTTGATGTTTTATGAGTACACAATACAATGAGAGAATGTACACACACACAACATTTTCTCGTTATGTCCAAAGATTAAAAGTCCAATTTTGTGACGAGCTCGGCTTATGATACTAAATCGGATTTAAAGCCTTTATCACACAAACTGCCATTAACCGCTGGCATGCAATCAATGTGGACACTATTATATTTTTAAAATGGTATTCTGTTTCTAATGACTCATTGTATCTACAAAGTATAATTAGCGATTTAAGAAGACCATCCGGCTATGATAAGCTTTATTTGTTTAGGCCTACATATTTTAAGCTATTGAGGCTTTCAATTGATATAAATGAATATTGATTAATGTTAAATAGTTTTATGGGTTAGGTTAGTTAATTTATTTTATTAGAATATAAAGTGAACCACATACACATAACACATTCGAATAATAATTTATATAGCATAATTATCATTAAAAAAAGTTTTTATAATTTTCTATTAGCCTATTATATGTACTAAATAAAAAATAAAAAAAGTTTATGCATGAACAACAGTTGGTTTGGTCTGTTATTTGAGTGGAACTAAACGGGATTTGCGTCATCGACGAGGGTTTGTGCCCTTCAGTTTTAATGACGGTACGTCACGCACACATGTTTCCCTATCAAGCTTCATATCCCGAAAGTAGTCGTTACTCCGCTCGAGGAATAAGTTTAGTTCTCAAAGGTCGACCGGCTCACGTCACTCCGAAACTCATATTTTGAATATGCTCCATCTTTCCACAAACCTTTAAGCTTTACAGAAATTGCGAGCAACTTTTTTAGAAAACAATAAATAGACTTAGCGAGTAGTGTTGTTATGAGAATGTATATGCGTCACGAGTGACGTCAAATGCATCGATCCACACGAACACACCGCCGAACATAGGTGGAAGAGTAAATGACGTTGCAATTTAAAGTTGCACTGTTAAACAAGTACTGATTTAGTACTCTTGCTTAACACCTTGTCGGTTCTATGTAATTCCACATGTTAGGGTAGTTTTATTTGGTTAGAAAATCTTTTGATCAGCAATGACTTGGAACAGTGGGTTTTATCTCCTTCTAGCTACATTTGTTGGAAAATATACTGAAAATTATTAGACTTATTTTAAAAAAAATCTACGTTTAAACTAGAAAATGTGTGTATACATATAAGGGTTTCCGGCTTTTATCATTTCAATGAATAACGTATGATATACCTATGTTTTATACGTTTGATTGAATATAGTGTTAATTGGCAAAGATTAAAGCTAGAGCGATAATATTTACGTTCATTTCGGTTAATAGGTGCCAAAATAAATTTGATATAACTTTCGCGTACTAAAAATATCCAAATATCTCCGCGTCTTCTGTGAAATCATTAAAACTTTTCCAACATGGTGGCTTTGAATTTCGTTGAGCGATCTAATTTATATATATCGATATAACTTTATATTTATAGGTCTCGGATAGGTATATTTATGATAAGACCAAACAGCAAAACATAGGCAGCAGTATAATAACGTTCTAGTATAGGAGCTAGCAACGTTTTCGAGAAAGAATTTTAGGACAGCTGATTTTGTGATATGTTGTCTTTCTTGCACTTTCGGTTAGAATCTGGGCTATCTGGCTGGCGGTAGCGGTTGCGTTCTTTAGTGCGCATCCTACCTGTCCAGGTAATAATCCTGGATTTTAAAAACATTTTAGAAGGCGTAATTTTTAATTTTTTGTTTTTAAATAAGTCTACCTGACATACTTTTTTTATTGCCAGACATTTTTGACAATGCTAACTATGTGCCATACGCGATTTTTTATTTTTTTTTATAAAAATTTCAAAGTATTTTATAATGTCTGTAATTTTAATATTATGTTATTTAAAGATAAGAAAAACTTAAAATAAATTTGCCAGACATTAATTCGATTGTTAAGTCTTGAATTAAAATGAAAAAGTCATGAAAGTATTAGCATCATCAGTGATTTGATCTTGTTCTATTTGTTGTGTTATTGAGTTTATGCTAGGTAGTGTGGTTGTTTGTGTTGACGCATGAGTGGACCCCTGCGCGGTTAACATATTATTTTTCAGGATTTTGCCTGATCCAATATTTTCCGTATCGGTGTTTATGGGTTCGGTGCTATCAACATTAGAAGATATTAATGACTCAGAAGTACAATTGTTAACTATTAGTGGGGGCCGGTTGTCTCTCATTTCTTCTTTTAGTTTTTCCGAAACTTCCTTTTTTATTCTGTTTATGACTTCGTCAGACAATAGTTTATTACGAATAATGACTCTTCTTTGATCTGCGATTCTTTGAGCGGATACATTTAACTGTGGATATTTTAAAATAAACTGATCGTGTAGTTTCTTGCAGTACATGGTTGTATCTGTTTCTAAGTTGGTAACATAAAAGTATGTGTGCATGATAAAAACATTAATATCATCACTCCATTTCATGCGCACTCTTGGCTTACCAGCCTTGGTGGTCGTAGGTTGAATAGCTTGAGCCTCCTGCGAAACACTCTCGGCTGGTGTAGCTGCACCATCACAGCTACTCCTACTATCTTGTACATCTACAATATCGGCTGTAGTCCTTGAGGACATTCCCCTACCCCCCGCGTCCCCGACTCCCGCCCAGCCGTCCAGCCGGGAGTCACTGGCTAGCATGCTGTCACGCCCGTGGCCCACAGACGTGCCCCGACGATCACCCTCGGGTAGCGACCCTATACGTACATTTCTTTTACGAGTCTCCATATTAATGGGTTACCTTTGCCTTGTTTGCCGTGTAGGTTTAAGTTATACACGTTGCCCGCCCCCCACGTGGTCTGGTGTTCGACACGGACGTAAGGTAGGATTTTGGGGGGCTTATTATTATTATTATTTTTTAACCTTAGGCTAACTCAGTTTTAACTGGTTGTTAGTAATGGTTACGAGCCATAGCCAAGTAACCATAACTTAAGACCGGCCTTGTAATGTGACGTCAGGTTCCAGGTTGTCACATTGCATAAACTTCCTGACTATCCGGCAGGTATTTAGTATTGCCGCCTTTTGTAGGAGGTTATAGGTATGTGGGGGTAGGTTGAGTAATTTCAGGCTATGGTGTAAGTAATTAGGGATGACTCCTGTGGAAGATATTACAATAGGGACTATGTATACTTTTTCCATTCGCCATATCCTAGCTATTTCCTCCTTGAGTTCAGTGTATTTAGTAATTTTTTCGGTTATAGTTTTCAAAAGATTATGGGTATTTGGGATCGCTATATCTACAATATATGCTATTTTATTATGTTTATCCTGCAGCGTTATATCCGGCCTATTGTAATGTATAGTTTTATCGGTAAGTATTGCGCGGTCATAGTACATTTTATAATTATTATTCTCTAATACTGGGTTTGGTGTGTATTTATAATATGGTGTGTACGTGTTATTATCTGGGATTAAGTTATATTTTGTGGCCAATTTCTGATTAATTATATTAACAACTTGATTATGTCGGTGAGTGTAATCTGTTTGAGTGAGTGTAGGGCAAGCTCCTGTGATGTGCTGAATTGTTTCTGGGTCTCTATGGCATTTACGGCATTTATCGTCTGTAGCGTTGGGGTCTTTAATTATATATTTCCTAAAGTTTCGGGTATTGATAATCTGATCTTGGATAGCTATTATAAAACCTTCGGTTTCAGGGAACAGATTGGCATTAATTAACCACTTATTCGAAGCTTCTGCGTCAATGTGAGCTTGCTCAAGATCATGGGGGTGTCGACCATGTAGTGTTTTAGCTTTCCAACGATCTATCTTTTCTTTATCTGGGGGTGTAAGTCTATTAAATGTATGATTTGAAGAGTCTGATAAATTTAGAATTATTATTATTATTTTTTTTTTTATTATATGGACAATGAAAAGTCATTTACTGTCGTAATGGTTCTCTGTATCATTCTCGACTTATTCTGCAACTGACTCTCTCGGTATACTAGCATTATACTGCAATACTTTTCATGACTTTTTCATTTTAATTCAAGACTTAACAATCGAATTAATGTCTGGCAAATTTATTTTAAGTTTTTCTTATCTTTAAATAACATAATATTAAAATTACAGACATTATAAAATACTTTGAAATTTTTATAAAAAAAAAATAAAAAATCGCGTATGGCACATAGTTAGCATTGTCAAAAATGTCTGGCAATAAAAAAAGTATGTCAGGTAGACTTATTTAAAAACAAAAAATTAAAAATTACGCCTTCTAAAATGTTTTTAAAATCCAGGATTATTACCTGGACAGGTAGGATGCGCACTAAAGAACGCAACCGCTACCGCCAGCCAGATAGCCCAGACTCTAACCGAAAGTGCAAGAAGGACGACATATCACAAAATCAGCTGTCCTAAAATTCTTACTTTCCAAACGTTGCTAGCTCCCGTACCATTCTATCTGGTTTACATTGAACCAACAAGTAGTGATTTCAATCGTCGCTGTTATATCACAAATACATAATTATGTATCTATGTATTTGACATTCATCGCGTCAGCCATAAGCAGAAATAATTATGTAATAATGCAATAAATTAATCACGCGTCACAACACCCACCTACATTCAATTCCTATAACAGCGAGCCAAAAAAAACTCGTTTTGGCTAACAATAAGATCGCATAACTCCGATAGACGAGTTTGAACAACAACAACAGCTTTTTCCGACATTCCCTTGAAAAGTTCGCAGAAAAACACGACTGCGTATTAATTTTTATACATTTAAAAATACATATACAGTTTTGTACCAATCAGTAATGTCCACAACACATACGTCAGCAACGGTTCTGCAATATCAACAAGAATAGTGGAATTACAACTTCGTGACAATTAATTCCTAGGTTATGTTGGCAAAATTACCAGATAAATAGGTGCTTAGGTGCTAAAGTACTTATTGCTTATGTGTTCTGACAAAAGATTCCATTGTTCGTATTGGTACATCACGCACAGAACCTTTATTTAACAGTGACATTTAGTACCTACGATCCGTGTTATATGAGCTATACAGACAGAGTGTTACAAACTAGTTTACACGTCGCTTGCGCAAACAAAATAAATCATTCATATCTGTGAACGATCTGCTGTGCTTTCTTATACATTTTATGTATATGTATTCATATAAAAATAGCTATAAAAATGTTCCTATACTTTAATATCAAACTTTTACGGCTATTTGGTTGGTAAACGTTAGAAAAAAATCTGGTTTTACTCAACTATTATTAATTTACAGCGAAATTCCAGGCGCTTAATAGTCACATTTCCGCGGCTCTATATATTAAAAAGGTGAATAGCACGTGCTATTTTGTCGCTTTGCTTGGTTGTAAGCGCAGAATTGTTAAGTTAAATAAGTTATTAATTTTATTTAACCTCTATTGAAAACTTTTATTTTATTGGTAAAATGTGTATTTATTCAAAAAGGTAATAATTCGAAAATTTAAAACAAAAAATAGAATGTTATGAAAACCAAGTATTCACTCCACACGCCTGTGCTTTGAAACGGGCTTGATAAATGCAAATGAGCCTGTTTCATGATTAAAGGGTGTTTTGATAGTTCAGGATGAAGGGCAGCTCATTTATTGTGTGAAGTTACCCGTTAGAAGTTACACACAGTGGTTTAATTAAATTACATTGACAGCACTGTTTTATAAAATAGCTAGTATACTCGTATTACATGAATGATTACCATTATATTCTGCTAACCACACAGCCCATTCGGTAGCCATGATTTGTACCTTTTCAGTGTATTTTTTGACATCCTAGACCATATTATGTTGAGAAGATTATCTCATCAAGCAACAATTTTTAATTTAATAAGAGTGCAGATGCCATTACTTTCACTGCTTACACTTGCCCTTGCCTATAATTCATTAAAAGGGCTGATTATATTATTTAGGCCCTATAACTATATTACAATATCCCGCCTTACTCTCAGGAGGTAAAAGGCTCTTTGAATGTACAAGATGACGTTCATATTGTGTAGTGACTACGTCATAATATCATATTAGTACATGCCTTTATATGGTATAATGTGAATGTTATTGGCAATATTGTTTCTGAGCAATTATAACAATGACAGTGGAAGGTTACGGAAACTCATATAAGGAAAACGATAACATTGTACATTTTTTAATGTGATGTGATAATTTATCCAAATGCCTTATTAAGTCGGTTTCTTATTTATAAATCCGGCAAACGAGTAAACGACTCCTCTGATTGTAAGTGATTACTGCCACCCATGAACATCGATGCTTGGATCGTAGGTGGGTTCCCGGCCCCTTACAATGGAAAGGGAAGGAAAAGGTCGGGAAGAGGAAACGGATAATGGGCCTCCGGCAATCTTACTCGCCGAACAAAACAAGACAGCAATGTCGCCGCTTTACGTATTAACATACAGATCACGTTTTCAGTTTCATCAATAGGCAATGCTAAATGCTATAAAATTGGTTCAGCTATTTATACTTATCTATGAACCACACTGATTAATATTGTATTTTCTTTTGAGTTTCAGCTACTATCGTTTATTTATACACGATCGGGAAATACAGATATTGTTTTTGAATTCTACGTTCGTACGTATGAGAATTACAAAGTAGAATTATCAAAAATGAAAACGCAAATTATTATAATATTTTAAAAATGATAATCCATGGAGTGAAGTAAATAATAAGTTTTTTTGAGCTACATTTTTTTGAAATTATTTTATTATTGCATTGTTTAAAAAGAAATGAATTTTGAACAACGAAAACGTTTTTACGTGATTAACGTGTGTACCTTCAAGATGTTTGTTAATTGTGTGCCGTATGAATCGGCATTGAGAAAAGATCAATCACCTTACAATTTATATTTAGTGACAACTCTGTAGTCCGAACTGCAGATTTTCTAATCTGTTTTGTTTTGTCAAACTGTCGTATAAAAGAGGCACAAAGTGAATTTCGTTTTGCCGTTTTTTCGCAGCTATCCGACTGAACAAAGGGTAAAAGATTTCATTAGCAGAAACTGTCTGACTTCACCTTTTTTCTTTGACCTCGTTATACAACATTCATAAAGAACCAACTTAGTGCATATAAAGTGCAAGCACTTGGCTAGCTACATTTCCGTTTTTTGCTCATAATACGAATGCTGCGCTAGTTGCTTGGTTATTTTGACTTACTTAGGGCCTCGTTCACCATCTTCAAGTAAATTGTTGATTAGGCTAGTCATCAGTTGAAGTCACCCGTAACATCACGTGTCAATTTCATGAAGCTCCAGTAACACTAATCTTATGATTAAACTAATCAATGCTTTACTGGCTACATCATCTGCCAATTAGCGTATTTACTTGATAGTTAAAATAAGGTTAGGTTAGGTTATAATTTCAACCTACTTTTTTATTTTTTTTAGATAAAAACACGTTGACTCTTCAGCGGGAGGCAGGGCGGGAAACATTTGACCAATGATTTAATAATAATATTCTATAATCATTGCATTTGACGCTATATTGAACGAATGACTCGTTAAATTTTTTATATCATTCACTTGTGAAATCAACTGAGGATACTCTGTACATTTACTTGGCAAATAACGTTGATCAAAAAGTAACTAATCGACGGTTTACTTAAAGATGGTGAACGAGGCCCTTATTCTAATAACGGATAGGTATTAACCACTATCTTTTGTTTTCCCTCCTAACAAACCCGCATGATGTCATCCAAACATCTTTTTATGCAGATTTCAAAGATTTGACTTATGATTTCATGTTTGACCTGCCTGACGCGTTAGTAGGTACTTGTGGGAATTTTCAAATCCGGGAACTAATATTTTTCCATCTTAATTACCAGCGCGGAAGAGAATTCACGACCTGGAAATCGAATCCAGGCGATAATGTGTAAAACGAGATCAATTAAGTTTTCAGTACGGTTATTACTTGGTGATAGTCAGATTCAGCGAATCCTTATTGGTGGGCCTGTTTGATTGTGAACATAGTTGCTTACCTTGAGGGAAGCCATATCGGAGACCGATCGGTGTGTTTGTATTGTCTCCAGTTGGTCCAGACACCAGTCCAGCTCCTCCACTGTCTCTAAGGCCAGCTTCATGTAGGCTTCGTCTGTAACAAACCATTGTTTTATAGTACTGATAATTTCGCAACATTTTTTTAACTTAACTGAAATTTTCCCACTATTACCATTTAAAGATAGTTAAAATATAGGTTATATATTGCAAGGTTTAGGTCTTGGCTGCACTAATAATAAGTACTGACCGATAAAATATAAATAAACCAGTTATTGTCAACTTGATGTTGCACTTTTCTATCATTTGTTTTCGTACACCAGCAGCATAATCTAATAGATGTGCACGAATGTCATCTCAGCAGTCAAAAGTGTTGATAACGCGACCTCCTGATGATTAAACGTTGCGGTTAGCTATCACAAACCGAGACCGTGATACTTTGGCGTCATCCGGCGGTCTGGTGGCGGATAACTCGTGCGATGTGACACGGCTCTCACCCCTGCTATCTTGTTATATTTATGTTTTGCTGGCTAACTAGAATTGCTTACGAATCTAGTCTGGGACGAATGTGATGAATGCCACGTTGTCGTTAAAGATATAAATTGTCGGCTAATTGGCGCTGTGAAACAGACCAGACACACGGGTGCATTCTCCGCTTTGACACATTTTTTGTGTGATTCACAAGTATTTGTTTCGGATTAGGGAGCTATGAGACATGGAAGATTCTCGTACTGTTCTGGGAGGTAATCTATTCTCCGACACGACGACGAGTGTTCGATTGTCGTACGTAAATCTCTACGAATGTGCATAAATACTCTACATATTCGAATCCTTTATCGTACGTCGTAACCATAGACTAAGTTTGGACTGAATGATAAGTTTCATAGTGAATAGTATTTATTTTAGAAGTGGATTTTTTTAAATCTTATAAGTGGACGTCGAACATTCGTACATTGGAATTTGGTGTGTGAGAATAGAGTAACCTGTAACACCTGTTACCCATGACACAATACTTATTTTTCGTGTGGGGTTAGTACTGTATGTGTGACAGTTGTTGAATTTATTTATTCATATCTAACTATAAATCGATTTTGTTAAACTTAATTGTGTTTTACAGAAAACGTACGTTAAAAACTTACAGTACGTTGATCTCTACGCCGGAATATACTTAACGTTTAAAATTGTTGACATAAGGCGTCTATTTTTAGAATACGTGTTTTTATATTTGTTATAAAAAACTCCAAAGCAAAATGTAGATTTATAGAAGAAAAGCTACATTAGCTATAGGAAAACACCCACGAACTATTCTTATTATACTGTGATATAAAGTTGTATAGGTTGTATATAAACACTTCTTTGTTAAAAATACATAATCTCTTGTGCATATTTTTTGTTTGGTTTTCGCGTTTGAAGAAGTAAACATGGTAAAAAAGAGATTGACCCATTTTACTTTCGCGCTTCGCTTCGGTTATAAAAATGTCGTATTATAGGTAATGGTAAATGTTTTAAAGTGAAATAAGAAGTTGTTGGCAGAAGTACAGTAAGTACAAAAGTACTTACTTTACTTCTGCCAACACCTTCTTAGTTTTTTGTAAGTACAAAAAAGCAATAAATTTTAATTTCTAATCTGAAAAAATTGCAACGTGCATTGAAGAACAAGGACGCACCAAATATATATAGACCCTAATGCCGTTTTCTTAAAATTAATTAATGTATGTATTACAATCTTGCAATCTATTTTCCTAATAGGTATATACATCGTATATATATTATTATCATCGTTCATTTCTGTGATAATATACAAAACTACAACGCACTCAAAATACATGTTAATCCTTTAAATTGTTCAATGACACAACATTAATACGCTTGCAGTGTAAAATCGCTTTGAAAAATAAAACATATTTTAATCAGTATCTTAAATAATCGAGTGTCAGTGCGAAGCGCCAGTTTGATAATCGCAATTTATTAATCAGGTGAACTACATTATTATTGTTATTTTGTGGTATTAAATTGCGCATTTATTTTTATGATTACTATTGTATAATCGAAAATTTATTTATGCATAAAACGTAATAATTAATATATTTTTATACATATATTTTTAATATACTTGGAACAAATGAAAATTAAAGAGAGGTTTAATAGATGAAATTTTTATTTCGTCAATATTTTGTTAAATTGTTTGATTTTGAATATTTATTTTATATGTCATTAAATTTATCCTTAGCTACTTAATTAATAACAGATACGAGTACATTGCTATTACTCATGGTTATTAACGTGATTATTGACGATAATAAGAATCAACTAATATCATTATTCATTATAAACGGTCTACGCTATCATAGAAATAAAATTTTGCATGATATAAAATTAACAGAATAGTATACTGTTAAAGGACCAGTCTTAATTGTGGAATTGTGTTAATAAAAAAAAACATAATGTGACGGTTAGGATTAATAATTTGTAAAAAACTAAAGCCTAAAGGCCTAAAGCCTTAAGACCTAAAGGGACTAAGTTAAGGTATTATATTTTTTAAATCCCTTAATTTCTTTGTCATTTCATGAGATCATTGAAATAACATCGTGAACAATTGTATTTTTCAAGGAAAAGGGCAAATAACGACCACTCATTTTTTTATTATGGATCGTGTGTTTGTCATTATATGCGTATACCTTTACATCAGTTAGGTATACGACAATACAAGCACTCATAAAAGACAATTTTCAAAATCTTTGCACCCGCAATAACTACTACTCTAAAGCTTGCCTTATGATTATGACTTTATTTTGTAAGTAATAAAGACAGTAATTGAATATTCTGAATCATATTCTGATTCACTGTTCTTTTAAAATCTAACACACCGGTATAGTAAACTAACCAGTGTGATGGTAACCGATAAATCATAATTTACAACATCGTGTTATTAAATTATTACGGTTAGCAGCCCAGTTACGTCGATAACTATTAGCTATCATAGTATAAGTTTAGATAACAGAAACCTACTTTTTCCAGACGTCCGTGTTTCTCTTCCTGTACACACATAAATTCTAGGGCGTTTCCGCCAAAAGCGAACGTCGTGTACACAGAGAAAGTGCGGAAAATGGAAACAGATATGGCGTTTTATCAATAGATTTCTGCAGCTAATTGTGGCGCACGTATAGGACCGCCTCTGACCCATATACAAGACTTCCGGGAAGCAGCGACGCTTCACGAAGGCGTTCTTTCTACCACTAATCGTGGCTTATATATGTGCTCCTTCAATACTCAGGCACAAGAGGAAACGAATCACTAAGCATTCAAGATTTATAGAAAGTTATTTGCGGCTTGTTTACAACGTCGATAATATAGACTGCAATTAAAATGTTAATGTTTATTTGCATTTAACATTGTAGAAGTTATCTGTATTATTATATCTATGAAATTACTAATAATAAATAAAGAGCTTCCGACATCTATGATAAAATTTCTACTTATTAAAGAAGATAAATACATTTCTCCAATAGGTGGACTAATTATATAGTAAATTTTACAATCAGTTTCCTATTTATTGTATATTACGAAAATTTGTTCCAATTCTTCTTCTAGACAGAAGGTGACCCTACTGATGAATTTTACTGATATCATATCTTACATAAAAGAACTTATATTGGCAATTTAATTCTTTACTTTACTACATAATACCGTCATAATTTCGTTAACTAAGAATATAGTTTTTAGATCTGTTCATTTGTTTAATAATTTTTAATACTGAGTACTATGGCATTCATCAACAAGTTCAAGATAAGACCCTTCATTGGTTCTCGGTGTAGGGAGTAGGGACTACTTATAGATATAAAGTCGACCGAGGCTATGTACTTTGCTTGAACGGAGGAATAGGCTTTGATGTAGAGTTGGTCGGGTAATGCGGTAGGGAGGTTTCCTTTACATTTAGTTTCTTTAACTTTGACCTCATATCAAATGGTTTCCTGGTGTGTCGTTAACAGACTACAGAGTTAGTTAGATTGCCATTGAATTACAATTCGTACGTACATAAGTTTTATAAATTACCTTAATAAAACAAAAAAATCACAATTTATCCCATATCCATAAATACTGATCTTCACTGATTGTTTTAAATATTTCAATTAAGCACGTTCACGTTGATATTTTTTAGAGGCACATTTTTATTATTCGCGTAAAAACCACGGGGAAATTAAGAAAGAAACCGTCATGAACAAAAGTCTATGTACCACTGCTAAAACACAGAGATATACTCGTAATCACAACAGGTGGGGCTAACTTAACGTGCCAATCATTTCATCACGACATTTGATTATATTCGGAACAACATATAAATTAAATACAAAGGTTATAGTGTTACCTCGGAATAATCGAAGTATTGACGATTCATCTTACAATGGTTACAGGTGCAATAAATTTTCCAATACGTATTGTGAATGCCAAGAATTCATAAATATTTCTTGAGTGACTGAAATTGCATCCATTACCGATATAATATGTACTTTTTATTACAAATTACAATTTTTAATGAGTATTGTCTATTTTACAAAATATGTATTTTTTGTTTCCAATTTATAGTAGTTTTATACATATAAAGTGTTACATATTGTAATCCCGTTCATCCATATAATTGTTATTATTTTATTTTTATCTGCAATAAAACTGAAATGAGGTCGCACACGTGTAACGTGCGGGGCTCGGGACGTGACCACAATACGAGATCAGATAATTCTCATTATTCCCACAAAAATATGAAATAAAATACAATAAATATTAAAATGGTAATACGAATATAGTATAATACTCGAAATGTATATATATTATGTACATTTTTTAATGACAATAGATGTAAAAGGTTGATTATGGCTATTTATTATGATTGATATACATAATATATAATTTAAAAAGTAAAAAGATTTGTTTCGGAATTATATTTATAGGAAAAAACATGTTATATTATGTCAATGCCATCTATTCGTTGTCACTTTATCTTCCACATACTTGACTTGTATCTCATCGACCACCCTATACAAAAGCAATAAGACCATCCTTATTGTAAAGTTATTGAGTAAGTTTATCAACATTTATCTAAATTGGTAATGGGAATATATATCAACTTTTAATATTATCACATTTTATCTTACTACGTTCTTATTAATGTTTTTGTGTATGTAGGTGACAGGTTTGTTTACAACAAAAACGTGGATTGTCTAGTTATCACAATAATAAACGATTGTCTGTTGATAATCTGATATAATCAGACATGTGGGAGACTGCAAATCGCTTCCTAGAAGTTTAATATTTTTATTTGCAAATACGCATAAATCATAATATTTGTATAAGGAAAAAGTTTTTGCATGGGGAAAATTACAACTTAGGGTCTTTGCCGTGCCATTATCGTGTCAGGCAAAAATATTTTCTTTGTATATATTAATTACTATGCAGCACTGCCTACTAGGCCGCTCCTTCAGCGGTAATTTATAGAAATAATACTTTATCTATACATATAATATAGGAGATCGGTCGATTTGGTCCAACCGTGGACAAGAAATTCATTATTACCAAAAAATTTGGCGTATTTTTTTAGATTTATTTCTCTATTTACTTTTATCCTACGCCATTGGAATTAGATTTACAAAAAAATGAGGATATCATGAAATATTTCTACCATTTTTGTATTTGTCAGCAACATTCATAGAGTTGACATCTGTCACGAGACTATTATCTGTCAAATTGTATTGTTTAATTCGTCGTGTACTCATGTGTATTTAAAATTGAATTAATTTGAAAATCATATAATTTCGTTTTGTGGCTGGGTGTTGTGTTTATTCTCTACGGCGTCCCTTGCAGTCAATTGCTTACTTCGATCCAACAATACTATAGCATATAAATAAGTTAAAATGTTTATAATCGTCATGTAAGCAAAAACTACGGGAAATCGCAAAGGCTTACATGATCTGTAATGTCTGAATGGATTCATCCTCAATCATTGTTTTATTTTTTCATTATTGTGTACGGTAGCTTCAGATATTTTTTAAACCAGCGCATGACAAAATGACTAACTACATACAATAAACCTGATATCGAAATAATATACTTTTAAATATTCAAATGTGTTTTTCTGTCTTCCTTGATAAGCTTACGTACTTTATAATAATGTATATTCATACTCATCCCAAACTTAAAATATAAGCCAACTATGATATTAGGTACGTATTCAGATAGCAGAAAATGGTAGATTTTGTAAAACTCTAAGAGGATAAATCTTAAAAACCCCGTATCCTAGCTCAAGAAGACTATGTTATATTTGAAGGATAAAAAATCCTTATTATTTAATTCTATGTCTCATATGTCTCCCCCATGTTTCCACTACTAGGCCCAATATTCATAGGAAAACGACCGATCTCCTTTGTAACCGATTGATGTCTATACATGGAAGATAAATGAGAAAAACGAATATGGGAGGTCTGTATTAACGTAATGATAAAACGTAACTGTTCATCTGTTTCTCTGTGCGGTTGTGCGCGATGAACTCAGAAACGGCTTAATGGATTTCGACGAAATTTGGTATGGAGGGATATAACGGGACGGGACGGGACAGTATCGGAAATTTCAAATCAAGTTAATTTCAAATAAAGTTCATCATGCAGACGAAGTTTGCGGGTAGAAACTAGATACATAATACATTTATAACACGGAAGTGATACGCTACATTATAGTGGGCAGAGACACTGAATGAAATTATCATTTCAAAAGAAGGTACAATTTGGAACGCAATTAATTCTATCTATCTAGCGAAGAAGGAATCGATCAAAAAACAATTTGGCAAATTGTCCCCTCGGTAATCGGCGTACTAGGAAAAATAAAACGCCTCGTAGGACTCACGCGAGAGTTTTCTCAGAACCAAGAATATTCGGAATGCATTACATGTGACTGTTTACATTGTGATACGGACGATTCTTCGTAATCTCATTACACCGCATCTGGAATATGATCGGTATGCGATAAATGTCACCTGTCACGGGTCTACGAGCGATCGCCTTGTTTATTTTATTTGTAGCAACGTGCTAGTAAAAGCATATTCACCAAAGATGTAGCCAGAATTTTGTTGACGAGATCGTCATTGTTTACATTAATGTAAAGTGAGTAAATCGAGCTACCAATACATAATTTAAAACCTTATTTAGTATTAACACGGGGAGAGTTTCTCGCCTCGAAGATACGATTATCGTAAGGATAATAAAAAGTTGCAACGTGTAAAACATTTTTCAGAACACGATAATCTATGGCGGTTATATCATGCGATAATCGCATACGATTCTCGCCGCGAGAAACTCTCCCCGGGTAAATGACGCTTAAGAGTGGCACTCCAATAATTTTCCATTAAATCACTTTGATCTGCAGCAGGGAAATCAACATATTAATGTCGGTCAAATTCAGAAACTTAAAATGCTTGCAAATAGTGTAAATTGCTAATTACTTTCACTGATTTCATTAAAAATCGTTACTAATTAATCGAGTTTGACTAGTTTTTTTTAAATACCATAGATATGTCAATGAACGTCTCTGACAGCAAAAAATTCAAGTCTTTTTTAGTAGAGATCAAATTACACAGTCACTCCTGGATTTTGTCATTTGGCTACGGCAGCAGTCGTTAAGCCACATCAGTACCGCTGTGGGGTGGATTTAAAATACTGACTACATTGACCGTTTGTCTAATAAAATCTATACGTAAAATTTTGAGTACTGTGTCATAAGCTAAAGAGTGACCAATGTTCTACCGTTAACAATTATTATTTTTGTGGAATTGTGGAAAAAACGTTTAGCTCCTAATGTTAGTATTATTCCATGTCACACGTTCTTAAGTATCTAAGGGCTTGCCATGAGAATACAGTACTCGGTACTATGACGTGAAGGAATTCCGTGACAAAACATAAATTACGTTTATGTAAATATAGGTCATGCCATGTTAAATGTACGTCAAATAATATGTGGGTTAGGTACACACGTCATGATTTTGAATGAAACAATACGTATTAATAATTGGCCATTCCGACCTTCATCAAATTATTTGATACAAACGAACAAACGCAGCTAAATCGTCAATATTAATTAGCATCGCACAATATTTAATTATAACTTGTTATATCATACGGAAAACTGTTTTGAGTAAAATAATTATATTTTTGTTTTACATAATTGATGTTCCGTTTATTTTATATTTTTATATTGATAAAAACAATAAACATTTATTCACAAATATGACGGTTGTGTGAAGAAAAGAAGTGATTTTGACCGTAATTTTTATTTGCGTAAAGAATACATATAGATACCTCCTTTTTATGTTTTTAACGGATGTGCGTCGCACGATATAATAAGATTGGCTGGTTCTATGAACCTTAAGCTTGGAAATTCATTATGTTTCTTTGTTTTACATCCAAGCTATATTTATCACAAAGTCGAGTTTAAAAATAGCTAATCCGCAGTCGTCTCGATTAATCCTGTGTAATTTTATCTTTACAATCTATGGTCTACACCTACAGTCTGCACAGGCTTATTTTTATTACAGTCGTATTGTGGATTTATAATTTGAGTCAGTTCAAAGAGATTTCATCTGAATTATAGGAGATAGGTAATAAAGACGCTGACACGTACATATTATTGTTAGTTCATATTATTGAAGGATTTGTGTTTTGATTGTAGGTATAATTTGGATTCAAAATAGTAATTTAAATTGTCAATTTGCATATACCTATTGTTTTGGTCCATTATTCACGTCTTTCATTGAAAATTTTCGTTTGGCAACCTGATATACAGTAACTTAGGTATACTTTACAAATTTAGTAAAAGAAGTAGCATCGAGTTAGAATATCTATGCGTGTTTCGACTTCAAATCATTTAATAGTTTCCTAAGTCTCCCTTAGTTCGGTTTCGAGCACACTACAATGATATTGCGTACATTCATCACAATGTTATATGACATAATTTTTAATTAACAATCATTGTAAAGGAATTTCATTGATTGAAACCCACACGTCATTACTAGCTTTCTAGTTGACGTATACTACGATTGTTACCTGAAAACAATGTTTTTCCCGGTTGATACGCGTGGGAATTATATATTTCATGACGAAACTACGATACACTATCATAATTAAAACCACAAGAGGATATACGTCCTGTTATGAAGAACAATACTATGTAAGTTAGGTATATATTTTTAAATTGAATCAAATATTTGTCATACCTAGAGGAATGTGTCGCCATTCATCGCAATAAAAAAAGGAAAATAAAGACCTTATTAAAATGTTGTGAAAGTGAAGACTGTACTCTGTTACTGTTTTAGAAAAAATATTCTCAGACATAGACAATAAACACGTTAAAAAGAGATTGTAGCGTAAATTAATACGAAAAAAAATATGCAAAGTCTATTCGGCATTGATATTCATGTGTAAATAGTAACATTTCCTTATACTTAATTAAGGCAAAAGGTCTAATAATATTAAATCTTAATCTCATTATAAAGAAGTTTTTTAAATGCATATTATTATAAGTATTTCAACTATAATAGTAAACAATGGACTTAAATGACTTATCAAAATAAAAAAAAGTCGACTAATCTTGAATATTGATGCACGGGCTTGTACATAAAACTGCGATGCGACTTTGCATCGTAAAAATCTACGAGCTCCCGACACATCGCAAGAACTTGCGAATCGATTGGCATCGCTCATCCTTGCTTCTTTGTTTCATTTTCCTGTATGTCCTTAGCAATAACAGAAGTACGCAATCGTAGAAGGAAGACGCCTTTCTGCTCGAAATCACATCGCAGCAATTCGTGTCGCAGTTTTCTGCGTTGCGAATTCGCATAGCGCCGATTCGCAGTTTTGTGTGCAAACCCTAACTCTTTGGCTGCGCTACGTTCTTTCTTAGTTCTTTTTGGCACGTTTAAGGTTGCAAACTATGATGTGGCAATAAAACACTTCATTTACCTAATGCGCACAATTCGTCTACACCAAAAATTTCAGTCGAAAGTATAAATCCAACTTCAATAATCATCGCATCCACGGAGCTCATGTCTCTTGTTGCTTGAAATTTACTGTACGGAAAACATCAAATCCAAAGAAATAGCGTTTATTTTCGATACCCGGTCTACACACGTTGATTTGGGCGCTCGCTAATGCAGTATCAATGCTAGGATGAATTCGTATTTTTTTTTTTTTTTTATTTAATAAGCATACCAACTATATTACGCATACAATAACTTAGACTAAGAGTAATTAAAAAATGACACATTACACAGCATAACGTATTAAAATAATACTAAAACTGGTATTTGAAAACAATACCAGTTTTAATTTATTTCCATGATAGCTGACAGGAAAAAAAGGAAAAATCAAACATTGGCAAGCAAAAAAGCAACTTCAGAGCTTTCCCTTTTTTCAATATCCCAGATTTATGAAGAACACAATTTTTTTACTAAGAATTTCTATTGTCTTGTAAAATTCAGCCAACCAGTATTTTTAGTAAATAATCTACACACAAATACATAAAGCACAATAGAATACAAATATATCTTCTAATAGGTAAATGTAAGTAACACTGTAGCGTACATTGGGTACAATGTACAGAAAATAGAGCTGAGTAATTAGCGTGTCTATTTTAATGCCAAATTCAATATAATTTTAAACTAATTTGGGTTTCAGTGAAACGAAAATTCTGTGAAATAGCTCCCATTCCATCACCAAAAAGTTTTCGTGGTATTATAAAATACTATTATAATATATTGATCATGTGTTCTTATACATTTTTGGTGATCAAATTACATGATTTTACGATTACATATTAGTGGTTAATCTAAGGCGGTCGATATAAAGTAAGGAGGTTGCAGGAACTGACAACTACATAGATACAGTACATTTCCCGTAACCCAAACGCACGTAGCATCAACCGATGTAAGTAATTTTCACATTGTGCCTGTATGGAATGCGTATACAGAATGTATGCATGCCCAATATGCCGCCTGTATGCGGGCCCAATAGACTAGAAGCTATAATCAAAAAGGAAATATGTATACGTAAAGTATGGTTGTGTTCTTACCTCCTGGGTTCAAATTTTTTGGTTGTGGAGTAACAGCTGTCGCTGCGCCCGAGGATCGTCGTGATCTGTAACGATAAATATAATTCCTAAGTTAGATATTTATTATGAATACTAAGCTTACATAAACTATTAAACATAAAATAAATACACGAGTAAATAAACAGCAAAACTTGAGAACTCATAATTTTATCACAGCTGTTTCGTCTGCCTTTGATCACACGATATTTGGTAAATGTAAATGTTGACATTTATTTTTCTTTACGCTTATTATTTTTACTCGGTTACTAAATAAATTATTCATATCCTACATTAAAATATTTATGTCATTACTTATTTGAAAAGCGTCAAACATTTTATTTGAATATTAAATGAAATTTTTTATGTTGTACTTTTTTGAAATTCTTTTGAGTTATAACATGTTGAAAAAAAAATTCTCATAGAATTGCAATTTACTTTGAAAAAGCAGTTGAGAGAACGTCATAAAACCATAAAACCCAGATCCTTTTTTAAAATTTAATAGCAGCTATGCTAACGATTGTTTTATTATCTCAAGCTCAACACATGCGTCGATCATAAACTGGCAATCACGAACAGCGTTCTATAATTAGAAAAGACAACGATTAATGTTGATTAGTCTGTATTTACGTGCTGTGTGATCTATAATTAGCAGCCAGACGTATGGGAGATAATGCTCGGGAAGGTCAGCCTAGATGTCGACATGAGTTTGTCATTGTATTGTGGAGAAATAACTATTTTTATCATAGAAGAAAAGTGATATACAAGGCGTTTTGTCATAGGCATAAAATTTCTTAGTTGCAAGTTAACACCATGAATATGCATATTTTATACATTAATTAGTATTATACAAAAAAATATATTGCTAATCTCTTATATTCCTAGGACAATATTTTAGACACGAAGTGGATTTTAATTTTATTTTTGCCTCTAAAAGTGTTAACAATTTTGTAGTTCCTGTAAGTTGTAATTTTTGATATCATGCAATTTATATTTACCGTCTTGAACCATCTTTGGAACATTATCACTAGACGTTCTAAATAAATTATGAAATAAGAGAATGTGGCACAGTATTAACGTCGTCCCAAAAATAAACAGTGACATGGACAGCTCCCAACATTGTTGAGTTGAACTAATTCGCAGTACGGACCAGTAATTTCTGTGTCACCATGTAATTATAATTAGAAGGAAACACGCAAAGTTTCAAGAATTTTAGAATATTATTTCTATATTACACCAACGTGATCACGATCACGTAAATATATTCGACATCACTAATTATTGCAATTAATAATCACGATAAATGCATACAGTCAATCTTTTTCGCATCTAGTATCATAGAAAAAATATTAACAACTTCAATATTATTACTTTCCATTAATAGTAATGGTTGTTTATTTATGACTATAAAAGCTATAAAAATAAGATTGTTTTTACGACTTTTAACGAGCTTAACATCGGTTTTATAGCCAACAGCTTTACTAAATCAGCTGATTTATTGTAATTACAAAACCAATAAACTAAGTATTAATTTACAATTATTCTACATTATTTCATACTTTAATAGTTAATCCAATCTCTAGAGAATATGGAAAGGCTTCTTTTTAATATACTCTAGAGATCTAAATATAGTTAAAAAAAGAGATGATTTAAAACATTTTACACTATAAAAAAAAGATGAAAGTTTTAATTGCAGTATGCAATAAATTGGAAATCAAAAGTAATTCAATGACTTGGGATTTATGAAAATAACTAAATAAATAAAATAAATAAATAAATACACCCAACATTCACATACATAGTCCTGACCCCACACTAAGATCGAGTCTTGTGTCGTGGGTATCAGGAACTACGAGAGACTTTTCGGTCTCACAAACACCCAGACCCGAAACAAATACTTGTGGTTCTCACAAACATTTGTCTCGGTGCGGGGATCGAACTCGCGGCCTCTCGTTTCACAGGCGGCGTCTAACCAACTGCGCCACGGAGGCTGTCACGCCACTAAGATATAATATTTCTTTCAATTGTTATAAACTTATTATAAAACTACTGTTATTAGATTTGGAGTGGTGTTTGACTTTTCAGAGTATTAATAAGTTTGTTTAAATTGCGTCTGATTAGAGAAACAACAAACAATTGCCAAGTTTGATTTAAATTAAGCTTTAGTCTGATAATATTTTTACCGTTATATTTTCTTATGTACACATTAAAGTATAATATATAAACTTATTTATCATTATTTTTTTATGAAATGTTATTACTATTATCTTTATTTTGATGACTTGTGACCTTTTAAATAAGTTTGGCGACAGACTGCTTGGCGTTGCTTAGTCCGTATTCAACAATGATAATAATTGATAACAACGAAAATTTTCCACGTTTAACGTTTATGTTAATATTCATATTTTTTCCTAAAAATAATTAAAATAATGGGAATATTTATTTGTATATGCACCGAAATGTTTTTGACAAAATATTAATCATTTGAGGGTTATTAATTTTATTGTATGCATTGTTTACCCTGTAGAATCATCGATACAATGTACACAAGGATAAACAAAAGAAGGTTTTTATGATTATTAATTACTTACAGTCCATTTTGAAACCCGTTTATCCTACGGAACAGACAAGCACCGCGTAGGTTCGCAAAAGAAATTCTGTTTAATCATAGTGCATACGTACACTTTTATACGTATTAAAGTATTTGTAAAGGTTAAGGGTACCGTTTCTGACGTCAGCTGTAACCTTTAACTATGGTGCAATATAGTTTTGCTGCAGGAAGCCTCGGGGAAATCAGAAGCAAGGTGTTATTGTTCCTGTTTCAAAATATACCACTTTTACTGATTGCCGTACCAATTAGAGCTTCGTAAATATAAAGTTACAATTGTTCAGTCGTTTCAATTTGTTTTTTCAATATTACTAAATAGCTACTTCATTCTTAGCTTAGAATTTGGTTTATGTGGCTAATTATGAAATAATGTCTTTTTTTTAAATAAATTATGTATGTTACCACTGGATTAACCAACGAATATTAATATTACAGGTTTTTTTCTTTAACATAATTAGAACAATTGCTGTCTGCCAAAACAATAAATAGACGAATTTGTTGAGAAAATCAGAGCGTTCTAACCAAATTAAAGCCGCGGTTAACCCGATTAACATACTGGGATCCAATTTCGAAAACCTACATCGCAAATAGCTGTGGTCTTAATCACGAATAGTGTCATATGCTGACGAGAAGTGTGGGTGAAGTGTGGAATGACAGCCGAGGCCGTCAACCTGTGCGACTGGCACAAAGATCGCGCGATCGCCTCAAGAATATTGTCACCGACTGCGAGTGACGACGACATGCCTACGTCATCGTCTACGTCATCGCGCCACACCGAGCCGAACGCTGACTATGCTCCTATGTACGCACTAATCAAGGCGGTAATAATTTATTCGTATATTGCTAATTGGATGTAAACCGCAAGTCCGAACGCAAGGTCATCAAGTCACTTCGATAAAAAAAAATATTAAATTGTAAAATCGGTTTAATTATGCACTTTTAGCTGAATTAATGTGTCGTAATGGTTCTGAATGACGTACAAAAATACCTTCAAAGTTAAAAATACAGTATATTTGCAATTCTAGTCCATTCTTTTTTAACTGAGAAAATAATAACTTCACTAAATGTAATTTGTTAGTCGGCACTGAAGAGATCTTGGCGCTTTTACACTTACATTCAATTGTATAGTAAGTTAGGTAATTTGGTGCGCTGGTATTAAAAAAAAAACAGGCGCAACCCGGTGTGCACGCACTATCCAAATGGAGAGTTTACATCAAACTATTTTTAATTTTACATTATCTAGTTTGTAATTTGCAATGTTTTTGATGAAACTCGAACGAGGGGACGGCAGGTGGTGATTCCCATACAAGGAATCTTATCAGCGTCTACCTGACAAAAGCTCTTAATCATACAACGTCCACTGCGATATGTAACGTTATCAGTTAATTTATAATAATCTAGTATCTACTTAAACATTGTTATAATAAATTTCTGCCAGCTGACCTGATATTACGCATGCTTTTCACGCTGTTGGTTAGTAGCTGGCTGTGAAATGAGAGGCCGAGCTTCGAGACCCGCACCGACACAAATATATTATATTGTGTGATTTACAGGTATTTGTTTCGGGCTTGGCTGTTTGTGAAACCGAAAATTTTATCGTAGTTTCTGATACCCACGACACAACACTCGATCTAAGTGTGAGTTCAGGATTATGTATGTGACTGTTGGGTGTATATATTTATTTCATTTCATAAAATTTATTCTGAGACATATATAATACATTTTTTATTTCAGAAACTGTTTAATAATTATTGATCATCATTAAACTAGTAGATATAATTAAACCGAGCGCAGCGTAGTGCCGCATCCATCGCTTCGCGTTTGAAAGAGCAACGGCCTTGTGATTGCTCACGCGCATAATAATATAAACTATGACGAATACATTGTTGACTACGTAAGAGATACGGATATTGTGTACACATAACCGGTTAATTGATATCTTATACATGCTATATACATTTTTTTCATATTTAAAATTGTAACATACGTAAGTCAAGAAAATGTTTAATTAACCCGTCTAAGGGTCGAAGGCTGTGTACAAATGTGATCGTAGTCATGACGGGAATATCATTGTGGACATAAAAAAGCGTTAATTGATATTGTACGCCTAATGTGGGTCAGGATTGCGTTATTTTTTACGACTCGTGGCGCAATATTTGTAAAAGCTTAGTAATTACTTTGTAGGGAAAATTCAGTAACTTTAAAAAAAAAGACTAGCAAATTATAAGTTTGTTAATACTACATAATCAGAAATAGTAGTATACGAATCCCCGTTGTCAACTACGAGGGACTTTTCGGCCCCACAACACGTAAAACCAAAAACAAATATTTGTTGATCAGAGAATAGAGATATATCTATCTCGATAAGGGAACATACCCGTGGCGTTTTATCTCACACCCGGTATATTTACCCTAGCACAGAAAAGTAGCCACGAAACGTAGTTACACTGCATCTCGGGGTAATTGCAGTATCGTCCAAATGGAGTATCGACTACGTATCTATAGTAGCAATTTTTTAATTTCCCCGAAACCAGACGTGGTTATAGTGTCCGATCTATGATCTCGAAACGCAATGCGCTTGCGTGGGTTTCTATGGTGGGTTTTATGCCTTGTGTATGGCGCGGCGCGGCGCGGCGGTCGCTAACCGGGCGGATAGGAATTATCCAGGATTTTTACCGACTGCGCCACGAAGATTTTTAAACGCCGCCACTGACTGATTTGGGTATATGGCTTGTTTTGGCATGAGGTAACGTAGTTTAAAAAATATATACAGGGTATATCAAGACTGCGACCGAAAACGAAGCCAGGTGGTTGGTAGTATTAGTGACTTCAGACAGAAAGCAACTAAAAATTTCGTAAAAAAAAATCGTCAACTTTTTTTGGTAATCTTACTTATCGTCGTATTTGGGTGATAAATACATAGTTTTCCTAAAAAAATGATGTACATCTTTTTATTTTTTAAGACGCAAATGTACGTTAGGGTTTATATGGCTATTTTCGCAATAACTAGGTATAATATACTACACAAACACATTGATTTTTAAAAAAAATTCAAAAAAAACCTGTCGCTTATTTTGCGAAATTTTTATTTGCATGGTGTCTGTAACCACTAAAACTACCACCCGGCTTCGTTTTCGGTCGCAGTCTTGATATACCCCGTATATACTATATATCTCAGATACAAAAAAATAAATAATATTTCTAACAGCATTGAAATCATCTCTATTGTATTGAATTAAAATGACACATCAAAACAAAAGATTAACTTGCAGCGAACGTATTCTTTGTTTACACTTTATTATTTCATATTAGATATGGTAGGTACCTATTGCAACATTTTGTATTGCCATGGGGTGCCTTCGCTAGCCTAGCATTATCGCAAAGAGATCTCTTCGTCAGCATCTCAACTGTAGATGTTGATTTACAATTTTCCCCAACGTATTAATTTTATTATCCTTATTGTCAAATCAACGTCAAAGATAACAATGGAACTCAATAAAATCTATTAGACATGGCCTATTTGTCTTCATACAAGATGTACGATCTCTCGATGCGCGCTCGATCAGCTCACAGCTGGTATGCGTACAGCTTTAAATAATATAAGAGTATTAAGAAGGTACTTACTTGGCAACTGGTACATTGGTGAGACATAAGAAGTTGTTGCGAACACTGCGAAGGCTGGCGAGGACTTGCGCGAAAGGCGTTACGATCAAGTCTTCGCCGTGGCTGTGGACAAAAAAGGTTTTATTAATAAACACTCCATGAATCAGCGACTAAATAGTTTAGCACAAAAAAGTAAAAGTCAGCGTGGCAACTTGGCAAACAGAGCAAAACATTACTATGCTATGTCCCAAACAAGTTTTATTGATACAATAAATAAATATACATAAACATAAATAAGAGGTAAACAGATAAAAACTAAATCAATGAAAATGCGTAAAATATGTCATAATATATCTATTTAGTAAAAAAGTGTAATTGCGAAAGATAATTTCAAGGGGAAATAAATAATGTAACTTGTAGGAAATGTCTTTAACATATGTGATTACTATCGTACTTGAAAGAATTTGATTGTTATTGAAGATAATTTGTTTTATTGCTTTGTTATATTTACAATAACTATATGTATACAGTAAAAGTCACTCTTCGTAAAATAGGCATTTGAAACAGCACACCCTGAACCATTTCTAAGCGTAGTATTCACGATAGCAATAAAGCTTATTCAACAAGCAATATTTCGTTTTTTGAATGGTATAATCCTGAAATAGAGTTATGAAAAAGCCTGGAATCATGTGGCAATCTAAATTCCACGGCGTATGTGCGACAGCTGACATATTTCATTTAACGGCTTGGGTAGTTTGCAGGTGCCGTTTATGATAGATTTTATGGACATGGCGCTAGGCGGCCTGCACTCCACCACATAAACAACACTTCATTGGGGTATAAATTAATGACGACGTGAAGTTTTCACGACCACCATATTTTTTAATATGTACTATGAGATTATTCAGATGAAACGGCAAGCGAGATCTTTATACTGTATTTTCCTTATAACTAGTTTAGCGCCAAGGGAATATTTTTATTCAATTTAAATTAACGTCACGCAGCGTAACAAGTCGAGATAAAAGGATTCCAACGCTTTATTTCTAATGCGGAATATATGAATGAAATAAAACTCGAGTCGACAACTATCAATTTGTAAAAAAGTAAAAGCTAATATAATGGTAGCTCGTGTAACGCGTAGCATTGTAATAATATTACTGTTTTTTTTACGCGAAAAATATTCGATATTTATTCATGAGAGTAAAATATGTATGAAGATACACATTTGAGAATATTGGGGGGATTCACCGGACGGGAGCTTTATTTTCATTGGGTTGTTTAGCGCTGAAACGAAATGAAAATGTATTATGAGGCAACATCGTTGTTTTAACGCCGTGAAATCCAGCGTATAAACCAAAAACACAGCATGCACAACAATATTCTTAAGAAATACGTACTACTTTATTCTCGTGTTTTAACACCTAATATATAAAATATTTTTTGTAAGGAAAAGAGATTGTGACTTTAATTTATTATAACTTAAACGTTATAAAACTGAACAAATTCAGAACTTAGGAAGTTTCATTTCATAGGACTATAACTAGAAAGCATATGTACATTATAAAAATAGGTTCCGATAAGCCAGCACGGATGTTACATCAATGAAACATGAGATTTCATCTTTTCGGGTCAAACATATCAAAAAGCCCCATTGAGCTTGTATTTATTTTTATTTACATGTGTATAACTACGATGATATCCTATAGAATTTTATCTTATAGAAATATTGAGAGACTATGAGAGAGTAAAATCAGACCTATGCAGATGAGATATAGGAGTGGAAAATGTAGTGCTAGTTCGAATAATGTTTGTGCGACTGCGGAATAGCATGATGATCAAACTTTATGGCACGAAAGAGGATGTAATAGTAATAAGGATAACCTAAACTGGTGCTTGAAGATAGATGCGGATTGTTTTGGATAAATTAAAGAAGGCTAACAAAACAAAGACCCGTGGTGATTATAGATAGAGTTTGTAAGATCCGACAAATCGGTGACGACAGAATCAACGAGATTGCATAAGAAGATTGATGAAAGTGGAAGAAATTGAAGTGTAAATCAGGAGTCTAGTATAGTACCACAGTATCAAGTAAAGTGAAAATCCATATTCTCTTACTGCCCGTTATTTTTATCTATTTGTTTGTAAAATAACGACCTACTTACAACTGAATGCTTGTCAATATTGCAACATATTACGAAATACAATACGTAAATGCTATTATCACAATCAACAATAACATTAGTAATGAGCAAAGCGAACAATATTTTAAAAACGCCTCTAAACCGTGGTTTAGCAAGTCAGCAAATAGTTCATTCTCGGAGACTCGCTGAGCTTCAATACTCGTTGTTATTAAAAGGCGTGCCACTGTTGATCCTGGCTTACAGGAGTTGCAGTGGCGGGTGTGAGGGCGGGACAGTCTCTCAAGTCAGCAAATAGTGTTGTTTACTATCTTGATTATCGATTAACATCTCATTTCTAATACGGCGTTTTTATAAGCGAAAATGTAATAAGCAAATATGTATAAAAAGCGAATTGTGAAGGTACGGCTTGCGGTCGACTGTCCTCGCTTAAGATACGATATGAACAAAGCAACGTCGTACATTACAGAGTAATATTTTATTATGAGAACGTACGAGACGCTAATCACGTAAACACACCCATTTAATGAATGACACGCTAGAATTGTAAATTATGTAACCGGTATAGCGGGCTCGAGATATGTGTCTATATTGATATAACAAAGAAGTTGAAAAATATTAAGGAAAATAAGTAGCTGCATGCGTCATTAACTTATAATATGACGAGTTTCGAGAACTTGTTTTAAATACATTTATAGAGTAGTCGGGCGACGTGGGTGCACTTCGCTATGGAATTGTACCGCCAGGGGCTTGCTATCAAAGGACCGGTTATCTGTGCCCCTAGCCGGAACATTTTGCAGTATCGTAATGGAATAGTAATAGTAAAATTTTGTATGGGAATTTAAACAGCGCCATTGTGAGCGTATTTGGAACTAAAATTTCACAGCGGGAAACGTTTACTTTACTATACGAGAATTACCATACGATACTTCAAAATGTTCCGGCTAGGGGTACTGACTGCACCAAATTATAAAGTCTAACCACCGTATTAAAACAATATTTAGCTTCTAATGAATAATTATGAGCATTAATTTATGACGTCAATGCCTCGTAAATAGACTTGAATGATCAGTTGTAATTTTTAAAATAAGTAGCTGCGTCATCATGGTAATAGGGCGTATTAGTTCGTAAATGCATTGGCTTTAATAGTTGAGTTTTAAACATAGTTGAGTCTTTATCAATCTAATTAACTGAACAAACGCAAGCACTCAGATACTTCGCGAAGTATTCGTTGTGTAAGCACTACTCCTGGCAACACTCGAAGGAGTTTTGAAGTATTTTCAATACTGTTGGAGTTGAATCTTTACAGAAACGTTGGTATAAATTTTCCTTTGTATTTTTAACAGCAACGAAAATAGAAATATAACAGAGAGCTTTTTTAGATTCACAAAGGAAATCAGGCAACACTTCAGTGATAGATATTATTTTGTTTATTTTTTCTAGTATTCAATAGAATTCTAGAAATTCCACGATTAACGTGTCAAATTATTATTTCGCGATGAAAGAGGTCAACATCATTTTGTAATATGTTGTATCGGTAATTGGAGACGATAGAGAAATACACGTAGAAGATAACAATTTACTCAATAAAACAACTGAAATATTTGTAAAGAAAACCAATTATAACTTCTGAGTGGTGTTTATCCTGTTTTTAAGCAGGCGTGACGCTCTCCATTAAGCGAGCGGTATCCTCGTCTCGAGATTCTCGCTAATAAAATAAAAAAAAGTTGCGATGGTATATGTGCCGTGTTTGAAAAAAAAAAATGTCAAACGATCATAATAACGGTCATATAATTAGTTCGTGGTGGCTTGTCGGTAACGGAACAGACGCGGCTGCTAACATGTTCACGGTGGTCTCGGATTTAAATCCCAGGGCACACCTCTGACTTTTCGGAGTCATACGGGTATTGATAATCCACCACGTGACGGTGAAGAAAATCATGGTGAGGAAATCTGCATACCAATATAATATGCAAAAAAATAAATGGTAGGTATGTAAAGTTCGCCAACACGCACTAGGCCAGCGTGGTGAACTATATGGCCCATCCCCTCTTAATCTTACTCTAGATTGTAGAGGAGGCTTATGCCGTGGGACGTCAATCGGCTGATACAGTACAAACGGTCATAATAGCTATTAAATATCTTCAGATAGAAACAAGTGCCTACGTCACAGTTCTTTGTTCTTCAAGAATCTAAGAAGTTTCGTGTATTGGGGATTTCACAGAACACTATAGCACTCAAGTTAACTTCGATCTAAGACGTCCAATTGTTATAGCTTGCAGCTACTCCCAATTGAATAGAACTTTCAGCTAACATTAACGACGCTTTTATTACTGGCTTAGTAATACTATGTAAATTCAAACATTAATACAATCGACGATAAGTACACCCAAGTCTTTAATTTTACTAACATCTTGCGAACTATTGCTATAAAGGCAATAAAATAAAGATAAGGAGATTAGGATAGCCCTCTCGAGTAAGATGTACAATGTAATTGTAAGCAATTGAAATATTATTATTAGCTGCGCACAACATACTGTTATTTTACAATCAACTAAATCATGTTTTGGTCGGTTTAACTCTTTAAAAAACTGAAAGCTTTGAACAAAAAAACAATTATGGTTATACAAGTATGTAGGCAAAGATAGAATATTTTTTTTTAAAGAATAGAGGGACCAAATAACCATTCTTATATCGTAGCATTTTTATAATTATGTACTTTAAACTTTTTATTAATTAATTTTTCTATCAATGAGAAATTCTCATGTAAATATTATGTATTAATTTTTCTATCAATTATTATGGAATGATTTCCAATTTTACGACTACACATTGCAGTCATGTGAGAAGTTCAGTCATGTGAAGGGAAAAGATAAATAATAATTTTGGCGAGGAGGCTTGGACCCGTGCCCAGTGAACCGGCCGGTCACGTGGTGCTCTGCAACAAGTCACGTTACTATTGTGACGTTTAATGACATCTCTGTGACAACTCCTGCCGTGTAGGCAGGAAGTCAGGAGCTCGTGATTTAGTTGACAATGTTTGTTGTTGACAATGTTGACCCTGTTGACAATGTGTGATAAATATAGAAGTTGTTGTTCTATATTAGTATAGTATGAGTATTAAGTATGGATTCGTTAAAATTCCTAAAACCTCAATGATGTTTCTTGAAAGACATTGTTTGAAAAATATTTATGGCGAGGGAAACAAAATTTGATTATCATTTAAAGATCTATAACTATGGACGTATTACGTTTATATTGAACGTCCATGTCTATAACTAAAACGGTAAGTCCTATGACGGTTTGTTTCTAAAAATAAATTCAAAGCAACTACTGTGAAAACCGAAAAGAGACTTTATGTTTACCATTACATTTTGTGGGACCATTCCACGTCTAACAAAATTTATACCCAACAGCAGCAGTCTCGTGAGAATTTCAAACGCGGGGCAAGCGAAAACAAATCTAAAATTACAAGGCGAGAACAGCTTCAATGAAAATATAAATCGCACGCGAGCCGATTTGAATTTATTGTCATGTTTCTCGGTACAGATTGAGAATAAATTTCCTAAACAGTTTGAAATATCGTAATCATTAAACTGTGTTTTTAATTATGTAAATCGTTAGAGGTGCTAATATGCTAGTTTGTGACGTCAATGACATCAGATAAGTACTAAGTGGCGGTCGAAGTTTTGGAAAGGAAACCTGTTCTATTTATAACGTACTTGTATTTTTAAACTCTATTAGTTTAAACGAACGTCAGCAGCGAGTGACCACTTTTCTCGTTTACTGCCATCCTGTTCCAGAGATGTAATTCAATTACGACGCTCCGTACAGAACAATAACTGTAAAGTTATATTTATGTATAGCTCATACGGCATACCACATGGGACCTCTGATGGACACATTAATGAATAAGCTAACGTGGTGGGGTGGTGGGGCGGCTGAAATGATTTTAATGGCATTTTATGTTTACAATTAACTTTCACTCGAATACTGGAACGCTTTTAAACAATTTAATTAACGGAGCCAAGGGTTCCATTTTCAATTAAAGAGTAATAAGTTAATTTCTTTGGTTTTATATACGCAACCTGAGTAACATTTATTATTCAATCTTTTTAAGCTAGATTTTTAAATGGTTTTCCATAATTAAAAGTATTTAATTAATTGAATCACTCATAGAACAAATAATAAATTCTTTAAGAATCACAGGCTATTTCTAAAATGAATCTAGTACTTCAAACAGCGACAAATTCTATAATAAAATATATCTATGTGTAAGTAACATCAAAGATATAACAACAAAACTAAAACCGCGGGCCCGTCGCCGACGATAAATGTACGACAGACGTAACAAGTGTTCGGAGGGCAATAAACGTAATAGCCTTAGTGAAATACCACAGCGAAACCAGTCCGAAACTAATTTGATGACTTACAAAAACTTACAGAACGTTATCGACATTAATTGCCTTGGTATTTCACTTGTATTTACAAGCGTTTTTCAAAACATTAATTCATTTACACCATGTGAAGTGACTTTTGCCACTTATGGACACCGAAAAACCTTGGGGCACTGAATATGCATGACTAGCTAGCTTTGAAAGATTGAGGATAGTGATGAAAGAAGGGTGATGAATACTGATATATAATTGGCGGGCGTTCGTCAACCGTGGGAAATGCGATAGTTATGAAGCATAAAAATAAAAAGCTGTGTCAATATATCTGGTTAGAATCGAAATAACTAAAGGAGAACTTAATAGGACTTTAAGTAACATCTTTCCAATTGAAAAACATTAGGGCGTTGCCTACATTTCACAAGTTAGAAATGTTTCATGCAGGTCATCATTGCTGGTATCTTTATTAAGCAAGTAATGCTTAATTACATTGGTATTAGATGACGTAATAACTCCAATGTTTGTTTGAAATTGGATGATAAGGTGACGAAAACATGGAGTAGGTTTTGTAAAGGTCTCATAAAATTGCTTCCTTTGACCAAGTATGCAATCTTTTGGGATTTAATGCAACAAATTTTTAAGTGGTAAAATAATGAATCTTGTATATTTTTTCGATTCTTGGCTGGTGTCTACCACAATTTTCAAAAAAATTGAGGTACTTTCTTCGCTATGTTTTCCGTTCCAATAGAGACGTTATCATTCTCATTTCCAAAATTTTTAAGAAAATTCCTGGGTTTCAACTTTCAATTCACGCCTACGCTCCCTATAGAGCAATGGCTTGAAGCAATTAACCTACTATAGCACTTAAATTGATATTATACTCATGTCGACACACTCCCGAAATAAATGTTACAATTCCTCAATAAAGTAGTCATCATGTTATTTTTGGGCTTTCGAATTAGTCACAATTATAAAATAGGCTGTAAAAAACATAGAATTGATATTTATTATGAGACCGTGTCAAAACGTTAGTCTATTTCGGTTGTGGTCAATTGGAATGGTTGTGTGTGACAGTTTCAATTATAGCGGCTTAAAAATATGTTAGCTGCTTATTATTGTTCTTTTTGGTTGATATAAATACTCATTTCAAAGTTTGGAACCATATTAAATATCAGAAGCGGTGTATAGATACATATCGATATTTTTAAAAAGGATTACTGCTTTTTGTACCAATTTTATTGGTAATCAAAATATAGGAAAAAAGAAAATTTTACAGCTATGGGACCTCGTTTATAGTTGTTCCCTCCAGCTTGATGTAAATCTTAATACAAAACCATTTTTAGGGCGAGGGACGCCGCCAAATCACGCACGGTCCCTAAATTGGATAAAACCTCATTTCGAGATTACGATGGCGCTTATTGAGTTACGTGTAATTCGACATGTAAACAATTTTATTATTGCCGTTCGTTTCCCAGTTTCAAAGCCGACGGTCGACAAATTCCCTTTAAAACCAATTCTATTTACGTAAATGACTAATAAAAACACATTTAGCAACAATACCCATAGCAGTGTATACGAATACCCACAAGAAAATACTTGCATTATTTTATATTAATATCTAGTTAATATGTACGAAATGTTTGACTGAATATTGAATAAACAATTACCTCATAAGAGACGACAGCAATATTTCAGCATCAGATCAAAAATATTTTCTAAAATAATATGACACTGGTTGTGACTGTCACAGTGATTTTTTATTTTTTTAAAATTGGTTTAGTAAAGTTCGCAGTATCGTATTTTATCGAAGGAGTCTCTTGTCATGAGATTTAAAAACAAAACAATAATTCATAATGTGGCTAATTTAAAACAATAATAAGAATTAAAATAATAGAATTACAATAACAATTACAAGGTATATGAAGATCGTCTACGATCTTCTGGCGCCGGAATGCGTTGTTGTCAAAAAAATAAGAATAGTTTAACTCTCTTCACATTTTATTAAATTGGACATGTTCATATTATTTCATTGCGAGTATAAATGCTTGTTTATATTATTAAAAAAACATATCTCAATCAATGAGTTAAATATATCTTTTTTATTTTATTGTAGTTCCAAATTTCGCCACACGGCAATATAATTTAGGTGACTTATAAATGTTGGACGTCGCTGGATGCAGGCTGCCTCCAACAGGTCACTGTGGAAATCATTGGGAGAGGCCTATGTTCAGCAGTGGACTTCCTTTGGCTGATGGATGATAAATGTTGACCGGCAGCTTAGTATCCCATTTTCGAATCGTTTGTAACGCTTTAATCATCGGAGGTTGATATTTTATTCAGAAGCAATTGAATACATTTTAAGCAAGGCGGAATTAAACCTGTCACTCGCAGAATAATCCCCGGTGTCTCTGTAAAAAGTTTTTCTTTTAACGTTGAGATAATTAATTTATTTTCGGGCTTTAAATAGCCGTCCGGCATTTACCTGAGTCCTGATGTAATATCAGTACCATGTTTAATGTTCTCGATGGATTCGAGAAACAATTATAATATTAAGTGCGGCGTGCACAACACACGTCCAACGTGAGTGAGCAAAAAACGTGAGCATGCTATATGATGCGAAGGTATCTGTTAGTAATCCTTGCACACAAATAAAGCTTCACTCAGTCACTGTTAACATTACGTATGCTCAAATCTTTTCACAGAATACAAGTACAAAGTGATGGGAACTTTTATTATGCCATATTTATGAATATTTCTATACATTTGTCAATCTCTTTTTATTTTATTGTTGAACGTAACATTTCCAAAATGGATCTCATAAATCGTCTACGGCCCTTTCCAGCATTTATTCATACGTAGCCTATATCAGATACACTTTCATTTTTTTTTGTGAATAGCATTGGAAAACCATTCATTAAATTTATACCCAGCATTGCTTTCCATTCATCTAGCTCGTATTTGCTTATATAACCTTGAGAAGTTCATTTTTTCCGGATTTCGCTTGCTTACATTTTATAGGTAAATTTAGATTACGAGCAGAATTCGGTAATTATATTCAATGTCTTGCTTATCACGTAAACAGATACGTTTTATTATGTTTTCTAAAACACACTCGATATTAAAATAAACATTATACTTTCTATTACGTTTAATTATATTAAACAAATAAACTCGATCTATAAATAATATGTTGTTTACATTCAAGATTATGATTACATTCAAATGATTTAAGGCAAAAAAGCGTAGAAAAAACAGTTTGAGTGAAACTAAAATAGACTGGCAATTTTGATGTTCGACAAGCAGGCCGCTATAAATTAGAACGGAAAATAAACCGAATTGGCCTGATAAACAATCGAATTAGCGAATAAATCACAAATACTTTAGACATAATGAGGGATTGTTCCCGTTTTCGTTATTGTTACTGAGTATGAGTATACATTTTACCTTTTATGTTTGTAATGTATGTGAATGTATTGTAGTTTGTTTACCGCATATATTTTAACGAACATGTCCAAGATGGCCTAAAATTAATATTTTTAAAGTAAACACATATGCTATAATATAAAATACTTTATAAAGTTATTTTACTTTATATCAATTTTGCTAGTACTATATTTAATTTTATTAATTGTCTACTTAAGGTAAACGTTGAGACTTGAGCCTCTTATTGCATAATTGTACCTGCTGAACTGTATCAGCCCATAATCGCAGATTACTGAGCAAGATACTCTTCTACTAAGTCTATTTTTATAACGAATAGTATGATTACGGTTGCATGAATACAAATAGTCAATTATAGGAAATTATACCAAGGACGAGAATAAGCCGTCCATAAACCCAGGACGAGAGAAATAGTAATGCGTTATGTTTTCCTTAACAAATAAATACACATTTTCCGAAGAGTTGGTTTCCCATGAATAGAAGCCGGCCGCGCATTCTGTTCAACAATTGTATGTGTCAAATACAGAGATATAAAATAAGGTAGCGTTTATGTATGCAAAGAAAATGTTTTATCGTTTAATCCACTACGCCGTTCAAGATGCAGGCAAGTTAATAAATAGTTGTTTACGCACCGGTGAGTTCATTAAAATGCAGTTTATGTTTTCTAATTTCCATTAATGATGAAATAAGTGATATTAAATTAGTTTTGACTTGCCAAAGGGAGACATTTTCTTAATTTACTGGTATTACATACATTTTTGTAGTTACCAAGTAGATTTTATCTTATCATTATATTTGTTAGTGACTTGTCTGTATTTATTGGGTCTTAATTTTTACGCAATAATGTCTACATATTGTAAAACAATTGTTGTGAGCTTTGCAAATAGTTTTTCTTGATAATGGTATCGGAATTACAAAATGCTAGTTAAACAAGTCTTTATTTGTTAAGGAAATAATAGCCTTAAATTCTTTTGAAAATGCATTTCATATACATATTGAACTAAGTACATAAGAAATTAATTATGTCTACAAATATTTACCAAAGCCATTTATTTATTTAGGCTATTGCTAATTTTTAACTAAGCTAAGCTAGCTGATTTTTAGCTTACGTTCTTAATCGTTACCAGGTAGCATAATAAGGTAATTTAAAATAATTTATCGCTTATGGTAGTCCATAAGATATGGTTAAAAATTTATTTTTAGTCAGTTCCGTGAAAACCGCTTAGTCACTTTACATGCTTCTAGAAACGTATGAACGCGGTATCGATTTCAATACCCTATGACATCGGATTTATTATTCACAAAGAACATTTGCGGCGGTAACGGATAATATTAAGACCCTTATGCATTGTGTTTCAGCCCGTGTGTGTATACTGTCTCACGCCGGTTACAAAGAGGATCGGACGCAGCTCTGAGAAAGGGAACGGCTTATCTCACAAACATACAACCTACACGTACTACATTTTAAAATATAGTATACAGCCCTAAGCACTTAACGTATATATTTCTTTGAAGTATGCCATATAATGTGATAAATTGAGCTCGAGCGTATAAACCGGAATGTAATTTTTCACATGACAGTCCGCGATCAATACCGCTCGTCAATAAGTTGCGAGGTTCCCGACTACCTGTTTCCTCGACGGCACGTGTTACTCAATGCGGTTATTGTTCCCGAATAAGGTAGTTATCACAATTTAACTTTCAAAGTTGTAGGTGGCAGGATATTCGTATTAGCTTCGATGGTGACCATTATTCGCAAGGGTGTGTGTTGCGTTTCGAGTTCAGCCTATATGTATCTCGTTTCGATCAGGCCAAGGTATTTTGTTGAGAGATATAATCTTTATACGGGTTGTGCTGCATTTACCATCAAGACCAATACAGTCACTTTGTCAAGCCAGTATCAAAAATTAAAAGCTTAATGCGATACAAGATATGTTGTTATTTGTGGACGAGTCAACATCAACACGACACGACGAAAGTTAAGTGCGAAATGAATACGACGTGGTTATAAGCTGTTGCCCCTGGCGGAGCGTCGAGGACTTTAGTCCCGGCGCAATTAGAGTAGATACATATTTGTTCTGTGAAGACGAGGGAAAACATCGTGAGAGCGCCGACATGGCTCCGCAATCTAATTTATAATTCTTCCGTCATTTATACCGGCCCAGATAAGCTGTCTATTTTAGCACTAAAAGTCGGGACGCTGTATCATAAATATTACTTTTCATGATACATGCCTACGACTAAATATAAAAAATATCCTTGTATTTGATTACAGCGTTCATTATTTTATGTCTGCACAGATAAAATTGATGACATGGGCACATCTACCCGTAATCACGTGTCAAGGTTAAGCTTGTCGAGACGCAAGGCTCTTTTTGTTTTATTATACTCGTACACACATTCCTTATTCTACTATAGTTTACGCAATGACGTCTACGCTACTAACAATGTTAATTGGACTAATGCCAAGTCTAGTGGATTTATCTCTACATACAGTTTCTACTAATCTTATGTAATAATACTAATCAATGCCCTATTGTGTCTTCAACCCGCTCGGCTAATTACGTTACCGAATTCCTTGAGACCCCGCTTGTGGTTGGTATGTATGGTAATTGTATGTCTAATATTAAATCATAATACACCCGCAGAAAGGTAGGAAATTTCCAAATACACTTTTAATTATGTTTATAATTTTTCTCGTAATTTTTCTACTTATATGTAGAAGAACTATTTTCTTCGCTTATATCATTAATTAAATTCGACAAGTTATAACTTTTATGCTCGCTCGGTGTATATATTCCCGGATATTTACACATAACTAATCTTATGAAGACTGGTTTCAGTGCTAAGTCGGTTTACCTGCGTAGCGGCGGCTGACATAAATTAGATTAGAAAAAATCGAAGGTTCCTACTCATTTTTACTTTGAATACGATTTTATACGAGGCTTACGAATCATTCCTAAAAAAACGATAATATGTTGAACATTACTGGTATTGAGGCGACAATTTTATGATTATATTGATTACTATCTACTACAGGTTATGGGTTTTATTAAAAGAGTTACTAAAGGGACGTTGGTGAGAGAGAAAGAAATAATTTTAGGCAGTTTACTATACAAAAAAAGTATTGTCTTATGATTAATTTCTTCCATGAAAGCAAAAAGAAGTGGAGGAATAGATGTGGTTTATCGAACTAGAGTTCGTTAGAGTACTTGAAAATGTCAACTATAACAACTTTTTAAATTGAGCAAGCAATTGTTTTAGCCAAAATAGCATCCAGTTTACGAAACTAAGTTTATAATTCAGGAACCTCGTGAAAATTTCCTGCTAAAGCGTCAACAGGATGAAGGTGCCATATTTATTTTATCACTGTTTGTAAGTTTAATATTTATCGAGAGGTACAAGGCTTAAGTGCTTTGTGACAGTCTCCGTACACGGCGAAGTTGAAAAGTGCGAGGATGCAATATTGTCTGTCTTATAAAGTTTATATTACTTTATGTTTGAAGTGTGTGGGTTGTCCTGAGAATATTATATGTGACACGAGCTCGTATCGATGTCTGGTTGTACCAGGGAATTTGTTGTCGACGAAATATTTTATAACGAAAGGAATGCTTGTGTGGGCGTGGCGTGAAATTTAAAAGTTATTTTGATCGTCTTTACCCTTTTAGGGAAATTTTGGGATCATTAATAAATCATGTTTTTTTTTTGGATTCAAAAATCATTATAATGCGAATTGGGCAATTTAGCAATATATCTTAATGGTTCAGAGCATTCGGCAAGGGAACCTACTAGGGGTGAAACTACCATGACATCTTCAAATACAGGTTACAGAGTGAGTGAAAATTTGCTATCTCAAACATCTTCCCTTTGTCAATCCCTTTTGGAGATAAAAGACGTAAACACAAATATAATCTGTATAGGGCATGGGGCCCTTCACGAACGTTCTCGCTAGCTCGCTGTGTACATATAAAAACGTGTGGGAATATTAAAGTATATGTTATGTTATTATACGATAAGACCTACGCGGCTAAAAGAAATTGGATGCGGAGATTCGACGACCCCGGCCGACGACGCTGTTTGGCAAATCCATGATTTACAAGGAAGAAAAAGATATTAAAGGATACCTATAATTTTGTACTTGGAGTTGAACATTCAAGGTTAGAAATGCAAAATGTAACTCATTGGAATATTCAAAAACAGCTATGCTTATCTACTACTGAATTTAACTCCGCATGATATTGAAATTATTATTGTATCAACCCATATATGTCCCACTGCTGGGCACGGGCCTATTCTACAATCGAGAGAATGGATTGAGAGTGGTTAGGCCATATAGTTCATTGAAATTTTTATTATAAATTCAATATATTTTTCTAGAATAGAAGATTAAGGCTTAAGCATTACTCAGAGATATAAAGTACCAGCTTAGAATTTTATTCACAACAATCGTTAAGCAACAACAGTGATTTAATCGCTTCAACGTGTACAGATGAATACGAGTATATAAACATAAATACGAATAATGAAGATATACAAATATGTATTCTTCCACAGCATTTATGTCTACACTGTTCAGCGCATGTATCCCACACGATCAATACTGTGTTCGTTCTTAAAATTATTCGTTCAAACACCCCGATGCAAAGCCATCTTTATAAACGAAGGACGAATAGTAAATGAATACGAGACCGCAGTACTCAATAACAATGTACAAATCAATTTAATTCTGAAACGAATCATGGCCAACGTTAATTAAATTAAATGTTTCTACTCTATGTAAAATAAAAAACAGAGGAGTCTGGTCGATGCATCCACGTGTGTTCAATTATCGCCCACGGCCGCTCCGGTATGTAGGCGCCATTGTCAGTATGTTTTTGTATTTACGAAACTCAAAGTAATTCCGAAAAGAGAGGATTATTTTGTTTATAAATATCCTCTTATTCCGAGAAACGGACTTACAAGTCCAAATCGATAGTGTTATTGCCTATTTACGGCGTACGTAGACGTGATTAGATGAATTAGCCTCCTGTGAGTTTTTAATGAATGCTTTCAACACGTATAGGTCGTTTTGAGACTGTAAGGATCTTTTCATGTTTCGGTGAACGTGAAGTGATAAAACGAACGTTTGCTTAACATTGCAGAGGTCAAATACTCGTCTTGTTAATGAAAAACTGTCAGAATTCGTATTATTCTGGTTTATTCATGCGTAAATTTAGAGTAACATCTACATAGATAGCTAGGATTTCAAGGGACAAAATATTATGTTGTACCAATTAAACAGGTGTCTGTTTTATATCGCTTACTATTTTACTAAGCTTGTACAAGTGTTTGTTCTCCTGGAGAGGCTGCCACTAATAACTAGGTCTAAACAAAACTAACTCAGATATAGAGAAACATTTTTATGTCCAATTGCTTTATTCCTGCTGCAAAACTTACTTTTCAAAATCAGACTATGTATACTTTAACCGCTCATTTTTACACTAGTCCTTCGTTACACTGAGGGCATTTTTTTATTTGTTCACATTGTATATAGTTTATCACACAACTTCCTGCTTTTACATTAGATTTCAGCAAACTGTTAAAATTTAGCTCAGCTTTTTCTAATTTACGTACTTTCATTTCCACTGAACGAGAAATTCTATTAACGATCAGATACTGGCACAGGAATAATAAATGATCTTATATTTTTGTTTACATGTAAGACAAATTATTATTGTTATTGTGAAATAAAAACTATACATAGATAGAAATTTTATATTTGTCTACCAATTTAACAATATCCGAGTGCTCAATGAGAGCACTACATTACCTATAACGTATCAGAAAAATTGAAATGATTAACTATATGAGAACATTCATGATGAGAAGTTAAAACAAAGATTTGTGTGAGGCTCTGAGCTATCTGTATCTGTATCAGCCCATATACGTCCCACTGCTGGGCACGGGCCTACTCTACAGTCGAGAGAATCGATTGAGAGTGGTTAGGCCATATAGTCCACCACGCTGGCCTAGTGCGGGTTGGCGGACTTACATACCGTAGAAATTCTTTAAAATCGCTACGGTATGCAGGTTTCCTCACGATGTTTTCCTTCACCGTTAAAGTGCGTGGTGATTGACTATCAATACACACATAACTCCGAAAAGTCAGAGGTGTGCCCTGGGATTTGAACCCGCGACCACCGTGAACATGTAGGCAGCCGCGTCTGGTCCGTTACCAACAGGCCACCACGCACTACTGAGCTATATGAGTCATTTATTCAATTTGTCCTAGAAAGATAGATATACATAATTAACTAAAAAGAAGGACATTGCAATTTCAGATAGAGATATAAGTTTCAGTAAAAGAGGTATTTTGGTCCGAAGTGACGACGCCTCAGTACAATATATTCCAGTTATAGAAGTTTCCCAATTACCCAGCTTCCATTTAATCAAGTTTCACGGTATATGGTTGAAAGTAAGGGCTCACTTTTTAAGTTTTCTTTTTGATTTGTTATCCAAATGTTTTCGCTAAAAAGTATTTTGACATGTTTATTTCGTTCCTTGTAGTGTTTGCTTTCGAAGCGCCGCCCGTCCTCAAAGTTAGTTAGGAATCCATTTAAAAAATATTATCCACCTTCCATATTTTTTGTATTCCATTTACGGGCAAAGAAAATGTCGTTGACACAAGTTCGGATTGACGGCATTGAATTATTTTTGCCGAAAATCGGAACGTGACCTTTGACTTTTGTGACGTCAATAAAGGTAAAATATGCTTTGGCTTCATTATGATGAATAAATGGGTTTAATCGGATGTAATTCTAGGAGGAAGACCGACAAAATACCTTTTATTTACGGTATTATTAGATTTGTTATATGAAATATTCTGTACAAATATATAAAGAATTATCAAATGCCATCTTCAAAATTACAGGTAGAAGCAAGGTGAATACAAATAGCATTAAGGTCGTTTCCGAGTGCGCGTGCACTCGGCGGTACCACTGACGCAGTTGCCCTTTGATAGACTACGTAGAAAGTAAAGTTTATTTAAATATTAATTCCCCTTGCGCCGGTACTTCATGGGAAATCACATATGGCTCAGTGTTCCATTGTCTTTGCTCGTCTTACATTATCCTCTCACAGTCGAGACCATTGAAATAAACTATACAATTTGTTATTGTGTGTACAAAATAACTGTTTAAAAATATTTTTACGGCATTGATAAAGAATTTAAAGATTTTATTTTACCTTTTTCTGAGTAAGTACGCGTGGGCGTCAAGCCTTGGCGCGTATCAATAAGCACTTTGAAGTGGAAAATATCTCCAGGTTGCATACAGCGAAGAAATTGAATTGCAGATATAAATAGCTTTTCCCTTTCTAACTATAAACAATGCTGTCGTTGGTTGTATATATTTACCGAGAGAGTAAATAACTCCGTTATTATGTAGAGTGTCTAACTAGACACACGATATGAGATTCATTTGAGCAACGTGTGAAATGTATTATTTATTTTAAAACATCAAATGTTTTAACTATATACTTAATTAAAATATAATAATTTGTCAATCGAAGACCATACAATATCATGCTTGTTCATCTCCTCAAATGACTGTAATATGGTAGTGGTTGGTTTGATCAATCTGGCATAAAATTTACAGGATAGTTTTGATTTATAAATAAAGAAATTGTTAAGTAATGCACTATTCAATGCGCAGGATTATTATACAAATACTGCTCATTTGCCCTCCTCCCCCCACATCGAGGGACGGAAATAAGCTCAGCGAACTGAGAGTGCCATTTGTAGCATCTCTATCTATACCTTCGGTGACGGTCGTGAGTTTATATTTGTATGGATGGAATATTTGTTACGAATACTTCGGTTCGGTTCGAACACTATTTGCAATATACGAGTAAATGGTCACGTATAAAAACTAGTTTTGTTTTTTATCGCGATAACATTGTGTTATTAAAGAGTTACATACACATAGCCAAACTACAATATTGTATTAACTTGACTGTCATATTAAGTATGTTTTATTTAGATAAGTAAACAAATTAGAATATTATACAAAAGAGTCTGCAATATCTTTGAAGTAGATATCTCTTTTGTATTCCATTATCTTTGCGCAGCGTTTAGATGCATAAAAATATCGATCCTATTGCTTGGAATCCAAGGACTTGCGTTTATAGTTTTATGCAGTAAGAGCCTCTTTACTCATAACAAATATCTTCCTAGTGACATTTCACGAACTTTTGCTTTATAGTTTATTATGCTCACATAAGCATTTTGTTAAACAAATGAATTTATAGAAAGGTTTGTGCCCGGTCTATAGTCATATGTTAGCTGCTCTATAGAGTTTCTGTTACAATGTGGAGACTTTGGTAGGTAATTACTGAATGACAAAAGCGATAACCAAGTGCCTAATCTCTTTTTTGCGGTACAAAAAGCTTCGGACCTATGTACGTTTTCCCAGCCTATGTTATTATTAACATCAATTTGTAATACTTAAACTGTAAAAGCGTTTTACAATACACAATCAATCTAGATTTCTGCAAACAAATCTTGTACCTTTATTGAAATAGCTATAATTTGTCACTCTACTGCGCGTCGGAAGATGGATTTTACCGAATCTAAATCCGAAATTGCTTGTTTCCTTGAAACAAAGCCGACTTTGACAGCGAGAACACTCTCTCTAAGTATCTCGATTCTCGACGCCACAAAGACTCGCAGCCCCATGGGACAGTGAATCAACCGCAGCTTAACAACGCAGGATCCTTACACCAGCTTATTGTCTCGTGGAGAGCCTAATAACTGCGACACAGTTCTTACTAATGCACCTATTGTGGTGTATTGTGTTATATCTTTATTTCTACATAGCGTTATACTGGCTGGTACCAGAGTCCGCTTTGCTACTCGATCGCTATTTCTTCCAGTCTTTAGCATTCATAGTTTTTAGTCCTTTCTTGTGACAGTACCTCGTTAATTTTACAAGGGAAATGGCACGCAAAGGTCAATCGAATAGCATTTTGTAGAGGTAATAGGTCTTTACCGTCTGGCATCAGTACCCGCCTGCACTAGCAATATGGGAAGAGAACGAACATAATAATCTAATTAAGGAAAACTCGCGAGCCGGTAATTGAAAGTAAAGAAATAATGGCAGAGAAAATATGGATCGGACTTATACGCATTATATACGCAACTGAAATAAATCTTTATATTGTGCAATATTGTGCGATATCCGTGTACATTATTTTTTGTTGTGTTTATTTGTAGATATACATGTATATTTATCGCTAGCACTCCGCTCAGTTTTAGGAAAGGCAATTCAGTTGTACGTTATAACACTGATCCCTTTTACTTTCTTTTGTCCCGCATTGACGCACCCCGACGTTACCGGCGCTCGCGTGTCGATTTTTACTTTTTTTATACATAAATCCCTACACCGTTTAATTAAAATGTGAACTGAAATATTCGCATGTAATGTATTATGTATAATAGACTTGTAAACCCGAATTTTAAAACAATGTACTAACACGTCTTCATGGTTGTTTAGGATAAGATTAATAAAAACAAGTAGCTAATTTGAAAAATATAAGGAAATATTTTACTCATACAAATATAAGCATAACATGGGACAAAAAACATCTATCAGATAAGATTTAACATATGCTTAAAAAACTTGGTACCTACACCAATATTTGTTGGGTATTTCAAACAAGGATACAAAATTTAATTGGACAACGTTACTGCAGTGAACGCAACAGTCGTCGCAAAACAAATATCAAACGTGTTTTTTTCTTTTATGGAGCTACTAACGAGGATGAACTCGGTTCAATCGGTCTACTCGATATAAACATGAAAATCCTCTGAGGGAAAGAAAAACGATTCGGAGTCCGTAAATAAAGCAAATGCGTATAAAGTAGGTATATGACACAAAGACGCGAACGGCATTAACACTTTGTTATAAGTACCTATAATCTATACGGTGTTAACGCCAGAAGCATAACGGTGTAGTATCAATAAAAGAGAATCATTTTACGAATTCTTATATCGACATTGTTGATATAAAATTGAAGGTTCTTAATACGCGGGTTCGTGTTTACTTACGCGTCGCGTCGGGTGCGTTCATCCCAGAACTTTTCCCAGAAGGTGGATCTGTTTTTGATCCGCAGCACGCTGGTGCTGAGCGTGCGCGGCAGCGTGCCGCCGGCCGTGCTGGCCGCCACGCTGGTCGCCATGCTGTGCTCCGATGCAGAGCTTTTGGCTATGAACGTGGCGCCAGCTCCTCCGGCGCCCAGCCTGTCCGACTGTGATTCTGAACGCTGCATTCTTGTCGCGTCTCGTTCACAACGTGTGCGACGACGTCACTATGAGCCTTAATCACTTGTCACTAAGCCATCGTCAACACTGATAGGCACGATCTCCACCGACCGTGCCCACGTGCGAACACGCAAACGAGACTTTCGCTTGTAATTACATAAGCGTTCTCTACGAGGTCGATGTCAATAATAACAGAATGAAATTGATTTTGCTTATCTTGCTAGTTTCTAAATCTATCACGACGGCATACATATGTAGAGATAAAGCTATCTGAATCGGATGTCCTTCTCGGCGGCAACGATGTAAATACTATATATTTTATATGTAAGAGTAAAATATCACAACATAAATACTAATCCTTAAAACGATATAAGGACCTCTAACATAGACGACTAGGCCTCGGTTAAATTTGAATCGCAACTGAGCGGTTTCTTATGGCCGCTGCGTGGGGGTCTCCGCCGACTCGTCAGATCAGTGAATGACCTCGATGCTATCTAGTCGTTCAGCAACGAGCTTCAATAGTCCCGGCAAGTGTCAGCACGTTATGACTTAATCCAAAACAGTACGAGTCTAAACGTCACGTCACTTCGCGGTACCGTGAACTGTATCAAAACAGCATAGACGAGTCACATTTTAGTGTGGGGTTTACTATAGAGAGGGGTTAAACGGCCAAGCAAGTGCATCGCGTATCGCGCGGCATAGGTGGCAGCGCGGGCGTGTCGCCGGCAGCCCGCGCGGACTATCAATGGAAGCGAGCGAGGCGCGAGGCGCGAGGCGGCGGTGAGGCGGTGAGGCGGCGAGGCGCGAGGCGGCGAGGCAGCGAGGCAGCGAGGCGCAGCAGCGGGCGGGCGGTGGCGGCCGCGTCCCACTCGCTCGCCCGGTCGTCGCCGAGAACGCGCGACGCCGCCCGAGGATAAATTTGGCGCTAATGGAAACTGGCGACGGTGGGCGCCGGTAATAATCAATGTTCGACGTGGATGTCGAGGGCCAGTGCGAGCGTTATCAATGCCAGATATAATTGAGACATTTGCATTTTTAAAGGTGTGCTGGTGGAGTCTGCCGGACTATCGTGCGCCTCGCTCTCCATATCGATCGCCTCCTGTGTGAACGTACCTACATGTACGCTCCACAGGTAGGTATTACAGCCAAGGCCTATCGCAACTCGCTTGTTCCAAAATGTTGGGGCTTTATTTGTAACTTTATTATTCCAGAGTAGTTGGGATACGTTGAGAGTTTATTTACTTAAATATTTTTCGCTATACTCATTTTTAGCATTACTTATAATCGTAATAACTTATAATCGATTAATAATAACATTATATTCGCCGTAATTGCTCTGCACTACATGTAATATTAAGTGTTCTTGTACATTAAAGTTAAGTGAACAAGATAATTAAAAATCTTATGGACATGGAATCGTTTAACAGCTAACGTAGAATATCATTAAATAGAAGTATAGGTTATGTATAATTATTTATCAGTGGTAGAGTCACTTATTAGTCTTGACTACAGCAGGAATGAGCCAACCCCACAAGGGCACCTAAATCTCATAGAAATGCGTGTGGAGTTGTACTTGGAGTTATATATTTTAACACATATTTGACATAGCCTCTATTAAGCCGTATTCCGCACCTATCTTTCTCTTATTTCTACCTACGATTCTCCAGTAAGTGGTCACGACCTGCGATGTTCCTTGGTTTTTGTTCATGTGCTATAAAAATAAATTAAAATACAAGCGCCTCAACTTATTACGTGTATTTTACGACTTAATCATTATGTCCCTTTATATTATAAGCCCGCTTTTCATTACTGTCAGATAAACGAGAACGAAAAGATAATTTAGGATATAAATTCAGAATAGCAACTTATACTGCTGTTAATAAAACTAGGAGTGTTTATGCCATTTTTACATTGTGTTTTATTTATATAATTGTTGTTTGTTGGACAATGTAATGAACTAAATATAGTAATTAAGACGACTGTGTAACTTAATAGGGTTTCCCGACAAGTCTGTCTTTGTTGAAAGAACACTTAGTATATTTTATAAGTTCTATTTAATGTAGTTACGTTCGTGAAGGTCTAATTTATAAATGTTGAGATATTTAGGTCGATCTCCTAGTTTCCATTCCAAAACAGAAATCTCAATCGGGAGAATTTTTCAATTGGAGAGATGATTGACTCGTATCGACTTATGTCTCAAAAGGTTTGTTGTCAAGCATATAAGGTAAAATAATGATGTCATAGAAAAAAGCAGGATCTTATTTCGACCTACTTTACCGTAAAATATCGCCAGGGAGAAGAAGAAGAATTGTCACCTTATCATACAACGATGTTCCTATAAGTTATTCCTAAGACCTCAAATGATTGGGTGTGGACGTCAATGAACTAGTTGTCCAGTTTATCTCCACAAAGAGGCATGTTGATTTATATTACCTCGCACTCAATTGTAACACAATACCCATCGGGGACACACGGCGAATGTAACAAGTTTTATTATGCGGGAGAAAAATGACCTAATCCGATACCATAGTTTTCAGTTTCATATTTATTGATATTTATCGATGGCGCCGTAAAACGAGTGCTCATCAAATATAATTTAACTGATAAAAAATATTAATAATCTGTTTACTTAAAATTTAATTTGTTAGATATTACACTGGAATATGTCATGTTATCAACTCTATTACGTTGATTGATAGAATCACCGATAGCCTCTGACGAGTTTATCTTTCGTTGTAGCTTGTTTCCTAGGAGATTTGTAGATGAATATCTATAGATCCGTTTGAATAACATAATAATTACATTAAAAAACCGCACCTACCTTTTGATGTATGTTGTCGCCACGAGGAGCTGTTGTATTAACTAAAGCGTGATCAAACAAGGATTTAGTATAATGCTCCACTATGGACACCAAAGCATAGGTAGAAAGCAAGCGAAGTAAACTGGGACAGATAAAGCAATGCGGTGCTAGTTACGTGCGTAAGTTAGTGTACATACGCTCTGTCCAGTTGTGCCGCCTCAGCCTCCTTGAATCTGTAAGCAATTAAAAGATAAGGAGAAGAGAGAAAAAACGAAGACCTCAGAGGACACATGTTATGCCACCTAAGCGGATCGGGTCGCTCTTACAGTATGCGGGGTTGAGTTTCACACCGAAAATATTGTGCGAGAGTAGTGTGGTGAGAGGATCTGTAGAGGTGACGGCGGTAGCATCAAGTGTATTATATTTGCCCTCATGTTTGTTTACTTAGTAACGGCAGTGCATGATCTATGCGACACAGTTTCAGTTGAATGCATTCGCGGATACACATGCTATCGTCAAATGTAGGCTGTTTGTGAGTAAGCTCGCTACTTGTTAGTCGGACACAACATATACACGAGTTTAGTTAATAACACATGATGTAGCTTACTTTGAATCTGCGTCCGAGTTGTGTCTTCGTTTTCGTGAAAACGTATCGGTGACACGAGGCATGCCAATGCTATATGAACACTATACGAAAAATCTGAATTGTAAGTCGGTTCGAAGTTATTATTGCATCTTATTGTAAATATGTCTAAGAAAGTTCACAACTGCCGATATATAATCGTGAATGTTGAAATGATGGTAAGCTACAGCCCCTGTTGCTACCTATTGTATATTTTATTTGGTGATTGATTACAAGTGTCAATAATATTGAACCAAAAGATTAGCATTTTCTTTGATGCTGGTATGGAAAATTGAAAACAGCGCACCTGATATTAAATACATCGCTGTTCAGACAGTTAATAATCGATTTACAAATCCCCGTTATTATGCTGGCATGCTCGAAATTAGACGTTTACCGTTTGATGGCGTAGACGGCCTGATCAAAGGCAAAGTTGGGTAGGACAGTATATTTTTACACCCCATACGTATAAATAATCTTAAACAAAAATAAAATATGGTATCACAATCATCGCTTTTAGAACATTTCCTGTGTTTATAAAAATCGACATAAGAAATTAATTGAAAATGGATGTGCTTTGATCTCCGCATTACTTCGCCAGTATCAAGGGAAAGTTAATTAAACCTATGTTGCGAACCTAGTGATTAATTACCAAATATAAAATGAATTACGGTTACATATGTACGTTTTAATTACTTGTCTACAAACTACTAGCTCCAGCCGCATTGGAGATTTCGTATGATAGGGGTATGATTCTATTTAGAAAATGAAATGAAAATTATATTTGGTTGAAAAATGAACACGGTTATTATTTTTATTTATTGTGTTTTCTAAATCTATACACATACAAACTCATTCAGTAAAAGTATAATGTGGTATATTGTATATGTTGTATATTATATTTGTATTATTAGCAACGATAGGCTCGCCTCCTATCACAGCGTGGGGCGGAATACACAAGGCGAAACTAGGGTGTCCTGGTAGCACCTCTGTCTACCCCTTCTGGGAAAAAGGCGTGAGTTTATGTATGCGTGTATGATCATATTTTGAGCAAGTTTTAAATGTAGTTTGTGTCACAATTATAAAATCTCATTACTCAATCAACTATTTCCAATCAAGTTCAGTTAGAGGTTATAGTAAGATAATATCAATATTATTTCCATTATATAATATTGATCACGTCTGTGTTCTAGAGGAGACTGTAGTTAACACGCCCAAATCCGCTAATTACTTTTTAGAATGGATGCATAATAATTTTATACCGACCTTTAAATACGAAACAATACTTGTATAAGCATTTTAAGCACTCTTTGTTACTTAGCTCTAAATAAACTCATTTAGAGCTCTTTAGTTAAAGTCTTTAGTCTTTTATATATAAGTTTTAGAAAGTAATAATTAAAGGTCAGATATTTTTAAGGAGGTAAAGAAGTTTAATTTAAAACAATATTATTTTCTGTATTATTCTCAGTAAGTGCTTATAAGGGCAACTCAAAGCAGTTCAAAGGATGCGTTTTGCTGAAGATAATAATTTTAATGAATGTACTCTACGGTTGATCGTCTTTGAATAAAAAAAAAACTATCTATATAACTTTTAAACATAGAAGTTTGTGCTCTGGATTGAACGGTAAAGCTCCGTATTAGCAGATTTTAATTTCTTACAATTTCTTAGCGTGTGTAAAAAGAAAAAAAAAGTATCTTGTTCAGTTGTCAAATACGGAAATACATTTAATACTAAAACTGACTGCCGATTGCGGGATATAACTGAGTAAAGTTAAGTAATTTTGAGGTAAATATGCTGTTGAGGAGCCGCACGGGTGTTCATCTCATAAGAAATTCATCCCTTAAAGCAACTTTTGTTGGTTTTGCAGACATTGTTTCTTTACACAGACATAATCGTTATTGTTTGTTGTCTCCATCTCAATGCAATTTGCTATTGCGCTATTAAAATAATATATCGAAATAAACTATTTATTAATATTCGTTTTTGTTCTAAATACTACATGTAGAGACTATTTATACCTTTTAGTAGAATTAGGAATAATATCTTTGAAGTCGGTATGTAAATATTTTCCTTAGCATTGTTTCGGTTTTTCGTATTGTTAAAATAGCTAGAATTACTATTATTCATCATAACTGATATTTATAAAATAAAATTTGTGTATTCGTAAATATGTACATATGTAAAATATATAATATTTATATTATAATTTCTGCTTTGTGTGAGTGCATATAAATATATACATATATGTGAATAGATAAGGGTGATAAAGGGTATTTCTAAAATATTTATTGGTGGACATAGCATTTATTTTGGATCATGTTTAATTTATTAAATTGGATTGCCAATATCTAGTGTTTTCGTGTATTTATAAATGAATCGTAAGTTGTATTTGATCTTTAAGAAATACCATATTCCATCAGATTTATCTATAGATATTGGTAAGCCATAGAGAACCTTAAGCCTAAGCTTATATTTACTTAGTTAAGATTGATAGGGAACTGCAAGAGTTGGTCTTTATCAGTTGTAGTTCTACACTCATGAAAATTGGTATATAAGGAAAGCAGAAAAAGAAAATATCATCAATGAACGAAATTAAATGTGTGTACGTCCAATTCGGATACTTTATTCAGGAAAGCCGACGGGAGTTATTTTTACATGGACGTTTAGTTTTCTATCTGGCTGTTGATTAATTATAGTACTAAGTGATTTGTCTTACCTCTCGCTGGCGATGGAGCTGTTCCTGGACATGGATTTGGGTGACATCTCGAAGTCGGAATCTGAGCGGTATAGGAAGGACTCGCGGCGCTGCGGCATGGCCTGTAGGACGAGCGCAGTCGACGGAGAGCCGCCCTCGAGGGGCGACCGGGCACCCCCCGTCCCGCCACCTGCACCACCGCCATTCTCCACATCGAAGCTGCAACAAAAAATAAACACACTTAGTATAACACTTTAAAGGTGAAGGCATACATTGTAAGGAAACCTTCATACCATAGACATCTTACAAACATTCTATATGGTATGTCAAATCCTGCCAACCACTAGGCCGACGTGGTAGACTATTGCCTAAGCCTTTTCAATTGAACTCTCGATTGCCAAAAAGTATTACGCTCAGTAATGGGTGATTATTATTAATAAATATATATATAGCTCACAAGTAGCCCTGACTCTACATTAAAATATCATACATATATTTATCAATCAAGTATTGTGTCGTGGATGTCAGTAATTTTTCGGTCTCACGAACACCCAGACTCGAAACAAATACGTATTGAACACTAACATTCGCCTTGGCATCCCGAACCCACAGCATATCGTTTGCAGCAACCAACCCACAGCAACTGCGCTAAAGAGCCTGTCTAACTTCGTGTTATTTAAATGATAAACTGCATCCTTTTCCGCCTTAAAGTAATTTATCATAACAGCCAGTATACTGAAGTGTCAGATAGTTTACATAGTAACGTTTCACTATCGTTTCGTACGCAATATTACCTATTGACTCTTCCTAGTATTCCATACGGTTTAACCAGTCATTTTATTTTAACCCAGTTAATTACGTGATAATATTCATTGATACATATTTATGTGGATTTTCCACGTGGTTCCGTCAAAGTATATTTTAGTCATAGAATTCCAATAATTACATATGTAATATATTTATTGAAACACAACGGCATTTAATTTCTCGTTGATAATACATTAATACTTATGTGTAAGAAGTTGTATAGAAAATACCTCAAAAGCACCGTCATACCAGGTAAACATAAGATTTTTCAAATAACAGACAACACTTCACTTGATGAACACAAATACATTATTTGTTTATATTTGTGTCGCTTACATTAGATACTTTTACACAAAAAATCACAACCACGTCGGCACACAACACAGCAAAAAGTGAACATTATGTAAAGTAAATGCTAATACTGGCTATCGGTCGATATCAGATGATAAAATCATTACGTAGAGAACTCTAGTAGATCCATGTCTTTTTTAATCCAAACAAGATAATTCCGTTGAGTGTCTAGATACGAGGCTGAAAACAAAAAACATCTACAACGTGAAAAAAAATATACTAAAATTTAAAAATAAAACCAACGTTACTAGGAATTTCAGTTTGTCAGGTTTTCTAATAAGTAATACAACGAACGTGATTGTTATGAATTATCCCCATGTGCTCGTAGATAAATCATGAACTTACGTAGTTAAGAACAATCTATGAACGCACTAGCGTCATTGGGCTTTCCGTTTAGTTTAATAGGTCTTATCAGGTATAAAAATGTACACGTCATGTTTTCATTTCCTTTAAGATTATAATTGAAATATTTATATAGATCATACAAATACTTAGCATTAATCCCGAAATACCTACTATTTGTAATGTTTTGTGAGTAAAAATTACACTTAAAAATAATAAATACACCAGAATTAATAAAACAAATCAATATAATGAAACGAGTAGAATAAAATTTTGTGATTCTAATAAACATTGCGAATTGTACTTGCAATATTCCCCTGTTCATAGTGGCATCTGTAGGATATTTAGTACACTAACTATGATGTATGTGAATAGTTACTAGTTTCCTTTTCACTCGCCAGATGTCTCTGTATAACAGTTAATATGCTTTTTATTAATACATTTGAAAGGGATTCCAAAAATATACATTTTGTAATTAACGTTGCGTCTAACATATTATTATAAAATTTTAAGTACTTGTATGTATAAATTAATTAAGCCGCCAAGTGAATAACAAAACAAATTATGTGGAAAACCATTGAGGCATTACCGGAAAACTTGTGTAGTTTTATGCATGGCTGAACTAGCACGGTGTACTGAATTCATTACCTGGCGGTTTGGATATCTACATACACATGTGTTCGCTAACCATAGGCTATGTGCTGTGTAACTGTAGGATAGGATATGTATGTGGATGTTGCTGACGGATTGACGCTGATGTATTTAGAGCAAATGCAATGCGTGTAATGATTTATGACGATGTTTTGTATAGTCACACAATTTATCGTTATTATCGACATAGATTTTTCCGAGAAATTTAACATGTTTACCAGAAAATATCGATGACACTTATTACTGGAGAGATATTGGTATGATTAATTACTCTATCAACTCTACCTATTTAAAAATGTAGAGATTTTTTCTTAGAATATATGTTTTATAGACTTATTTCTTGATATTTATTAGGGCTCAATTTCCCAAAAATACTCATAATGTGTAAAGCACGTGATTTAGTCGCAAATGCGTTTTAAGACTTTAATGACTGCCTCGGTGGCGTAGTTGTATTACGGTAGGGTTACAAAGCTGAGGTCTCAGGTTCGAGTCCCGGGTCGGGCAAAGTGATATTAGATTTTTCTATTCATTATCAGCCCGGAGTCAGGAATTTGTGCCCGATATGGCGATAGGCTCGCCCCCTATCACATCGTGGGACGGAACATACAAGGCGAAATGTGGGTGTCCTGGTGGCGCCTCTGCCTACCCCTTCGGGGATAAAGGCGTGAGTTTATGTATGTATGCATTTTAAGACGAAAAAAAGAGAAAATATTTAATGTTCAAAAAATACCTGGATATGAATCAAACCATTACCAAACATAGCCTTGATAAATAAGATAGCCTTGAATAGATTTGATTAATCTTTTAATAGAATCGCTGCACTGATACTGCAATAATTCTACTAATATTATAAAGGCGAAAGCTTGTGTGTTTGTTACTTCTTTACGTTCAAACGGCTGAACCAATTTTGCTGAAATTTGGCATGGAGGTAGCACATACCCTGGATTAACACATAGGCTACTTTTTACCTTGAATAATGTTGTATTCTCTTGGGATGAGCAAAACATATTTCCACTCAAATTGCTAGACCAATTTTAATAAAATTTGGTATGGAGGTAGTTAATAACCTGGATTGAAGCATTTTATTGGGGATGACCAAGGAATTCAAATATGTATATTTGCTACGCTATCAAACTTCACGGGATGGGCCAGGATGGAATTAAGGGCATCTGATAGGGGATATACGAAGTCTAGATTGCATGCCCTGAATCATGGGACAGAATGAGACGGGACTTCCTAAATATTATTTATTTAAAGATAACAACGATATTAACACCCGTAGAGCAGAGACCATGTTAAGTTTAACTGTTTACGATAAACAATTTAAAATTCTTGTTTTTTAAACTTACAATTAAAACTTTTGTCCATCGAAATTCGACGGCAACGTCCTATATTAACTTATCTGGAATTACTTGTTAGTGCAATTGCTACAGTTTTTTTTTTTCGATAAAAGATAAAAGCTATTATGACAACACACATAAATATTTTTTGACTGTAAGCGATATCTGTGTGAATTGTGTGTGACGTAAGAAGCTAGCGAAATCAAGATTATATTTATCTGAAATCCCCAACGTCTGTATCGTAATTGATAAGTCATTACGCAAATTGTATGAGATAAAGGTGCATCCGTCGATTAGTTTTATCAGGTAGTTGCTAAGCTATAAGGAAAAACTTGCTCAGTCACGTGACTCACTTTACTTTAGGTATTATAAGCATTAGTTCCTAGAAGTGAAATTATTTACCTCCTCCGATTACCTATATTACCTATGTTATCTACACGGACAGATTATGGTACTTAATATTTTTATAATTCTATTTTTCATTATAACAAATCATATTTTTTGGTGATAATTTTTACTGAAAATAAAATATGGGGCTGTATAGACATGACGACATTCATTAAACTTGTAGCAGTTTGTTGGGTATAATTATAAAAAGCATGAATTTATAGGCAAAGGGATATACCTACATTTAATGTCTTATTACTAGATAGATTTCTTCTCACTTTATTAATACTTCATTTATGTATATACTCGTGGAATAGAGACATTATGCCAACATTGTGTGATAATGATGTTATGAATTTATTATTCTTAGAGAAAAATAAGCATTTAGACCTGTGAAGAAACACAAATAGTGCCAGATAGCATAGCATATGTTTTTAATTAGGGATTTATCGGAGAAGTTGATGGGCTGATGATGATGTTATGAAGTTTCAAAGAGATTAAGTATATAAATAGTATAATTCTGCAAGTATGAAATCTTTATAAGGTTATCTGTCTTTATTGGGATATCCGTAGCGTATCAACATTAATTCAACAATAGTGATAAAACCAGATGTGTACAAATTAAATTATCTGAAACAAAAAGATAGTAGATAACAGTTTATTTATATATGTCTAAATAGTTGATTAATGATAACTATCATCAAATACTTGTAGTAAAATATCAATAGATACTCGGCATGTGAAGGAGGGGAGAAAAGAGTAATATAATTGAAGTCTTTATTACTGGTGCAGAGAAGTTTACAAGCACACCAAATTGTCGAAAATAAACTGTTTGACGAGTTTGCGAGCGACATTTTCAGGAATAGACTGGAGACGGGAAGCGAAGTCACTCGTAAAATAATACAAGTAAGTCATTAGTCCGTACAGTAATTTATTCAATCTGAACGAGACCGATCGCACTTTTTATACAACAATACCTTTGTTTATACCGAACACTCATATTTTGTTTATTTGTTATTTTTTAGTATAGGTAAGATATAATTTAATGAGAATGATAAAAAAAAACTATAAAAAATTAATACCAAACGCATAGTATATTGATGATGTAAGAAAGGAATAAATGATTTTTTATTTTATTACAATTCGCGGTCGTGTCAATACCTTCCAGAAAACTTTTAATAGTACTCAATTGGCTAGCAGTAGATAAGCAAGCATGGTCATTAATATTTTTGTTTGTATCAAATGTAATAATATTTGCTATACCGTGCTATATCTTAGTATAAGTATAAAAACAGTGCTAAGTACTAGTTTAACCCTCGACTGTAATAATTAGCAACGTTAAACTCAAGCCACCTTTTACAGGTTTAAAGTTTTGCTAAGTCTATAAATGTGTAGCTATGTGTAACATTCGTGTAAATCTAAGGAACCATTAAGTATATAAAACCTAACTTAACTTACAGCTGCAATGGTATTCTATTGCTATGCAGTATTGACGAAATATAAATCGGAGAATTTTCGTCAAAAATATATTGTAGTTTAAATTACAAAGAGATTTAAATATAAACAAAACGAAATCGTAGTACACCTTAAATTCTAGTTCATCAAAAAGACATAGACCAGCAGCTGTAAAAGTCCAAATATTCCAATTTCAAACGGTTTTTTTTAATTCACTCAATAAAACATTTCCATTTTTAAATATGTAATGACGTCAGACGCCAGTTCCAGTATATACCTGCCAGTAGTCCGTCTTCTGGCAGACACAGGCGGCCTCCGGTGCAGTCTTCGGGAGGCTCCCCTCGCGCTCCACCGTCGAGGAGCTTCGCTCCACCTAAGCACAGGGTCGTCAGTACCACCACCAGCTCGCATTTGGTTTTTTAGATACGTGGTAACGATTCGTAGAGAGAAAAATTGAGTAAGAATATCTAAAAGGTATTTGGTGATTTAGCTATCAATTATGCAATATATTTTTGTCTAGGTTAGAAAATGCAGAATTAGTTATACATATTGAGAATTTATTTAGATGTTGTTTTCAAGGCTCTATGTTGATAACATGTGTGAATTGTATGCAGTGGTTCCTTATTTTATTGAGAGTTATTTTTTAATGATGGTTGGCTCGTTGTAATATTTTCGTCTGCGATGTGCAAGTTAAAGTTATTTGGTTGATAACAAAATCGATAAAATAGTTAATTTAAATGCTATGAATTAACTAGGCAAATTACAAGTCGATCAATAAATTATTTTTATGTAATAGCGTTATTATTTTATATATATCCTAGAGTTATGCTATTGATATATGATTTTTTATCTATGGCAATTTTCATGGTATTGTGCGTAACAAATACGCACTCCATGCTCGATGGAACTCATGGAATTCCAAATAGTTTTTTATTTATTTAATTGAGTGCTTGGTGAGCTGCCAGCACGTTTTATTTTGTAGATTACATAAATGCAAATCGTCGTTTACTCATCGCATTCTCGTATTAACACTTAGACCAATACTGGACAACCTTGCAGATGGGATCTATTCCAGTGTAGTTATAGATTTGTGTATTTTATAGTTTTCGTTCGTTTATATAAAACAGTATGTTATTCATTTAATAATATAAATATTCTTTCAAAAATATATTTTATACAGAATATTGTATTTTCGTATTTCTATTGTCAAGTGCATATTTAATTATATTTTGTTTCTAGGCGTTGATGTCTACGATAGTATATTTCCAAGTTTATGGTCGTCGACGCTTTTCTTATGTCATTCACTTAATCAGCACATTACTTTATTTTCACTTGTAAAATCGACGAAAGATGCTCTGCACATTTACTTGTCAATTAACGTTATTCAAAAAGTAACTAATCAACGGTTTACTTGAAGATGGTAAACGAGGCCCTAAACCACTTTATTATTTATCCCGAAGCTAAGATGTAAATGAATAAAGCACTTGGATTTGATAAGCTTACAATTTGATTTATGATGTTGTTGGACCGAAGAATTCACACGTGTATCTTAAAATAAATTGCATAAAAACTTTTGGAATCGTTACTACGTTTTTCAGTTTATTTACGACACACAACCGCCGTCTACGAGATATCTTTATTTATTGGACTTATGAAACATCTGTATTATTATCTTTAAACTATATAATAAATAGAAACCATTAAAATGACCGGCACGTTATTCTGGTCCATCGCATCTTTTGAAGGCGATATAACTTTTTCACGTAGCTAGCTGCAGCGTGGTTGTACCCCCGATGTTCGATTGAAAGGAATGCCGCCCCGCGCTGCTTCAAAAGCCATCTGAAGTAATTACATTTCATTGAAAAACTCTATTAACATCGCTTGTATTCATTCTCACGTATATACAACATAAATATCATATTTTGAGTGAATTAATAGTCTAAATATTAATAGCATCCAGTGCTAAAATTGTTCATTTATATATTTAGACATTAGAAATGAAATGAGTCTTAAAAACATAACGGAATATTTTTCTTTGTTCATTTCGTCGGAATAGTACGAAAAGACATAATAAAAGGTTAAAAGCAAGTTTTAATATTACAACATCGTCCAGTAATAACTAGGTGTGCAACGTTTAGCAGCTCTTAGTCCAATGTACTGCCAAAGAAACATTATAGTTTTAACGCGCAACTTTTATTTCCATGCGTGTTTTAAAATGTTTTACGACGAAAACGCTTTAATTAATAACTCTTTTTTTTATAATTCAAAGCGAAACGTTCGCCAACAGCAGGTTATGAACTACCTAACAATAACAAATGATGTCTTGGAAAAAATCTATATTTTGCGCTGACATTGTTAGATTTCATCGAGTGTATTGTTTGTTTTGTTTAAATCGAGCCTTTATTTATTGTAGATAAGCTATGTTTGTATTCATAGATTCTTGGGATTGTATTTGTTAGAGTTCGAGCGGCGGTTGTGCATCATTAAGCGAAACACTCGGCGTGAACCTCTTGGGTTGTTCGCCACTACTGGTTTGGCTGGAGCTGGTGGTGGTGGCGCTGAGCGTGGAGAGGTCGCTGGAGGCGCGCGCCGAGCGTAGCCGCGGCAGCACCGGCACTTCCTCCACCTCGGGCGACACGGGCAGCGGCTCGCACGCCCAGCCCAGCGCCCGCGCCGCCGACCACACCGCGAACACGAATGTCAGCATCGCGCTGCTATCGATACGCGCGCCGACCTCGTCCCCGACCCGCCCAAAACAAACACTCTTGTGACGAATGCATCTATCCGAGTCACGCCGCCATATCTATGCACTGTCACGACGAACTTTGATTCACTGATGACGTGCCGAGCCCGGGATGATCGTGATCATGGTGGCGGAGTCACGAGCGCGTTGTCCGAGCCGTACTCGCCGCTCAGTGCTCAGTGCACGCGCTAGCGCCGCCACTACTATTTGTATACTGGACTTGGCGGCGCTGTACGCTCGCCGCACGCTTTTTTACTATGCACTCATGTTATCGTGATTATTGATTGTAATTACTTTGGCGAACGCATATCGTAATCTAAGATGCGATCTTTGCATTCAGGTCACTAATTGTGTTTCGACATTGGAAAGTTTACCGGTATAGGAACAAAACAACATCTAGCCGAACGATCGAGTACACTGACACTTCAGGACGTCTGTTAGAAACACTGGGCGAAGGGAGCTAATTAGTGGAGTTAGGTTCGGCAATGGTGTTGATGTGAGTGGTGTGTGGGGTGGAGGCGCGTGGCGCGTGGCGCGTGGTGACGCGGCCGGCAGTGTTGACGTTGCGCGGCGCGGCGCGGGGAACGTGAGTGCGCGACGTCACTCACTGCTGGCTCACCCGCGCCGCCGACCACTGAAAGGGCACGTTCTATATATATAGGTGACCCACAATCACATCACAGCTAAAAAATAATAGCAGTGCTTCAATTATCTGTTCGAGTTTTGAAACGATATCACTTGTTGCGCGCGTATTCCGTATCGGCGGTCGTGTCGTCTCGGCGTCAACGATAAATCGACCACACCGGCGGTTTCTGAGCGGATGTGCGTGTCGAGGCGTACGCCGCGCCGGGGATTCGTGTCAACGTCGTTTCGGAGAGGTACAGCGACACAGAGCATCCTGCGGCTGCCCGGCGGCCATGTTGGCACCGCCATTTTGCCAGGGGTCGAACGGGGCGAGCCGCATGCGTACGCCGGTACGCAATTCTGTTGTAGGAAACGACACAAGTAGCCATGTTGTCGGGCAGAATCAGCACTTATGCGCCAGACCGAAGGACCGTTTTAGCGTGAGGGACCACGTGCGTTCGTTTGTAGGTCAGGCGAAAACTCAAGTAACGTCTTCACTGAAGCTCGCTACGAATCACGACTGATTTCGGTTTAATACATTTGCTAAGCTTAGAAGATAACATTTGTTAAGGAAGGAAAACATGTGGAAAATAACCTCAACATACCCTATCTGTAAAATATGCTGAAGTCTTTTCTGAACCAAAAGAAATAAACGCGTTTCTCCGCTTATATGTAGAATTGGAGTTATAAAAAGTTACTAAGAACATAAACGAATGTCATAAATATTCTAAAATTGAAATAACACTAGGTCGAAAAAATTATAGGAAAATATAACCATCACATGACGTATTTATGGCTGTGTTACATAGTAAAAAGCCATTATTTTTGATTGTCCATGTAATAATACGAGTGTTATTTGACGTTGTGCTTGGTAGTTTGTGGTGATTTTGGCAGGCCTGCAGTAAATATATTTATTGGTTTGGCACAGCACACGTGGCGCGTGAACTTGACCGCTCACGTCTACGCCCTTCACTCAGGAATGCTATCTTCCAGTATTTACATTGACAACTAACTTTATTAACATTTCCAGGTAGACCGATGTAGGAGCAAAAAAAATCGCGTATGTTGCTTATTCAGTATCTAAATTGTCATAATTCCACTCGAATAAGTGCCTCCGCCGTACCGTAGTATACCACGATCGGGCTTTTAGAGTGTCAGGCAAAATAAGTACAAATTTCAAAGGGGCGTCGCCGGCTGTTGACGGAAAGATATAGCGTCTGTAAAATAGTAATTCATTCAAACATTTTTTGCCTAATACGTTAATAGCACCGTCATGGTATGCAACGTAGGCAGAGATCCTTATTGTCAATACCAGCAATAATAAGATTTATCCCGCAGTTTTATTCAACAAATGGTAGGATAAAAAGTGTGTAGCTATGTCTGTTATCTCGCAGGCTGTGCATACAATATCCTTGACGTGTAATGGGACTGTCTCTCACAGTATCATTACGCTACTGGCCATTGATAATTATTGTGGCATTGCACGTAGATGTCATTACGGTTACGTCCGCACTTGATTATATACTGCGTAATAAATGGGCCTTATGTATTTTGTCGGTACATGGAGTACGTAGGTACCTAATCTAATTTATACCAATTATGCTGTAAACAGGTTTTGTTTCTTGTAGTTTAAGTACGTATTGTATTAATTCTGGTATAACAACCTGTAGTTTTGTAAATGGCATTAAAGACAAAATTAAACTTGAATTTAATCAAAAGCACTATAATTTTAATAAAATTGTAACAATTGAATGAGTGTCAATTCAAAATTAATTTATTACCGTTTATTTTATAGCTAACATATCGCTACCGTTTACGGCCTTCGCAATTTTTAGAATGAAGAAATAACCACTTGTATAACGCTATGATAATACGTGGAACAAACAAAACTGATCAAGAATTGGGATGGACTATCAAGCAAAAAACAAAATTGCAGGCACGGCAGGCTGGCAATTTAAAAGTAATCTTAAGGCTCAATTAATATGTGACCCCAATGCCAGGAAAAATATGTCAAAGGACAGGTCAATGACTTATCTAAGAAAATACTTAGTTCTAAGTTACTAAGTTCCGAAATCTTATTTTATATCGCAGTAAGGATCAACAAAATCTGAAAAATCTTATCGACGACACTCGTCTCGGGACTTGTGGATCAAGTGACAAATATTGGAAGTCAAATGAGACTCCTTGGAACAACGGACGCTAAAATGGCACTTAGAAATGTCAATTTTGCATAAAAAAACGAAGTAAGAAACCTTTTCAGTTTTGTAGGGGCTGTGTTGTAGGGGGCGTTTGATGTAAGGTTATATTATAATACAAACACTATAATATATGGAGTATGGAGCGATATAGTAAATTAGATCCTAAGACATTATTACACCTTTTCATTCCTGATAGAGCCACGCATACGCCAGTTATGATAGCTGATATCCTCGCGTATACTTTAGTCAGTGATACATCAGGAGCTCTCTTTTCAACCACCTTATGAATAATCAATACATAAGACTACACAAAAGGAAGGAAAGAAAAATTTTAGACAGCAGATAGAAGGCGCTGCAGCAATTTTGACCAGGGGATCCAGTTATGTAAGAAGGCTTTATAGAAATCAATAATTAGTTTATCTAAGATGGTTTAACGTCTGTTACTTATTCTAGTTCCCACGCCTAGTCTAATGTGATATAACGCAAATATCTTCTGAAGGTTAAGACTTCCATTACAATGCTGAATAATACACTCAATGAAACATTTCAAATGTAAATTCAAATTGCATTAAACTAATTGGAAAGGTCAATGTACCTGAGATAATCAAAGGATCACCTTCTTCGTTTTTGTTTTGTAGACGGATTTTATTTAAAGTATTTTTATAAAACTTTTCTTACGACTCCTTGTATTGTATTAAATCAATAACATATACGTAACAATCACAGTAACCCCCGGCAATGTGATCATTCATTTCTCACAACACTTGTACCTATTTCAAGGGATATTTTGCTTAACTAAATATTTAACAACACTGATTCAGACGTTGGTACCGAGAATATGTCTGCTGATTTTCCATTTCCTTAATGATTGTATTTTGTCATTATTGATAATATTCTAAGAATATTTGTCATATTTCTGCGTCAACGAGTACGTACATAATACATATAAATCACTCAACATTATAATACAGAATAGTTTGTTTGTATTATAATGTTGGTTTTACCAAGAGCAAGCTCACAAGGAAATATCCGTTATGGTCCCTTAGAATATAAGATACATTTTTTAAGCTCTGCATATTTTATGAAAATTGAAATTATTTAATTTCTACTTTTCACTTAAATTATTGTTAATTACGGATGAATGTGTTCGTATACATACATACATATACATTTTATGGCCCGACTAAGCAATGGAACCCAGGACCTTACCATTCAATCATATATTTTACTCTATATCTCTCTTTCTCTCTCTCTTCAGCCACAGGAAGTCCACTGCTGAATACAGGCCTCCCACATAGATCGCCACATTTTTTATAGAGAGCGAGGAGAGCGAGGGAGATTTCTAGGCTCTCAAGATTATATCTATTGTCTAACCCAGCTAACGGATGAATTCTGCAATTGAAGTGACCTGACACAATTAACTGCCGCACCAAACATACCTATGTCTAATTGTCTTCGTAATCGTTCTTGCATAATTCCTCGCCATTATATTCTAAAGATAATAATGTAATGAGTTGTTTGTGACGTGTCAATGCCAATCGTCCTATTTATCGGTTAACAAGACATTGTTCTTGAGAATCTACATCATAAGTATGCTGTTCAAATACATTTCGTAGTAAAAAGGTTTAATGTTTCATTTGAATTAAACAAATGATTGAGTTTTTTTTTGTTGCGATGAATGGCGAGACGAGCTTGCCATTCGCCTGATGATAAGCGATACGACCGCTCATGGACAGTAGAAAATCAAACAATACCATAAATTACAAAGTATTGCTTGGCATTCCACTGCGCTCGCCATCCTGAGACATATTGATGTTAAGTGTCAATATGTCCAGTAGTTACTCTGGCTACAATGTCCTTCAAACCGGAACACAACAGTGGATTTACACTGGTGTTAGGCGGGAGAAATAGACATTGCGGTGGTGCCTGCCCAGGCGGCCTCTCACATGTGAGAGACCTACCACCAGAAAAAGTTTTGTATGATAGGCATATTTTGTTATAGCATGTTTTGTTGTAATACATACTGAACCGAATTATCGGGAGTAGAGGAGCCCCGTGCTTAGCAGTGGGCGATATTATAGGCTGATAAAGAGTTACACATAGTGGTATTTTTTGTTATGTAAAAGCATACACATAGATAGCCCTATCACACAATATGGCCATTATGAAATCTCATACCACAGAACGTCATCAATTTTTTTTTACTTTCTGCTCCAACGGTAAAATTATAGAAGGCAAGGTTACTTAATTGGAAGCCAATGGATAAAATAATCGTATTGTAAAGTCCGTCATCCCCCAATGTGGCGGTAGGCCCAAGCCAGGACTATAAGGCCTTCCCTCTCTTAATATTGCTCTCGATTGTAAATTTGGCCCGTGCCCTACATTGGGATGTATATGGGCTAATACAGAAAACTAAACAATGTTATCCACCAAATCGCCGAATCAATTCATTTCATAAAGCATTCGTAGCGAAAACAAAATGCTGCCTTTAATCTAAACGATTTATTTGACAATTACAAATTGGGATTTTACAATACTATACAATTACCAGGAAAACATTGCATAGCCGGATGCCTAACGTAACACTACAGGCGACAATTCGGCTGAGCAGTAACTCGGTTGTTGAATAATATAGTTACGACGGTATTGTGCCGGCTAATGTTCTAACTCCATCAAGGCTAACATCCACGAGACATTGTGTATTACAGAGAGGTTAGGGGCTAATCACATTGCACACGACGAAGCCCATTAGGATGCAATTATCCACTTGCCGCGAGTGCAGTGTTGTCACGCAAGTCACCTGGGACCGCTTTCCATCAGACGCGCGACGTCTATTCAATATACTGCAGACACGATGCTCTTTCTAATATCATGACGTAGTTAATTTTATTGGAGTGTGCTTTGGAGGATCACTTTATTGATCTTGTGACAAGACTGACTTCGAATTTATGATAGTGATTAGTGATAACTGATAAGCCTGTCGTAAAAAACATAATTATAAACATAACTTATTGTTTATTTATTTATTTAGTTTAAAGACCAGCCAACAATTGTTTACACTGAAACTTGTCTATAACTAGGCGATTACCAATTATGTTTATGTAATGTTAAGGACAAACAGTAGTAGTCTACTTTAAAAATCACTTTCCGTAATTGTAAAAAGTGCATTACCACTGCAATTACATTTGCATATATGATTTTAGTCATTAGCAACATTAACAAGTTATGCTTTTTTGTAAAACGTGCATAATGTTTATACTTCGTTCACGTATTTTATAAACAAAAGGAAACTGCTATATTATTATACCCGGAAAATTAACCCTAATCTCCCATAAAGGAGGTTGGGTAAAGACCGATACTATTTTCATTACAAGTAAAGACTTGTAATGAAAATAGGATATTTACTCTTGTTTCATAGTGTTTAGAGATTCAGTGAAGGGGTCTATGTTCATCATTGTCGGCAATAAAGAAGATGGCCTCATAAAGTGTACGGTCCCTAGATATCTTGTTTACATGTAGGATGAATAAAGCGGAAGGTACGCGAAATACCCTTATGCAATTAAATCCATTCGAGTCTCACTGATAATAGTTTTCTCGTGATACGTTATCATAGTTATTGCAGCTTGATGGAATTATTAATTGAATCACCTATCACGGTGACTTTCAGTTTCAATGTGCCAAGGTCAAAGTCCATAAGTACAGACAAGAACTCATCGCAATGTGAGTCGATAGCCCGTCTGCCTAATTAGGCAATTAACAATCATGGGCATAGATCGGATCTGTCACTAGCACGTAACATCTGCAAAACCATAACTTTAATTTCCATATTTAATACTTTAAACAGTTATGACTTCTAGGTTTCATTCTAGGTTTCAATCGTAAAAATCATTAAGGGACCAATCATTGGACCAATTCCAACAGAAAGCAGTAAAGTGTTCAACCGTTCGGTTTTGTGTCTTAAATTCGTTCTGTTATTGTAAATACAGGAATCCATTTAGTGGGCGTTGTAACTGTGGTTCTAACCACATCGGTCAACCGACCAACCGAAACACAGAGTGCGAAGGCCGAACAATTGACCGCTTTCGGTGTGACCGAGCATTAACTACATGTAGATAGATAGTATTAAGGTACGAGATCCTGAAAATGAGTCGGGATGGGGGTTCCTCAAGACCGGGATGGTTGGCGCTTACTTGAGGAGGCCTACGTCCAGCAGTGATAAAAAAAAAGAATATTTTTGTAATCAAATTTAAGTTTTGAGTGCATATTGGGTGTATCTTTCGAATATCTTGTCTTTACACCAAGGGTAATAATTTGAAATCTGAAAAAATATTGTCTTGAATCGTGCAATGAGTATGAGTCATAATTATAATTAAATATTTGCTATAAATAATTTAATAAAATATGTAAGCTGCTTAAATTTAGACTGATGTTATAAATTTAAATCTACTGTCTGTCTGTATGATTGTTATCTTGTTCACAAATCAACATTACAAATAATTGTAAGAACATTTTAACTGGGAATTGAAGAATAACTTTTGCGTTTTGCAAATTTATATTTATAATTAAATAAAATGGAGAAAAAATGAGTCTATAATCGAGAAAATAACCCTCTGGTTATGTTATTGTAGCTAAACCAATTGATATGCCATTTTCAGTTGGAGTAACTGTTTATTTTATTATTTTAAACAAGACAGAACAATAATATGTATATTGTATTTATGGTGACAAAATAATTATCCTCATAATTCGTTTTATCATTGCAATTAATTAAATTGTTTGGATTTGACAATTATTAAATTCCAATTGCAATTTCCTTGTCGATTAATATATTATACTTTTATTACAAAACCGATACTTACTACTTAGTATGAATGCACTAATTTTAGTAATTACCGAATTTACTCTTTGTAAATTGACTTGGATGCCTCATATTTTTAGCACAGTTTTAGGTTATCTAACATCACGGTAAGACCCTGAGGAGCGGATCAGCAATTATAAATTTTAATCTATATATAATGTGGTTGAAACCGCAATACATACCCAGTATTCGTGTACGTATTAATCATTTATAAGATGACGTTAATCTGAGATACCGAGGGCAATTAGCACCCATCGTAGAACATCCTACTTACTAATGTGGTGATTAAAAACATTATTCTACATTGATAAATAATATACGACTAAATAGAGAATACCACTTTTAGTCTAGTGCCTTTGGACTTTACACAGGGTTCGTCATTTGACATCATAACGTGAAATAGTTTTTAGATTACATCATAATATAATGATATTGATAAAAAATATATTTTTAAAAACGTTTTAATATGAATTTTTGATACTTATCTTTTAATGACTAGGTTTAAGATAAACTTCATCCGCGAATTGTAGTTGTGACTGTGTTCCATAAATAAATTATTGAATAATAATTATTTTTAAAAGTCAAAATCAATCATTTAATTATTATTTTTTCTTTTTGTTTTAAGTTCGACCTTTTTGCTCGAGCCGCTGCTCAGTTTGCATGGGTTAAGAATAAATCCACTTTTGTGAGATGTCAAGACCGCTGTACTTCTAACAGGAGATTCAAGTTGATGATAAGTTGTCATATAAACAGCAATATATATCAAAACATCATCCTCATACTTTGCGGTCCTCTAACGCAAAAGTGCTTAGATATATGGCTACTATTTAAATTTACACTCATCATCATCATCAGCCCGTTGCAGTCCACTGCTGGACATAATCTCCCCCAAGGTACGCCACATTTACACTACAACTTATGATAAGCTTAAACTTCGTTTCGCGTTGCAGTATGTAGACGTAATGTACTGTCCACTGTCCAAATATAGGATCATTTGTACCTCGCCGGTAAACAGATTATGCCGGGTTGCATCAACCCGGATGCAAACTGGCTGATATAGGGAAGTGACGTATGAGCGTGGGTTACTAATTCATTGTGGCAGGTTTTGCCAGCCTATCTATACAGTCGGATTATTTACACCCAAGCTTAAATTGGCTACTGTTCTTTCTCTACCAATTCTGAAAACATCCATACGTAGCTATATTTATTTTCTGTTTTTAAACATATTAGTGTGCGAATAAAGGTCGATTTTATTATTACTTCTAAGCCGACATTAAACTCGTAAAAATAACTTATATGAAATAAGTATGATAATTGAAATTTAACTCCTGATTCGGCCAAAATTACAGCCCGTTTCAGCTGAAACGAAAGGTAGCCGAAGTCCAATGTTCGACCAGGCACCAAAAGTACCAAAATGGAAGGCGAATTTTACAACCAATAGTGATGAACTTAGATTATAACGACTAGTAAGCGAGTGTTACCGGGTGTGATGCGGGTGGTCGTCCTCGCTGCTGCTGCGCTTCCTCTTGCGTCGGAAGCACCAGTCCTGGCCCATCGCATCACAGCGCGCGCGCCGCGAGCCGCCCCCGCCCAGGGCGCGGCTCACGCGTCACACATCGCTTTCACACTCGCACACCGCACTGCTCTGCTGGCTTCACATGCACTTGCCAGCCAGTCCATTATGCATTATCCCGGAATATCGTACAGCCCGCACTAGGCCAGCGCGGTGGACTATAATCTATCAGTCAAATTCTGGGCTGTAGAATATAACTTGCACTAGGCCAGCGTATGTATGAGTACCGTAGACTATGGCTCTTTCAGTCGAATTCTCGGATGTAGGACTATGGTCTTTTTAGTCGGCTTGTTTATAGTCGTGTAACTGGCACTTGGCCTGGTGGACTATGGCTTAATTCCTCTCAGCAGTAGGGGCCGGTATTCAGCAGCAGGCGATTATGAACTGATACAGATATATCGCAGCTATGTGTATTCTCAATCAATCGAGTTAGTTCATTTGAATGCTGATTGTTCGATGTTTTTGTTCACTATTATGTCTTTTGGCACTGTTTAGATCAAGCTAGATTCAATTGCACATGTTTTCCGAAGAGCTTCCGTTGTTGATTATCTTTTGTAAGAAATAAATTATGGTGTTAATTTGATTTGATCTTTAGGGCTTTTGTTATGGTTTAGCATGATAAAATTATGTATGATATTACCCAACAAAGGCTTTTCATTACATATAACGTTATTCTGTTAGCAAGGCATAATTTATATTTTAACTGATATTTAAAAAAAAAATGATAATATAAAAGTGAAATCAATACCGCAATAAGCCAACCAAAATGAAATAAATAAAAAAACTAAGTATACCTAAATGAGCAAGCACTAAAAGCCCATGCCTTTGAGGGACCATTTTTATTTTATAACAAGACTAAGCTGTAGGGGGCATATCGAAGAGTTATGTAGGTTTTCGTTTCCATTAGAGTAGCCGCCATAACGTTATACTCGGGTTTTCCATTAACTTCAATTCTTTCATATATTGTTATAGAGTCATGGTATGATTTTATGGACGCAAGCCATTTGCCAATCTAGACAATCTTTTATTTGAGACATAGGCCATTTAATTGTTCCAAGATATTGATTACGTTATTTTCCATCAAGGCTATATATATTACGACGAAAATTAACTCGTAATACTATGTTGTATACCTCATTGGACATACCTGCGTATATTAATGTATAAGATTCTAATTATCAAAATCATGAGGTATACTTAAATGATAGCACTTTTTATTACCTTATAATGGCCTCTATATTTTAATTATTAGTATTAAAATAATTATTTAATGTTATAGTAACAGAAAAGCTTCTATACATGATCACTATATAGATTATCTCATGCCCATATCATAAATGGCTTCATTAAACTATCGTGTTCATTGTCTTATAAGATTGCTTATTAGTAAAGAAATATGTATATAATATACTATATTAAATGCAATATCAGACGTGTCTGAAAATACAAGTTGCTAATTAATAAGCAACTAGAGCATCTGTCTAGTAGTGCTTCATGCTAATTGATATTGTTCTATGAAAATCCTTCAGCATGGTACAAACACTTCAAATGAACGATTATATTATAAAGCAAAAGTCGCATATTCTATTATTTCTAATTAAATTATTATACGTATTGTTAAATCTTCTATAATTTCGTCTGGTTCTGGCAAACGTAAATTGCTTGCTATAATTAACGCTACAAATGTCTGGATATGATGTTACAGGTTTTAAACGCGAGTTTTGTTCAAATTAATGGGATTAAAATCAGGTTTATAGGCAACTTTATGTGTTGTTTTTTAGTGTTACTTTTCCATGAAGATGATAAATATTGTTATTTTTCTGATAAACCTTATCTGTAGTGTCTGTGCGGTAATTTACTTAAAACTTAATAATATTTGTTCAATGATAACGTGAATTGTTTAATTAAACATGTTACGGTTATTACCTTTGTTTATTAGTGTTGTAAATGTTTTGTGAATAGTTCATAATATTATCTTATTATCACTTTTTATTTGGTCAAAGTAAATCGACTTACAAAACATTGTCTCGCTTATATCAGGGGTAATGTAATTAATATTCAATAAATCATACAGATTAAAGAATAATACTTGTAAATTATTGAAATAAAAGTATTTTACACGGATTTTATCGCGATTTGGTTTAATTTTTCAACTTCCCGACGTTTCGATTACTTTACAGCTTTCGTGGTCACGGGGCGGACCACGTGCCGTGCCACAGACCGTGACCACGAAAGCTGTAAAGTAATCGAAACGTCGGGAAGTTAAAAAATGTAAAAATTAAACCAAATCGCGATAAAATCCGTATAAAATAGTTTTATTTCAATGTGTAACATTCGCGTAAATCTAAGAAACCAATATTTTTAATGTTAATTATGTAAGTTCAGTTGTTGTAACCTTTCTTGGCATGAGAATTTAGATCTTCCATTTGATTTGTGGATTGCAGAAGTAAGCTTGTGTCTGATCTCTATGATAAATCTATGGACTCTTGAAATAAAACAGTTTTTTACGGATTTTATCGCGGATTAATACATTGTTATATTCGCTTAAATCTAAGAAATCATTACTTGTATGGACTCTTTTAAATGTTGAAATTCTTGGCGATGTTTGTCTTTATATTAAACATAATATATTGTTCATTAGCTTTTTGCTATAGTTTAGGTATTATGTATCCAACCGCATGTTTAGGACCGATTTGTTCTCATTCGTCCTGTTTAACGAAGATGGTTCCGTTTTCATATCTAGTTTTCAATTGGTATGTTTCAAATTAAAGTTGACATATATACATGAATTTAAATGCAATAATATGTACTGGTTTTATCACCCTATTAAACTAAAAATATCTAATAATTGTAACCTAATATTAATTTGAAATTGCTGAACTTTTTGCAAGATTATCTTCGGTGTTTGTTACAGGAAATACGACAATTGGAAGAAAACACCTTACTACACTTCTTTTTACCTCTAGAAATTTGATATATATATCCTCTTGGTTTTTTTCCCTGGTTGTCAATGAACTCTTTAGTTCGAAATTATTGTATCGTAGATATCCTGCAAAACTATTGTGCATTAACCTAATATAATTGATAAAATTATTTTGATTACACATATTCACAATTATGCTTTTCATTTTTATGAATGTGTGATAGATGTAGTAGTGCAAAATCAGCATTTTCTATTATGTAAATATTGCAAAAAGGCCGAATTTTTAAGTCACTGATGATTTTAACCCTCGTAATATTAATAAATCTACCTTCATACATATTCGTCTTCAAGCGTAATAAGTCCAAAGACGGTGGAAAGAGCGAAATTGGATATACTAATGAAACGAAAGCCGCGCGCCGCGCACACAGCACAAAAATATTCGTGTTTTATTGAACCTATAAAAGGAAGTTTGGAACATTCGAGCGAAATGGCAGATTCGGGACAAAATCATCCATTTCAAATTCAAATGTAAACTTTAATGACTTCATAGGAGAAAGTTTAATACTCAAGGATACATAATTTGTAACTTTCCTTATTAAGTGCAACCAAGGCAAAAATTACGTAGTCCTGTTTTTACTTATAGATGTCTCATAAAACAAACAAGATGGTCTTGTTAATCGTAGTATCTGTAATGACAATTAAGTGAGAGAAAATTACTTTGCTAGCTACAAGGATTTGCATAACTCAACATCATATTTTTTATATTGTTTACGTCGATGTAATTTATATTCAAACACACTGATTAGTTTCTATACTTATGTATAGGTATACACATGTTTTATAAGTGTGATAGGTTATTATTATAAGTTATTTATACAATGAAAACAAAATCAAATCCTACTCAAAACATTAAAATAATGCTTGTCCTGCATTAGTTAATTTAAACAGTGAAAATAATTGAAATATTAACCCTGGAAGGCAGTCTGAACAATACGAATATTGAATCAACGCGAAAGTCTTAAGAGCTTCATTTATATAAGACCCACAAGTACATGAATAATACAGCGGTTTTAGGTACTGCCCGCGAATATCGATCACTGGAAGACTGTTCAAGCTGTTTAATTATTCAACTTTTGGTAAGAGTTACTTACTGTAAAAGTGGTTACTTTGATCTTAACCAGTTATGTTTAGATTACAGATGGGTGTTGGTAAACCATACATTCATTATGAATATCTGTATTATTAGATATTATTTATTGGCAAAGGCTGATTGTTTGATTAAATTGTCGTATGAGCCACCTTTTTTGTCATTGTGATAGTTAATCAATGTTTAGTTGCTTTGGGGAGGCTCTATGGGTTTATAATTTTTAAGAGTGTGTTTATAGAATCCTTAGAGCAAAATAATTGGTAGATTTAATGTCTCTTGTTGTGTTTCCAGCACGTTTGTTTTAACGTGGATAGTTATTAAACTATACCGGTTATTGGTTCATATTTTTTTCCGGTAAAGTATCGCATTATTAAATTTTAATTTATTCAAAGAATTATTTCAATAATTTTAGACGATGATTGTTTTATACGTTAAGTATGTTCGATTACAGGTAAATTCAAAAATGTTGTTTGGTTTTGAAAAGGTTTTATAAAACTTCACAATGCAACTAGTTGCAATACGTTATAATTACAATAAATTAAAAATTATATTATGATATTTTCGCTAAAGCATGAAAATGTCGCAGGTTGCGGTTATAAAAAATCAACTACATAATATTGATGAAAAATTTAACTAAAATAATTATAAAGAGCTGTATAAGAAGCATAAATAAAATACAAAAACAAGCATAAAAAATCAGTATATTTATTTCACAAATGTATCAGAAGTGCGTGTAACAGTATACTGCTCGTTTACAGCTTACATAAGAATAAAGGTTATAGTAAATTTTCATTGTCACAAGGTGAATGACCCCAACAGCTGTTGTTATTTAACAGATGACTCCGATTACTTGAATGAAACGAATGTGATTTGTCTGTTTTCTCATTACATAAACATAAGAATGCTATCTATCTCTTTTACCCGTCAAAGCATAGAATAAGAGCTGAATAGACAGGTATATACTCGTAGCAGGCAGGGAAATAAACTATCAATGAAAGGCTTTGTTAATAACTATAAAGCATTCGGTTCAGTAGGTATGCCTACTATGGTATGGTATCGTCATATTATTTTGTCTCTAAATATTGCATTAGTTTTGACAGATGTCAACCGTCATTTATGAGAAGTTATATAAAACATAAGACGATCTACATATTCATGGCTACTTTTCTATGAAATCTGTCCTCTATGATATGGTACAGACGTGACAGGTTTAGATAATTGATGTTATATCAAATAAAGCTGCTAGTATTTACAACATTGAACCTTAATGTAGCAGAGTTCCAAGGGTCGTATTAACCACAAACTAAATTGCTTAACAGCAAGGGCACAAGTTTTAAGTAACTGCTTAGCGTGAGCAATGTGTTTCACGTCGGCGACTCCCTCAGATGGCACTCTTACAACTTCGACAGTAAAGAGAGCAAACACACTGTGACGTATGTAATCTCCCAGTTTTTACATTACACTATGAAGTTACATGTACAATTCCAAATATTTACACTGTTCATCGATAGCACACCCGGCCGACGTTACCATATGTTACTCATACGTTTAGAATGTAGAATGGAAATACGAACTACGTGTATCTACGTCTACTGAGTATAGAATACTTATAATGATTAGTTTGTATGATGAGCGTGGCTTGACACAATGCAACAGTGACTGGGCAGTGAGGCTGTGGGCCGTGGCCGGGCCGCGGCGCGCTAGCCACGTGCGGGGCGGCGAGCCGGCCGCGTCGCACCGTGTCGCATCACGTCAAAGGATCAGTGATCAGTTTGTTTATGACAGAGAATTAACATCGGAAGCTCGTGATCGTGTTTAGACGATTTAGGGCGGGAGTCGCGCGTGACTGAGCGCGCGGTCGCGAGAGGCACTGGCGCGCCGCCCCGGGCGCGACGCGTGACGTCAGCGCGCCCCCGCCTTGCGCATGCGCCCCCGCCGACCTCCGGCATACTCCAAAACTCTCCACGAGAGCCCTCCACCTCGAGACCTCAACTCCGCTTTGGGATTTAATCGATTTTTGAGCTGCAGTTTCACGGGATTCGAGGCTCAGGTGTGCCTAAGCAAATGGTGCGGAATAACTTTGCTGGTCTAAAACCGGTCTTTTGACCTTGAAATAAATTACCGGCATACGAAAATGTAAAGTGTTACTGTAACGATGGCTTACAAAAAAATACATTGTATTTTTTATTATTTATCAAAGTAGGGAAAGGCAAAATAAAGTCAGATATTATTTGTAAATATTGTCCAACTATGCATTACGAGTATATGTATGTTTACGTGGCAACGATAAATCAGTAATGCTACGTGTTTTGCTACGAGAAGCCTACGTAAATCTACGCACGTAGCTCACTGCAAACGTACCATATTGGGGTCAGTAGATAATATTATACATATTGTTATTACTCGCAATTCCATGTTGAGCCAATATGTTTAATATTATTTGTATTATTATCAAGTGATAAATATCATAAATGCCTTAAATTGCATAGTTATATATTTAATCTAAAACTCCCATAATATTATTAGGTACATTATTTCTTAGAACGCTGTTACATAAAATTAACGCAATCATTGTTTAAAAGCAAATAGAAAAAGTCTTAATTAGACAGGCCAATAAACGGAAAAAAGAAATGATATTCAAGTTATTTAATATTCGTCATACAAATTGCAGCGTTAAGAAACATGTTCTTGCAATGATATTTGCGTGTCACCAATACTCTTCAGAGAATAATACTTATAAAATAAATTATTGGCGGTTTTAGACAAGACTGTATATAATAATATTATTAAATTTACCTCTTTGTAGTATATTCCTGAGAAAACAAGCGTTTGTTTTTTTGGAGAACTAAAACGCAACTAAATCAGTTTAACATTTAAGAATTAAGCGGCAAAATTTAAGTATTTACGGTTTATGTATTGATCTAGAAATTCTTTGCGTTTTAAGCCATGGCTAAAGAAAGTATTATCACAGGTATTATTCAGAACCAGAAAATAGGAAACGGCCTGCTGGCATAATAGTCGCGCCATCTATCATACGGGGTAGAAAACTTGTACACGACGTTAGTGTTCTTGGCTCAGTACAGATGGCGCTTTTACTAATAAATATGAAACATTTTTATATTCATCCCATAAGTAGTAGTAACATGCGCAATATATTCATCTATCATTTAATGTTAGTATTAAATAATATATTATCTTCATATTATTTCGTAAAAATTGCGAGACAAAATGTAAAGCGTTTTACTATTAAATAAAACAAAACTGTATTAGAAAAAACAACATTCTTTTCATGTATTGCTTTAGCGATTGCCCCTGGGTAGCAGGTGATAATTACCCACTACAAGAAAAAGATTAGGCTCTATATTTTATATTTTCATTTGTCTCTAGATGTAAGAGTGTTTGTGCTATTTCAATGTTATAGGTACATTTAGAAAAAAAATATTTGTTAGGATGGTCATTCACTATGCACCAGTGTACATTAGCCGATCATTACAATTAATAGCCTATTATGTATAAATAATATAATATAATACAATTATTCCACATAAAATGTAACACTATTCCTACCTAATCAACACATACAGTACTCTAGTTATTCCTGTCAAACAAGGACGCAAAATGGTACCATAATAGTATACAATGTCGTTTTGTAGTCATTATAAAGTCCGATTTACAGCACGGTTTTACACAGTGCAGGGGTGAGGGTAACATTGTGTTACATTGTAGGATGATACAGTGACGCATTCTACAATGGCGCAGTAAGTTTCAAGAATCATAGCGAGCGTTAACCTAGTTGGAAGTGTACTGGACAGCTAAGATGACCGTGGGTTTGAGCTCAACACACAAACCTTGGACTTTTTTAAAATGTGTATTTTACATGTCATGTGTATTCATAGTCATTTATTACTGGTCTATCGGGAAAAAAAAATATCGCTAGGACAGATATAAAAATATAGCAATAGTTGAGGACTTCCTTCAATAATTTCAAAGGCATCTGGATTTTACCATAGGTTATGGTGCATGATCAAAAGAAAATTGCTGTTAGTAAATATAATCCCATGGCCATAATCGAACACCTGTCATAGTTATTACGCATTTCGAATTCAGCCTGTAAATATCTATTTTCGGGAGAGCCAGCAAAATTATCTGTCCCTGTGAGAGATAAACATCTTTCTACTTAGAAACTCTGCATTTACCGTCAGGTGCGTTGTGATCACTTTGTCAAGCCAATGTGATCAAAAAATGAAAAAAATCGTGCGGGAGCTTAATACCTTACGACAACTGACATGTGTCCTAGCCTGCCGTATGTGGATGCAAAGCTAATGAATCTATAGTGCACCGTTTAATCTATTTGGAGGATAGTAAAAAATATGATGTTCCGTGAAACATGATAAATCTGAACATTATTTTTTTTTCGTGGATCCGTAGTGACTACACTAAAGTATATTTTTTTACCAATTCATTATTGTGCGACAAAAAGTTAATTTAAAAAACAAATGGCTTCAGATGAAACAATATAGCCGCGTATGGCCCAGATTAAATCTGTCTTGTGGGCATAAAAACAAAGTAATTATATGATTGGCAGCGCTAATTAATTACAACCATTCAGTTATTTTGCTTTGGGTTTGATAAAATATATTTGCCAAAGGGGTCAGGTCCCCGGGCAGGGGTGGCGCAAGCTTTCGGGGACGGAAGCAGGTGGGTTTTGACGTCAGAGCAGTGACGTCAGCAAAAGAGGGCGGGGCTCGAAGGCCATCGACCCAAGCTATGGAGCTCGCAAATGGTAATAAGGACCTTCCACTTCAATAACTGCTGAATAGGATACAAATAAGGCTTCAAATTGTTTGAATCGGAATCATTTCTATCCGCAATGTACATGAGAAGAATTTTCTTTGATAATTTTCATTTTTTTTGTCATTAATAAGAATGGCCTTCACTATAATAAGTAATTAATAGACATGTTATACATATATTCGATGAAATGAAAGTAGTATGTCAGGATCGAGCAAAGTGGCGATCTATAGTCTCTGCCTACCCCTATGGGATACAGGCGTTCCGATTTTTTATGTCTATAAGTAAGTTATATATTAATAAGATCGACCAAATTTAGTCGAATACACCATCCAATGTTGCGAATATTGATTTATTTTGCACATTTAAGTTTTAATAACAATTTCTTCTTGTTGTATTTTCTATATGAATATCTGCGGCTAAATATTATTATTCTAAGCTGTTTCTTTATAGAAGTGCATGTCGAAAATTATGATAATTTAACAGCGCCCTCTGTACATCGTTTCCTGAATCTTTGCCAGCTGTACTAAACGAGTTGGCGCTTCCATCGGCCTGAAATTCACATTTTGTTCATGTTTCCTCAGCTTCTGGTAGATGGCGTTGGGGTAATTTATCGAAACTTTTACAAGTACTACACACGCAAACAATGGCACGTAACAATATATTTTGTTTCAGAAACCCTTTTGCTAATTTTCGCCTTCGTATTGGTAGTTAGTAAATTATATTATTATTTGAATTAGACAAAAAGTTCCGATGATAAAATAAATATTTTAATAATAACTTCTGCTTGGACACAGTATATTATTTTATTAATTTTTAACAGAATAAATTCAAAATTAAGTGACGTCTACCAAAATCAGCAAGGCCATCAGCTACGTCATTATATTAATACGTGATTATTATATTAATTAAAATAACATAAGATTGCTCAGTGTTCACATTACGTAGATCAAACTATTAAAATGTCATGAAAAATACACCCAACAGTTACATACGTGCATGCACTGTCAAATGCCCTGAATGAAATGTGATTTGGGAAAGTTTTGAGGATTCTTCGATTATTCTTCGCTGGGTATTATTAATAATAAATTATTTATTCATTTTTCGTACATTTCAGTCTAAATAAAATATATCTTCGATTACTATTGTTATATTAGAACAATTGAATATTTTCGCAATTATATTTTGTAAGCATACCTCGGAAGCATAGTGTATAATTGGTTAATAAAAGAAAAGGTAAACATGAACAAGATTAATATGCACTTTGTGAACAAAGGAACTAATTAAGAGTTCCGATTAAATCTATAGCAGACTGAAATCAAAAACAAAGGCCGCAACCGCATCAATAATTCCCCTTTGTTAGCAACATAATAGGAAAAACAAAAACTGGAAGTGGATTTTGCCTTCTGAAACAAAACGTAATATATGGCTGGATTTGCATTGAAAGTTGTATTATCGATATAGATTGATTTATATACCACTTATAGATACGAGTTTACAGTTTACTTCAAGTTTTATTTTTATATTATAGAGGGCGAACGAGCAAACGGTTCACATAATGGCAAGTGATCACCGCCGCTCATGAGCATCTGCAACACCATACTGCATGGAGATGCGTTGCCTATACTTCAAGATTCAGAGGGTTTTAAGCATGCATTCACCAGACTGTCCTGTGTGGGTTAGTGTACTTCACAGTCCTTCAAAATCTTATAGAGAAATCTAAGGGGGCGCTCTTTTCGTGGTTTTATTCACTGTTAAAATGATTAATAATTTACTACGAGTACGTAAAAGAAAAACAATGTAGTATTTGTAGAATTAGCGGCTCAAATGAGGAGGAAAATGGTCGCTGCCATGATGGAGAGTCGTATGTGTTTCGGCCTTTGAGAATAGATGATGGAAGTGCATGTGTAGTGGGAATTGTTTATGTTCGACCTATACGTTCATATAACAACCTATTGCAAAGGTTTATAGTTAATGTTTAATAAGATGGGTGTGATTATACGAGAATATGATTTAATTGTTTTAACATAATGCCATGCCGTAAAATGCCATTTAATGAAATTATAAATGTTTATTTGATATGTTGAATTGAACATGTTAAATTCGGTATAGCATATCATATTATATTGTGTTTTTTGGACTCTGATGTCTAGACTTTGAGCCCCTCCACTAGCCTAATGGGGGTGTCTTTTGGTTTGGCATGGCAGCAATAACACAATGAACTTTGAGCATTTTTTACCATACATATTGTGTCTCCATTTAAGATTCAAATTCACGCCCCCACGCAACGGTGACGAAAATTTATTTTAAAACACTCCGTTTCATGCAAGATTCAAAACAAAAATAAATAGCCGAAAATACACTGTCATCGTGATTGCACGATGCATTAAAATAATTTGGGGCTTTTGATTTCGTATATATTTTAACAGCTTAATGACGGACACTTTCGAGAAAGCCGTAAAATAAAATGCAAACATTAAAAAGTTTACGGCTTTCTATTTAGGATTTACGAGCGGTATTGCCATGTGTAATAATAAAATATCGCAGATTGGTTTCATTGCGAATATGTAAATATGTTTTTCACAATCGTGAGAAAACCGTAGGATTTTCATTCTTTTTCCTGTTTATAACTTCAAGCATATTTTTCTGACACCTATAAAACGATAAGGATTTGAACTATGCGTTGCCGACTTCATGCAATTATTCTAATTTAAAAACAGTAGCCGCTGGGGGAATTTGCATTTTAGCTCCGTTATATTATGTTTTTTAACCATTATTATCAAAGTGAAAACTACATAGTGCTAATTAGCAGAATTTATACATTTTGGTGTTAATGTGCCTAATTTGGTTGCATGACAAAAACTCTTTCAAACGTTTATATTCTGTACTAATGTTTTTTCATGTATTTTATACCGGTACTTAACTGGCTAGAATGCACCTGGTGGTAATATCAGTGTACCTTCCGACGTGAGATGTTATTCTCTCCCCAACCTACACAGTTATGCCTGAATGTATCCAGATTTAAACAAAATGACCTCTAAGCGAGACATACTACGTGATACGAGAGTCACTACGGCAAATTATTCATCACCGTGTAGGGAAGTTACTTTCCGGGCGGATACGCTTATCCTGGCTCTAGAATTATTTTTTCATTCGTATTGAATGAAAAATCTCACCGCACTTTCTCCACTATTATTTCTATAATTCACTCTTATTTATCTATCTTCAACTATGATTTTCTGCCTATTATTTACCATGTAATAATTCACACTCTATCGAAAGAAACGCTCTCGATATCGCGTTTAATAGAATAGGAGATTCCCTTTAGATAGCGAGCTGGTACGAAGAAGCGGTTATCTATTCGATCAGTCTATTGAGATGTCTTGGTGAAGCTTGCAGACTAAAAAACGATAAAGTACCTCTTTCTTTGTATATCATCTCATTTGACTACCTATGAGACTATTAGCAGTGGGATTTAAATATTATATCCGTGTATATATATCCCTGTATAAATTGAAATGAATTGAACAAGACTACCTTGGTAGCATAATTGTACTACGGTACGATTACAAAGCTGATGTCTTAGGTTCGAATCCCGGGTTGAGCAAAGCGATATTGGATTTTTCTATTCATTATCAGCCCGGAGTCATATCGTGCGACGGAATATATCGATACAAGGCGAAATATGGGTTTCGAAAAGGCGTGCGTTTATGTATGTATGTATTTATGGATCTCCGTATATACATTGAAATGATTTGAAGATCAAAGAAATTCGTTTCAACGAAAAGACCAGGTAATAAAAAGTCATGAAAATATTTCTGTTGTTGGGCGGATATTCGTGTTGATAGTGACTGCAGTACACAATGGTGTAAAGCCTGTCATAGTGAGCCACGCAAGTTTGTGTATATTCGGTTCTGGTCAAGCCGGCATCATCGTGACGACTACCGAGAAGCTTCCACCAGGGAAACACTATTTTGTATTTATTGGATTTACTAAGAGATGCATTGTATATTCTATCTAAACTAAGAAGTTCCATTTGACATTGGGAAATAGGGATGCTGTCAAATAAATCGGTTCTTACAATATCCGATTATTTAGAGATATCGATGATATTTGTTTGTATTTCTTAATCGATTACAGTTTATATTTTCAGTTTACATCATTTCGTTTATTTTTTCATGAACCTTTTTATTCTAATGAGAAATCAACAATTGCATGTCACTTTACTATTTAGGAACAAAAGGAGTGATTTATCTATTACTAGCGGCCCGGCCCGGCTTCACCCGGGTGCAGACACTTTTTCGAGTCTAGTCCACATCACGCACATGCTTATGAACACATGATACATACATACAATACAATACATATACTCCAAAGTGAGGAACCTCCTCACTACGTGTGGCGTATCCTACAATACCGCCTTCATTTCCATTGTAATATCCAAATCTATTAATTAATAATAAATTAATTTATATTAATATTATTATTTCACTATTTATTGATGTGTGTTCGTTGACAGCATACCTATTATTAGCTGAAAGTTCAGTATTTTTAAAACTTAAAAAACAAATGTTTTATATCTGCTCGATTATTTAAATATTTTTACCGATTATGCGTATACAAATGCGTTTGAATAGTCTCGACTCTACCGGTAAAAGACCTAACGAGGTGACTTTGCAATGACGTCTAGAAAAAAATATGTTGTTTAAAATGGTTATTTTGCTTTATTTAAAGGATTCTAGTTTAAATTTAGTGATTATGATTTGTATATCTAGTGATAAAATAAGAATAGCTTCATAATTCCATGGATTTACGAAAAGGGTTATTGAAATTGTGGGGGTTACGTCTGCACAAAGTTATTTACGTTAAAAGTATGAAACGTCAAATGGAACCTCTTAGTTTAGATAGACTATAGTCACTTTGTCACGCATGAGTGATAAAACGCTTTTTTTAGTTATCTTTAAATTTGGAAAAATATTAAGTTCAGTTATTAATTTATTTGTCAGAATATTTTAAAATAGCTAAGTACAATGATACATTTGCCTAAAATTACATTTCAGATGATACAATAGATCCCTTTTTGCCTTTTCTGTGCCGTGGGATTGTTCGAAGTGTCAAACAAAACTTAATTATTTCGGTCTATTGATAGTGATCCTTAACCCTCAGTAATTTAAATTGTGCTATTTATGTACTGTTTGAATAGCAAAAACGTACAATAATTTGATCATAGCCATTTTGAAATCTAGCAGTTAGAATATTTCGACCGGTTTCCATAACAATGGCGTGGCGAGTCACTTTGGAAAATCTCTTTTGTTTCACATCATTTATTGAAAGTATTCAATGGCTTAACTTTAAATTACTTACTGTCAGAAAAACGAATATGATATTGATATTATAAATCTTACAGAGTTAATTAATATCAGTCGTTTGATGTTCAGTGTCTTTAAATTTGTAATGAGGTTTTTGACGATGAAATAGTTATGTTGTGGACATTGATTTCTGTTGGAAATATTTAGAACCGGTAACCGAAAATCAAAAGGTTCCTTTGTTGTGACAGTCAAGCCGTAGAGCAATTTAATTTTTATATACATATCTGTATGTCTATTTCGAAAATGTTTGTTTTTTCTAATATGATATTTTTATATGCTTATTTTCCATAGTAAATAAATAAGCTGCTGTTCTTGTTTTCTTTTCTTTCTGAACGTACCTACTTTTATTTCTACGCTATGATGCAATTTGCACGACAGTGTAATTTTGAATACATGAAACAGATCATGAAATACAATACGTCTGAATATTTTGAATAAGAACATTGCATCCACTCGATATGAATATTAGATGCGAATACTACGTGTCTTTCTTTATTGGGTTAGTTCAATATTATTTGTACGCTGCAGACATTTGTATAGCATTCCATATCTGGCTACTTTTTTTTATTGCTACGACAAAGTGAGTAAAATGCACTTTTTGGTTAGTGCAACAAAAACGTGCATAGTTTTGAAATAGATTTGCCCTTATTCAAGCTTAGGATGGAAAATAGCTTGACAAAAAATGAATGGCACACCTCTGCTTACCACTATAAGAATCTGTACCCTAAGATTTTGCAGGCATCCATGCAGCACTTATATTTATTTTCATACATACTCCTATACACGAAATTCCTCATACCAAATACTACTACAATGCTAGAAAGAAAAGGGTATATACCCTTAGCAGCATATGTATGAAAATTGCAAAAACCTAGAGTGCATTCGCAACAACAACAGTTGGTACGCTTCCGTGGGAATTTAATAACGTGTGGGGTTGTTGACCAGTCAATGAACCCGCATTATGTCACATCTGCAATAGCACACGATAGCTATAATGGCCACTAATAGCTTCATTAAAAATGCCGCAGCACGCGCTTACCTTAGAAAATAGAAAAAGTGATAAACCATGTTATTTAAGTTTCACTATCTTTAGTGGCACTTCAGTCTCAATGTTGTGGGTAAGAAAACGGATGTATAACGAAAGGCTGCGGGTTTGATCGTTTAATTAGATGTCCGTGTGATCAACGTATATGTGATTGAAGTTTTTGGTATGGGACCGAAAACTTATTGGTTTTTTATTTCACTGAGATTAAAAAGGTTCTGCTCGCGGAACAACCCTTTATTATAAAATAAAGATTCCAACGAATTGGAACCCCCTCTTTTTTTGTGAAATCGGTTAAAAATAGAACATAATTTATAAAATTATTATAAATAACACAGGTAATATCTAGAGTGAATACCGATAATATTTAGTTTTGCTAGATAATGTTTCGCGATATCATATCTGGAACATAATTTCCCGAGTTGGAATCGATTTAATTAACGTCATAGAGTAAGATCCCAGGGCCCCCAGACGTTACTTATTTTCTCATAAAAAATATAAATGGGATAAAGTAGTGTTAGTACGTACTTTGAGTGTGTGCATACCTGCTAGCTTGGGTCGACGGCCAATTCATAGGCACCAGGTGCTAAAGGTAGATAAATACAGTACTGATTTTTCTTAAATTCTCAGTGCTGATTTTTACATATGTTTTAGATAATTTTGTTAAAAATTAATAATAATTATTGCCAGACACTTTCCATCGGCGCTTACGCCTACCAGACGCTTTAAAGCTTCAAAAAAAAAAACATATTTTTACTTATAATCTCACTCTTGATTTTTATATATGATACTTAGGGAACTATTTGAACACCCCTGGTCAGCTGCCAGACCAATTGGAGGGGTCAAACATCCCCCCAGACAAACTTAGTTTTTTTTTTTTTTTTTTTTTTTTTTTTTTTTTTTTTTTTTTTTTTGGCGGTACTTCAATAAGTTAACATCGTTTTTGGATATCTCTAGAAATTAATTTACATAAAATATAGTTATTTATATTTGTTTGTACTTAAATACATGTTGTATTAAAGTATATCCATAGTACTTGCCGGTGACCGTGTTTTCATGAAGAAAGAACAAACACATTGCTAGTTTTAACATTTTTTATATTGGCACTACACATCACAACACAACATGGAGTCAATCAAGGAGTCCCTAGCTCAACTTAGCACCGTCTTCAACCAGAAGTTTGCTGAATTTGAAGAGAGGCAGCAGAAGATTTCTTCACCAACTACGTCTAACACTCTGTCTGCACTTGAAGCCGAGTTTTCCTCCTTCAAAAGTTTCACTCTTCAGGCTCTGCGCACTCTACAAACTCAATTAGAGTTCATCTCTGCTGACAATGACCGCCTGGAAATGCACACACGGAGGAAAATACTCTTGCTGCATGGAGTCCCTGAAGATCCAAAGGAAAATATATCAGCAGCCATTGTGGATACTCTTGTGCAACGTTTCAAATTCCCCAGCTTTAGCGGTGATGACATTGCATGCTGTCATAGAATGGGAAAACCTCATGCTGATCGACCCAGGCCCATTTTGTTTAAGCTTCGTGATGTATCACGACGTAGCCAGATCTGGGCTGCCAAAGCAAAATTGAAGGGTTCTGGCATAACTTTGTCGGAATTTCTCACAAAACCAAGACATGATGCTTTTATGGCGGCGCGGGAGCGTTTTGGCGTCACAAAATGCTGGACTCGCGACGGCTTCGTCTTTGTGCTGAGCCCTGATGGCACGCGGCATCGTATCACTTCGCCAGCTGAATTGGATGGCCTTGTAGCGAAGAGCGTGCCTGCGGTACCCACTCGCAAGAAAACTGAAGCCTCTGCCAGGGATCCCATAGCCGCTACTAAACCAAGGCGTGCGGCAGCAAATAGGAAATAGGTGCTTCAATATTTACTCCGTATTGCGTAGTATGCCCTAATTTGGTAAATATTTGTTTATTTACTACCCTGTTATATTTGCAATGACTAATAATTGTTTGCTTAGGTTATGTTTTTGTAATTTGTGTCAATCTGACAGCTTATGTTTAGCTGTCAATATTTCCGTTGCGTTTTATTACTGCATCACATATATCCTGTTCATATAAATATTTTGTTTTCATGTTTGTACATAGGTACAGTTTAATTTTGTTTATTTATTGTTTTAATTATTTTTATTATTTTCGTTTTTTTTTTTTTTTTTTTTTTTATATTACTGTTTAATTTAGGTTATAACTAAAGTATAGTTTTTATTGTCATTGCAAGTGGTAGTGATTATATGTTCTTCCTTGTTTTGTTGTTCTGTAGTTTGTTAAGTTTAGTTTTAACGTATTCTCTCTTTTACCGGAAACCGGCAGGTGAGATGGATTTATGTATCTACGTATATTTATTATAACAGTATTGGCATAGTTTATTATTATTGCTTTCTATTTATTGTTTATTTATCGTTTTCTATTTATTGTATTTATTATTACATTTTATATACCTATATTTAAAATATATTAATCACTTGTTATATAATGATTAACATTTTTGATCGGAGTGATACTAGTGAGTTCCATTCCATCGGCTCAACAAGTGATTATAGTAGCAGTGAGGATAGTTTTGCGAGTATCCCCTCTCTTTCAGAAACATTGGATTCTCATTTCTCTGACGTTCCTAGGAATTTGAATGTAGTTCATATTAATGCGCAGAGTATTCCGGCTCATTTCTCCGATATGCTGATGTCATTTGACGTTAAAGATGTCCATGCTATATTAGTCTCCGAGTCGTGGCTTAAACCTTCTCTTCCTTCTATTTCATATACATTACCTGGCTTCAATCTTATTCGCAATGACAGGATTGGGAGTGGCGGTGGAGGTGTAGCTATCTATTTGCGAACACACATTCCTTTTTCCGTTATCAGTGCTTCTACCCAACCGCCTCAGCCCAATGTCTGCGAGCATCTGTTCGTTGAAGTCATACTAACGCATACTAAGGTACTTCTCGGAGTCTTTTATAGCCCTACCCTACGTTCCAACTATTTTGCTTCGTTTGAGAAGACCTTAGAAGACCTTTTACCTTCTTATGATCACATCATTATTATGGGTGATTTTAACACGTGTCTTCTCAAACAAGATCATCGTTCCTCTTCTCTGGAGAGCATTGTAAAGTCGAGCAACATGCATATTCTACCCCTTACTGCAACCCACCATTTTCCAAACTCGACTCCTTCCCTACTTGATCTCATCCTTGTTTCATCACTAGAGCATGTCGCCAAGCACGGGCAATGTCTAGCTGATTGTTTTTCTTATCACCATCTTATTTTCCTCTCTTACAAACTTCGGCCTCCTAAATCAAAACCCACAGTTATTCTGCAGCGCAATTTCGGTGGTATTAACGAAGAGGCTCTCTTAAATGATGCGAAGGGTTTAGATTGGGCCCCTGTGATGACGGCTGACTCAGTCGATGACCAAGTCGCATTATTTAACAGCATTATCATACAGCTGTATGATATTCATGCCCCTTTGAGAGCCGTCAAAATTAAACATTAGCCTGCACCCTGGATAACTAAAGAAATCAAAGATCTCCAGAAGAAAAAGTCTGCAGCCAAAACCAGGTTTAAGTTGCATCCTACTGAGGCTAGTAGAGCTTACTACGCGAAGATAAGAAATCGCTGCAATTTGGTGTGTAGGGACGCTCAACGACGCCATATTCATAATTCAGTTCAAGTTGAGGACCCAGGTAAAGTCTGGAAGTTCCTCAGGTCATTGGGAGTTGGAAAAACTCGTCAAGAGTCTTCCCCTAACAAGCTAGATATTAACCAACTGAATCTGCACTTTTCTTCCACGCCTAATATTGACGGCGCTGTTAAAGCTTCCACCATCAATTCTTTGCTCAAAGATTCCGCTCCTGACCGTTCTTCTTTTGTGTTTCGTCAATTCACTGCTTGTGATGTTCGGAGGAGCATCCTCTCAATAGCATCTAATGCAGTTGGGATGGACAGTATAGGCCGTAAAATGCTTCTTCCTATCCTTGATCATGTTCTTCCTATCCTATGTCATATTTTAAATTTTTCCATTTCCAAATCCGTGTTTCCTTCTTTATGGAAGGAAGCACAGATTATTCCTTTACCTAAAAAACCGAATCCTAAAACTTTTTCCGAGTACCGTCCGATATCCATCCTCCCTTTCCTATCTAAAGTCCTCGAGCGTCTGGTTTACAATCAATTAAACTCTTTCCTTACCCGAAATGACCTCTTTAATCCCTTCCAATCTGGCTTTCGTCCAGGACACAGCACGGTCACTGCACTTGTCAAAATCACCGATGACATTCGTCTCGGGATGGATAACGGGCAGTTGACCGTCCTTACGCTCCTGGACTTCAGCAACGCATTTAACACGGTCGATTTCGATCTTCTTCTTGCTGTGCTTCGCTCCTTCAACATATCTCCAAGCGTGATTGACTGGTTTCAAAGTTATCTGTACGGTCGCCGTCAGTGTATCCGCCTTGGGGAAATTACTTCCTCGTGGTGTAACACATCTGCCGGTGTACCTCAGGGTGGCGTCTTATCTCCTCTCTTGTTTTCAGTTTTTATTAACTCTATATCTTGCAATCTTTCTTCGTTCTACCACCTTTATGCAGACGATCTTCAACTCTATTGCCAATCTCCCCTCACTCAACTTAATGCCGCTATTAATCTCATGAATAGCGATCTTGAGAAAATTGCCCAATGGAGTAACGCATACGGCCTCAAATTAAATCCTAGCAAAACCCAAGCCATTATCGTGGGAAGCCCAAGAACCATCTGCAAGGTCGACTGGACTCTTTTGCCTCACGTGTTGCTTGACGGGGTTACTATCCCGTTTAGTGACACTGTGAAAAATCTTGGCGTAATTATCGACCGCAGTTTGTCTTGGGGCCCTCAGATGATGTCTGTCAGTCGCAAAATTTTTGCGTCTGCGGGTTCTTTGCGTAGGTTGCGCAACTTCCTTCCGACTGCCACTAAAATTGCGCTTGCACAGTCTCTCTTGCTGCCTATCCTCGACTATGCAGACATCAGCTATCTTGACCTTACCGAGGCCCAGCTGGACAAACTTGAGCGCCTTCAAAACTTTTGTATTAGGTTTATATTTGGACTCCGTAAATATGACCATGTTTCCGAATTCCGAAATAAGCTCAAGTGGCTTCCTATTCGACATCGCCGGAATGCTCATATTCTGTCTCTTCTCTATAGTATTCTATTCAATCCCTCGGCCCCGCGCTATCTTCAGGAACGTTTTAGTTTCCTCTATAGTACAAATTCTCATTCCCTCAGGTCGTCAGAGAATCTAATGTTGAAGTTTCCAGCTCACACGACAACGTTCTACGACCACTCCTTCACCGTGGAAGCAGTACGTCTCTGGAATGCATTGCCTCTAAGTATAAGACGGTCGCCCTCGCTGGAAACTTTCAAAACTAGGGTAAAAGCACACCTCCTTGCACGCTAAACTTTGTCCTTGCTATATTATTGATATTATATGTATATGTGTATGTATATGTGTATGTATATGTGTATGTATATGTGTATATATATGTATATGTTTATGTATATACAAATGTAAATGTATTTTTATTTTATTGCATATATGTCAATTTAGTGTATGTTTTTAATGCATTTTATATTCCCTAGTATGTATTGTATTTATTATATTAGTTTATCTTATAATTTAGTAAAACACCGTCTATTTAAAATGCTTGTCTCCTCCTCTTGCACGGTTGTCTGGAAGAGATCGCTTTTAGCGATAAGACCGCCGATTTTGAACACTTTAATTTTTATGTCGTTTTTAATTTTATTTTGTTTACTGTATGGTGTTTAAATAAAGAGTTTATTATTATTATTATTTTATATGTATTTTAAGTTTAATATAATCTCCTAAATTTAGGGTAGAACACCGAATTACCGAGCTTGTGGCCAAAGTACTTCGGCGGTATCCATGGGGAAGTTTCTTTCTACTCTATAGAAAGAAACTTCCTGACTATTCTGCACGTATTGAGTATTACTGCCTTCTGTAAGAGTATGTATGTAAGTGGATGGATGCTTAGAGCTTTAAGACTTGTGTGGAGTGTTTTAGGGATGACGCCTGTACTGGAAATTATAATGGGGATTGTTTTTACAGTTTGGACTTTCCACTGAGTCTTAAGTTCAATTGATAAGTCCGTGTATTTCGTTAGTTTGTTTGTGTGCGTGGGTGTAAGTATTATTATTATTATTATAAAGTGTCGCTATGTGTATAAGCGCGAGGTCATTATTTGTCGGTTTCGACGAGCTAATTACATCACTAGTCTCTGGAAGAATGCCCATATGAAGAAAATTAGTATTTTTAGTCCTGACAATAATGGGTGGACGTTGGAAGACAATAAATATCATTTTAACTGGTTCGATAGGGACCAATTGCCGAGCTTTGTCAGTGAATCGCTTCAAGAAGAATCAGGTATTATACTTTAACTTTGAATAATTGATATAACCGTGTAACTCTTTGATTCTTAATTATGTTATTTTTGTTACAGAAAATGAAAGTAATAAGGATGATAATGAAAATAGTCAATGCCAAAATTGGGTTGATGATGTGACTTATCAAACTTAGACGATGATGACAGTAAAGATCACACTGAATTGTAAAATGTTCAAACTACAAATAATCCGAAAGAAGAAAGACATGTATAGCTTTGTGTAATTTTAAGATTGATTAAACATATTTTTTTTAAATAGTAGTATTCAATTTTACTCGATGATAAGATATAAAACATAGGCTAAAGAAACTTATATTTATTATTTATAAAATTTTCTCAATTCAGATCACTTTAAAATACCTTGTAATCTTCAGGTTCGATTCTATTTTGTATGTAACGAATCTTTAATCTCTCTTGATTATATCGAACAGAGCAGAATTTTAGAAGGTATCGTTGTTCCATTGTGTTTACAATATTGATTCTGATAATAGTGCATTACACACCACTGATAATTTTCTTCTTAAATCTCAATCATTTTTATTACTTCTCTAACGGCACATAGATATCTCTCTCACACTCAAGCGTACAAATAATGACCTCGCGCTTATACACATAGCGACACTTTATGTGTGTCTGGGGGGATGTTTGACCCCTCCAATTGGTCTGGCAGCTGACCAGGGGTGTTCAAATAGTTCCCTAAGTATCATATATAAAAATCAAGAGTGAGATTATAAGTAAAAATATGTTTTTTTTTTTTTGAAGCTTTAAAGCGTCTGGTAGGCGTAAGCGCCGATGGAAAGTGTCTGGCAATAATTATTATTAATTTTTAACAAAATTATCTAAAACATATGTAAAAATCAGCACTGAGAATTTAAGAAAAATCAGTACTGTATTTATCTACCTTTAGCACCTGGTACCTATGAATTGGCCGTCGACCCAAGCTAGCAGGTATGCACACACTCAAAGTACGTACTAACACTACTTTATCCCATTTATATTTTTTATGAGAAAATAAGTAACGTCTGGGGGCCCTGGGATCTTGAACTATCATAAGTGCCGTCGTATATTTCAAAATAACTTCAACGGTACCAATTTTCACAAGTTCTAATAAAGTCAATAAATATAATGGCATAATGATATTTTACAACACATTTTTTTATGGATAGTTAATAAATTGTATCAAAGATACTTTTTTGAAAAAAAAAATCGTTTTTTCGCCATCCGTGGAAACTTAATTAAAAACTTTAACTTTAATACTTGTAATACGAAATAAATATGAATACAAGTTATGTGCAATTCTGACTTGTATACCGAGGTTTCTCTGATAGAGAAAAACACATTTACATATCGGATATTTACACGAAACTAGCGATTCTGTATAAGTATCTGTATCCGCCCAAATACGTCCCACTACAGGGCACGGATCATATTATGCTATAAGAGTTAACAGAGAATCTCACTAAGACTTAGATAAATTTGCGTCTTTTCAGAAGGAAAGCACAACATAATATAGAAACTAAAAATTGGGTAACCCCACTAGATTTTAAATATTTACATTAATCAAAAACTATTTTTTCGGCATATATTGTCAAATATTCAGTCTGCTTCCTATTGTGTTTTTAAATTCTGTGTTATAAATTCCTTGAAGAGAGATATAGAGGTTTTGCTTCTTTATTTAGTAATATAATAATACCATTTGGCTACGGTACTACAAATAACGGTTAGCTAAAAAAATTATGTTACTTCGATCTACACGATAAAAGTTTCGAAAAAGGCAATGGAATAAAAGAATTTGTGGATTCGCAAAGCGGTTGAAAAAATCCAACGAACATGCCGATATTTTTGCAAGCCTTTCGTTACAACGCAGGCATTTTTTCAGGTTGAACAGACAAAACATTTTCATTTGTTTATTGGAATTCGTAAATCGGAATTCGTAATCACGAATGTACTTTATATTGTGACATAAAATGCTATTCGTACGGAACAAAAGTTATACCGAGCAATAAGTGTTTATATTTATTTTACCACACAGGTTTGAATATATTCTACTATTGGTACCTCGCAAGGTTTTTACGAACTAGTTATCTAAATAATGCTCTTACCAATAACGCTAAAGATAGATCAGTATTATTATATAGGTAGAAGTATGTTGTTCGTTTTCTCGATTGTCGAGGTGTCCCGTGCCCTGCAGTGGGACGCATATTGGGTGATACAATACAAAAAAAGTATGTTGTTACCAGATTCGAAACAATAAGCGCAATATTGATGATCTGATATAGTTAGTAGGAAATCGCATTTACATATTATACTGAATAAGTCACTGTAAAATATATTTCGGAATAGATTTGTTCGTTTGCTCTTACTGTGTGGTGTGAACTTCAAGGATGTTAAGGGTGATCTTTAAATGTAAATAATAATCGAAATGGCTTGACTGCCTTGGTGGCGTAGTTGTACTACGATACGATTACAAAGTCGAGGTTTCGGGTTCTAATCCCGGGTCGGGCAAAGTGGATAATTTATGTATATTCTAAATATATAATAGTTAATTTATCATCTTCGATAGTTTTTGTGAAACACGTTGCTGAGAGATTGTTATGATACGAGTCACGTAGCAACATAAACATTGATTGCTGCTAAGAGTAACGGAAATACAATTGATAGTTAACTTACCATTATATTTATGATCTGTTAAATTCGAAACGAACATGTAGAAATTTTAAATGAAATGTGGGTTTTTGCATTAACATTGTATCTGCTGGAGTGTAGTTTTCATCGTTTTTGTAGTTTTGTTTTGTAATTTCTTAAGGCCGACTCTACAAAAGTCTAGGATGAACAAAAACAGGGTTATTGCGTTCCATTTAAGTTTTTAAATGATTTGGTCATCAAAATATAGGTGCATGCATTTAGATAAAAAATAATTTGTAAAATAAATAGACCTTTGCGAGAAGTAACTAATACTAGTTCCAAAAAATAAATATTTTGTTTAGGTGGTAATTTTGTCACAACTAAAAAAGACTAATACAAATATTTTAAAGAACAAAAATGGTAAAAAAATAAAATTTGTACCACAGCCTTTTGTGTGTATTGTTAACAATATGTAAATAGAAACGTTACTGCAAAGCGGAAGTCTGTTCAGTCGTAAAACTGTAGCAACTTCTACGTACCGGAGGTTGTATTTCAACGTGCCGGGCAGTTTTTGTCTTACAATATGATGAATAGTGCAGTCTCACAGAAGTTACCATCCTTCTGAAGGAAGGTAACTTCAGAAGACTTTAAACTTTTGTCCTGCCTTAAAAGTATATGATTGTAAGGACCACCATTAGTCATTTTTTTTAAATGATTAACTCAATATAGTGATTCAATATAAAAGAAAAAAAAGTATGTTTTATTTAAAATATTTTGGATCCTTCAACTGTTCCGATAATGGCTACAAGAGTAAGTTAAGCCTTTAAAAATTGGACAAGACTCGCCTGTTATCCTTCAAATATAAGTACGAGTGCAATAACAAAACAAAATTTGAATAAGTGTTCCCAATTACTCAGGCGCTTATTTAAATATTGGATCGCATATAGAATTTAAAAATAGTTTATTTCAGACCTATACTCCATGCTGTTAATATTAAATTCTGTTCTAATTTAAACCCGAATATTAAATAATTTACGGCCTATTAATCACAGCTAATTCTAATTTCTTTAAAGTAGAGCATACGAAAGGTCGAGCTAGATAGCGTAGGCTATCTAGGTATTAGCTAAATAAACCTAATCATTATATCATTAATACCTCAGAGAGAATTGTTTATCTTTTAGTGCTCTTCGTTCACTAAAGAAAAGATCAATATATCTTCAAACAAGATAGTATTGATAATGACTTGTACATTTTTTCTAATGGATGCCATTAGGACGAAACAGCAACGTCATTAATCGAGTTAACATGAACCTTGATAGCGTCATTACAAAACATTACATTAGGAAAGATACCTTTTTCTATGCTCGTAATATAAATCTAGAAAGTACAAAGGATATATTTTATGCGACGAATCTGTCGTTGCTACATCTAATTTTCAGCGTAAAAATTAAATTTTGCTAGTAAAATTCGCTTTCTAGCTTAAACCGTTTATCTCATTTGCTCGAAACTCTGAAAAATTGTGAGAATATGAATGTTTGTTTTACTTTAAATTAAACTTTCAGTGCAATGCATGCTCGACATTGTAATCCATCTCAAGCACATTGCTTTGTTTCTATGACCATTTTTTTTGGAAAAATAGTTTATATAACTGTTTATGTAATCCGTGCTGTATTTTGAAACTATTTTTTGATTGACTAAATGCAAATACTTAGTCTCGGTATTAATTCTTAAAAAATCATTTTTGGACGATAGTCAAGATCATTAACCACCTAAACACCGAGCTTTCCACTTTATCTGGGAACATTGCTAAAAATATATGTACTTTCCTGTTGGGTAAACGTTTGAAAAGGTCAAAATAAAATCGGTTGTTACAGATAAAATCCGAATTGCGTACGAGCTGTTTATGAATGTTGTTTAAACTGTATCGTAAAACACAAAGACGTGAATTTGTGAACTGTATTCACACGTCATTGTAAACTGAATTCAATGCTTTGTTTTAGATCATAAATTATTCTTTTGTATTTAAAAGTAGTTTTTTTAATAAATTTATAAATAATGAACTTCTATTTTAAAATAATGCTTACATCTACATTCTTTTATACCTGGTATGACAGCCAAATCGGCAATTAGCGACACCCTTCACCGCAAGGTGCTCCACACTTACCTGAAAACAAAAAAGGAAACATTTAAAAACACGTTCTTAAAACAAGAAGCAGTATTTTACGTAGTAGGTATTTGAATTTTTTTTTATTTTTTTATTGCAATGAATGACGAGACGAGCCTGCCATTCGCCTGATGGTAAGCGATACGAGTTACGACCGCTCATGGACAGTAGCAAAACCAAACAACACCATGAGTTACAAGGCAATGCTTGGCACTCCACTGCGCTCGCCATCCTGAGACATAAGATGTTAAGTCTCGATATGTCCAGTAGTTGATCTGGCTACAATATCCTTCAAACCGGAACACAACAGTGCATTTACACTGCTGTTTGGCGGGAGAAATAGACATTGCGGTGGTACCTACCCAGGCGGCCTCTCACATATGAGAGACCAACCACCAGTAAAAGTTGTGTTAATTTAACACTAAGAATATATTGGGACCTTTGCCTACAGCTAATATATTCGATTAACATTCTGACCAATTGATTTTTATTTATATCGAGAGGTTAAACTGGGATTATTTTAAGAAACTTGTTAATTGCTCACAAAATTCAAATTGTTCGAGAGTACTTCGCTTGAAGTTTCAATTTATTTGATTCATTTGGTTTTTAATGCCAGTTAAGAGATTCGGAATCACGCGAGAGCACTTACAATTCGAGGAATAGCTTTAGATTGAATGGAAAAAATCGCTCTCTCACCTTTTGATTCAGTTGTATTCAACGTTAGTGGGGAAATTTAATTTGTTACGGCGTAGCTATACAATCTTTCTTTCTTTTTTTTCAATATTTTTTAACTCGGCTTTTCCTACGATATATTTTGGTATCACTGTGGCACATACCTAAGCAGTATGGATTTATGCAGATTTAAATGGGTGTTGGACGAGGTTTTATTTTGACATTTACGCAAGTTTTTAAGAATATTGAAGTCTTTTATGTGGCTATGGAAATTACAAGACGTCATATTTTTTTGCCGTAAAATGAACGTTTGCAAATAAAAATAAATTGATTTTTATTTACCGTCTCGCCTTAAAACAAAAATTATTCAAGGAAGCTTTCTTTGAATCATTATTTCATATCTTGATTGTTAATTAGAAAAGGTATTTAAATTATCTGTTATACTTTTTTTATCTTCTTAAGATGTGTATGTCTTATATATTTTTAGCATCAACAAGTATCGCTTGACCATTTGCTTTCATTTGTAATATCGAGCCCCTTCTGCAATTGTGACTATTTTACACGGTCATAAAATTCGAACAAACCACAAAGGAGTTTATTAACGTTGGCAATACTATCGAGAATATTAAAATTTGGTGCTATGCTTTTACATGAATAGCATTCGTAAAGCAAATAAAATAATAGAATGGACACAGGCACCATCCGATGAAATTTTAGACACAAAAGCTTTAGATATTTTCAGCAATTTGTTGTTTGCCACGAATTCGAGTTACTAACAGTTTTTATATTTCTATAGTATATTGTAATTTATAGTTATGTGTACGTGCGCTGTATGTTCGGCAGTAGACTTTAGTGGTGAACCCACCCCCGGACCACAGGGTGAACCTGTGGTCCGGGGGTGGAAAAATTCGCCACGGTATCCATTGCCTGTCGTAAGAGGCGATCTAAAGGGGTCATCGGGGTCGCTGGGTACACTGCGGGGGCGATGCGTCCTCACGTATAATGACTCCGAGTTGTGCGACAGAGCATGTCTCTGTCATGGACGCACATAAGATCTTAAACGGGCATCCAAAAAAGTCGTAATTGGGGGTCATCCGGGCCCCTATAATGGAAGGATCATCAATGGTTTTGCGCGGGGCAGTTACGTGGACGTAAATCGTGGAGCTCTTCGCTCTGGGATGTCCGGTTTTTAGTCAGTATGCTGGCGTGGGATTGTTAGGGACCTAGCTCCGCCACAACATCCGCATTGTGTCAGGCTGAAAGGCCAGTGACACTGACCTTCTGGCTTTCCCCGGTGTACCGAAAGGGGAGCTTAATGGCTTTTCCTCTTGAACAAAAAAAGTGGACTTTAGTGGCTGTAGATTGACAACTTCGTAACTACATTTTGTTTATACTTTACATCAGCCATTCTTTTGCTTTTCGTTGAGTATTTCCATCATGTATGGGAGTAATGCCTAATTTAATTTCAGTATTTTGAATATATGCCAACATAGTAATAAATTGTAATATAAAGTAATAAATAACACCGAAATTATAATAGTCGTTTTGCTTAATATGGTTTGGTTGAAAAGAAATTCAAGATAAACTGTCATACGGATTCATTATCATTAAATGCTTCAAAATATAATATATACACAAATAATATGTAATTATTAACCGGCTTTATTTCCTCTTACATTTACCGTAGTCTAACCGCAATATAAATAATAAAAAAGTCTACCATATTTAAGGAGGAAATATACCAGATTTATTAAACTTTGAATTAAATTGTGCATAATAAAGTTTGATAAACTAAGTCCATTAAAGCGGGTGTGAATTTCCCAGCTCCCGGTGAGTTCATACATGCCGCTGTGAAAATGGGATGGCTAGTACACTGCCATCCATTACAAGGATATCTAGCGTGTTGTTTTAGCTACCAACCACTTAATTTATTAGGATAATAACATGAACTGTATGCTGTAAGCGTGATTTAATTAAATTGTGTGGCTTGGCATTTATTATTATTTAGACTGTAGGATGTTTTGACTTACAATTATAATAGCCGGTTACCATCTGGATTTGAAGGATAATAAGTATAACTTACTAACGCGAAAATATTAAATAAGAAATGTTGAATTCTAAAATATCACGCAATGTGATATACCCGACTTAGTTTAGAACTCAGAAGGTGGTAGACACCTCGTGATATCACTTGATGATGAGACCAATGTGGCAATTGTGCGAGCAAATACTCGTAACAAATATAAGCATAATGTAATTAATTGGTAAATTAAAATCAATAAATTAGAAAATGTAATTATAACTAGTTTATCTTCAGTTAATTATCTTTAATTTTATCCATTAGGGGAAACATAAGGAAAGCTACATACTTGGGAATTCTCCAAAATAATATCTTTACGAGTATATAACATCTACCACCCGCATTAGATCAGGTAGACTAAAATGTTAACTCCCTAGAGGGCTGGTGTCAACTAGGTAGGCGCTTGTGATACGATTTTCCATGCGGTTGGCTGCAAAATCATTCTGCAAGATTGCTGAAAAGTTATGATGCGCCAATCCATACATGTAAGTGTTGGAATAAGGCAGGTAAAGAAGAAGAAAGTAGTAAATTGAATGTGTACTATTTTATTTATAGTACAAAAATATACTGGTATACTTATGTTGTTCCGAAATATAACCGCGTATGCAATCGAATTACATACCATGAACGGTATCGGTTTGTAGAAAATTGTTGTTAGCGTAAAAAATTGTCAAGCATGTTACTATTCTAGGATTACTTACTTTGTTATAAGACCTTTGTTACACAATATTCGTATTCGTATTAGTATTCATATCCTTATATGTGCGTAGTACAAACGTAAAACTCAACAGGGGATCAAAACCGTATCTCGAGTGTCATATACCACTTCTGTGTGTATCATACACTCCTAAGTAGTTGATTGTAGTTGTAGGTATCTCGTGTTAGTACAATCTGAATAATTTCGGTGTGTTAAGACATTGCTATTGTTTCTTAGAGACTCGCCGAGTTTGATGCTCGATGTTAATTTTTGCGTGCCGTGTTAATCCTAGCTGATGGGTGTTGCAGTGGTGTGTGTGGGCGGGAAGTCTTTAAATAACTTTTAGAGCAAACTATCAACAACAATGATAGTTTGCTGAATAAGCTGATTAGATCAGCTTTGCGTGACATTTTGAGTAAGATTAGATGACGATCGGGAATTATCTAGTTATAAAACATTAATACATCAAGCATCGCAGTTTTCAATGAGCAAATATTACTATTTAAATAAAACTATTTTTTATGGATTTTATCGCGGATTTGGTTTAATTTTATATTTTTTAACTTCCGACGTTTGGTATACTTTATAGCTGTCGTGGTCATGGGGCGTTAAATTTAAACCGTAAAAAAACTAATTCAATGAGTAAAATTCGGGTGAATATAAGAATCCATTATTCAAAGACTACTACTTAGCATTAGGCGAGTTTGTAACTTGTACATATAGTAAAAAATATATGGATATAAAAGTACAGCGTCTTCAGAGATACGTAACCTAATATCATTTAAATTGTGTCTATAGACCGAATACAGCTTTTGTTGAAGAATATTACACCGCCCAAAGAGATAAAAGAAAATGTGAATTTAATAAAATCTGCTCAGGAGCCGGAATCCTTCCGTATTTGTTTTCAAGATGAAAAAATGATGTAATAATGCACTGTTAATAGATGTTCGATAATTATTTATTACTAGTTCTCTCATAATCACCACCGAGTAAGATTTTATTATTTTATATACTTTTATTATAATATACTTTAAAAAGTAAGATATTTTTGATAGAGTATTCTCTTTTAACTTACTTAAGAGTTAGAACCGTTTATAGTGATACGAACAGATAAGGGTCGTTCCGTGATTTCGTGCAAATTTCGTCGTTCCGCGGGAGTTAAAAAAATGACAAAAATTCAAGAATGTTATTCAATAAAACAAATCTAGCATGCTTTTTTAATGGTATTCAAAAGAAGGCACTTTTCTATCTTGTGTAGATTTATAGATATAGGATAGCAATAATTATACAAAAGAGCTCAACGCGTACTGCTCGGAGCAGGTTTGCGGACCACGTACTCACTATGTTGTTTGTTTTTGGATTACATATAATATGGCAACGGTTACAGTTACGGCTTAAAACAATAAAGTGTAAATCAAATAGTAATTTGATAAGAAAATCATTCATTCACTTCCATAATCGTTCATTACCATCCACAAAAATAGGATGGTACGGATGGGGATGCAACGGAAATGAATGATAATTTGAAAGAACTTCTTAAATAACTGACTAAATATACATTATGACTAATTCACAATTAAATAGGATTATAGCCTATAGACAAGGCGTAACTTATAGAAATTATAGTAATATTAAGTGCTACTTCCCCTTTATAATTGAACGGAATGTAATGAACCAATATTAGGACAAAATACTTTCGAAGACACAAAGAACGTATATAATTTCATCAGCCTGTAAGAGACACGGCCAAGTTGTTTTGCCGACGTGGCTAAATGACCGTTACGAGCAGATTGCGTCATGACTCACGAGTGAGGATTTACAAAGGCGCATACGAATTCAACTATTCTAGCGATGGAAGGAAATGACATTTTTTGTGTGACAAAATTTTAGGACCTTTTTTTAATCGTTTATACAACGATTTTATTTTTAAAAATACTATTATTAAAATAATAATTAATTAAACTAACAGATTATCGAAGAATTTGAAGAAAATAATTGATCCAAAAAGAAATAAACAGAATCAATTCAATTTCGACACACTTTGGACACAGAGGGTAATGAGAATTTCAGGCGATAAAATACGATAAATCAAAACTTAAGTAAAATATTAAACTTTTAATGATACTAGTTTTAGGGAACTTGATATGATGTACATTCGAAAAAAAAACTTAAAAAAAAAGGCATTGTTTCATGGTTTTATTTGGCTGGATATGTCATTTGCACGAAATCACGGAATGACCCATAAACGTTGTGGATTTAGTAATAGATCCAGCTGTGACACCCTTTGAGAATTGTATTGAATCGGGCTATAGTCGCCGACTGTTAAAAATAGGTTTTCTCAACAATCGAGAGTGCATAAGGATCTATGCTCAATTTTTTTATTGCATGAATGGCGAGACGAGCATGCCATTCGATCGATGGTAAGCGATATGACCACTCTCATAGATTGTAGCAAAACCAAACAACACCACGAATTACAAACCAATGCATGGCATTCCACTGCGCTAGCCATCCTGAGACATAAGATGTTAAGTGTCATTATGTCCAGTAGTTACTCTGTAGTTATTGTAACAGTTTTACCAAGCACCACCATAAAGTTTATTTATAGTGAACAAAGTCCGTTGGTCGTACTCAGATTTATTTTCAGCTAAAACAACTGGCAATTGAATGAAATTAAAGTATCACGTGACAGGTAGCTTAAATGTTTCCTGCGATACGATCTCTGAGTTTCTATTAACAATCAATATTTGAACCGTAACCTCTACAAATTGCTTTAATTTTGAAATTATGTCTAGAAGTTGGATGAATTGTGGGTAAGCAATTTGTTGGTGAGTTTAATGTATGTGAAATGAAATGAAAATAATTTATTGAATCCATTAAAATGTTCAACATTGTTTAGATTCAGTCATTTTTTGAACTACCACCCGGTCCGGAAAGCGGTTTTCACTAGAGAAGAACGGGCAAGAAACTCTAGTGTTGCTTTTTTCAAAACCAGTTTACAATGTAGTGATCATTACAAAAATTACAAGTTGGTATAAATCAGAGCAGTTCATTAATAACTTGTTATGATTTGTGAGAATATAAGTCGTATGCTGGCAAAGATGATCAGCTCCTTTCTATTAGTATTATTATTATTCTAAAGCATTAGGGCATTGAGACGATGGGCTGAAGATTGAGCCTATGTCTAGCAGTGGACGCAGAAGGGCTGACGATTAGGGCGGGGTAAAATACTTGGGATCGGTTAGAAATTCTTATATAACCAGCCAGTCTGAAGTCAAACATTACTTTTTAATATTACTGTATTATGTTATTTATTATTTATTTATTTATTTATGGTAATGTTTTTTATTCAATAAATTAAGAAAAACTATTTGAAATAAATAATAACATCGTGTTTTCCAAAAAAGTTTACGAACACGTAAACCAATTGTTATCACATTTTACTATAGTTAATGTAGGCTGGTTAGTGATAATAATCTTTTTCGTTTGTGTCGAAGTATCTGAGATTAGATATTGTTGCTAAACCGTCTTTTTCTTTTTATATGGGAAGAGTCTCGCTTTTCATACCTGCAATTCTTTACAGTAAATGTTCATTGCCATAGCAACCACGAGCTGTGAGAGAATTCAGAGGGAAAGACAAATCCAAACCATCGTTATTTATTTAAGACGGGTCGCTAAGATTTGATATTGCGAAACGGCAGGGTTCCCGGGACCGCACGAAATTTTATTCGTCTCGTCGTCGTAACAACGCATACCTATACCGAGAAATAAAACATGGTTGTGATGTTCTGGAAATCAATAATGTAAGCTGAAATGTGCGCCAAAAACATTTTGTACTTTTATACAAGTTCTGTCCCGTTGATAAAAGTGCTCGATTTTTTTTTGAAATTTTGTTTCATGAGTTATATATTTTCGACGTACTTTCTTGAGGTTTATGAAAACAAAACAAAGTTTTAAACAGCATATTTATTCAAAATAAAAGTTTAAATACGCCTTTGAAATTGAAAACAAACAAACATTGCGTTTTTCACAATCATGTCGTTGTAAATCACTGGCTTCCTTTGCACGAGTACTTTCATAATAAAGCGTGTTTTATAAAGATCCTGATCAATGGCATTGGGTTTGTGCCAAAATGTATTTTTTGTGGTTGCTATAAGTGTACCAAGCTAACCTCAAAAAGTAGTGATTTGCGCACTTCAATAAAAGAAAACAATATCTTCAACGTGCTTAGAGCGAAAGGGTACGAAGTGGTTAGTATTGATTTTATGGGGAGTGTACATGTAAACATTGGGGCTTTAACGACCCATTGGGCTTGAATCGTTAACCCAATATTATACAACTACATACATAATATTATGTTATGTGTATTGCATACAAAAATGTTTGCCTTTTTGAACCTCACGGGTTACCTGGAACTACTGTAGGAAATGGGTCGGATAAGGTGGGGTAACACTATATCATAGAAACCGTCGTGAAAAGAAGGCTTTGTGGTGTTTTATTCGGTTTCAGATTTTCAAGACACAATGCCTCTTTCCTTCTCCCATCGTTTTTCCTCCCTTTACCCACTTTATTTTGAAAGACATAGTATCTATTCTCCAAGCGTAGTAGACATTCATGAGCGGCAGTTATCCGTGAGTATAAAGTGTCAGAATAGTGAGTATTTGGTGACTCGGTTGTTTTCTATAGGACTTATTCAAAACAAAACACGTTTTGGGCTGTAATTTATACTATTGTATTATTGTGTATGAAGTGATGAGTAATGCAGAATACCAATGAGTAATATTATATATAATATATTAAACTTAGCATTACTATACATATCATACTCTTGAACGAAAAGAAGTTCGTAATAATTTGTTTAACGCTTACAGATTAGCTTGCTCATGCTAGTTTAATTAAAAGTTAATGGGCTTGTAAATCAAAAATTACTCGACGTATAAAAAAGGCCGAAGTAAAACGTTATCCCTCATTGGTTAATTTGTGTTGTCAGCAGATGTAATTAACGGATTGGTATCGAGCCATGTACTTTCGTGAATAAGGAAAACCATTAAGCCTATCCGATTGCGCCTGAAAGACCAATGACTTAAAATATACACATCGGTACTGCTACGCCCCGGAAATAATATAATAACTAAATCAGTTCGTTACTTTAGAGCAAAATCAAATGACTCAACTGATTAAAAAATAAAGTGTCTAGAAAGGATGTAGCCAAAGTTCCAGAACGTAACCATAACATCCACATGTTTTATTTGATTCTAAAATATAAATGCAAATATCCAATCTTCACATTTTTAACTGGAAAAATTGCATTAAGTTTTCATTTTATTTACTACTATACTACTTTATGTTTTAAAATTAATGATACCGTTAACAAAACTTTAGACTGTAGAATGATAGTGACAGAATAATAACAATATAATATTTCTTAACTTTTAGTTCTCGTTATAGTAATTTCCAAGCATAAAATCCGAATAATATCCGACCTCGGATGTAATTATCATTGAAAATTGTAAAACAGTCACACTAATAGTTTAAGGTTTCCAATTATCTGAAACCTTTGTTCGTTCACAAAGACAAAGGTAAAATAAATAGTACGAATACACAATGGCCGTGTTCCATGAAACTCTTTGTAAGCTAGTATATCCGCTGTCAATATTTTATTCCGTAGCATAAAAATACACTTTGTAATTTTTAAAAATAACAGAAAGCTAAAATAATTTTGAATAGATTTCATATTGCTGCAAATATCCCCGGCAATTAATTCCTCAACTCAGCGAGCTAAACAATTTAAATATTGTGCCAATTTTTATAGTCTCTGTATTCCCTGTTGTTAACTGTTGAGTTTTCTATTCTCCTCTGCAGTGAAAAAATTTCAGTAATAAAGTTCGAGCGTTCAGGCGGGTTTGTAAAGACTTACCTGAGTAAAAACATTTTTTACAAAGTTTGACGTTTTGAGAAGGCTTCCCATGAAAAGGCGTAGAGTTGTGTTCTTACATCAGTTAACATTTTTCTTTGCAAATAATATCGTTTGCCGAGGTCGAAAAATCACAGTATCTTTTCAGCCAGCGGCCACATACAAATGGGTATAGATCATGTGTCTGAAATAATAAATTACTCATGCCTAGCGAGGTTTTTTTGTGATCCGCTTTGGAAAGCCGTTTGTTACGCCGCCGAGTTCATTTTTCATTTTGAATTTCGAATTAATAAGCACGGTGTACACTTACTAAAGCGGTTATCTGGACCCTCTCGGGTTGGACGGTCCTTTATTACCTATAGATGTTCAATCTCGATATTAGCTCCCTATCGGTCTTGTCCATCATAAAATGTTGACAGTCAAGAGGAAGCTGAGGATAAAAACCCAGTGAAGGCGATGTCTGATAAATATGGGTTCACAATGAACGCAGAATATTGTGTTAAGAAATGATCAGACATCTTTTGATTACTACACTTACAGAATGTTTTTTCGCTCAAGGCGAAATACCGTTGCCTTCGATGTAAGCACATCAAATGAAGAGTTATTATTTTGTGGAAAGATTTTTTTGTTTGAAATATACACATATCCTGAATCATTATCCTTTATTTTTTGTATCTTTGTGTTTGCGGAAAGGCGTCGGTCTCAGGACATATTGCATAACATATTTTGCTAATAGCGTTTCATTTTTTTTATAATTTTGTTACATCATAAAGATATGCTATAGATTATGATCCCGCAGATAAATTTGTTTCGTATTGATAGTCTGTGAAATCGCAAGTCACCTGCGGTTGATGCGGATGGGACTAAGAGCTGGGCGATAAGAATTCTCTTAATCCCTGCCATTCATCATAGATTTCGAGCGAGTTATTTTTTCATACTACCACGGCAGAGGCAATGCATTGAACCTGATGGTAAATGTGACTTTGAAATACAGTAATTATCCATCACTGAGCGGCTTTCTCTTGCCGGTCGACATAATAATGCTAGCCTGGTCGATATTGGGAATACACACTCAAATGCTGTGCACTTGGCTCACTATGGCGGGTTTTCTATAATAGTATGCGGTCGGCCTCATCCGAGTGAATCGGAATATCATGCCAATATCAATATCTTAATGCGTGTAACTTTGAAAAAAACGCTCTTGAAAGTTATATGCGATTAACTTGTAAATTATGCATACATAACTTTTTAAATAAATAAATAATTACACCCAACAGTCACATACATATTCCTGACCCCACACTAAGATCAATTAAGTCTTGTATCGCAGGTATCAGAAACTACGAGAGATTTTTCGGTCTCATAAACACCCAGACCCGAGACAAATATTTGTAGGCCTCACAAACATTTGTCTCGGTGCGGGGATCGAACCCGCGGCCTCCTGTTTCATAGCCGGCGTCTAACCAACTGAAATGAAAGTGGCTGAAGCAAAAGTAATACCTATGTCAAGATCGAGCAAAGTTGTTACCCATAGTCTGCCTACCCCTATGGGATACAGGCGTGACGATTATGCATTATACATACATAAACTCACGCCTTTATCCCCGAAGGGGTAGGCAGAGGCGCCACCAGGACACCCACATTTCGCCTTGTATTCGTCCCACGATGTGAGAAGGGGCGAGCCTATCGCCATATCGGGCACAAATATCTGACTCCGGACTGATAATGAATAGAAAAACATAATATCACTTTTCCCAACCCGGGACTTGAACCCGAGACCTCAGCTTTGTAACTGTACCGAAATACAACTACGCCACCGAGGCAGTCTGCATTTTATGTATTGTATAATAAATATTTTATGTATGTAATTATACCTGAACAAATTTCTGTAGGTCGTTTATACGAAATATAAAACAGTTAATTACGTGCCCACATCCAGAAGTAGCGGTAGAATCCACACTATTTAGGCACACATGCCACATATTTCACACCGCTATATTAATTATTCCGGTTCCGCGGATTGACGTGTTTTGCGTGAGAATGTGTGGATATGCATATAATATAAACCACCACAGTGGTGAGGTAATTTCAATAATAAAATATAATATACGAAAACAAAAACAAAATATTGGTCTGAGTATTTGTTTACCTGAGACTACATTGATATCGGTGTCATACGGAAATGCTTTTGTGGGAAAAGCGAATACTTTTATTTGAAAGACATAATATGCGATACGGCATCGTCTTTCAAATAAAAGTAACTGAAATCGTACAAAAAACTTTATATAGTTATCCACTACAAAATTATATGTGATAATAAGACGGTATGGTTTTTCCACAATAAAATGTGTGAGTTTGCGAAAAGAAAATTTTATAGACGCGCAAAAGAATTCAGTTCACTGAATCATCATTTTATGCCTCACTTTTCCATTTTCCAGTCACAAAAGAACTTTAGTATATGGTGACGAGCCCTTGATATTTGATTATAGTCAACTTACGTCAAGCTGAAAACGTACGATAGTTACTTTGTGCTGCGAAAAGTCCTAATAAATCAAAAGCAATTACTCAACTTACGCTGATTGAGACTGGGATCTCAAGTAGCGCTTTCATTTCTCCGTTTGCTACGCGGACGAAAATTGTACATTTACTAAACGCATTATAGTCATTTTACTGAGCCAAAACATTTAAATAATATATTTGCATGGTTATAAAATTTTGTAGTTTAATCAAGACACATAAGATACTAAAGTCGTATTGTAAGAAACATTTTAAAATGTGGCTCTTAAATTCGTCTTTATTTTTCATATTTGTATCTTAATGGCCTGTCTAAAAAATATACGCTTAAAAGGAATCCATGGCTGTGTTTAATGGCCTCTCTTCAATCTGGGCCATGCAAAGCGTCTAAACGGAAGCTGTAATAGTCCAACCCGGCCTTGTGTGTTTTCCCCGGGGCGTTCCATGTTATTTCGTGCCTTACACGTGAATACGTAGACACGACATTTTACTTGTAAATATTAGTTTTATAATGTATTTATGTGACCTATGTTCAGCAGTGGACTTCTAGTGGCTAAGGATAATGATCCTTATTGTATATTTATGCTAAACATAGACTGTGTAGTTTTAGTTTCGACTTGTTTATTTGTAATTATACACACATATTTTTCATGTTTTAAATAACATCTGTCGAAAATAAATATGAGTATACTATATACTTATTCTTGTTAGCCTCAATCTGTGATGAGTAGATTAGATTTATTCGGCGCGTGTTTTCTCTTTAAGATTTGATTTACAATGTTACTTTGATTAACTTATCTCTTCAAAAGCTCACAAGTTCGAGATAGAAAGACGAGACTATTTATTTTACCACATTAAAATTTGCGCAAATTTATTGATAAATATCACAAAATATACATTAAGCACGAATCCATGGCTACGTGACTCACAGCTCATTTTTGCTGCCCACAATACTAATGAGCTGATATAAACGCGTATAAGTTGGGAGTAATGTTCAAAATTCGAGCATTTCTTTTTCATAAAAATATGCTTTGTGACGGTCTTGATCATAAATTATATCTATGCTAAAAATCATATCGATTCGTAGCTTTATTACATCTAGGATGAAGAATAAACAGAGAGTATAATATTGGATGGCAATAAGGAGCTCCCTCGTTTAGTTTAACTAAATAATATCTGTTTTCGAAGTGTTCAGTAATTTTGTAAATTACCATCGTTAGCTTAACTTTCGCTCATTTTACGGTTAAGAGAATAAATAAAATCAGTAAAATTAAGAATTCTATCAAAGGTATTTTATAGGCATTGAAGTTCACCAATTAATACCTAATACCCGTTTCCTTTTCGCGTCCTTTTTCCTTCCGGCTCCCCTCTCGATTTATTGGGCCGGCAATCCATCTATAATCCTAGCGTTGTGGATGGTAATGGACGGTAGTAATCCCTACCATCATATGGCCTGATTGCTCGTTTGCGGGACCTATTGTAAAAAACAGCTTGGTGGTCTACTGCCTCACTCCTTTCAATCGAAGAGGAGGCTTATGGTAAGGGGACGTATGGCTGATACAGAAAAATAACAAAATTAACAACTATGTATAGGTCACGCTTATACCATTATCTTACGTTTATATAGATCTTGATAAGCCAATGACGTTTCTTTACAACAAAATACTTATAGATATTATGTGTAATCTTAGCATATTATCAGCACTACGTTTTGCAGTTTAACATGTGTTAAACAACATTTTTTTGAGAAGGGTTAAGATTGATTGATATCTAGTACTTTTTATTCCGACAAGCACTTCAGCATTCTACTTCCAAGATAAGCACAAAATGGATCTCAATTTATCCATTCAAGTGTTCATAAAACTCTACGTCAGAACATATTCTTTCGACGCACAAACTGTCAGTCTAACTTATCGAAAAAATTCAGGCATACGTGAAGTGGAAAGGATATTTATATAAAATTTGAATAATGCTTTTATACAACGTAAATATGCTAACTTTGATGGATAATAATTGCTGGTGAGTCGTAATATACATTGCTATTTATTGCTTCCTATGTTAATAATATGTAGGCATCATCTTGAGTTATTATTAATCAGTCTGTTAATGCAGAGATGAAGCAAACCTATCGTATTCAATTGGAATACACATGTTTATAACATGAGTAGAAAACCAAAAGGTATGATACACACAACTATCTGTATCATAATATTAAGTTGAGTTGAGTTGAGTAAAATGTTGGGTTTCTTAAAACGTAACGCTCAAGGCTTCAAAACTTCCACCAAAATACTGCTTTACAATGCTCTCGTACGAAGCAACTTAGAATATGCTTCCTCTGCGTGGAACCCGACTTACGTCGTTCACTCTCAACGGCTTGAGAGTGTCCAGAGAAGCTTTACTCGCTACCTTGCTTTCCATTCTATTGATATTTCGCACAGGGCTCCATACAATCACAGACTTCGTTTTTTCAATATTGCGCCACTTAAAGATCGCCGAATTGCACACGACCTGCTAATGTTGCACAAAATAGTTAATGGCACCACTGGGTGCAATCATCTAGTTCAGGCGGTTCCTATTGCTGTTCCTTATAAATTACCGCGAAAACCAATTACTAAACTCCTGTACATCCCACTATCTAGAACGAATGTAGGGGTGCATTCCCCTCTTTCCAGACTGAGTACGTCCTATAATACGTTACAGTCAAAACTCGGGCTTGACATTTACCACGATTCGTTTCAATCCTTCCGAAAAAGGATTATGACCTATATTCATCACAATAACTAGCAGACGCAGTTTTGTGGTCAGTTAGTAGTTTATACTCAAAGTCTTTGTTTTCTTTCAATTATGTCACTGTAAGTTTTGCCTCAAATTTGGTTTTTGTTTACTTTTTAATTTATTTTTTAATTTTTATTGTATTAAATTATTTGTTTCACTAATTTCTTAAGTTTACTAACTTCTTTAATTTAGTAGTATTGTTACAATGAACTAACTCAGTGGTTTCTAGTGTTTTCTACTTGTTTTTATCTATACTGTGTATACCTGTAATTGGCTTGCATATTTGTAAAACCGTATTATTTCTGTTATTCTTTTGTAAGTTTAGTGTGTAAGCTGCTGGTGTACCTTAAATAAATAAAATAAAATAAAAATAAAATAAAATATTACAGTGTTGTTAAACTCAGTATTGTGTTATTTTACAATGTTTTAGAAATTCTCACGTCTAGACATAAAACAGCGCAAAAGTCGACCACAACTAGGCTACAGGGCTATTTTAAGAAAGTAAATTGGTCGTCTGTGTGGCACTTGTACAGCGGCTCTCGTATGAACTACCTGCAGTAAGTTTTACACCAACGACAAAACGGTCCGCGTGAAATATTTAAGAGATTCGTTCACGCAACCGACGAGCCAACTTCGAACGTGTGTCGGTATTATCTGCCCGCAGAGGGTGGCTTATCTTAGCGTAATTTCCCAGGGATTAACGTGTATATGGGAGCGAAATTTAAATTAGAATTTGGTTGGTGTTGACTTTATGTTCGACGGTTTTGCTCAGCTTTAGATCAAAGCGTGAGACTGTCCCGCCTTCAAACCTACTGATGCAACTCCTTCAGATCAAAGCAGCAAAGGAAAGATTCTTCGTTGTATAGCATGCGGCCGACAAACGAGAAATGAACTCACCTTATAGTAAGCGGTTAGCGCTACTCATTAACATTTAAAAGAATTTGATCTTAAATGCGTTACCAGCCTTTCAAAGGAAAAATTACGAGAGGAAAAGAGGCGCATTACGCCTTTAAAAATTTCACTCATCAATCAAAATACGAAAGCAAAGTCGTCGCTTCACGTCGCATTTAATTCTTGACTTGTATTCGTAAATCACCAAACGGGTCGAACAAACAAAGCACAGCTTAATTTAGCTCTAAATACCGGTACCGTTGCATGGATATGGCTTACCCTAGATGCATTAGGGGACAAAGGGTAGTTAGGAAGCTGGGCGGCGTGTGATGGAGAGCTTATCCGGGCTAGCCGGCGCTCTAACCCGCTTATCTGGCCGCCCTTATGGTCGCAAGCTTAATGCAACATTTCTATTACCTATACATCAAAGCGGAGCTGATTCATTTATCATTTATTTATTAGAGGCTGGGGTTCATGGATAAATACAAAGCCGTGTTTAATTAATTATAGGTTTAATATGTCTCATGTTAATGGTATAGCGATGAGAACTGTGTATTTTAAATTGCGTATATACATAGCCTATTAGCTGTGTTACAAGAACCAGCAGTCTAATAAGCATAGCAATAAACAAGGCTTGTAATTGGTAGATATTTTTGTAAGTAAACTTATAATGCCTAATGCAGCGGGTAACATACGAAACGAAAGCGTTAAAAGTTTTACCTAAAAATACGCATGTTGGAGTATCATCTTGGCTGGTCATACAATTTATATTCCATTAATCAGAGTAAGATTTAGTCCAAATGCAAATGCAATTAAGGAAATGTGATCGTGATTTTGATTCTCGAGAGACCTAGCGTCTGTGTCCGTATCGTTCAATCCGTACCTGCTGAATTAATGATGCTCCTACATCCTTGGCTAAAGAAATTCGATAAAAAAAATTACATTTACATCAGAAACACAAACAAGTTTATATTCATTTATTCGATTTTTATTTTAGATTAAAATTTTATATCCAGATCCTAAATATAAAGGGTTTGCATTATAGTACATTAATTAAATATAAAAGATTATAAAATGAAAAAGGAGTAGGTAACGGCTACATTTCTGTAAGAGTTTTGATCAAATTTTAAGTTCCTTTACCAGTGAAGTCTATTCGAGAATTTCAAAGGTGTAAATCCCGCCAACCCCTGACAAGCCAGGGCGAAAGACTAGGACGTAAATGTCTTTCAACTTGAATTGGGAAAAAAACTGGATACTGTATGTAAGAAAAACAGCAATTGTTTAAAATTTAGTAAATATGTGTTTTAGTTTCGTTTCTATGCTTTTATATATTAAGTTCTAGGAAATATAAAATGCGTTGATTGGTTAAATTTTTAATTTCAATTTTCATTATTATGGCACCTTTTAATTTCATTTTATATGGGTGGGTGAAGATTAGGCTTATTGAAGTAATTAATATTAAAGATCGACTAATTACGTAATTTATTTACCACTTTATAGTTTTGGTTATATTTCATTTGCATAATAAATTAAGTGCACTTCAGTTGCAGCTCTAAAGTAACAGTCTTGGGAGAGAAAATTTAATGAAATTATGTTAGTTAAATAAGCAAGAAACCTCTTTAGCAAAAGTTAATTCTAGCATTTTTTAATAAAAGGAAAGAAAGATGTGAAACTACCTTTTCCGGTACACCAAAAAAGAAAAATAGTTACTTTATTATAGCCTACACTTGCAACATATACAAGTTTAGGTACGCCGTAACAAGTTTATAAAAAACGTATACAAATGTTCATGAATTATCCTCAAAGAGTAAAGTGTAAAACAATTTAAACGTGCAAAGAAAGAAAGACATTGTGAAAATGCTTGTAATCATTCACAAGAAAAAATTAAGAAGAAAGCGGCAAAAATAATCTACTTATGATCTAAGATTGCACTTTAAAAAATCGGATTGTCACTGGCCTATGCATTCGAATTTCGAATCGGATAATTGAACTTTTGTCTCAGTCAACTTATCGATTTGGCACACGCGTCTCAATTCAGTGTAGCCGTCAGTGATCTGTCACTTGTCAGAGACGAAATTCAATGTTGAGTGGTGATTTGCTTCATATCGATGAGCGAGCGCAAATCGATGTTTATTGAGTGTGACTCGATAATCGCGACTCTGCTGTAGTGCTTTGACGACATAATGATTGCAGTGAGTAATGCTTATCTTTTTCTAGTTCTTTAATTTTTTCACGTTAATTTCAAAATTTCAATACTCTTGTCGCCGTAGCGTAGAAAAACAATTTAGTGGTTATAGTATAGAATGGCAAGAGAATATCATCAAATACTAAATCATACCCTACCTGGATAACATTGCTCTTGTTATGAAGCGCATGTAGATCCGCACCGTGAGAACTTTTTATTTGCGTTTAAAAAACACATTAATTAATGTTCGAGACTACAACATATTTCCTACGGGTACGGTTTTAGGTTTCTAATTTATTTGGGACACACGAAATGGGATATTTTAAGTCATTGATTTAATAAGAAATTTGAACTTAATAAAAACATCCAAGTTATTCATGGTAACAAAATTTGCGTTACCTTTACGAAGAAATTTTCTTTCCTTAACTTTCAATATTTATACTCCGACCTTTGGATTCCGATTAAATATTCTTCATTTATTTTTTTGTTCTGTTTACATCCACGCAAAGGAAAGTCCTTGAAAGATATAAGAAATTAAATTGACAATACAAACTCGTAGCATTACGACATTAACAAGTAGACACGTATTTGCCATGTTATGTTTAATAGACGAACACTTGATCACACATTCTAGTGCCCCGTTCAGTACTCTTATCGACCAATATAGGGTATTATAAAATATGTATATATATAATGTATATATCGGTGGCGTAGTTGTACTATGATACGATTACAAAGCTGAGGTCTCGAGTTCGAATCCCGGGTCGGGCAAAGTTATATTGGATTTCTCTATTCATTATCAGCCCGGAGTCAGGAATTTGTGCCCGATAGGGCGACAGGCTTGCCCCCTATCACATCGTACGGAAGGAACATACAAGGCAAAATGTGGATGTCTTGGTGGTGCCTCTGCCTACCCCTTCAGAGATAAAGGCGTGATTTAATGTATGTATATAAGTAATTTCCCCTTTTATTGATGAATAGAAAGCTAACAACGTTGCTTATCCCGACCATGCTATGAAAGTTTCAGACTAAAAAACACCCGTATCAATTACTACAGGACGCTGCCAGCTTAACAATTTTACCATCGGCTGGGAATCCAAAGTGATTCATACGAAATATATTTTTCGCCCGATACGTTCATATTACGGTCATTGAGTTCTACGTTATAATGGGAAGCGAGCCTTAGCGTATTTTTAACTAAACATTTTATGTGTACAATTATTGAGGCGCTACGTTGTATCCAACTGGAAAGTATGTAATGTACCTACCACCTATGAGTAATGCGATGAGAAAAACACCTGTCATATGGTTTTCATATTAATCATAAAAAATTATGTATGGTTAAAATCTCTTAGTTGTATTTTGCACTTGTATCTCACAAATATAGCACATGTTGAGGTGTTGATAACCAGATTCTTGAAAAGTGGATGACGTCACGTGAAAAGTGAAAGTATGATTCAGTTTCGAATAGGGTTTCCACCCACGAGGGCTTTTAGTCACCGTCCATTGTCGTTCTTTTAAGATTCCTACAAATATTTTCATTCCCTGATACGTTCAAAGTGGGCAGATACTTTTATTTTAAAAAAAATAATTGCGACATATCCAGTGTGCATTAAGAGTCTAGGCATTATTATAATTGATTGTTAATTTGTATGAGTCACTTGAGATTTTGCAGAGCATTAAATAGATAGTAAGAATATTTTGAAAGCATTATTTGATTATTTAAGACCTTGTTAAGATAATACTTATTAATACCACGTATTGCAGTATATTAAACGCCAAAGAGGCAAAGTGCAAAGTAATTTTTTGGCACTTTATTATGGTAGATATCGCTACAATATACTGGTATGCAATAATTACTAAAAAAATATTGAAGCATGTACAATTTTTCCCTTTTTTAGTTGTTTTATACCATGTGGAAGAGGAGTTTAATAACGTGGATTAAAACATCCGTTTTCCGTGTATTTTAAAGGTTTCCCTTAGCATTATCATCTTATGGCAATCCCATGTGAGTAAGGACTAAAGAAATTCCCTTGTCAGTCTTATTATATCCCATACGAGCGTAAGTAGGTGATTATTATTAAAACACAATATCCTAAACTTAAACATTGCATTATTCAATGCGAGACGCAAGAAATGTACTGTTTCTATGAAGTATAAATTACCAAGCACCGCATGTTGGTTATATACTGCAAATTGAGTCAAAGATATTTTTTTCTTGAGGAAACTTGCAGTTACAATAACTAAAAATAATCGCAGTTTTACATACCACAATTTTATCGGGTTTATGATGGCATATGTACATTTACTTAAATAAGCTGTGTGTACTTATTTCCCCGACACAGATTACTTTCATGAGATTAGCCTCCATACGCAAATGTACTTGAACTCGATTGGGGGATGTATTGGGATTAACATTACATATTCATGCTAAACTTGCGGAGTCATATTTGGATTTCGTCGTAAAAAAGACGTTTTGGCAAGAAATGTCGTCATGTATTTGGCTCTTGGTCTTCTAAGTGATTTAGCAGTCGGTGATAAAAAATATCGCTTTATTACTCATAATAAAGCGATACGTTTTATTATATTACGCTATAGCTAGCTACTGATAGCAACAAAAAAATCACACTAAGGGTTTTTGACCATTACAACGAAGCACAACATACCACCTTTGTTTGAACAATCGGTGGTGGTCCGTAGTAATTCACAGAAACAACGCTTTTGTGCCTGAAACGTTCATGGCAATGTCATGGTACGGTACGTTATATAGAGGTCCTAAAACTATAAATTAATCTACTTGTGTCTTTAATCTGCGCTATAAAACGACAAACATGTGTTATGTGGATTATATACATATCTGTATATTGTTATCTATTCAATTTTGGTAAACATTATCAGATAGTTTTCAGTGTAGTCCCATCTGACATTATCTTTCGTAGATAAGGTGTATGTAATAATGATATCCTAACCATATCAATTACTGAACATCATAGTTGGCTTATCATTCTGCCAATAGATATAACCCAAGGAACAATAATAATACGCACCTGTTAATGAAATTATTTTTGCTCAATTGTTGTTACATAAACTATGTTGTACTCAATTGTTATCCTCGAACAGAAGGTTTGTCTGATAATCCTATCAACTTAATTGAGGAAATCAATTTTGTACGTCCGATTTTATTATTTGTAGCGGATAATACTAGATAAATAATCCGAGAGAGTAGCGGAGTTGAAATTTCATACGCCGATGTTACAGTTTCGGATTGTTATCATTTTATTTATTAAAACTTCGAGCATTGTTTAAAAGCCTATGTTAATTAGTGAATATTATATTATAGTCATCAATAACCAGAATGTTTTAGTAAAGTAAGAACGATTGGATAATTATTAATCGTTCATTTATAATAGTACTTGATTCAGACAGGGCGATCGTTGTAAAGAGTATTTCAAAACAGCACCATATAACTCTGACGCTATCACGAATTTGCGAAATGTTCTATTTCTTAAGGAGAATAATAAATTTAAACTGGTCTGTGTAATTGTTACGGTAAAAAATGTAATTTCTTTTTAGACAATTAGTTAAAATAAAACAAGAATGAATTTACAGGGATGAGCATGTTTATTTATGTAAACTCCTTGTCTCTGATCTACTATTAATAAACAGAAACATGCGAAGTATGACGTTCAAGTTTCAGACGTTCTGGTCAGTTGTTAATTAAAAATATTATCAAATGAACATCACGGCAAATTGGACCATTTCCAAATGATTCGTCAGTAGCACATAAAATGTAAGAAACGTAGGCACAAATCTATCATGGAAACTGCACTGAATCAGAGATTTATTTCCATGATTCTGTGGAAATTTATGTCGCGAGATATTTCTCGGTACTGTATATGTACTTTTGCGCTGCAAATACTTTAAAAATATGGTTTGTTTTTCTCGTGTCTGTGTGTGTTGATATTGTGTTCTGTGCCTTGCTCTAGTGTAAACACGGCGAATATTGCAAGGTGTATATGTATCTTTATTCACGGGATAACGATAAAACAACTGAGTCAAAGTTTATGTGTGTATATTTTAGAGTAAAACAGTACAATATATGTTATTGGTGATATTAAAATATAGTATTATAAGAGAATATATTGCTTACAAAATTTAAGATACCTATAGCTGCCGGCTTATACATATTGTCAGTGTTCAACAATTACATTTGTGTTTCATTAATATTAAAGAAATATTTTAATTGCTATTTTACGTAACCTTACATAATACTTTAAACATAAAAAATGGGCACCTTTCAAAAAACACCTCCGAGGCGTCGGAATCGCTACGCGGTAGAATCAGCTTTGGCAGAACCATTCCTTTTTTCCGCCTTCCGCGTATACCGGAGGGCGTAGGCCACTGGATTTCTGTGACTGCCATGGGGCTGTGCGGGCTGAGGATCGTCAGCCTGCGCTCGGGAGGTGGCAAACTCAATTGTTGGAGTGCACGACGTTCAGTGTTTGCGAACAAGCCTCGCCGCTTTTCAGCCGAGTTGCCCATGTCTTCTCCCGACAGAGCTCGTCGGGCGGGTAGGCCTCGGCTCTCGCGAACATCGCGCTCGCTGGCCGTCAGGAAGGAACTTCGATGGGTGCGCACTGAAGTGCACGAACTCGACGGGCGTGCGGGAGATGAGTCTTTACTCGGACGGAGACTTTCCATTGAACGGGCTGTTTCGACTCTAGTGGCAGCTAAGTACTGGCCGCTGGTGACTGTAGTTTGGGCCAGTTCACATTCCTCCTGGCTTGAACTGGAAGTGCCGCTCCTAGAAAACGTACTCGTCTTTGACACGAAACTTCTGTCGCTGTACTGGGCGGTTGAGATACTGGAGCATGTGTTCGCGTCAGCCGACTCAGATGACGCTTGCTGCCGGATGAACCCCTCCTCGAGTGAGGAGTGCACCACGCGGGCATTCAGTGAGCTGAAGGCGGCGAGTTTCGGCCGGCGGGTTTTCCTTTCATCTTCTTCCTCCTCCATTTTGCTACGGTTACCGTTTTTAATTATACTTTTACAAACACATGCGAGTCGCGCACTACACTCATTCAATGAACCATACTGCTATCATTTAAACGAATTTATTGCACTTTTTACTACTTGTATGCTTAGAACATATTATTAAAATATTAAGGAACACTGGACACAGTCTTTATCACTCAATTTTCACCACAATCACGTTAAGGAGATCTGAAACAAAACATGTTCAATAAGTACATTGTTTGAAGTTACAAAATAAGTTGCAAAGGATGTTAAGGATTGGGGTTTTGGATCGGGATACAGGAGATTTATAGGATGCGCGTGTAACTCGAACATTGAGAGCCAATATTTTTTCAGTCGGATTATGTGAGTGTTAGCAAAGTTCAAGAGTAGAATAACTATGGGACATTACATGATTTAATTTGCTGCTTTGGAGTCGAGCGCCAGCTGTCCTGCCTGGTTGGCGGAGTCTGTGAGAGCCTTAACTTGTTCGGCATTGAGTCCGGAAGCCTTCACTTGCACGTCGGCGCTCCTCGAATGTTCCTTACTCTCGCTGCTGGACTCAACTCTCTTGGTTGTCTCATTGCCGAATTGATCGGTGAAAGTTTCTTCCTCGAATTCTTCTTCGTAGCTTTCTTGGTAATGTTCGCGGAACTCCTGCCTTGCCTGAATGCTGACCTTCTCTGTGGTCTGTTTCTGTTCAATCAGTTGATCCATGGTTTTCTTAACCAGCTGCTGTCCAGCTTCAAGTCGCTTGCTCTCAGACATATTGATTTTTTGAGTTAGATCTAAAATAGTTTAAAAATAAAGATAATATCAAAACAAATCAAAGAGAAAGTTGTCAAGCAAAACACTGAAATAATGTATTCAACGTGGTGCAATATCAGGAATCTTTGTTTGTTAAAAACTGATAGTGTCGGCTGGCGCAGAGCCAGGGCCGCTGTTTTGGACCACATTTAGATTTACGTTGCTGAAGAATTTCACTGTTCAATGTTAGTACTGAAAATTAAGGTATTTTTCTTAAAGTAAATTTAAAATCTTTTGTAACCCGAATACATAAACACCGGGACGAGAACCAAGACCGAGTTTAATGTACATCTTAATATATTTTTAGACGAGCAAACTTTAAGGATAGTGTTATGTTTTGGCACGTGAGGCTGATTCATACATTAGTGACGACAGCCGGTAGATAAAGATTGATTGTTGCATCTAGAAGCTTTTACTAGACATTATTAAGAAAATTGATAAGGCTAATTGAATTGAAGCGCACTCAACGAATCGAGAATATGCACGCGGAACTGACTGGAAAGTTCCGAGAAATGAAGCAACAATGCTACGTCTATTTTAGATTATTGGAACGCAGATTATTTTGGTATACATTTTCTTGGGTAAACACACTGGGGAGTGTAAAAATCGAGTGCTGAAATGCAATATTACTTAAAAAAAACATATCATTCATGTTTGTGCCTATATTGCGTTAAAGCATCTTGTCCATTTAGTATTTGATTTTGTAAAATATATCGGTTAGATATTTCTTTTAAAATATTCCTGAGTTATTTCACCTTCACCTTTCATTACGACGAGTGTCAGTCCGACATGACAATAGGAATTTGTTTCTATTATAAGCTGTTCGGATTTACGTGACCTACATTACATTAGACTTGGTTCGCGGGAGTTTCGCGTTACTTTTATGATATGGCCCGTAACACGATTATTGTTGCTATTATCACCGGTATAACTTTGTTCATATAGTTTTATTGGCTCTAAGTAAAGGTTTGAGAGCATTTCATGCGGATAAATAATATTTGACACGCAAATGCTTTTTTCAATTATTTTGTTGTGAACATTCGTCATCTGTATAATTTAGTTACTTTTTAGTTACGAAAACGATGAGTTTGTTAACCGATTTTTTAGAACCTATCTATTGTCTTTCAGTTACACAAATTTAATTAATAAGTTGTTAACATTAACAACAGCCATAGGGCTAACAGAGAACAAATTACAATTTAAAATGGCACCACTTTTACAGTAAAAACGACATAAAAAAAAGAATTACCTGTAAATTGTACGTAAATATTTCCGTATAGACGGTTTGTATTGTGCACTGATACTATTGTTTTTCGTTTAGGAAGACTAGTGTCGGTGCGCAAGCTCGCGGCTCAACTGAGAGGAGCGTGGCGGCGCCGGGCTTTGTCATGTCCCGAGCTTCGCGTGGGCGCCGATGCTACCCGCTGCGTCTGCGCACCGCCGTCGCGCCGCCAGATTTACATTCACCCTTACATCTGTCTTGGCATATTCACTATATTTGTCAGTTCATTGTGCAATTAAAAACAATCGCTCATACTAACATGCATTCATAATGTATATTCCCGTAATAATTTACTAAAGAATTCAAATTTGACCGATTTATGATACCCAGGAAATATCATTCGTCACCCGGCTTCCTGAGATTAACCCCTAAATCTGTCAAATCAAGACCTTTAATACGACGATTTGGGCCAATTCAAGAAAGCTTGATTGCCAAAGTGTACCGAAAATAACCTTATGCGTCAGCAGACGGGGAATCGTGAACCGATGACTCCGCTAGATGGGGGCGATAAACACATGGCGATATGAATAACGATTGGCAAAGCTCCCTCTGACTAACTAGTGTTGTTGCACCGCGGGTAAAATATCAAATTTACCGCGAAAACATTGAATTTGCTGAGATCATTGTTTATCAGAAAAGTCATGAGTGGTAAGATATTCAACGTCAATGATACGCGTGACTCAGTATTATAAATGTTTGCTCAGATGGACACGATGTGGGTATAAAGAGCCGTGCGAGAATATCACGTGAGCAGTACCGAGCGTACCAACTGTCAATTCAAACGTAGATTACATTGCTTTGAGTCCCGATCTTATAGGAATGCCCTACCTATCTAGCATTTCTAGTTCCATATTTTGAAGTGGGAAGACGTTTGTCCGTCTCTTTGCGACGTTTAAATTCGGTAATACGAGCTATCTCACTCTTAATTTCAGTTCTTGACAGCGTTCATTTATTTTTGAGCATTATAATACCTAAGAATAAATTAAAATAAGGTTTGCCTCATCTATTTACCCTGTATGGCAAGTATGAAATTTTGTTTATCTAAAATTTTGTTGGATAAAACGGATCTAAAAATAGAAACTTATTAGCTTAAAAAAGGAAATATCGTTCAAATGTTAAAATATTATGTGCATAAACGTGCATCAATATTTAAAATGTTGCTTCAACACGTTAGGGAAGGGCCGTGTGATAATTTGGCCCGGTGACCTGACACGGATTGATAAATTTCGCGATAATTAACATAATGGATTTTTTAATGATTAGAATATGGATTATGATACCGAAGTAATAACGCGTCATTATTATTAAAAACTACTTGAGTAGCGTGATTATGCTGTAAAATGGCTACGTGGTCGTTTCTAGAAAAAAAACGCTTGATTGATTTTCAAATACATTTTTTTTCAATATCATTTTATAATCGTTTTGTTATATAGATACTAGCTCAGCGAAATATTTTTACTTCATCTGTAGTGCGAGTAAAATACGAGGGTGTTTTGAAAAGTTTGCGATCTAACACGGACACAAGACATCTTCCCTAATGTTGTTTTTTTTCTACGCAATCCCCTTGTAAAACTGTACACACTTCTCACAGCCATGCTACCATCTCTCTAACCCGTCAAAATAGTATTCGGCGTGTTTTTCTTCAAAAGAATGTTCACAAAGGTAAAAGCTAATTTGACGAAAATCTCTGTCATCCGAGCGCAATTTTTAGATGAGGAAACAAAAAGAAGTCGTTTGGGGCTAGATCGGACGAATAAGGCGGATAATCAAGCAGTATAAACCGTAATTCATAGATTTACCCCAAGGCAAGCACTGAGGTGCAAGACGGCGCGTAAGAGCAAACGCGGCACCCAACGCGCGGACAGCTTTCTCAGGCTTGATCATGATTTAATATGAGACTAACGCGTTCTTTGGATATTTTCATAGCCTCTGATATCTCTCTCACTTATATTCGGCGGTCGTATGGTACCATTTAGACAACTTTAGCGATGATATCGTCAGTCGTGGCAGTTTTTGGACGTCCTAAAAGTTCATGGTTTCCCAAGCTCTCACGGCCACATTCAAATACTGTAAAAAAATTACTGTGGTAATTAATGGTGCAGAGTTCTCATACACTGTGTCCAATTCATCTTTAATTTGCGTAGACTTATTGCCTTTCAATAACAAAAACAAAAAAAAGAAATGACGGCTCGATACCCATTCTTTTACATACTCACAAAAACGCTTTCTTCGACTCATTCCAACGACTGTCAAATAAAAATTACGCGTCCAGAATGGCTGAAAATTAGGGAGTAGCCCTCAAAAGATGCACAACTGCATTCACTAGCTTTTATGATATTGATGAGTGTGACTGTCTTCACATTGAGGTCGGGAACTTTTCAGACCGCTTGTGTAGTGTACCAATTAACGATAATCTCTAGCCATTTTATATAACTAAGTTATGCTTTTAGTTTTAGTCATAAATGCAACTTTGCAGTCCACCATAGTTTCGCGGCTCAGAGTTTAGTTTGTACTGTCTATAATATCAAGCAAAGTAACAACTAATAAAAGTTACATACCTACTGTTACTACTCGTATAATACCAAAATACATCAACATGGCATTTATACTGGCAGCAATTTTGAATTTCTCCGCGCTCCTGAGAGCATGCTTGCTGTCTAGTTAGGTTGTTAGGAAACTGCATTCAGTCGTTAACTTGAAGCGAAATTCCCTGAAGACGTTTATACTCCTAGCTTTACTTTACCCATACATATACCTTGTCAAAAGGGATAATATTCCAACTTTGACAACAACGGAATGTAGAAAAGAACGCACGGAAAATATATTTAACGTAATGTAAAACGTGTTTGCTTAATTATTTCAGTATCGCAGTTGCATATTACCGGATAATATAAAACAGAAATTTCGGCTTCCACCGCTTGCATTTTTACGCATATTTGATTATTGATATTTTTTAATGGGTGCCGAATGTAGCGCGGAAATTAACTGAAGTATTTCATGTGGTAAAACAACATTGAATAAAAAGGAAATTTCAGCCAGTTGGCAAAGTGTACATTTAATTGGCGTATTATATCTGGAGGTCGGCGTAGTAATGATCTTTTGAATGCTTTGATGACGATTTACAAGCCTTTGGCCATTATGAAGGTATTTTTAATATTCCTGCGAGAAAACTGTTGAAAAATTACTAGCGATAGAATGACTGTATCCGCCCAGTTCACGAACATTAAGCCGTCACGATGGTGAATGATACACCATATTGTTCTACGCTAGTGTTTCGCGTACATTTGATTTCGGTTGAGGTTAATTGTCTCAAGTTTTTTTCAGATGTTTTGATTTTATCAGATTTTTGTTTAGTTTTTTTTGGAACTTTATTTTTTCTTTTCTCTTAAAATGTTTAAATTAATTATATATTTTGTCAACAATACAATTTTCGGAGCTATTGTGTAATTGTAGAAAATAATTAATTATTTTTTTGGTGGAAAGGAGATCGGTCGATTTGGTCCAACCGTGGACAAGAAATTCATTATTACCAAAAAATTTGGCGTATTTTTTTAGATTTATTTCTCTATTTACTTTTATCCTACGCCATTGGAATTAGATTTACAAAAAAATGAGGATATCATGAAATATTTCTACCATTTTTGTATTTGTCAGCAACATTCATAGAGTTGACATCTGTCACGAGACTATTATCTGTCAAATTGCAATGTTTATTTCGTCGTCTACTCATGTGTATTTAAAATTGAATTAATTTGAAAATCATATAATTTCGTTTTGTGGCTGGGTGTTGTGTTTATTCTCTACGGCGTCCCTTGCAGTCAATTGCTTACCTGGATCCAACAATACTATAGCATATAAATAAGTTAAAATGTTTATAATCGTCATGTAAGCAAAAACTACGGGAAATCATTGATGCGCGCCTGAAGCCAACAACTACGAGACACCGATCGTAAAGGCGCAAAGGCTTACATGATCTGTAATGTCTGAATGGATTCATCCTCAATCATTGTTTTATTTTTTCATTATTGTGTACGGTAGCTTCAGATATTTTTTAAACTAGCGCATGACAAAATGACTAACTACATACAATAAACCTGATATCAAAATAATATACTTTTAAATATTCAAATGTGTTTTTCTGTCTTCCTTGATAAGCTTACGTACTTTATAATAATGTATTTTCATACTCATCCCAAACTTAAAATATAAGCCAACTATGATATTACGTATTCAGATAGCAGAAAATGGTAGATTTTGTAAAACTTTAAGAGGATAAATCTTAAAAACCCCATATCCTAGCTCAAGAAGACTATGTTATATTTGAAGGATAAAAAATCCTTATTATTTAATTCTATGTCTCATTTGTCTCCACCATGTTTACACTACTAGGCCCAATATTCATAGGAAAACGACCGATCTCCTTTGCTGATTTATGTATCTGTAATTAAAACTTAGCCATAAGGACTTAATGATTGTATGTTTCCCAAATAAACAATAAATAAAAAATAAAATGAAATAAATAAATGTCAAAACATAATCGTCACTTGTCAGTGATTACTCTGTCCGGATTCAACTGCACTTAACACTAGATGCATCGAAGTTAAATGTAAAATATAAAATGTAACAATGTACACATCGGAGAACGTAGTCAGTGTACGAGTAAAATAAATTGAGACTGCAGCGATACATACTATAAAGAATTTAATAAAAAACGCAACATTGCTGTATTTTTCTGCTGCATAAACATGAACTTCGGTTACTTTAGGAAAATTGGCTTTTTTACTTCTTTGTAAAGGCTGGTTGGTATAGGATTAGATGGGTGACTTTGAACTTCAAAACTTTGCAAAATGTTTATCAATTGACATCATTAATATTCATAAAATTTGTAGTTTTTGCAGAATAGTTAGATTAGTTTTCCATTAATTCGATTAAAAATACAAAGTTTCTTAGCAAGACTATCATGTAATCAAAGTCACATTGAAGTCTCGTTTACATTTTCGGAGTGAACCAAGCGCATACATAAATTTAGGTTCATAATCCTCGGACGAAGACGAGTTGATCAGTTTGCACGATCAGGAAATCGAAAAATCTTAAATGCTTAAATTGGCTGCCGATCTCAGTGGACTGAAAAAAATACTTACTTTTTAACATTTTAGGATATTACTAGGTTGTATATTTGTAATTAAATATCAGTTGTTCATAATGATAAAAACGTGTATATGAAATTGATTGATGATTGGCGTAAGCTGAAAGGAAACGCATTAGGTGCGTTTGACATGTTCATAGTGAAATGTGTGGGTTAAATATTTTAATAAGAGAACTGGGTTTTCAGCGTATTGTGAAACATATTTGTGCAAATATTTAAAATACATTAAATTATACATCGCAAAATTTCGATTTATACCGATAAAGCTTAACATAAAAGGAGAGTAAATATATAATCTGTGCTAGGATTAATATCGTACGTATAATATTGCATAAACATTATAGCCTTATGCTTAATGGAAAAGGTAGAAACATTTGCAAGAGGGATTATTATATTCGCAGAATAATGATTAAACATGAAGTACTAAAGTGAAACGTCAAAGAAAGTATATTTTTTACCTGTTTCTACAGATATGTTTCTATGTGTATAGTAATTAAATAGTTCCTAGCAGCAGATTATTAGAAGTTAATGGTTGGTTTTGCTTAATATTATAGGTTTCATAAAAAAGGTTACTAAGAACACAGGGTTAAATAGACCATAGTAGTTATCACGAATTTTTGCATTTGTGTACATTATCAGGGATACAGAAAAGTACATAAAATTGTACGTTTCGTTGAAAAAATTACTGATTCTGAGGGAAATAATGATAACCTCTTCGATTTTAATTTGATGCTATTTATATCGACTCGACAATTTAAATTGATAACAAAACCTACATGAATACGAACGAACCCGCAAGCAAAATGTAGTATATTTCATAATTAATCGCTTGGACAGTTTGGTCCCCATTTATCCCTGCGTTCCAATTTACCCCGTTTGTTCGGAACTCGCTGGGGGAATATGGCATGAATGGTCAAGATTGGTGCAGGCAGTTTCGTTACAGCCGTTTTGAGTTACCCTGTTCGGTGTCCAAGGAACAAAACCTTTGCTAATTACATTTTGAATCAACAGTAACTGAGAATAGCTATGCCATAAATTCAGTGTTGATTTAGAGATTAATATATTATTATCTAAAACATTAATTGTGCGCGGCGCAGTTCGCTCGACAGTAGGTATTGATTAAGGCATTACCTTCTAATGAGAATTACATTACCTTTTTTAATGAAGGCATGTTATATTCGGTCTTAATTCTGAACTGAAAAAGTCAACCGAGGTACGAAAATTGCTTGTAAAACTTTTCAAAGCATTGGATGAAAAATTCCTTTCTGCGTTGTTTTGTTTAACCTTAAATTCATCAAATTAAATAATTAATGCAAATCTACCATTTGATATACGCTAGATAAATTAATGAAAATAATAGAATTACTACTCGAGTGTAGATGCAACTTTAATAGTCATTTGTTTAAGATTGCACGACCTAATTTAATTAATTTCGATAAGAAGATAACAAGGAATATCATGGAGAGGATCATTAAATAAAGTCATTACTCTGTACGATATATATATGGATAATTTTATGAACCAATCCTAATTGAGCTAAAACGGAATGAGATTCCTCCACATGTAATGTATGCGAAGGCTATACACAGGGGCGAAAATGTAAATGTTGTAATACATTGATGCAAAATATTCAGAGGAAACCACCAACACAGTTAATATGTAGTTCTTTCTTATTATTCTTTGAAGATGCACGCAGAAGGATAAATATGTAGTTTTATATATATGTTATGTGTTATCTTCGTCGGAGATTCTAATAAATAAATAAAATAAAATAAAATAAAAGAAGTAAAATGTTTCTTAGACTTGGAAACATCTACAGCGTCATTGTGATTATTTTATATAAGCGTGAAAACATTTTTAAATCGGGTTAAAAACAATTGCAATCACAAAAGCTCATATTTCTTGTAATCAAAAAAACCTCCGAGCACCCTAAGTGGCAGAAGCCGTTTATAATGTAGATTTATTTACAGGACCGTGACCTTTTGTCATGTCGAGGCCTTTGGCAAAGTGGAAACTGTAAGAACTGGGTGCACCGCGGCGCCATAATGTAGGCACGCAAAGGCCTATTCAAATCCCCACCTTTCGGATCAGATATTTCAAACATTTCGCATAGTTAAATATTTTACATTTTTTTCTAAAACTCCGAGTGGAATTTGCTTCACCGAACGGCCTAAAATGGGTTACATAAGGCTTTTAGGGTATGGATCGTGTTATTTTTAGTCGAATCGAGTCCCCGTGGGAGGGGTTCAAGCGGTTTCTATAGAGAGAGCGCATCTGTATGTCCATAAAATTAAATTAAAGCTTCACTCGCCTCGAGATTCACGGAGATTTCTTTTTATTTACGAACTATTTCATTGTACGTTGCACTCTACGTTCGGCTTAATCCTTTGTATGTATACATTTTTTAACCGACTTCAAAAAAAGGAGGAGGTTCTCAATTCGACTGTATGTTGCTTTTTTATTTTTTTTTATGTTTGTTACCTCGTTTCTCTGTACTGGGTGAACCGATTTCGATAATTCTTTCTTTAATTGAAAGCTGGTGCTTGTCATTTGGTCCCATAAAAATATGGTAACGATCTGATGAATATCTTCGGAACTGGAGAGGGGAACTCCTTAAAATTAAGTAGGATTCCAATGGTTCTTCTTGCATTGAATTAAGTATAAAAGCAAAGTTACAGTGGTGGATGAAAGTAGGGGTAGGGGCGAGGGGGGCGGTTAATAAAATGAACAAACATGTAAATAGCCAATATCTTCGGCAGCTATACCAATAAATCATGAAGATCTGATGTAATAGTGACAAAGAATCATATTATTACAGTTTAATAGTATGCCATATACCATTCCGTAATGAAACCGATATCGGCAATTGGGGGCATTGCCGATTGTTATGTGTTGGTGAGCAAATTGTACATGACGATGATAACTTTTGTGCAAACATGGAAGAAAATACCGTCATGTCGGATGAATTGTTCCTAAGAAGCATTCGAGGATTAAATATCCAATAATAGAATGTTTCAAAAAGTCTCAACGGCAATCATAATCAATTTGCAAGGACGATTCAAAACATTTTCATGTAAGCCCGCATTTTTGAAAGCCTATTATTGCGTTCTTCACAAATATCTTTTGAAATTACTCTGGAGATAGATTCCCTTATTAGTAAAACTAATTGTATGAAAAATTCTCACAAAGGGCACTGTGATTTGTATTGGCTGAGTTGTGCGATGGGTTTGTAACCCCTGCTAGGTCGTTACGTGCGATAGGCCGGGGCGTGCGTGTCTATTCACTCCTTATCACGAGGGAAGGAAAAGGAACACGACTCACTCAGATTAGATGCGACTGGCAGAATACGATATTCAAAATAGCTTTCAGTGCTCGTCCCTTATAATTGGCTCTTGTCACATTACAAGTAACACGAGACCGAGTTAAGTGGGTGTTTGATCGTGAACAAAGGAGCCTCGGTTCACTGGTGGTAATATGATTTATAAACTTTAATTTTCCCGAGGAGCTAGTTATTAAAATCTCGATCAGATAGGCTATCGAGTGTCCGCGCTTCACTCGCCCCGTCAGTCTAGGGTGCTTGAAAAGCAGTTAAATTGGATTTTTCAGAATTCCGTAAACTGATTTTAATTAATTACTTTAAATTGGATTATGAAGTATCCGTAGCGGTTGTTTTTTATTATTCCCAACACTATGATGAGTTACTTTGGTCTAGATTATAGTTGATTTGTGATGGTTTCACTTCGATTCTCACTTGCATTCATTTAGTATTCATTCTATATGAAAAATACGATTAACCTTGGTTGTATTGGTATGGTATATTTGTTTGTAAAACCGATGGAAGAATTTAATTGCAAGTAATCATAATTAAATTACTTATCATATTATGATCATCATGAAAGGAAAATATACTAATAATATTATAAGATAAATCATCAAATTAATTGCGAGATACTTTACTAATAACAAGGCTAGCCGTAACAAAGCGTTCGATTTTATAAAAAATCCAACCAGGACATGCATAAAAAACATAACTTTGTACTTTCAAACCTTATTGCGAAAATATAAAAAAATATAATATTTTACCATCAAAACTAAATCTGGAAATAAAGCTTTAACTATTACTAGGAGAGTAGCAATATTCCTTACGTAACTGTGACTTTCAAATAGCATAGATTTACCCGTCGGACACGTATCAAATCTGATCCGTGCTTTTACACACGATCTCGGGTTTCAGCAGTTCTGATTTTATTGTAATCCGTTGGGTTGGAGCAGATGCAGCAGGCATATATCCGACAAACATATCGGTGCTTACTCTAGTTACACTGTCAGTTTTGTCCACCAGGCACAGCTGGCAGGCAGGCCTGTCGGAAAATCTGTACGTGTCTACCTAATGATGACGTTAAAGACAAGACTAAACATTGCTTGGATCGATAAAACCAACTTTCAAGGCAAATCGTGGCGTGTTCCAGGCGATTTTGTGGTTATGTATGATGAAATATTCGCCGTACAACTACGATCAAACTGATTATGGTGTTTTCTGTTAAAAATAAACAGCGACCTTTACACGAATCGCGATCAAATATAGATTAAGTCTATAATTAGAATGGTCATTATTAATTTATTCGCACTTAGTATATAAATAGCTTGTGGTGATCATTCATGACATTTTCAATTAATACTCTAGTTATATTAGTCAGTTCGTTATTTGATTTTGTTTTAATGCTCCGTAAATTACGCCCAGTAGGTTGTGAAGAACGTAGTTGAAATAAACAAAAATAAACGTAGTTGAAAAAAAAACAGCGAAAAATTTACTTTGGGGGTAATTTTGCAGCATCGACTAACTAATCGACGCTACAGCCAAAACCTGATGGCACAGCTATGTGAACGCAACTTAGGTATAGAGGTGGTGCGAAATTACTTATGTTCGTCATACAGCACATCAGTGTAACATATTTTTACATACATACATAAACTCACGCCTTTATCCCCGAAGGGGTAGGCAGAGGCGCCACTAGGACACCCACATTTCGTCTTGCATGTTCTATCCCACAATCATATTTTTAATCTAACATATTTTTTTCCCATATTAATTTGATACTTTCATCCCGCGTTACTTTCGTCCCTTCTTCCCTACATACATGTTAAATAATACGTTTGAATCTTAGAACGGGTAGACTGTACCGATATAGTGTGAGACAATTGCCATAAAAAAGACATATACTAGTTTCGAGAAACTATGACAAATATCTAACCGAAAAAATCGCATAAAGTCGATTGCCCAATAGGATATCAACCTAAGAATGCACGGTCCACGTTCCGTCCGCCAGACAAATAATTTACAAAAATTTAAAGGCCGAAGTTTACGAGACACAAACCCGTACACTAGTATAAAAGGCCTAGTTATTAATAAGTGCTAATACGACGATACATCTACGTTGAAATAGTAAAGGCCGACTATCCGTTTGTCGACAACACAAAGCGCCGGGGGTAATACCCAGCATTCCCGAGATTTTCATCGTGACAAGCAATGCTTTTATGGTCATTAATCGTCGGCAATGCGGGAAATATTTCTTGTGTATTTACCGAAACGTAATTACGACGATATATTTATTAATTAGCGTATTAGGGATGGGATTTGTGGTAGAATTATATTATGGTACAATCTAAGTTTTTCTGCACCTTGGAAATCCTGTCAGGTCTTCGTTTTATCATATTTCGTAACCTCGCATCACGTACAGTATCTTATTTTATGGAGGGTAAATTATATTTTACAATAAAAAGATATCTGACTACTTTAAATGAGGTATACAAACTATACATCTAGAATCCGCGTGCCAATTTGCATCAGTATACCCAAAAGATTACAAGGTTGTCACTTGTCAGAGCAACAACCTTCACACTTGTACTATGGAAGTAAGTTTTGTTCTCTGGGGCATTGTAAAGTATTTTAGTCCTAATTGCATGAGTATTTTAATTGCGTCAACGAACAAACAGCTCACCTAAAGGTAAGTAATTCGTGATTACTGATTACCGTCAAACAGGAACATCTACAACACATGAATCTAAGGTACATAGTCAGCTTCTCAAAAGAGGAGGGAAAAGGGAAGAACAAAAGACAGGAGGGGGAAACCATCATTGTCTGTCGCCAAATCAACATGATGATAAATAAGAAGTACAGGAAAAGCCGGTTTAACACGCCGGTGAAAAATTACGGTATCGGAATGTTTTCGGACACGGGGTCGGTCCCGTGAGAGCGATTGAAAGGTAGTTGTATAAGTTTCGGTACAAAAAGTATTGTAGCTGGTAATACCATACTTTGTCGGTAATTTAGTTGTTGCTTAGATCTGTTTGTATTTATAGACCAGTATACAAAAAGCTTTAAAAAAAATTACAGTGTTATTGCGATCTGCTTTGGAGTGCGATTCAAAACAGAAAGATGTTGAAGGTTGCCTATAAAATGTGTGTATAGATTATTACATAGCTTTATGATTTATGAAATAAATATGTGATTTTTATAATCAATCAATGTTTTAATTTTGTAGAGCTCCAATCGATGGATTAAGATATGAAATCAGATATTAAATTTTGTTTTATCTGCGCTGACCCAACACTTCTTCGAAGTCGGCTTAATATGATGACGGCTTAATTTAGCTTGCAATTTCGCAATTTTGTGCATGTTTGATTGACCCTTTTGGAGATTACTCAAAATCGAGAGAGCCTATTTTCAAATCCAAAAACTCAGTAAAAATTACAACAAACTTTAGACAAAATGTCCACAGCTATTTTGATTAGGACTAATAAAAAACACATTTTTCACAATATACTTAACCGCCATTAAATATATAAATATACTAGCCTAAAAGATCCCACTGCTGGGCAAAGGCCTCCCCTAAGTTTTTCCATAAATCTCTGTTGAGAGCAATTTTCTTCCAGTCGTTGTTAAATTTATTGAGGTCGTCCAGCCATCGCTTTCGGGGTCTACCTCTTCGTCTATACCCGTCTTGCGGCATCCATTCGCCGATGATTTTGGCCCATCGATCAGGGTGCATCCTGGAAACATGCCCGGCCCAATCCCACTTGAGTCTAGCGGTCTTTTTGCCGACGTCCGTTACTTTTGTTAAAGAACGCAGCATTGTGTTTCTGACACGATCTTGTCGTTTCACACCCACCATGCTGCGCTCCATTGCTCGTTGACAAACCTTGAGTTTGGACTTCTGTCGCTCGGTCAAAGACCACGTTTGAGCACCATAAGTAAGGACGGGCAAGATACACATGTCGAAGAGCTTGCGTTTCAAACAGAGAGGAAGACTCCCTTTCATGTGCTGTTTCATGGACCAGAAGCTCTTCCAGGCGTTATCAATGCGGCGATCGATTTCTTTTTCTTGCCTGTTTTCGAAGGATACTATCTGGCCCAAGTATATGTACTCTTCGACATATTGTATCTCATGCCCATCGACCACAATCCTTTTTGTTGTTCCGTTGGTCATTATTTGCGTCTTAGTTCTGTTAATTTGAAGTCCAATCTCAAGGCTTGCTGTGCTCAGTTCTTGGAGCATCTCTTGCATAACCGCCATTATAATCCATTTAAGATTGATACATTATGTTAAAAATATGAACCTACTACTTATGTTGCAAGTAAAAATACTATCGAATAAAAATAGGTATTGCATCAGTGTACATAAAAAAATGGATTACTTGATTCTCTCAAGTAATTATCAAGTTAATTATTGCTAGGTATGAAGCCGTACTTGTTATTTGTAATTACATATTCACCACCGTAATTCATGGCCTCAGAGCACGTTACAATGTTTATTTGATATAAAGTTTTCTAAGAAATTTTTCCTCTGCCTACTTGAGTTGATTTCCTCATTGCTGAGGGTCGTGAACCCAAGAAATTTATCATTAAAGTTAAAAACGAGCAGTTGAATTGTATTTCAATTTATGAACCCATTTGTTCACTAGTAGATAGGTAAATCCAAAATAGTAGTAATTATTAACAACTATTGCTTTTTCATTCTCATACAAGTATTACCATACCATACAATATACACGTTCATAAACACCCATACTAGGATAAATATCCGTTATATACAAATATTTGTCCGCGCGGAAATCGGATTTACAATCATAGGTATATAAAGCTTATTACTATTGCACTAATCGGTTTTAGGTATACTGGTTGAAATTGAAGTCGAATTCTCATTATTTCCAGCTTTATTCGGCTTTGCGCCTAGCTTGTCAAGATAAATAGGACAATCCATCTACTGGTTGTTACAAAAATGTGAATTGTAATTGTAGTTGGCAAGATCATGCCAATTTATTATCACGCTCATATTTTACTATGTAGCTCTGTTTTATTATTGTCGGATCCACGTTAACGAGTTTGCATATTTATGACGAAATGCTGCTCATTTATTTTAAACGGTCACTAAGTCTAATGAGATTTTCTTCCGGAAAAACCAGTGCTTGCAAGCAATCTTGAATGCAAATGATGTTAGCAAAATAATTTTCCTCAAATGCCAAGAACAATTGTTCTATGCTATGTAGAGTTAAAGCAAAATTCTAAAGACAATAAACCGTTTTGTTCCTTGTAAACCACAAAAAAATTTACAAACGCAGCGAAAACTGTTTTAGAATTCAATTATTAAACACATTTTACAAAGGATAAATGCAAGAAAGATGCTTTAAGTCAAGCGCGAAATAAACTTATTTAGTTTTCATATTTACGTTCTTAAACTTTTCCATTTCGAATACAATCTTTGAAAATGTCAATAAACCACGCTATGACGCATTCATTTTCGTTTTGCAATAAGCACACAAATGTGTAGCTATTATGTAAGGGTCTGCAATGTTACCAACACGTACGGTGTACGGCTTATTGATCCGTTTCATGACCTTTGTAAACTGTACATCGATTATGGTTAAAGGGCATAACAAATTTGCTTTGCCTACCTTGAGGTCATTATAAAGCGCTCAGTAACTTTATTGCAATATGCGATTAATTACACATTTACCTGTATTAACTAGCATAGTAATGATTGTTTACTAAACAAATTTAGACTACGAGCAGCGTCGTATACATAGTCATAAATTGGGCCTGTTCGTACTTTCATGTATAAGCGGGCTCAGTTGTTTTATGAATTTAAAACTTCTTTGATAAAACCTCGCCGCATTTGGGGTAAAAAAATAAAAAATATGTATGCCTAAATACATATATCTACAAAATATGTACTAGGCACTGGCATCGGCAGAACATGTTATTTGCGATATGTTATAAGCGTCAAGATGAATTTGAATTTGGATTTTCAGCCCGGTATTGACCCTTTCATATCGACTACCAAATGTTAAATATCTTTTCATATATTCCCCGCAATGTACAAACCTTTATAATTTCTTAACACTTTATTTATAAAACACGTTACGTAGAAGCGTTCTGCAAAGTTTTTGTGGCAAACCGTGAAATGTTTATTGTTCCACGTCAGTTCGTACAATTCTGACGTTAATATGATCTATATACGAGTATGTACGCTTTATGTCGTTTAGCTTGCATATTTACACCACGGCTGTTTAGGTACATAATATTTTTAAACAAAGAATTTACATACTTATAGACAGAATAGTTGGAGCATGTAGGGATTACGAACCGTAAAAATATGGAGTAAAATTTCTAGGTAGGCGAGCTATTTTGTGTGTTATACTGGAAACACGTGTACGCCCGGGATCATTTGGGAAGCGATAAATGACAGGCGGTACTGTTGCAAATCAATGCCATAAATACTGGCTAGAATATTATTTAGATATATTTTTATAGTCACCAGCATTTAGGTGGACATTATTTTCACAGGACGGACTGTAGATGAAGAGAGAGAGAGATGAAGAGATAACGCAAAGTATGTGTATTTTAGATAGCATACACTACTAATATACTCAATTGTATATTTCTCTTTATTATTCTTATTATTATAATAGAAACGAGGATGAGTTCTTTTATCCATCTTCCATCATTGCGATTTGATTTTTTGCTACTCGTTTATATACCGAAGTGCTTATGTGATCAGTTTTTTAAACAGGATTTTAGGATAAACTAGTTTCGCCTAGGCCAAACTAGTTCACCCTAAAATCGAGTTTGGCCGGTAACATATACATCTAGACCGTATTAAAGGCATCAGGCGACGATTGCACAGCTTATTAGAAAGAAATAGAAGGTATTATGAAACAGCTGAGAGTAAGACATAAAAAAAAACGTCTAAATGGATGTATAAACGAATTCTTTTCCGCAGGCGGTCTAACTCTGCTATTGTACAATTGCTGATGATATAGCTTGCAGACAATTGAGTCGTTCTCTTCTTATGTTGCAACTAGAAAACTTGGAAATATTTTAAAATTTTCTGTCGTTTCAAAGAGCTTTAACACACATGTTATTTCGTTTTAGAGAAATACGACAAAAATAATATTATAAGTCCTTCTTTGAAATTTCGTATCTCCGTGCGCCGTGTCGACTTTTTATTCATCCTATATGTTCCTACATACATACATAAACTCACGCCGTTATCCCCAAAGGGGTAGACAGAGGTGCCACCAGGACACCCACATTTCGCCTTGTATGTTCAGTCCCACGATGTGATAGGGGGTGAGCCTATTGCCATATCGGGCACAAATTCCTGACTCCGGGCTGATAATGAATAGAAAAATCCAATATCACTTTGCCCGACCCAGGACTCGAACCCGAGACCTCAGATTTGTAACCGTACCGTAATACAACTACGCCACTATATGTTCCTGCTTTTTTATAATGTGCTACTATAGAATTAAATGTAGTACAGTATTTTGCAGTAGTGTTTTATATATGGGTGTAAAGATAGATCGCCCGAAAATGACGACAGTTAGTAGCACAAGCGATTTCAATATAATGGCACCAACAAATCGAAAAAAAAAAAAATGTTTTTGTCATGAGTATTAAAATAAACACTCATTATATACTTTTTTTTTAATAACGAAATGTAAAGTTATTAATAAATCAACTGATGACTGCGGGCAACGGCACGAGTTTGTAAAGTCTCACATTGCTGGAATATGCAGTATTAAATTAATTTAATTTTTGATTTGTATTAAAGAAGATACATTCATAAACGCACATGGAATAGGCAAAGATGATAGTAGTGTCACTTCAAATTCATTAATAAAAAGAATATTCCAAGATGAGATGTTTCAAGTTGAAAAACTCACACAAAGTGGATTCTACTTCTACTCCACGAACAGAAGTCAGAAACTTACATTTCAACATGCATAAATGTTGCCATTAGACCAATTTGGCAACTTATTTATTTATAAATAGTAAATAAATATGCCCAATGGTCACATACACACATAGTCCTGATCCCACACGAAGATCGAGTCTTGTGTCGTGGGTATCAGAAACTACGGGAGACTTTTCGGTCTCACAAACACCTATACCAGAAACAAATACCTGTGCATGACACAAACAGTCTCGGTGCAGGGATCAAACCTACGCGACGGCCACTCTTTTCACAGCCTGCAAAAAATCTGCGCCACGGAGGCTGTCAAAGTAATTTTTGAGCATTGTAACTTCATATGTACCCAACTTTGAGAGTGTTTTGGTTACACGTGTTTTCAATAAATAATGTTTCCCGTGTTTTTTTATCAAAGAACAAATACAAAGCGCTTTCATTTTTACCCTCTATCTATAAGTCCGTAAATCGTGGAATGAAGCATTCTTAATTGATTCAGACACGCACCGGCCACCTTTCGAGTATTGGATTTTCCCCGCCTTAAATTAATTTCAAATAATATATGTATATTATACGGGTTAAGAATGAAAGGGAAAATACCCGAAATAGCGTAATACAGGGTGTCCGGGTTCGGGTAAAGCAGATTGATGGATGTAAATGTAAACAACGAATACCAAGAACCCTGTTAAGATTACAATGTTAAATTTCTTACACTTGTGTTCTTAAGTATATTTAAAGGAAAATGTAATTTCTGATAATATTATTGTGTCTTCACGGTAAGTGAAGTTCGCCAACTTGTAATATGCCAGCGGTGAACTGTGGCCTAACCTCACCCTCGCGATTCTAGAGGAGTTTCGTGCTAAGCAGTTGACACACATGCACTGATCAGCAATTTAACAGTAGGTGCAAAGCAAACACGGAAGCAATTACAGTAATGTAATATTGTATAATATTAAACCAAATTGTAGCAAAAACGATTAATTTTGTAGATACAAGTTCAGTTAAATCATTAACTAGACCCAAAACAGTTCACAATAATTTAGTATGTATATGTGTAAAATGACGTACTAGGGGCAGTTTATCGACTTTGTTGTCATTTAGATAACTAAGCATTTGACCTCATCGATTCATATGAATGGTTATAAACACAGTCATATTTTTAGTAAGGATTGCAAACACGATACTTTGAATACTGCAATCACTTAGAGATTATTACATTTGACCAAAACATATTGAAAAAAATATTGTATAGACTGACTGCTTGACTTTTTTAGACATAAAGAAAAAAATTCAACAATTTTCTTTTATTTTATATTTTGTATTTTGCGAAATGAAAATATATATAAAGTCTAAATTAATGTCATTTTACACAACCTTAAAAGCAAAGCTAATGGAGTACAAATCTTTTCATCATGTGTTATGTCTATTAGTAAACAAACCCTCACTCGTAGTTTTTCTCACTACAATTCTAATATTTTATAATTTTTATTCCACGGTAGCTTAAGCCGTGCAACTGTCATATAAAGGGACAAACTTTTGTCATATAAAGGGACAAAATTGAAGTTCTGTATTAAGGCAGTATAAAGTATATGAAAATTTATGTTTAAAGGGTTCAAAACATTACAAAAATTAATATAGGGAGAGAGGTCAAACGACTTGTGTGTTTAGTTCCATCTGTTTACTAGTTGAATAATTAGATTCGTCTGTAAATTATTCGTCAAATAATGGCCGCTGCTCGTCCCCACAACTTAATTTATCAAATAACCTCTTGAAATTAACCTCTTTGTGATGAATTTATTATACTTTTAACATTGTTTTCATAAACTATTGTTGATCTAATCCATAAGAATAAAAATGTACGCGTGTATTTTTGGGTGGTATTTTTTGAAAGTAGGTAATATAATATTATATGATGTAATCCTTCTTCACAGATACAATAAAACCAAACGTAATAAGTAATAACAATCAGCTATTTAATTTCGATAAACAATTAAACTGAAGCCATTATTGTTCCATTACAAGCAGAGTATGCAAGTGGTTGGAATGGAAGTTTCCCCGCACTACTTCGAGTGTTATTTTGTTAATGTTGGTTTGATGTGTTCGGACTGTTTCGAGGTGCTCTAACTGAACCATCAGTCCAATAGAAATCTAAAGGCCGCTGGCAATACGGCGATAACGTCCAATGACATTGATTGATATACGTTTGAACTACCAAGTTAATGTCATGAACAAAAATCATTAGTTTAACCTTTGGAAAATAATTACTATTTATTCAAACACCTACACAATTTTATATTATGCAGTAAACATGATTTTTTAAAAGGAAATAAATACGCCCCATTGTCACATAGCTCTGACCGCACGTTACGATACGATACGACTCTTGTTAGAGGTGTCACATGATACGAAAGACTTTTAAATCTCACCACTCTACTCTCTCCCATTCTCTAAGTAAATACTTGGGGATCAAACAATTATTTGTATTGGTGCAGGGGTGAAACCCATGGCTTCTGGTTTCAGCCAACCACAAAGAGTGTCAAGTACTAAATGAGTTTAATACACTTATTGCTTTGGATAAAACGTGAGCCCGCAGAAAAGCGCAGGGCTACATCGGCTATTCAAAGTAAACGGTTTGGGATAAGCCTACTTAAAATAACTCTGTTATGGTGGGCCCTTTTGAATATTTTGATTCCACCAGGTGATATGTAAAATGTTTTATTTGTGTTTAATATGGTAGAAATGCGGAAATGTTTAGCTACTTAGCATCAGCCAGAGAAAATAATGTATAGTTTCCATTCTCCGATGACACACTTTTGAAATAATTACAAACACTATAACATTTTTCCCAAGCCCTCAGCGGAGTTAAAATAGCCAGCACCAAACTAAAAATTCAACGTTATCCCGAGCTGAAAGCTGTGCCAAGTCTCGTCGAAATCGGTTCATGCGTTCTGGATGATCAAAGAAGAGACAAATATCTAAACACTTTATTAGTGGCGTTATTACCACATTGCCTCGTACTTATTTATATTGCAAATGATATTTTGGTGAGCTCGACGTCGGGTGAGAGTAATGGCATCTGTTCAGCTGCTCGTCGAAAGAAGCATTGAATAAAGTTTCGACGTATGCAATCAATCAATGTTTGCCGTGCAAGAAACAAGGAAGTTTCACACTGTGTGTATTGCCGCTCATCTATAAAGTATTGCCGTCTGTGACTTTGTGCGGAGTTTCTTATTACTTCCGCAGGCTCTACGTTATACACATAATAAAATAACTTACATTTTATATATTTGTAAAATACAAAACCTGTAAAACATTTTTTCACAATATACTTTAACAATATATAATTATAAATAAATATAATATAATATTATTATAATTATAATATGTAAATATGTGCATAATAAAAATCGATACACATTATATATTTTTTTAATATGACACGAAACTATAACTATTATGCACCCCATGGCAAGTGCATTACAACCAATTCGAGACAATTATGCCGTCTTTGTTGCAACCGTAAATACACATGTTGCATCCAAAAGCGATCAACTTCAAAACGATGAAGACGGACGTCAGATGTCGATAGATTTTTGGACGTCCAAAACGTTATAACGGATTTTCCAAAGTCGTGGACCATGATAGTATTTTCGGGTCTCCGCAACCTTAGTCAACTGACGAAACGCGACTGCAAATTTCACTCCAACATATCTCGTGTATGTGTCCTAATATTAATGGAAACAGGAAGTCTACTATGTTGGGTATAAATGTAAAATACTAACAACTGACATGTCATTTTAAGGGCTGGTGTAAATTAATCCGTCCTACTATATCGCTTATTATATTTAAAATCGATTTGCCTATCACGAGGGCTCAGTAGGTCGCAACGCCCATCAGATTGCAGCCAATTAAGATCGCCTACGTACGTATTTTGAGATACCTGTGCCGGACCATTTGCTTAGTAATCACACGGCAATTAAATTAAACTGGACGCTCAATATCTGCATACGTTTAAATAATGTTTGACGCGGCTACATTCGAGTCATTAATTTGGCAAATGTTTGATGTTGGACATGATAAACATGTTTACACGTAATAGGTAAAAGCGCTGAAAGCTACGTTTTGTTTTATATCGAAGACTGTTTTATATTTTTTATAATTTATTCATATTCGTATTTTATGTGACTCAGTGATATTTTGCACATTCAAATAAATGTATTAGGATACATCAACCCATAAATGGCTAATACAAAGCACGAGACTCTCCTAGAATCGATAGTTCGAGTGAGAGGGCTTTGGATGGATTCTAACATGCCAACCTTTCCGGGCTGACGGACTTTACATACCATACGAATTTATGTGAAGAATTGTATGTATGTTTCCTGACGATAAAGTCCTACCCTACTTCTTTACCGTTAAAGAGCATGGTAGTTCACTAAGAATAATAATTGTATTCACCGAAAAGTCGAAATTCTGCCCTAAAATTTGATCCTACTACAATCGACTCGTCAGGAATTCAAAACGATGAGAAAACTTTAATAACCTTGAACATAAATATCGTCACGCATGCCGCGTTAAGTAAACACGTGTGCCCTTTACAAGTATAACTCCTTTTAACACCTGTTAAGTAGTTTCTAGTGCATGTGTGGGTCGGTCCCTTAACACAAATAAACCACGCTTAGTATGAATAAATTTAATTAGCAAAATCCAGAATATTGCACAAAGGGGTCCGGAGTTAATATTGTTACACCGGTATGATCGGTTAATTACGTTTCGTTTATTAAAACTAGTAACTTTACAGAAATAGCTTACGCCCGAAGCTTGGTGTGCTTAGTCTAGCATTTATTGCATATTTACAATAATAAAAATAATATTGATATAGCGTTCCATAATATACAAAGAATATTTGTTGCCTAATATGTTCGTAAGTACAATAATGATGTCCAGCAGGTTTAGACCCATACAATAAATGAAATGAAAAAGATTAAATAAATAAACCGTGTTTTTACATTTATGTCTTAATATGCATGAAAAATATGTTTGAAATCATCCGTAGTTTCAACATCATATTCGCACAATATTAAAAAAATATTTTTTTATATTACTTATGAAGTGATTTAGCCATTGGCACTGAATTCATGTGCAATTATATGGCCCTGGCAATCAAATGCATTTAGCAGGAATAAAGCGATCCACACGGAACAAGTGCCGGGGACTCGATGTTTTATGACTCAATAAGGAGAGACATTTCTTTAATTCGTCCAGGCTCGGATGACAGATCTCATTCATTAGCCGCCTGGGCGGGAACAGCTGCGCTCCGAATAACAACACACACTATTTTCATTCTCACGGGGTTTATGTCGCTCCTTCATTAATTATGGGAAAAAGAACGTGTTCACAGTTAGCAATACGATGTATATCAAGTTCTTTATCTGCCAGTTCAGGTAACCCTAGCTCACTTTAGCGGTAATGGAAAACATCGAAAACTCCTACCTGATTTTAGTCGACAAGATTTATGTGGAGTGCATTGGGCCAGCGTGGTAGAAAAAACGCCTGCTTGGCGAAAGGATTAATGCCAGGACACTACCTGGGTCCCCGGTTGACTAGCCGGGCGTTAAATTTTAAACCAAACTATTATACGTGAGACGAGCATACCATTCGCCTAGTGATAAGCGATACGACCGCTCATGGACAGACACAAAACCAAACAACATGACCTCTATTTATTTGAAACCTACCACCAGTAAATGTATTTTATGAGTAACGCTTCGTTTCTCTTTTCCAATGTTTCCCGTCTTATTAAAAGTAGGCGAAAAATATATAATAAACTGTACACACATTGAAGTAAAGGCGGAGTTGTGCGACACCTAATCTCCGTTTTGGTACTTCAATCCTCTTTGAACCAGGTTATTGCTAGAGCGCAATTTCTGTGCATTATGTACTTTCGCACTTTCAAAATTTCAATTTATATGTCAGCTGCTTATGGTTGAGTGGATATTCTTTATGTTATTACTCACATCGTCTATCCTGGTGCCACTTCAGTGAATCAGTCGATTGTGTGTTTCTGGCTTTCAAGTTTCGCGTTAACATATTTACAATGTTTCATCGCTACAACGTGATATGAAATCCTCCCTTTATTTAAGTGAATATTTTGATTGCTTTATAGTTTAAATTAAACAAGGCGAATTCGCCGTATCGCGATATGAGATCAAATATGTATGAGCTCAGCGGTGAACCCGAAATATCAAGTATTTTAGTTAACAATACCTTCATTTAATATGCCGCTCAGTTTAACTTCTCGAGGAAAAAGAGATATATGACGCGAGAATCACATTTTCTGCAGAATACATGATTTTTAACGGTCGGTAGGATGTTACATGTAAATATTTTTATTTTCTTCAATTCACTTTGTTAACATAATATTGTCAAGTATGATCGTGTAGAACCATTGTTTCCGATTATAGTTCTTGAAGCTTTAATAGACATTATTAAATTAAATATGAAGGCTAATTAATGGGCAATAATTAACACGGGCAATATATTTAATTAAAATAACTGCACGTTGTTTATTAAACGCAAATTAATTAAACATGCTAAAATACAAAGCATATTCGTATTACACAACACATCGAGTTTCGATTTACATTAAATGATTAATGTAATGCTAAACTCTGCCTATTAATTAGTTATTAGGCTGGACGTAGTTCCGTTCGTGCTGGCTTAAGTATGGTTGATTACAAAGGTAAGTAGCTATTAATATGTAAGATAATATAATACCGAAGGATCAACACATGTTTTGTAACAAAAGACGAGTGCTATATCTAAAAACGTGTAAATTTTACAATGTTTTTACTCTTTAACAAGTATGTAAATCTCTGTTTTAATGTTTATGATATTGTGTACATACTTGTATTTTTATTGTAAATTAGTAGTATCTTGTAGTTGTCGGATGACTGTAATCGTTCAGATAGGTAGTTTAGATTAACATCAGACGAAGCACTTTATGTGCGATATTTTTACTTTGTGTAACTTTTTATTTTATCTAGTCGTTTTTAAACTAATGTATGCTAGTCATTAAATTTATGTAGCAAAAACCTCTGAACGGTATCGGAGGGAAAAGTATTTAAAAAAAAACAAAAAAACAAAAACAAAAGACGAGTAAGAATGTGTTAGACGCGGTTCTAAGGTACAACGGCGCGGCGCTGTGAAACCTTGTAATCCATAGATTTACGTGTTGAGTAATATCTGAGTAGTCACGACCGTGAATTTTACACGCTCTGATATAAAATGTAAGGAGTATAAATACATTGGAGTTTATTTTTACTGATATTTTTTTTACATCGTAACAGTAAAAATATATAAAAATAAAAATATTAAACTAATCCCATTGTATCCCAGTAATGTCTTACAGAAAACACAGAACGTATATTACAAAGAAATACCAGTTATTAATGTCTTTTCGTATGTGAAATGCGGAGTTACATTGCGATAAATATAAAAAGAATCTAAGTTTTTTTACACGTTTATATAACTGAAATGCTCGAACAATGTATCATGTTGAATTATTTCAATAAAAAAATATTTAATTAGCTCGTAATAACTTTAAAACTAATCGTTTTTGCCTTTATTAGAAAAAGTTGAAGAAATCATAACTTGTAGGTACACAAGTTGGGCATACATGTTTTAATAATTCCCGTGAAACTTCTAAAATGTTGTTGTAAATCACGAAACTTGAACAATTGTTCTGGGTAAACGTTGAGGCATGGAACCGGTATTGTTTATTATCAAAATGTTCCTCCACAAGCAAAAGGCAAGTTCACTTGTTCACGTGTACAATTTTTATGATTCTCTAGGGAAATAATCTACACAGTTCGTAATGGAAGCGAAGGAAGCTCATGCATTCTTACCTCGAACGCTTCCTTTTAATTAGCAAATATAAGTTAATTAGATCCACTTCTAAAATTAGATATAGCTGCGAGTTTCTCTTTAGCGCTATTTTTAATATTTTATCCTGAAGAAAATTTTCTTAACATTTTTTAATTGCACTTGTTAGTATTATGCTAACGTATATCTTTTGATTACGAATACCTGCGAATTTATTATTGAGAGTTATACGCGTATACTTTATGCAAAAAATTTAAAGGTTTTTCAGGTTTCTGCCTGTGACATAGTACCGCTTAAACTAAACAAATATTTCTGAGTATATAAAAGTAAATGTAGGTAAAGCAACAATCCATATATTAATATGTTGCCTAGGCAGCCTTGAAACCAGGCGCAAAACATTATCGTTAAAATACGGCAGGTGTTTTTAAAGCCGCGCCTTATAAATACATATATGTATATATTCAACTGAAAATAAACACCGGCTGATTCATCACATTAATTTTGATAAAAAGAAAAAAATATTATCTTGGAAACAACGAGGAAAAAATGGGCATGGGTCGGGGCTTCATTTTATATTTATTGAGTGCGATTTACTTGAAAGCTGAACACACTGAAATTTACGGAAATGCCTCGTGCATAAAATTTTACAGTGAACTGGTCCGTTAAAATATCTTACATTGTATTTTAAAACTGTCGTAAAATGAAATGCCGTGGAAGCGATGATTACAAAGAAACTTTAGTTTGCCCTCGTATACCTGCCATTTGACTTTTAAAACTGAAGGTGATCTTCGTAATTTTGTATGCATCGTATTCAGTATGTGTTACTGAATTGACTAACAAACTTGACTTGAAAATTTACATTACTGTAATTTGAATAGAATGAAAACAAACGATGACGTCACAAGTAATGTTTGCCTGTATAACGTGTGCACCAACCATTGTCTTACGAGTAAAGTGTACTCGTACAAGATTACACAGAAAATGAAGTAATTTTTCACAAACTACTCGAGGTCTTGAATAAATGAAAAAAATATGGAGGATTTTTTTAAAATTAATTCTAACATTGTCAGTTGATGTTGGGGTGTGCCATTAGCAACTGAAATAAATGTGACAAGTGCCATGTTTGAGATGTTTTCCTTTACATTGAAATACAAAAATCAACTCATTTACGGCAACTGAACAATAAATAACAGTAATACTCATGGAGAAGGGATAAGTAATAAGTTTTCCACCAAATTGGATATTTCAGTCTCACTCCAATCCCCGTTGAGTACAGTGACCCTGGCAATACATGCTTTTGGATCAGCGAGAGCTAAGATTCCCAATTTGATACTGCTGCACCGCGTCATGTCATCCACTTTATAGATCAGAAATCTGAGACATCGATGGACGTGGCCTTGTATCAAGAGATTTTCTGGCATCTTACGAAAAGGAATACGTATTATAAAGATCTCTAAGTCTGTACGTAAGAAACTTTACGTAAACTAACGAAGGTTATCTTAATTCTAATTTGAATTCCATCAATATTAATGATACTATTACAATATTAAAAGATAATATTAGATAATATTACAATATTAATTATTTTTAGGCCAATCCCTGTGCTCAGAAGTCTATCAGGGAAAGGGAAAGGTGAGATTTTAAGGCAGGCGTCCACATATCCGCACCGTACATATCGGACGCATCGCTTCAAATGAATTATTTACACCATTGAGTTATAATGTCGGCAAACCCCATTGCTGATGATACTGTGGACGCATTGTAAATAATAATCCGTTTAATGCGATCCGTCCGTTACGTACGATCCGAATATGTGGAAGCCTGTCTTTATTCGCCTTTGGATAATTGTGTCGGTGTTAGTATCTTTAAGATACCTTTTGGGTTTTAATGCAGTAGTTTTGATATAAATTATTCACTTATATAGCATTAACATCATCTCTCGCCATAGGAAATTGTGTATTGACTTGTCATAAGAGCTATTTAATTGCCTACGTGACCAATAAACGAATAAACGAATTTCATTTCATTTCATTTCAAATCCATTGTTGATCATGAACTCCCTTAAGAATTTCCACTGCGAAATTTGGGAATTATTTTATGAATAGTAGAGTATTATTTGTTTCATGATACCTTGTAACTAATACCTTTTTGGTAAGTTGGTCTTAGCTATAAAATATACGGGTATTAGTATTGTATGTATTATTTCCATTTACATGTCTGTGCCTACACACAGCCAAGTCGCTGACGTAGCAATTTACTGGCAGGCCACAAGAATAAGGTCACAGTCAAATAGTCAATCAAATATGTGTATTATTTCAATCTAAATTTTATTTCTTTTTCTTTCAGCAGCATTATATGAGATAGGGCTTATAGAAAGGGATTTATTAGATGGCCCCGCGTTTTCCGACCGCTTCGTCTACAAACTTTCTGCGATAATCCATCACAATCCATTATCTGCGATATTGACTACGTGAAACTGTATTCCTTGCAAGTTGTCACGCAAGTCATGGGTAATCAGTATAGATAGAGATATTATTTCCTCTAATATTATTGTTTAATGCTTTAGAACGAACGTTTGTGTACAAATATAGTTATGATGCATTTTATTTCGTGTTTATGTTACATCTCCATCTATAATACGATGGCATAAATTTAAAAAGTTTTTTTCAAAATATAATTAAAAAAATTATAATAAACAATTTTATACAAAGTAATTGTCGTAACAACGTAACACCCACAACATAATATAAATAATTATAGATGCAGTGTCGGTCTTTGACTATGAAAAGGGGCAAGCGAAGGAAATTTATTGAGCCTTGACATTTTCCTTGACCAAACCTCCCCATTAATTTCGTAGGCAAGATTGGTTGCAACGTGTCTCTATCATTTACAAAATTTCCAAAATTACATTATAACAGAACAAATAAGTAAGGATGGTTTTGCCTGATATTTGGTTACTAATCTATCCTGTATTAATTTCATAAAGAAGCATGATGTCGTGTACAGATAAGGACATAAGAATATCAACAAACCTCAGCAAATAAAGGGCCGCAGTCACGAATCTTATTAATTTGAATCTGCTCTCACTATTTAACTTCCTCGTGCATATTTGCTTTAAACTTATCAGTGAATTAAATCCATTGTGAAAGGTGAGCGCGCACTCAAATTATCCGAATGTTCGTTACATCTCAATCAAGGCTCTCACTTTAAGCCGATTGTATTCGCACATGTACAGGCCTATCTGATGTATCTACGTAATGAAAATTGAATATTCCGATAATGTCAAAACACTCATAGATTACATCTGCTGAAAATTTATCATGTTATTTATCACTTTGAAAAGAATGTATAACCTGATCTAGATACATTTGCCCAATGGAATATTTTATCGGTAACATCTCAAAATTCTCAACAACTATGTATTTCCATATTTCTCACACCAAAAGTGACGAACTTTAAGACAATTTTTGTCCTCTGTTATACCCTTTGGGATGAGGGACTACTAACTAAAACAAAGTATTTTCCTTTCTTGTCTTTCATTCAGTTTTCAAGTTTTATAAAATAATAATTTTATACTTAGCTTTACCAAAAAAATTACGGTGTAAACATTTGTTTACACCATCATAAGCACTGTAAATAATGTAACTGTAATGCGTTTTAATAATACAAATACAACAAATTTGCGAAAGGGTTGCTTAGACGATGACGAATCACGTTGGCCCCTCAACACTTAGAAACAGCTGTTCCCTTTGTGGCGTGACAAAAGGATTTCAAGCCTGAAGATTATATGATAAACCTCATTAAATTTACATAGTTACATTATTCTCCTTTGTTTAGATTAGTACATAGAAGATATCGCAAGAAGTTCTTGATGCCCTTTGTGATTCCTTAGGTTACTTTTATCTGCGCTTTTACGATTCCCGATACACGCGATTTAAAGAAAGACGTTTCGTTACTTAAACCCTTTGCTTTGAAGTTTATAGTTGGAATGAACCCTTTTATAAGGGAAAGGGAGGCTTTACAATTATAGCCGTCAGTAAACGATCTTTATAATATTTAGGTAATTATCGAAACATACACGCAACACTGTAAAAAACAAAGTCCTAATTCCATATTAGATACAAGTCTCGTGTTGTTAGTATGTTTTTGGTTTCAAACATTAGTAGAGACTTTTTGGTGCCGCAACAACCGAACTCAAAACAAATACTTACATATTATTTTGTATTATACAAACAGTTGCGTCTCGTTTCACTGTCGTCGTCTTAACCAACGCCACGGAAGCAGTCGAAATTAAAGCATTTACGACATAATATGGAATAAGTGGCTCTTAGCTCGATATAATGCATTTTCGTAATAATATTCCGCTTGAGCGTCGTGTGTTCCAAACTATTATGGGGAGCGGTCACGTTTGGTGACAAAAATCTCGAATCCCTACATCCCTCGGAAAGTACATTAAGCCGTCGGTCCCTATTCCCGGTAAGGACATTCATTCCATCTCAGAAATGTTATGCTTGACTTCAAAGTTTTAATACAAGTAAAATGTATCTGTCTAACAAACCGCATCAGACGGACGTAGCGGGTAACCCAAACATTTTACATTACGTGGGAGGAGATTCGTGAATTAATACGGACCTGCACATGCTGGTAATCCAAATCATAGTTTCAAAACTTGAAAGCGGTAATTATTTTGACTTAGTATATATTGTAACATCCTGAAATAGCACATAATCATTGGTTGTATATATTAAAGACCAAAAGCATGAAAAGCAATGTTTTTCTTCCACAATCTACCAGAAATTTTGAGACCTTATACGCGGTACGTCTATTTTTGTTAGTAAATTGTTTCCATTTTGTCCAGTATTTGCACGAATGGAACATTGTTTAGTTGGGACTTTCTATTCTTTTAGACAATAATGATAGTTTATATTATATACTTTTTGTACATGTCACGGGACTCCCCTCCGGTTTATCGATTTTACGTGAATGTTCACTTATACCATTAGTATTCTGTGCTCAAATGGATTAATAAATGTAGTCAACAGAATATTTCGCCTAAGATATCGTTTCACATGTGTCGTAGTTAATTTTAAAATATTCTATACATCCTCAACATACAAATCTGAGTCTATTATATTTTTCTCAAATTGAATTCTTATTCAGATATTCAGCTTCTACCTCTTTCAATCCTTATAGGCATCAGTACATGTTGAATCTGCGTTTGTTAGGTGCATTTCGTTTCACATAGCTCATTGCAAAAAATGTAAATTAGGTAATTTTTTATCTCATAATCTTAACATTTTGTTGTGAAATAAAATTGCAATGAAAATGAGTTCAGGCTTTTTATGCGGTGACCGCTTGAAAAATTGAATTTTGTTTTCAAAATGAAATGAGTAAACATGTATAAAAGAGCAATTCACGTTAACCCATTTATAATGAATGGTACGGTTCCCACCGAGTGTGTTGGTGTGTGACCAAAGGGCGGATGATTTACGTATTGTTTTGTATATTAAAATATTTCACTTTCAACCGGCTATTTTTGGCCTTGCTCTTTTTTGTGTTTGTTCTTAATTTTGCCACAAAACTGCTTTTTAACTTTTTGTTTTGATCATTAAGAAAGAACCGAAAAAATGTATAATTTTGAAATAGTACGGCATATCATAAAAGTTTCTTCTTTAATGAGATTAAAATTCATATTATTATTCCATCCACAAAAAATAATAACGTTGTAACATGCGGCAACAGATGTATTAGAACGGTTTTAGATAGCAATACGTGTCTGCACAGGACGCTAAACGAAAAAGATTACTTTGGACTCGAGTTTGCGATATAAAGGCACTTTAAAGGGGTATACAAAAGCGTTTAGCATTTTATACGCTGAAAACAATGCGGTTAAGTTTAATATATTTTGTGTACTTTATATTCTTATGTGTTGCGCTGCGCCGAACCTCACCTATCCATAAAATTTACGATGTTAACAGCACAAATTTATGACCCATAAATCAACTATCTATAACGCCATAACTAGTAATTGTGTTTATTAGCGAAAGAAATTGCTACGTAAAATATTAATTTGTGTCGAAGTGAGAAATGTATTGTTTAAATATACTATCAGCTTGATTGATGTATTTTCGTGCGAGGAAGTCGTTATTGTGTTTATATTCATAAAGATGTGGATTCATGACAATATCAATGGAATCTTAGCACTAAATCATACACCAAACAATATGAACTCAACGAAAATTATATAAGACAGTTTCAACATAATATAAATTAGAATTGCGGATTTTGTGAACGGCATAAAAACTCATTTTCTTAAGCCTTAATGTTTCTAAATCTGCTGTAAGCTTACGAGGTAAGACCGGAGTCGGAATACAACATATAATTTTAATTTTTTTATAACGTCATTTAACTTTTAACCGTAATCTGGAGATTCAATTAATGTAAAAAGTATGTTAAATATTTGATTTAATTCGACTGAGAGCGTTTGCTCAGGGCATTTTGTATATATAGTTGGTGTGTATTTTGTAGAAGTTAGATACTTGTTTTTTGGTACCAGTAATTGCCAGCTCAAATTAACATTAGCAGCAATAAATATTAATGTTTCGCCGCCTTTCATGCCTAACAAAGGAAAGAAGGTTCTTGTTAGAAATTCTATCTTACATGGTGAACGGAAATGTCCGGTTGCCTTTTTTAACCATAAAGTTTTGTATTACTAAGTAATTTTGGATGCGAATCATTCATATTACTTGTAGTTGTAAATAGCATTTTACAATCTTTGCTACGCGATCGTTTTTATCGCGATATCAGCTTATTAGGAAAAAATAAATGTAATATTTCTCAATTTATTTTAGCAAGCTCTTGTGGTTCGAGTACGAGTGACATGTGTTGTTATAAATTTCTATGGCTTCTATATCATCGAGAGAAATATGGTGTCTTGCTAATCTTGATAAGCAAATCGTTCTAGGCTCATCTCAAGGCTTTTCCAACCGATAACAGTGTTTGTGTGCAGACTTATCGTTGAATTGCTTGCTCTCACATTAGCTGTCTATACGCAGCGTATCCTGCATTTTCCCATAACATAATGTGTTCACTTGGTTCCGAATTGATAACACTGTGAAATCCGAAATATTGTATTTTACTCATCTTACACGTTAGTTCATCTAAGTTTGGTGTTTACGGTTAATTTACTTGTCATGAATGCAAGAATATTATTTCTTCTCTCCGTTAATTTTCGTTTAATCTTCGAGTTCGTTCGCGCTGTCGATTATGTCATTGTACACCTGTTTACACTACAAAAATAAATCATTCGGAAACGCCACTTGAATTTTTGTTAACACTCCAAATCCATTGGCACTTAAATATAGATTAAATGAGACGCTTCAGTGGCAATTATCATTTGGTTCGAGTACACGAGGGGCGTGATGGTGGACAGAGAAGTGAGGCGTTGGGTTGTTTGGTGTTTACCTGAGGTAGCGTCGCGGAGTATGGCGTGCGCGGGGGCGCAAGCGGACGCGGGCGCGGGCGCGGACGCCGTAGGGCCGCGGGAGGCGCGTGTGGCCGCGCGTGCCAACCGACAGTGACTGCCGCCTGCCGCCTGGCGATGGCGAGCCGCGGCGCGAGTTGCCGCACCAGCGCGGTGCCGCTCGCCCTGCGCTTATCGGCCCGCCACCACTATGCACTATGCCCACCGATAACGATTTTAATCCCCCGAATGCGCTTTAATACTGTAATTCACTTCGATTTCCCGTGATGAGCCAAACGGAAAAGACGTGGAATTATAGTCGACGCTGTAAACGCTGTTTTCACCCCTTAAAACGGTTGTAAATTGCAGCGATTAAGGATGCATCAGTTATTTTTTTGGAAATAATTGAATAAGGCAATATCCGCGCATTTCAATTCGCAGTGAAATGGATATGGAATTGCCATTTCCTATTTGCAGTCCCTAATAAAGGTAGATTTAATATCTGATGAATATCCAATATTTGAGCTGGCGGGAGACGATTAGTTTCCGGCGTACGACGAACAGGTGCAGCATTGTAGATTCGAGGCAATAATTCTTATGAAAGCGCAGTGAACCAGTTAAGTACGGTTTTATTTAATCATTTATATTTTTTGTCGTGTGTACATCTTTGTATTTTTGGTAAAGTAAGTGTCAATGACGTTTTAGAGAGTCTTCCAATTGCTTTGATTTATATTGGATGTGTTTGTATAATTAAGTGTTATTTCGTTCAAAATAAGGTCAATTTTAATTTCCTTTGTGCATATTTTTTTTTGTATCAACGACGTATAGTATTAAGAATATGATAATAAATAAATTACATAAATTCTTAATCATTAAAATTTTGGAGCATCCATTAATAATCCTTATATGTACGAGTATGTACTGAGCCATATTTAAACATAAAAAAGACGGTTTAGTTATCTAACAGAATTTGAGATCAGCATTCCCGGGTATCTGCAAATAAAAATGGGTTTGTAGGTAAAAAGCACGGCGGTTTCTATTAGAAATGATTGATTGTTGGGAATAAATATGTAATCGCTTACGCGTGACACATCTGTTCTTTGTGCCAAATTGTAAACATTCCTTCAACCCTTCAATCTGCCAGAGTAAGATGTTTCACGTGTTTTACCCGACTGAAAAACAAGCTTTGCAATATAACTTAAATTAATATTAGAAACCTTTTCTTAACCTTTTTGCAGGTGGAGATACGCCAAAAAATTATTATAAAATGTAACTGAAACGTTTCCATTAAAAAATCAATTGGAAAAATACCATGTCCCTTAGAGTAACAATTTTTCTAAAATATAATTATATTTATATTGTTGCTGGTTTTTCACATTTTTATTACTATTTTTAACACAGTTAGTTACTTTGTTCTATTGAATAATATATTTATCTACTAAGACATCTCTAGTTTTCAGTACTTGCAGTTGTAAATAGCACGTGTATTATTCTTATTCACCTATACTTTATACGCTTGTTTAGTCAAAGCATTTTGTATGATGGCTCGGCATACTGCCTTCGTTGCACCCATGATGAGTGCAACACTTTTCTAGAGCATACACTAGCGGAAGATGGTTAAAACATGTCGATCGATGCAATTATGCCCTGTGTGAATAACCTTTCACCAAGAAATCCGCAGCTGTGAATTGTAAAGCTCGGAGTTTTGAAATTATGGTTAAAGGTGTTTTGACAAACTGCGTTATGGCTAGTATCGCATGGGTTGGTATTCTCATAATGAAAGCTATAAAAATATTACCTTCAAACTTACGAGATTTGCCCAAGTACCTACTCAACTTGCCTTCATCTGAACACATTAGGTGAATTAATTTAACATCACTCCTAATTTTAACTTAGGAGCAAACATAAATGTTTCTATACAAATATTAGCAGTTAAAGTTTGTTCTTGTTGAAATTCGGGAATAACTTAACAGGATTCAAATTATAATACAAAAATAATGTTTCAAAATAACAAAAGCACTAGGTTCTGTTTTCAAGAAAGATTGCTCAACATAAGCGAGCAGTAAGTAGATGTTTACTTTAATGAAAACAAGCATACTTTTAATTAATTTTCCGTGCGCTATTTCGTGTCCACCGTCAAAGGTGAAAGGTACACAGGCAATCATAATATGTATACAGGCAATCTTGGATGGAGTTGTTTTGACAGTAAAATGGATTCATTCGCCAGTTGCATTCATCTGATTGTGCATTCCTGTGAAAGCGACACTGAACGCCATAATTTAAACGACCCTTTTTAGTCCTTAAACCGAACTGTAAGCTCATAAATGATAACATTTAAATTTTATTAACCTTAAAATCTCACTGTATTAATTTTCTCAGCCTTGTTTTACTATTACCCTTACATAACATAGCTGTCCTTGCTGGCTTTCAAAAACACAGTTTCAGGGACCAATAATTTCTGTACTCAAACCAAGGGGTTCACTACTTTAAATCGTTCCTGCATCATCAACTTGTACGACAAGTGGACTGCCGTGTCTCCCTGCTCTATAACTCTTGGTCCTGAGAGCGAAGTACGTGGAATCAGTTGAGCAGTCTGTTAAAATTGTTTACATTAGAAAGAGATTATCCATTCGCCTAATATTTCATCTGAAACACAGCACACTTAAAATCGCCACGATAATATGACGCGTGCAAAAATATCTACTCATGAAAATTGTGAGCAAGTCTTGTTGTAATTTATTCATCTCGCCCCTTCAGCTCTCATTCAGGATCAAGAACAGCTATTATACTAATAAGATGTAATATTGTCGTTCGACTTCATCCAATTTTATTACTAGCGCCAACGAATCTAGTAATATCAAGCACGTACTACTACAGATTGGTTTGAATTGAACACCAATCCGTTGAATGTAGTGCGTATTCTCGGTGTGATTTGAATAAGCTTTGCGAAAAAGATAATCGATGTAAAGATAACTTCAAAAAGTTTATAAGAATTTTTAATACCTACTGTGTAGTCGGTTTTAGTAATTTATGTTTTGCGTGTAAATCCACTTTGTTCTCTACTTTTATTGTTTGCCTCTTATGAAAATTAAACTTTTCCTTATAGCTCCTTGTATATGTTTTATGCTTTGCGTAAGTCTGGCGGTTGTATGCTTAAGAAACTCTTTGGCTACATCCCTCTCTGGTTTTTTATTTATATTGGTTCTTTCGTTTTTATTCTGCTGCGTTATATTTTAGAATCTTGCTTACTTTAAAATAGTCGCAAAACTATTGGAAATTCAAGACACGCACAGCTTTTGTGTGAAATATCCTAATTGACGATACGAGGGCGTGATTTGACGGCAAATACGTGCATAGATTTTTCTATACTTTAAATACGAGTGTGACTATGTACGAAATAGGCATTGAGGACTAAATCTATTCTTAATATCAAAGTTATTTGCGGTGGAAATATTTAAGACGTGTAAACGATTAAAGTTTATTTCTCTACAAGCAGGTGGTATCGGTTTAAGTCCTATTGCGAGGCAACACGTACGTTTGTTTCCACACTCAAGACAGATGTTGGCACAATCCGAAAACACGCCCAGAGTTTGATCGTGACGAGGATACTCTGCATTCGTAGTAAACAAATTTCGTCTATAACAATTGCATGCTATCGAATATTCTTGGCAGTCAAAACATAGCTTCGTTCCTATTGATAGCTTCAAGATCGAGGAAAAGTGCTGTTGTGAATTATCTGAATGTGCACCTTCGTAAATTTTACGGTTATTATAGTATACTTAACTGTATTTATATAATTATACTGGTTAGAAGTTTTAGAAATTACTGTTAAATGCAACTTTAACAATAATTCTGAATCTTTTATTACTCTAATTTGTGTAATTAATAATCTGCCATAATCAATTTTAGTAAATATTTGGGAACGTCGCAGTATTTTCAAGCGTCAAATTGAGGTTGCTATCTATTCTTGCCGTGGTTCCGTGTTGACCTATCACGACTGTTCTAGTGAACCGAGTGAACATTGCCGACGTACAAACGTTTACTTTGCGAATTGTTATTCTTGGTATTACTTTACCACAACATTCAAGAAGAGAAAGACAAATATCGGCATGTAGGTGTAATTCGCGTTCAGAAAAATCATGTATTTTTCGTTCAAGCGAAAAATCCCAAGTTTACGACCGCTTTCCGTACAAGAATACTTATTGGAACAACGGTAACCATCTGGGCCTCGTATACTGAATGCTCGGGTGGTAAATAAAATATAAACCTGATTGATATGTTCAATATCAATTTTATTCAAATGCGAAGGCTTGTAAATGCATACTCCCTTTTGCTGGTTTCAATCTTGCTCTTGACGTTAGGACTTACCTGAAACAAAGTAAAGATAAAAAATATAAGTATTGCATATAATTATAATGTACATGGGATTATAGTTATTTACATATATCTATAGTTTTTTTAAATATTTCCGACATATACATTAATCTTATGTGGCATCATTAATGTTATAAGCACAGATAGCCAGACCTAGACAAATATAAAAAATATTTTTACGATCGAACCCGAAATCCGAAAATTGAGAAATGAAGGTAAATATATTGATAAATAAGTCCTATATCTACTCCTGGTCTATAAATATTGTTAAACTCGCGACGTTGGAACTAACCATTAGCTTCCTTGTAAACTTAAATCCATTAAAGATTGATAGATGAAGTGATTAACAATTTATGAGCCGCTCAACATTAAAGGCAACTCGCAAAGTAATCCTTTCAGATAAAATGAGCTTACGAATGGAGAGAGCTATCCGAATTTGCTACGAAATTAAGACAGATTCTCAAGTGTCAGCTACACGATTTCCAATTTTGACCACAGTCTGACTCGGTTTTGAGTCTACTCCTCCGGGATGGTAGCACTATCTCATAGATAACTGAGATTACTGACGTCACGTAACAGTTTTGCTTTGTGTGGGGAGGTTGCCAGACTCTCGGCTAACTTTAAACTTTTAAAGTTTGTTGAGCTATGAAGGATCTTAGGTGGCTAAGATCATTTGGAGTTAGACGATCGATTTTGCGTTAGCGTCCATTTTTGTCAGAAAATGGCAAATTTCCTGAAGTCCTTTTTTGAATAAGTGAAATAAATGGGGAACTGTTCACTTATTAAATTGTATATCCGTGATATGCCGCACGGGTCTTTGTAATGGCATCGTTTCCTTTGTTTCGAGACTGGCTGTAAAATTTATTGTACGTGTTTTCTCATTTATAAGTCTATCCTTAGATATGTAATGCATTTTATTGCGTCTATAAATAATGTTATAAGTGACAGCCAAAGAAGACGTCTATTGTTTCAATGATCTGCTTAAAGTTGCTAACATTTTATTTTTCATAATGTTGAATAAGCGAAGTTTTATTCATTTATCGATATTTGGAATCAATTATACCTATTTGATTACTCCTCCTAATGCGTGAGAGTGTATATGCATACTAATGTAGGAATGGCACATTTTCCCCAAACACTGTAGATTAGACATCAAAAATGCATAAGTTACATTTTGTTTGCGCAACCAATTATATAATTTCTATGTGTTTAGAATATTAACCACATTTGTTACACGAACACTCCACTTGCAACTATAAATACAAAGTTAAATAATTGATCGCGTAACAGTGTTCGTGGTTTGTATAATAAATGTGTTTGTAGACAAAACACGATGCGTACGTCTGGCCCGCGTAAACACACGAGCTTCACTCATTCACTCATCGTGACTGATAAGTGATATGTAGATAACAAACTACGTCAACATAACAAAATACATTACTATATCTACCTATCTAGGTACATCATTCTATCTATGTATCATCTATCTTCATTTTCCTGATAGAGAATTAATAGAGAGGTTATCAGTTCACTGGTTAAGGGCGATGGTAATAAATACGGGTCTTGTCGTACTATTAGACAGGTATAATAAATCTCGTCTCCTTAAGTCTGGAATTAGTCCAAAAGTAATTTAAGAGGGTTTGGCTCCTTAATGGTTGTATAATAATTTAATAATATTGATGGTAACCATTTTTAATTACGATATGAATGGATAGACTTGGTCGAGGTTGTTTTACCGTTTTACAGAAAATCGTTTTAAAATAGGTTTTGTTCAGTAGCAATTCTTTTGTGGATGCCTTTAAATGATAGCGTATCATTACTTGAGGCGTTTGGTAGTCTTAAATTACTACCACAAATATTATTTTTACTTCTCCAAAATTTCAGATTCTCTCTGTAACTAGCAAGTTTACATTCGTGAAAATATAGAATAAGAGAAAAGATTAAAGATTACCGAAACAAATATTACTAAAACGAGGCAACAAATAAATAACTATTGCAACCCGTAAACACGAGGTTACCTTTGAAATAACAATATTCAGTTTCACAAGGCCCCGTTGTTATTACAATATGCTTATTATATTCTGCTCAATTGCTTTTCATTTTTGACGATAACCATATTCCATTACCGAGAATTATTTGTATTGGCGAACGGGCTTGGATACGCCTTGGAAAATATGTATGTGAATTCACTACACTAATGTTACGAGAAAAATAATAAAAAAGATCGAGAAAAAACTTCTTGTGAAATCTGCTGCGATATTGTATTTTTTTATGAAACTTCGCGTTGCTTTTGGTATTTTTGCAAAGTTAGTGTTGTAGCTACATAACATGACTTCTTAAATCATTTTACGAAGGAATAATGGAAAAATCTGGTTACCCCCTATTATGAAATTGCCACTACTATTCTGGAAATACCAGTGTAAATATATCAGTCCATATACATCCTACTGCAGGGCACGAGAGAGTGCGATTGAGAGTGGTTAGGCCATATAGTCCACAACGCTGGCTTAGTGCGAATTGGCAGACTTTTACATACTATAGAATATAAATAAATTAGTGTTTCTAATTTAAAAAATAATGAATCCGAAAATGACTAGATTTCGTAAAAACATGACTGCTAATATGTTGATTTTATTCTGGCACCTCAAACTTACTTTACAACACTTGATAGTGAGTATAGTGCATTTGAGATAACGAATTCACCCTGTTTTTGGTCAAGAGGAAAAGGTATATAAAGGGGTATATCAGTGTCACTGGCCTTCCAACCCAACACAATGCGGATGTACGCTTACGCCTACCTACGCCAGCATACTGACTGAAAACCCTCTATGGGAGATAAATATCTCTCGTCATAAACATGCCAGCCTATCTGAAATTGTATTTGCACAGATTGAAACCGAAACGCGGACACACTGCAAAGGTATTGATGACGAACTTTCCACTTTTGTGACTTAATACCTAACCGAGTACATTTCGCAAAGATCTTTCACACCAGAAATAAACATATTATATAAATTTCAGATAGTTCTGTAGTATTAAACACTGCGTTCATATTTATACGTGAACTTTATTCATAAATATTAAACTTTAGCGTGTTTAGATAAATAGGGATTTTCAGGAGAGACGCGAAGCCGCCAACTACTTTAGCGGATGGTTTTATGCAAGTCCCAGGCTTATTGACATAGGTTCAATGATCCTGGGTTAAAGGTTTGTTAATTTCGATATAGAATTCGGGTCAAGCCTTTCTCATAATTTATTTCCAAATAGGTCTGACAGCGTAAAGCAGGGTTTAACACTTCAGTCAGTTTACAGCCTCTTTTAAATACGGGAATCCTCTAAAATCGAGTTTGATTGATAGAGCCTTATAGTCTATATACCATATAGTCATATAGTCTATAGCCTTATAGTTATAGTCCACAACGCATGTCTATTGCGGCTTCGTAGACTCTACACATCATAGACATTCTTGTGAAGGTCGTTCATCATCATTATCAATTATCATTATCATATGAATACCTATATGTAGGTTTTAGATTCGGTGTCGTAGTTGTACTACGGTACGATTACAAAGCTGAAGTCTCGGGTTCGAATCTCGGGTCGGACAAAGTGATATTGGATTTTTCTATTCATTATCAGCCCGGAGACAGGAATTTGTGTCCGATATGGCGATAGGCTCGCCCCCAATCACATGGTGGGACGGAACATACAAGGCGTAATGTTGGTGTCCTGGTTGTGCTTCTGCCTACCCCTTCTGGGATAAAGGTGTGAGTTTATGAATGTATGTAAGTATGTAGGTTTTCTAATTATGTTTTCTTTCCATACCTATGTACAATAATGTGTATGAGGTAATTGACTAATACTGGACACATTACTTCGAAGTTAGGTGTGCCTAAGGATTAGAAACTACGACCACCGTCTCAGCAGTTCGCGCCCAGTTTGTTACCAACAGGCCACCACGCACTTGGCACAAGTGCGTGGTTTAGTTTCACGAATCTGCAAAGTAATCGAAGGATCTCTTAGTTCTCTTTAAGATTCAATATTTTGTTAATTTTTATTTCTATTCGCTCTACTAACAAAGACAGAATATCTAGGGCACTTATTAAACATTCAGAAGCTTTCTGAATTGTAGATCTTTTTGAAATTTCAGTCATCAGATAAATGATAAATTATGAAAGCTTGAAATTTACATTAGATGTGTCTCGAAATGAACAATATTTTCTTTCAGGCTGGGAAGTTGATTACACTGTGGTCGATGGTAAGTAAAGATCGGCCACAAAAGTCGATCAACAAGAGGTGTGAGCCTCACTCGAAGATTCTTGTAATTCCGCCAGCTTGCTTAATTTTTTTAGGTTTTAATTAAAGGAACCGTTATTGTATAGAAGCCAAAAGGTTGTTCAACACGTCAATATACTGTTGGTAAAATTGCATTTTGTTGTAGTGACACAAATATACTCTACCTGTGTGATATAGAGATAGAATACGATTTATTTCTTCGCTATTTAATAATTATTTTTATAGTATAATAATATAGTCTGTATAAAAATTAATTTGATAAATATCGAAGTATAGGATGTTTCCCAAATAAGAAATACCAATATCAGTTTAAACAGATCTGCAGTTTTGATTAGGATATTTGACAATTCCAGTAGAATACATTAGTTTTTTAAAGCATAATATACATAATCTTTAAGCAATTATTATTTATAAGTTTTAGATCATGGTAGCTATCCCAGAGCTATAAAGGTTCTCCCACTTTACACCCATTAACCAACTATAGGTGTAATTTCTCTTTAATATTTGACAAAGAAGAATAACGGATTGTTTGCAGCTATTAATTACTAGATTTACGGCAGCCCGCGGCTGTGACCGCAAATCAATGTCAAACTACTAATTTAACTGATGTAGTAGTTTCTAGTTATATTGGTATAGTTGTGTATAGCGTTTTGAATTTTGAACGGGGTTGGGTAAGGGTGTATTGATCTATGACATAAGTGTATTATGTATTATTAATTTGACCTGGGATGTCGAGCCCTCAGGAAATCTCAGTGGTTGTGTATTATTTAATTTGACTTAGGTATTATTTTTCTGACTAAATCAATGATTGTATATGATTTTCGTAAATTATTGTGAAGTATTTTTTTTGTGTTATTTTGGGTTGATTGCAGGTTCTGAAGTTATATTCGCTAACGTGGTGTGAGGACCCCACCTCAGGAGGTATGGCGTTCTAAGCGAGGCGGAAAGTTTGGGTAGTATTGTAACACTATATCCTCATTAGTACTTATTACTGTCAAGGGATGCTTCTTTAAGTTGTTTCTCTTATTATTCCGCTCTTATTTAGCGTTCTTTTTTCGTTAAAAAAATATTGTTGAAGTAATCAGAAAATATTGCAATGAATTATAAAGTCTCTGCAACGAAGATGAAAAAGATTTCAAGACTATTGTCGCGATAATTTGTTGGAAATAGCACTTCATTACCTATACTTTTTGCAACTGCTAACAATACTTACTATTTATGGTAATGTGCTTGCGGTTTTTTATACATATTAGCGTAGTTTTATTAGAAATATATCTTTATACACAAGGTTCCGTACTTTAAGCCGTAAAAAGCGTTTACCTTTACACATTTCATAGCTTTCTTTGTTGAAACTGGTTTAAAATGCATATGCTTTTAGTTTTATGGAAATGTAAGCACGACAAACAACATCAAAGCAAGGGCTATAAACTCGTGTGGACGCTTACATCATCTAGGGCATAGGTGGCGACACTTGCCTTGTTAAATTCTTTTCACACGGTTCTTGGAGACTTTCATTCACAATTATTACACCTATATATTTGAAGGCATAGGTGCATTAATGTCAGTAATAGTTCGCCGAGCTTATGTATGTTAATATTGTGAAGGATGTGAGCCCATTTCATTATTGGGCACAAATTCGAATATTTACCTGGAATTTAAGACAATTAGTCAAATCGAAAATTATACACAATGTGCATTGCTGATCTATGAATCGAGCCTAATGTCTAAAGTTTCACAGTCTATACAAGCCGCCAATGAGCTAATAAGGCGACCACATTATAATCCAAAATATTTTAAAATCATCATCATCATCAGCCCTTCTGCGTCCACTGCTGGACATAGGCCTCTCCCATAGCACGCCACTGGGCTCGATCTTCAGCCCATCGTCGCCAACCGCTACCAGCCACCCCACGAATATCGTCGCTCCACCTGGCTGGAGGGCGTCCTACACTACGTTTGCCGAGGCGCGGTCTCCACTCGAGAACACGTCTACCCCAACGGTTGTCGGTTCTCCGACAAATGTGACCGGCCCACTGCCACTTCAACTTGCTAATCCGTTGGGCTATGTCGATAACCATGGTTCTCTGTCGATAATTCGATAATCATTTTAAAATATTTAGTTTTAATTTATAGTTTCGTTCGAATATTCGCTTTCATTAGAATTTCAAACGAATGTGAAGTCTACTAATCGTTTTAGGTCACATTCGTGGTTTCGTCCCTGAAGGGTAGATGTCAGACAGGCAGACGATCGTAAAATTACAGGTCAAATAATTCTAGAACAATTCCTAAAAGTCAGTACGGGATTAGGAGAGGTAAAAAATTATAAGGTTTTAAGTTGCAGTAGTACAATAGTAGTAAGGTTAACACATTTTTGCTGGGAGTTATTGCTACGACACAGGTGCGAGGAACTATCGTGAACATTGTTCTCTTTTGAAAGTTCAAGATTTTGTAACTCCTGGAAACTTTCCGCGACCGTGACAAAGTTAATAAAATCACGGTGAACGGAAAATTTTTAACCAGTCTTAAGAAATAATTTATCAAAAGAATGTCAAAGGTCGACAAGGCTTCAGGTTACGTAGCGTAGTTGCGAAATAAACGGTTGTCAAACGAAAGCCTCTGCGTTCCATTCTCGCATCGAAACCATTTTTTTAGATCCATACATATTTGTTTTAAGTGTAGGACTGTAGGTGTTTGAAAGACGGAAAGTCTCTCACAGTTTGAAATACCAACGATACAAGAGTTATCTTAATGTGGCGTCTCGAATACGACTGTTGTGTCAAATAAATTATTTGTTTATTATTCCTTTATAATAGATGGGCGCTCAACCAGCAGTCTATATGGGCTACATTATAGCTAATTTTTTTCTATATTTTAAGTTGCAACGCGATTGCAACTAAATATTGGTTTAATAGAAAGGTATGCTTCAATTTGAAATTTTTACAGTGCAAAACGTGTGGAAAACTTATAGACGTGATATTAACGGTTTTTGTGCACAATGCACATTCGCAGCACAACAATGCCAGCTTTGTGTGTGCTATAATACTCTTGGCCGTAGAAGTTCCATTGTAAGACCGTACGTAGACTCGACAGGAAGTTCCTTTAGCTAATATGTGGATGGGAAAATATACTTGAATGGTTCTGTTTGCAGGGAGTTTTTTAATACGTCTGTTGCAAGTTAAATTCTTGTTTACAATGTGTAATTTATTGACATAAGATTTTATAAAATGATCTCTTATTCAGAGAGAATTCTCTATTTTTTTCAAAACTTTTACAAATTAATTAAATTTAATAGGTATAGCAATATTCGAAGTAAAATATATTAATCACATAATTTAAAATATATTTTTTATCTACTCACCGTAGACAAAACTTTATGACGGTCGCTAATAAGATATATTGTATCATGACCAAGTACATATACAACTTTTTGTAATTAGCCAGTGTATGAATACTTTGGTTTCCAAATAGGTCGATGTAATTATGTCCGATATTTATATGAATAGGTTTAAAATAAAAATGAGTTACAGTTATCACCTACTTTTGCTGGTAACATCTTAATGCATGGCACTATCTATATTTTCATATAGAAAATTCTACACTATTTCTACGACAGTGAACAATGCGTCTCGGGGGCAGTAGCGGACCTACTATCTAAGTTTTCAAGTCACAAGAGGATTTTGAGTGAGTCTTACAATTTACTTTTAAAAAAGAAAAGCTAGGGCCAAGGATATGTCCGCCGTATTTATTCAAGCGGAACCAAGAGACTGAAGGTTTTTTTTTTCTAAACAAAGTCGATCCTGCAATATTATGTTGCATTCAATCCTGCCATTCCATCGTTGTAGCAATGACATGCTCGACATTGAATAACTAGTAGGTAATTACTTTATTCAAAAATTCAAAGTTACTATTGTAAAAATACGGCCAATAAAAAGTAAAATAATACTAACTTTATGATTGTGATCAAACGAACCCGCTTTAAAATAGCAAAACAAAGACATGGCTCATTTTAATTTAAAAATCTTCTGACAAGTCGTTTAAAAAATTGTGGGCTTAAAAATAAACAATGAATAGATTATATAATACAATTTCGTTTCTTTTTTAATTTAGGAAATCTCCATTAAGCTTAATGTAAATTAACCATTTTACCCCAAGGAGCTTAGTTGTTGGAGTTTTCAGCGCTACGAAACAAACTTGCTTAAAATTGCTCTGCAACTCGCGTCCATTTTGTAATTTCGTTTTTAGGGTTCCCTATTTATAGCTGATCGGGTTGTTTTTCAAAAAATTCGCGATCTTAATTAAACCTGATCGCCTTTTAACAGGAATCTCTATACTTAGAATCCGTTCGACGAAACGGTTTACGGTCTTTTATCTAAAGACATTCAATCGTCGCTAAAGCCCCATTTAAACGGGGAGAGTTTCTCGCCTCGAAGAGACGATTATCGTAAGGATATAAAAAGTTGCATCGTGTAAACGATTGTCAGAACACAATAATCTTTGGCGGTTATGTCATGCGATAATCGCATACGATTCTCCCCGTGTAAATGACGTTTTAGAATTCTTACCCTGGCTCCATTAGAATGGGTTAATCGGCACTAACAAAGTTAAGCATAAACGTCTCCAAATAAGAAAGGCATTTGTGTCCCAATAATTTAAGGTAATTTCTGTAAGTAAGCTTATTATGCTGACCTTAAGAACGTCTTAATAATTTTGGAGCAAAAAATGTCCTTGTTTCAAAAAGCGATGTAAATAAACCAAATTCAATGATATATTTGAAATTTCTCGAACAAATATCTAGAAAGTTTCTGCTTCGAGTATGTAGTTAAATTCACTAATTGAGCGTGTTAAGTTAAACGCCATTACAATGCAGAGCTTATCCGGATTTTCAGTGTTTTCCTCGAGGGCGGAAACAAGTCAAGCTCGCAACTTTATCGGGAGACAGGCGAACTTATAATTAATAATTTACGCTCCTCTTGTTTACGTTTTTAATCGTCAAGAATAATTCAACGCTCGACAATTCAGATGTGTGATGCGACGAAAATGAAAATTGTTCTCTCAGATTTTATTTTTATTGTTCTCTATCTCGCTCTCACACTCATTGTCTCAATACAAGACAGTATTACGTGAAATTATATTCGGTACAGTAATCTGGGAGGAATTTCAAAATTGTGACGAATCTTAACCAAAATAAACGCGAAGGATTTATGTATACTCGTACTGATTTGGTACAACAATTTAATTTTAGACTATGATATATGCGGTTATTTAAATGCGCACTTAAGGATTGTATATTATGAAAGCATGTGAGTCACAAATGTAGGTATGTAAATACTGCGAAATCTGTGGAATGCGTAATTGTTAGTTTCACACACGATTTAAGATTGCTAGTCTCTTGTCTGGTTTCCTTACAATCATTGTTAGACACAGACAGTGTGACTATTGCTGGTAATCGATTATTACCGTAAAGATAATACTTATGCTAACGAACCGAATGTTACCGTTAACCTGATCACGCGTTTACCTTGTTAATGCTCGTGAAGTGAATACACTATGACAGAGATGTATTCATAATCGCCAGGGGGGACAGGATCCCCTTTTGGCACGGGTCCATCGAATCAACTACTAACACGACCGCCAATAGCTACTGTCTACGCTTGAACATCGCAGGTGCATTTCCGCCTTTGAAAATTGATTTGGTTTACATCTGCCATTTTCACTCACCGACTACAGTAAAGCTGTACGTTGACTGACGTTGGTTTTCTGCGAGATAGAGGTACCAGTTCGATCGGGCAGGTCCATTCATGCATTTGACAGTCGTAAACTAGGCTCCACTACTAATTTGATCGGTTTAAATCGGTCAATTGTACTGTGCTTCTAACTTTCAGAATCGTTTTCTGTGGGATAATTGTATTATATGGCTGTGTGGTCGTCGTAGTAAATTGCTGAGTCTATTAGTATAGCTGTACAAGTAAAGCTTTATAGAGCTCTATGACAAAAAATTATCAATATATGTTTCGTGAAGACGGGAAATCACAAATGTCTAGAAACTCTGATTCTTCATTTTGCCGCCAATAGTGAAATTAACGTGGGTCTGGAGCCCCAGATTCTAGAATCCCTCCCTGAGTGGAAATATGGAAGCAGCACGTGACAGGTGTCGCTCCGCTGATCGACATCTCTGTAAAGTGTATTATTGGAAATTCTCGTAGATATCAATTTATTTGCATTCAGTACGTTCGTCTTCAACTCCCTAATTAAAAGCTGTCGGAACAATTGTTATCCGGAATTTCGCGCGTGACGAAGTTTGTCAGGGGTTACACTCATATTATTGTAATATATTGTTGTTTGTAAATCTTTGCTTTATTATTATTAAAGTATGCTATTCTTAGGGGTATTGAGCTGCAAGTTTTTAGAAAAAGGAAATAACAAGTAAAACGACTAAATTTACTTGATGGTGATTATGAACCATTGGATATCTCTTATAATAATAATAATAATAATAATTTATTTTATTTGAAAACAAAGGATTTACAGAGATTTAAATAATAGACAAATGACAAATAAAAACACCTTACAACTAACAACAGATTTCCCAGGGGTTCCCAAACTAGGCAATGCCTGTATCTTGGGACACCAATTACAATTAAAGTTACCAGAAGTAATAGTTGCGTAGCTATAGTAACACAAAAACTAATAATTTATATAAATAATAATAAATGGAAATTCATATTCCCTACTCAATGACAATTACAACACGAGCGCATAAGTAGTTGGGAATAGTTCAGCTAGTTCTTGTCAACAATAATTCGGTTTCTTCATAATTTAGGGTTACCAGCCAATTTGTAATTTTCCTTTTCAATACATTGTTTGAGCAGCTCTTAATGTCGCAAATTTTTGAAATATTATTATAAATAGAGATATGGGCATAATAAGGAAATCTTTTAGCAAAACAGGAATTCACTTTAGGTAGATTTAACCAATAGACTCTTCTCTTTAATAAAGCCTCATAATTGCTAGAGCTAGTGATGTACTTATGAGTGGCTATGCAAGCTTTGAGAATATAAAGTTGACGGACCCTAAGAACCTCAACTTCTCTGTAAAGTGAATCCGTAGGAAATCTGAAAGATTTATGCAACATAACTTTAAGAACGGCACGTTGTGCTCTTTCAATAAGTAGCATAACAGTTTTACCAGCACAGCCCCAGACGCCAATGCAGTATAGTATTAACGATTGACACAGAGCAAAATACACAAGTTTGCGTGTATCAATGCCGGCAGACCTGCGCAGAATTTTCATTATGCCAATACTTTTGCGAATTCTATTGGCCAAGGTGGTAATATGGCATTCAAAAGTCAATCGTTCATCTATAAGGAGCCCCAAGTATTTAAGACTTTTTGACCTTTGTATTAATACACAGTCGCAAGTTTCTGGGGAACTATAATCGCATGTGTGAATTTTGATGTCTGTAGATGTTGTGGGTTGAGTTCTAGCAGTCCTATAGAAACACATGTACTTAGTCTTCTGAGTGTTTAATGTAAGAAGGTTTCTCTGTAACCATCTTGAGACGAGATACATACCCTTTTCTGCTGCAATACGAGTACTCTCCCAATTATGTCCATAAAAAAGGATTGCTGTATCATCAGCATAGCACAATACGTCCGCAGAATCTATGTTTAGATCGTGGATATCGTTCATGTAAATCAAAAAAAGCAAGGGACCGAGTATACTACCTTGGGGAACTCCGTGAGTAATATGATGTGTGAGACTCCTTACATTGTCAACTTTTACGAGCTGTTGTCTATTTGTCAGGTAACTGCTTAACCAGTTGAGAGCAGTGCCGCGAATTCCAAACTTTTCTAACTTCCGTAACAGAATCGGCACCGAAACAGTATCGAAAGCTTTTGCGAGGTCCAGAAATATTCCGTAGCAATTAAATCCAGTATCCAGATGTGACGATATACAATTAACTAGCATTTCGATGGCGTCTTCCGTTGATTTGCCTCTTCTAAAACCGAATTGGTTAGGTGATAGTAAGCAATTGTTCTCCAAAAATTCTGTTAAACGTTTATTAAATATTTTTTCCAGTAATTTGGAGAAAACACTCAGTAGAGAAATTGGGCGATAATTGCTGACGTCATTACTAGGGCCGGCTTTATGAATAGGTGTTACGGAAGCCACCTTCCAAACTTCGGGAAAACACCCAGAGCTGAGACTGAGATTAAATATATGCGTGAGTGGTATAATAATTTGAGTTCCTGTCAGTTTTATGAGGGTATTAGTGAAACCATCCAAACCAGGGGCGCCGACATTATTTAGGTTACGTATCAAATCGCTAACCTCCGAATAATCCGTTGGAACCAGAAAGAAGGAATCTCTTGGACCATCTGCAATATTAATTTTGGAGGCTAAAGCGGTTTCAGATTCGTTAGTCTCCGAGAGTATTTTTCTTGCTAAACTTGACCCAACCGAAACAAAGTATTTGTTACATTTATTGAGGGATTCCTGGGGATCCCCTTTTTCTGAAAATAGGCCATTCGAGGAACTACTTTTCTGCTTAAAACGACAGATGTTGCTGATAGTGTTCCACAAAGCTTTAGTATTACCAGCATTTTTTTTTAGTTCCTTGCTTTCGTAGTCACATTTCACTTTCCTTAGTAAATTGTTGCAGAAGTTTCTATATCGCAAGTAAGAGGTAGTGGTAATGTAATTATTAGGAAATTTTTTGGCTTGCAAATGAAGATGGTCTCTGTGACGAATACAGCGAAGCAGGCCTGCCGTAATCCATGGTTCGATATTGGCTTTAGATCTACTTATTTTTATTTCCTGTGTGTGTTTCTTTACTATTACCGAAAACATATCCAGAAAAAGTTTTGTAGCCTCATTAACTAAGCTTATACTTAGAATCGGTGTCCAATCAATTTCTTTTAATTCTTCAACAACCTTGTCGAAGTGAGTTACCATTCTCAACCGTCGAGGTTTTGGCTTGTTGATTTTATGTGCCAGGCCCAAAATCACTATCTTGTGATCTGTTATGTCAGTGTCACATACAACACCCACTGCTGGATAATCTGATTTTAGTAAAATATGATCCAAGCAAGCTTCAGATCTCGTAGCAAGAGTTATAGCTGGTATCAGTCCTTGTTCCGCAGTTATGCATAAATACTCTGAACATGTACTGGTGTTTGAAGCCAGAATATCTATGTTTATGTCGCCCAATAAAACTACGTTGGGATCACCCTTCATAGTTTCCAGGATACTGTCGAGAGAGTTGAGGAAAATACTAGTGTTTTTAAACGAGGGAGAACGGTAAATTCCCAATATTTTTATAAAATTTGGGATATCAATTTTCAAGCAGCAGGCTTCTTCGAGCAAGGGTTCAGAAGCATTTGCATGCCAACAATTTTTTATGTATGCTACCACACCTCCATTTTTATTAAAATTACGCTGTGTTGAATATGAATTGTACCCGGGGATAGAACTAATAATCGTAGTGGAATCAATCCAGCATTCTGTGAGAAAAATAACATCACAATCAATGTTAAGACGATGAAGGGCGATAAGGAAGTTATGGAAATTTTTTTTAATACTTCTAATATTCAATGTCAGTATTTTGAACTTAATACTTTTCGATAATATACTTCTACAGTTTTCTAAAACTTTTATGTTATGACATTTAATATGAAATGAATTATCTATTTTATCCTGTAAATCTACTCTATCCATAATGTGCTAAGCTTATGTCTGTTATAGTAAGTGTTTGGAATATTGAAAATCATGATAATATGAGAATAAACTAGTAAGAAAGTTGTATACATAACATCCTGTTTAGGCATAGCAATATTGACTGTGGCAATCATACATGCATAAGAGTAAATTTTTAATAGAGCGGCTGCAGTACAAGATGCTGGATTTGAGGAGGAGATTAAGTTCAATAAGACATTAATGCAATAATTATAAGAGGGGTTGGACATCAATAAGAGGTTAAAATTGTTGACATAAAAAATTGAGGTATCACAAAATATCACAGTTCTAGATCCAATTTGCTCCAGGTATATAAACGTAAATAAAAAATGCATCAAAATTACCAAAATCAACTTAACAAACGATGAATTAACGACAAAAAAAATAAAAACCCTCTCTAAAAATACATCAAGTACATTGTTAAAAATCAACACCATATTATAACACGTTATTAAAAATGCTTGTGCATAACCAATGAAGTACATACAGAGGGCTTTATCTAAGTGGTTATAAATTAAGACCTTATTTAATATAAATATCAGAAACCAAAAGAATATAATGTTACATGTCTTAGCAATATAATCAGAATATAATGTTTTAAAGAGATTATCAATTATAAAAAAGCTACGATAAGGACGGCATTTAATAGAAGCACACGGGTTAGGGACAATGAGTGTTGGTCGGACCATTGTTGGTTGATTGTTGCCCGACTAGTTTGAATAGGATATCTTCTGAGTTAACTCGAAGAACCGAACTAGTCTCGGTTCTTCTCATTAGTATAGCCCCATTGGCCGTCCACACATACTTGAATTTTAACTCTAAGCCTATAGCGCGTGCCTTACTGAAAAGTACCCTATTTGGTTTTGTTAAATGTTCATTTACATAGACTCGGCGGACGTTACCGGGGACTTCAATCATGTCTGTTGATAGACCACGACGTACCCTAGAAGCGCGAAGCAGTTGATCAGTTGATTTGATTATAATGAATTTAAATGAATACTCAATTCGATCTAACAATAACGTTTTCTACTTTACGTTGTTAGCAAGGTTGATTCATTACACAACATCACAAACGTATTGGGAACAGCGTTTTTCGTTTTAATTAATTTTTTTTTTATTGCTTTGAATGGCGAGACGAGCGTGTCATTCGTTTGATGGTAAGCAATACGACCGCTCATGACCAGTAGCAAAACCATTCAACGCCGTGAATAACAAAGCAATGCTTGGTATCCCACTGCGCTCGCCATCCTGACACATACGATGTTAAGTCAACTACAATGTCCTTCAAACCGGAACACAACAGTGCATAAACACTGCTGTTTGGTGGGAAAAATAGACATTGCGGTGGTACCTGCGTTTATTTTGAATAGTTCGTACCCATGTTTATTTTGAATAGTGATAAAGGAGCGATCATAGTGACGTAGGTACGCAAGTTTGTTGCGTTTCTTGTTCGTCCTGTACATATCACCCTATATGTCCAACGGATACATACACATACTTTTGTCAATCAGTGACATATTACAGCCATTTTGCGTCGGTGGATACTCTGAACAACTTACTTACCATTAGTGCATTGTAGTCACTGCAATTCCAGTATACAAAAAGAAGGATAAACAATATTATGTAACAGGACGTCGTACACACGCTTATATAGAAGGCTAAATTCGTAGCCACGTATTCTCCAGTACGCCGTGCCATTCGAAACAGATATTCATATATCAGTATATTAATCTATTTTTGGAATGGCACGGCACTCAGGTACCTAACAACCAAATGTATGCTTCATATGCGGCGTATTAACATCCTGAAATAAATTCAAAGAGAACAAAATGAAAATTGGCACGATAATTCACAAGATAAATATTTCAGCTGCGATGAAAGACGTCTATTTAGTTACAGAGTGACCATGTAATATTACGTATATTGTATTTATTATTCAATGTATTTGTTTTTATTTCAGTGTGTTGAACTCCGTAATTTTATTTATTATTTGTAGAACACAAGTCTTTTCTATGATAGAGAGAGTTTAGTACTGAACCCACCGATTGGTTTAATAACATTACATTCGATATTATAAATATCGACACCTCTTATAGATAATTTTATAACAGTCAATGTAGCCAGTCAATGTATGATTTAATAAGTGTTTTCCTTGGTTTAACGAATCAATCATTGCGTATACATTGATGTTTACATATATGATTACCAGTGCAGATTTCGTGCCAATGGGGCGTTGCTCTGAATACATCAACAAAATCTCATTAGCATAATTCGAAATAGACTGGGCGCGTTTCACGAACGCAATTAAGATACAATTTTCGACTCGCTGTTGCTCCACACTTGTGCCACAGTGGGCTACGTCGATTTTACATTTTTTTATCGTTTGTATATTGTTTTTTTTTTGGTGTCGCATAGATAAGTATTTCAGTTGAGAGGTATTTTGTATATCAAAGACAATATGCTCTAAGACTAGTCAAATATGTTCCCATAATTTAAAAAAAATATGTCAATAAATAATTATTTCTGAAATTATATTTTTAAGCAACATGAATAATATTAAGAATAATATTATTTTAAAATTTCAAAGGGCTCACTTGGTGCTATTTTGATTATCAAATCACTATTCCAGATCTACAAATCGTTATTATATACGCGTATGTGGATTTTAAATACATGTTTAATTTGAACGTAACGTTTATTCAAAGATATTAATAATAGGAGCAGAGCGTACATAAAAAGTTGATTAAAAACTACCAAATTCTAGTCTACAGAGACCAAGAGAAAAGGTACATCAGCTCTATGAGTAGAATATACATGAGAATTATTACTAAGGCAACAAATAGTGACAGGCATTTTCCAAATCTACTTACTTTCATTTATCTAAGCTGTATTAATTAATAACACGACATCCTTAAAATATAGACGTACTCCGAAGACAAAATAGCATTAAATATTAATGAGTACTAGCTTGAAAAATGTGCCGACCGAATGACATCGTCAAATAATAATGAGTTCTAGACCTCTGAGAAACACACACGACGACATAAAAACAATCTAGTATCATATATTTCACGACAGTAAAATAACTAAAACCGTCGAGTTAATTAAAAAATAAAAACTGAGCACAATTTGTACGGGCAGCCCTAACTTTTTCCTAACTGCCACCGCTGCCGCTGCGCTCGTAACTTTAATTGCGGCCTGCGAGGGGCATGCGACAGGCAACTCGGGCTATATCCGTAAGGGCACGCTGCCAACCAGCCCGGGCCTGCAGCTTATCATCCGTCACCTGAAAAACAAACGACTGTCTACCGTGAATCACCCGACAAACGCTTCAGGTATGGATCTCACATTCTTGCAAAAGTGGCAGACTTGATTGCTTTGCGTTGCGATGTCTGATCGTTTCGTTCTGATGCATTTTTCTCTACATACATTTTTATTCAAGATGAAAGTTCCAAGTATTTTTTTATTTTTTATTGTGCTGAATAGCGAGACAAGCATGCCATCCGCCTAATGGTAAACGATAAGACCGCTCATGGACAGTAGCAAAACCAAAGAACACCATGATTAACAAAGCAATGCTTGGCATTGCCCTGCGCTCGCCATCCTGAGACATAAGATGTTAAGTCTCAATATGTCCAGTACTTACTCTGGCTACAATGTCCTTCAAACCGGAACACAACAGCGCATTTACACTGCTGTTTGGCTGAAGAAATAGACATTGCGGTGGTACCTACCCAAGCGGCCTCTAACACATGAGAGACCTACCACCAGTTAATGACACTTAATTACAGATTGGCCGGTACCCTATCAAGTTGTGGGTATATTATATCACTCATTCTGTTGTCAAGAACTTAATCTATCTATATCAGCCCATATACGTCCCACTGCAGGGCACGGGCCTACTCTATAATCGAGAGAATCGATCGAGAGTGGTTAGGTCATATAGTCCACCACGCTGGCCTAGTGCGGGTTGGCGGACTTACATACCGTAGAAATTCTTTAAAATCGCTACGGTATGCAGGTTTCCTCTCGATGTTTTCCTTCACCGTTAAAGTGCGTGGTGATTGACTATCAATGCACACATAACTCGAAAAGTCAGAGATGTGCCCTGGGATTTGAACCCGCGACCACCGTAAGCATGTAGGCAGCCGCGTCTGATCCGTTACCAACAGGCCACCACGCACTACAATCTCAGTAATTTATCGTGTGGATAATGCTAGATATTTTTCATTAGTTGAGAGAAAATCTATTTGGTAAAATTGCAGACTTTATCCTACAGATTAAAACAAAATTAGTATAAAATGATCAATTTGGAGTTCTGCAAACCGTATTTGTTGATTCAACCTAACTGGATTTTCGTTGCATAAACAAGGTTTACTCTGAAACTTGATTAGATGTCTTACGAACTTTATTTTATTTCTTTTTTAATCAATAATTTTATTTTAAATGGATATTTCTATTACGATTTATGCAAAATAATTTGACGACCAGACGTTCGTAGATCGCGCCAAAATGCCACAGCATGACGCAGAAACTACGAAACGAGTATGACGCACAAACAAATAGTGTAAATGTAGGCGATCACATTGTTGAGAGATAAACAGATTCTTAGTCAATGTTCTTAGTAACGCAATTTATTATATTTGATCTCAGGGGAAATAGAGAAACTTTACTGGTAGTGAGTCACATCTCACAGGGTGATAAACTGAGACTATTAATGGCAGGATCGTATACACCGCACAACTGGCCAGCTGGGAGTAGAATTACTGCCGCTCGTGGAGTTTACAATCATTTTTTTTTATCATGCGAAGAAAAATTCGTGTGGCAAATCGGTTCAGCCTTCTACCTCCCAGCATCTTCGAACTGTAAATTGTATTATACTGGACCCGATGTTTGTAAAACACATTTTATAAGTTTTAACTACGAAAAACTATCGGTTCTCGGAAGTTAGTAAATTATAAAAGAACACTTCAAACATCATGTAAAATGTTAAACAAAAGTCCTAAAGATTTGTCTTTTACATGTAAAACTTGAGTTTATAAAATGCATCCAAGACAAACGAGTGTGCACCAATATTATTTATAAAAAACAAAAAGAAGAAAACTATGTTAGATGCAGGTATGCTCCTACTAGGGATTGCAATCCCACAGCTCATTCAATCCCGCGGGATCGATATGCGGGACCGATCAATCCCGCGCGGATCCCGCGGGATCCTGCATTATTGGTATTATATTATAAAACCGAATTAAATGAAACTCTAGGTTTTCTTTAAACTTGAATTCAAAATATTCATATTCATATTCAAAATGTCTTACATTATGCAACATGAAATAATTTCTTTCCTAATAAAATAAAATTAATTAAGTTCAAGAAATCTGTCTTCAATCAACCATTAAAAACTTAAATTTGCCCTTATTTCTATTCTAATAACAGTTTTATAATATTTTTAATTCAGTCTCATTTATACCGGGTATATCAAGACTGCGACCGAAAACGAAGCCGGGTGGTAGTTTTAGTGGTTACAAACACGATGCAAAAAAATGTGTGTGTGTATTAGTGTACACACGTAAGAAGTGAAACTTCTTTATGACATCATTTTTCGAAAAATGATCTACTATTTACAAATTTACAGAATTGGTAAAATAAAGCTAAATTAAATAAAGTTTAAGCAAAAGGCTTTTATTATTATAGACAAGGATACAAAAATAATACAATTATTTCACCTTATTGCTACTTAGATTATGATAGCTTTTCATTAATTATAATAGAATTATTACTATTATTGTTATCGTTATACTTTCAAATATGAAGCTTTAAATAAATAAATATGGCACGTATCGGAAAAATGTGACTTAGAAATAAAGATGGCGCATAACACAAAAACGTTACAATTTTTTGACATTGCTATAAAATTTCTCCCATACGTCGATAAAGAAGTTTCACTTCAAAAAGATGGCGCGTAACGGAAGAATGTGACGCGTAACGAAAAAATGTTACACTAAATTTTTTCCAACCCCGATAAAGAAGTTTCACTTCAATAAAAATTTCGCCAAAATAGTGACAGATATTTTTTTTAAATTATTTAAAAATCGTCTTGTTTGGGTGGTAAATACCTAGTTTTTGCGAAAATAATAATTTAAACCCTTACGTACCATCCAGTGTTTAAAAATAAAGAGGTCTATGTACATCATTATTTTAGGAAAACTATGTATTTATCACCCAAATACGACGAAAAGTAAAAAATTACAAAAAATAGTTGTCGATTTTGTTTTGCGAAATTTTTACTTGCTTTGTGTCTGAAGTCACTAATACTACCACCTGGCTTCGTTTTCGGTCGCGGTCTTGATATACCCTATAATGACCTATATATAACCTATGCTCTATAATTATAATGACTAATAATACAATCACAATCTAGATGCTATTACTACTATGAGTAACCTATGGTGATAACTTATGAAAATACGCTCGTAAAAAACAAATGGCATAGTCTCATCTCCGAGCCTGCTTCTGAGTGAACTGCAAATATATCCTGATGCTCAAAATGCTGAAAACTAGCTACATGTGTGCTTGAGGCACCCTCTAGTCGTCGCTCCTTTGCGAGGAGCGGCAAAGTCACGCGCGCGCCACTCGTGATTTTACGCGAAACTTCACGAAAGTTTTAGCGCCAATTTTCAAATATTTGCGGGATCCGCGTTTTGAAGGTGCGGGATCCGGCAGACCAATAAATGCAGCGGGATCCCGCGGGATTGCGGGATCCCGTTTTGCGGGATTGCAATCCCTAGCTCCTACGAAGAGAACTGTTTCAATACTAGCGCAGGAGGTAGGCAGTTGTATTTCAACCACGGTCGGAATAGTCAAATCGACTTCCATAATCCTTTCAACACGTCTCACTAGTCGTATTATAGTACTAATTCTAGGTATATCAGAATTCAAGAAGCGAATATTCCGACGTGGAAGCGCAACGTGGCCGGAATGCGGGCACAATCTGCATGACATTAAAACGGTCCTATCCGAATAGACTAAATGAATTGAATTTTCTAAAGCTGCCATAACGGTGGGGCAAAGTTGGCTTCACTTTAACAAGTAGTAAGATTTAACAGCACTTATTATTCATAAGTAAAAGCGGCTTTGAATACAGCTAATAAGAATAACAGCTAATAGTTATGCACTGACTTTTAAGATTTTAAACTAGTTCAAGGGCATAAGTTTTAGGGGGCCATTAGACATAAATGTACCTATGTGGAAATGAGGCTATTGTAACCCGATGATAAAGTTGTGTAAAATGAACAACTAGAGCCTCGCAAAATACATGACACTTTTGGTACTCGTTGCCCTTTTAGTCAGAAGCAGTAGTCATTAAGACAAGCCAGATAACTTGTGGGTGACAGACTTAGGATCGCCTAATGATGGCTCTGAAACCATCATGACAAGTGGTCTGTATTTATCTATGTGATATACCGTAGAAATATACGTAATGATATAGCATACAGATGAAAGTCAACATTATTATGAGGCCACTTTTCGCTGTCTACAAACACCGACAAATTGTTTGTACACCACACAAAAAAACGTGAAATTTTCAATTACTTTCGAGTTAATTGGTCCCGTAATAAGTAGAACGAAAAATTTTACTTGGTCGGAATATTTTCCCGGTATTTATAACTTAAGCTTAGAGAATATACAAGAAAAAATATCTATACAAATAACAATAACAAATATACGTATTAAAATATTGTAGGTAATTGATAATACTGCAAATCATTTATTTTAAGTGCAAATATTCAAAACTTCAATAATACCTACGAGAATCTTATAAACAAAAAGAAAATATGAGTTTATTGTATGAGAGATTAATCCAAGCACCTGAATCATACCACTTCATTATACGGCATGAAGCGTCTCTTTCGTATTGCGTTTTTCAGTGCCGAGGATTATCTGACGGATTTCAGACATCCAAGTTTAATTTACGCAAGGCAGTAAAAATCGCTGGATAAAGAAAATAAGGAATATCAACATTTATATTATAATTCATTTTGCTTGTCATTATAATTTTAACTGTCTGAATAATATCTATTACTTTTTATGTATATCATGAACCGTATTTATTAAAGTGATGATTCATTGATAAGTACTTCTTGATATCAATCACAGTAAAAGGATACAAAAAAGAATTGTCTATCCTGAAAGCATTTATAGTCCCCACAATTGAAATAATTAGTCCAAATTCACGAACTTTTGACTTACACCTACGAAAGTAAATAAATAAACAATGTTCGTTTATTCAACAAATTCAGCGCCATTATCACTAATTGGCTGAGTCAATTATTCCTGTCCTTTTGCATTCAATTTGATCTCTGTTAAGAGACGATTTGATCGCGGTAGAGAAAAATTGGCGCCCGAGCATTGCGCTTCAAATTGGCACCCGAACATTGCGCTTCAGTTACGTAGACTCCTCGAGTAGTTATCAAGCGGCGGCCGAAATCTCCGCACCTTTGAAACAGGGTTGGCTGAATAGTTTTCAATGCTGAAAGCCTAGTGCCGGAGAAAACCGGTTATCAATTCTGAGGGAATTTATAGTATGTAGAGCAATGGTCAAGGGATATGTAGGTCAGATAGTGTTAAACTTCATCGGGATATAATTACTCTGGAATATGGTTTTGAACTTAGTATGAGATTTGACTAAAGTTGGAAGCAAAATATCGAGTGTCTGTTTGTTTACAGTAAGTCTTTGAATTCCCATCAATCTTTGTTGAACACAATCATTAGAAGTCTGCCTATGGGAGCTATTACATGTAATAAGATGTAGCCGAGTGGTAAATGTAGGGATCACATCTCAAGTAATGGGACGTACATACCTAATCCAATATGGTATCGTTTTTTAAAAAATACTCTTGTAAAATATTCATTGTTATTGTCTCGTTCAGAATAAATTAAGACGCTTTAATACTAAATAATTACATTTATATAAAGTTGTTTCTAGTTCTACTCGTTCAAACGTCTTTTAATAATCATCTTTTATAGTTTCAAATTCAGGTTTAAAGTCTAAAATTCCAGCATTCTCTTGTCCGGCGTCCAATTAAATAAATAATTGAATAAGCTTAGTAATAGTGGTGTAAGTATTGTATGGTGAGAGCAATGTGCGCCGCTCGAGCTCCCCGAACCAAGTTGCGCAACAATATCCTAATTATTATAAATCGGGTTGGTTACACAAACTTCTAACTTTTGTATAATAAGATACAAACTTATCGATGTGTTTCAGCCAATGGAGTTGTTTGAAAGTAATCATTACGGACATACTGTATTATAAATAACTTAAATTAGATAGCATAGCATTTATAATCAGATGAAAAGAAGAGAAGACACTGATGTGCCTGTATAGAAAACATTATAACTAAATAAACCCAGCAGTCATAGTAGTATACAGGCATAGTCCTGAGCCCACACTAAAATCGAGTTTTGTGTCGTGGGTATCAGGAGCTACGAGAGTCTTTTGGGACTCACAGTCACCCTGACTCGAAACAAATATCAGTGGATAACACAAATAAATGTCTTGGTGCCGGTATCGAACCCGCGGCCTCACGTTTCACAGCCGGCGTCTACCATGCGCGGTGCGCCACGGGGGCTGTTTAGCATAATACCTGTAACACTTTATAATTTCCTATATAGTGTATTATCTATGCTTTATAATATGTACCTATTTTACGCAAATGAGGTTTTCACTTGATAATATTAACTGTCAGTCTAACCCACGAAAGGAAAAGCATAGCCAAAAGTATTAAGTGGTAAAGCAAAGCTGTTAAATGTGGAATAGCACCATCCATAACAGTGAAGCAAAGATACCTATTTTTAATGTAGTATTAGAAGCTTACCGCAAGACTTTACCACTTACCGGCTTATACGAAACTAAATAGCTAGTGTCAAAGACTTTATGAAAACTATTCGAAATATTGCATAAATTCCCATAAGGGTCCATACCTGTTAGTTCGGAAGTTTTGACAATAGGATGAAATTGTCCATGATAACAACCCGGGCTTCCCGCATAACGTATATTATTACAGTATAATATCTTTCAGGTTTATTCCGGTAGAATGTACTGGAATCTGCAGCAATGATTATCTTATATTAAATGCAATGCATGGTCTAACACCTACTCATTTATTACCCACCAGGCTTAATAACTGTTTGGACCATATTTTGCTAAAATCTAAGTTGCCTAATCTCTCCATTATACTAGATACTTATATAACTGATCATGCGCCAATCATATTATCAGTAGGAAATGTACAACCAAAACTGAAGCCAAGAAAAATTGTATCACGATTTAACTATCAAGCAATTAAGAAACAGTTAGAGGAAATAAATTTCACGGAAGTCTTAGAAATAGAAGATGCAAATGAGGTTACAAACAGATTTATATCACTCGTATCATCTGTGATAGATAAACACACATACACTGTTAAGGTTCCCAGGAGGAAAAGAAATATAAAACCCTGGATAACTCCGGGACTTTTGCGCTGTATTGCCCACCGGAACAATCTACATAGAAAATGGTCTAAGACTCCGGATAATATTATTCTTACCCAGACGTATAAACGATACCGCAATTTCTGTAACTCATTGTTACGCAAGCTAAAAACGCAATATGAAAAGAACGAAATTCTAAAAGCTGGAAGCAACTCTAAGGAATTATGGAATGTCATCAAGGATATATCTAACACCAGAAAAACACGTGTACCACCAACGGAACTTTTAAATACTTGCAACAACTGGAAAATGGCCATCGACAAGGTTTGCTCATTTTTTACGAATATTGGTAACAACTTAGCAAGTAAAATACTCCTGACCCCAACTCAAAATCTACCAGAACTAACACAAGAAACAAACCCGTGTGTAAACTCACTTAGCCTACTGGAGACTGACGATGCGGAAGTGGAATCAATAATACTCCAACTACGCAATAACTGCGCAACGGGATGGGACAGAATTTCGACTACTATACTTAAGCTGTGTCGTAACGTGTTGACCCCAGCAATAACATACATTTGCAATCGTTCAATACAAACAGGAGTATTTCCCCAGGCTTTCAAAAAAGCGTTAGTACATCCTATATATAAGGGCGGGGATAGAAATTGCGTTAATAACTACAGACCAATATCAGTGCTATCGGCATTATCAAAAATTCTAGAAAAAATTTTGAATAACAGACTCAACGGTTTCTTAAACAAATACAACATCATTGCCACAAATCAGTATGGTTTCAGAAGTGGTGTATCTGTGGAAGATGCCGTATTGGACTTGACACAGTTTGTTGCAAATCAACTAGATAATAAAAATAAATGTGTAGGGATTTTCCTGGACATGGCCAAGGCATTTAATACGGTTTCCATTCCTCTTTTATTATCTAAACTTGAGAACATAGGTATCAGGGGAGTGCCATTGCTCATGTTCAAAGACTACTTGTCAAAGAGGACACAACAAGTGCAAATAGGCACTCACCTAAGTGATGAGCAGATGACGACGTATGGTGTGCCACAGGGTAGTGTTTTGGGTCCAACATTATTTAAAATTTACATAAACGAGCTATGTAAAATCACAATCCCAAACGCAACAATATTTACATATGCTGATGACACTGCCATTGTGATACACGGACCAAGCTGGGATTTTGTAAAAAAGCAATCCGAAAACTGCCTCAGGCAGGTGATAACTTGGCTTAATTGTAACCTTCTAACACTGAACTTGAAAAAAACCAATATTATTTCTTTCGCTATTAGAAAGAATTCGAAACCTCCGCAAAACTTTTGCATAACTGCACATACTTGCTTAGATTCAAAAAACAGCTGCCAATGTGAAAACTTAAAACTTGCGAACTCTGTAAAATATCTGGGAGTAGAAATTGATGAATCTTTGCGATGGGACACTCAGCTAAACAAAATAATGGCTAGGTTAAGGAGTATGATATACATGTTCAAAACTTTAAGGGAATGCGCTTCATTAGAACTTCTAAAAAATATCTATATTGCGATATGTCAATCCGTCATTCGGTATTGTATATCAGTTTGGGGAGGAGCAACAAAAACGAGGTTCCTAGCGTTGGAAAGAGCCCAAAGGGCTATTCTAAAAGTAATGACCAGGAAGCCTTTTCGATATCCTACTAGACAACTATACTTGGACTGTGAAGTATTGAGTGTACGGCAGTTGTATATTCTCGAAACCATAAAAAGAAAACATCAAACAATTCCACCAGTCAACGTTAGCAGACGTACGAACAGACAAACGTATCCTGGTGCATCACATAGAACTAGTTTTGCAAAAACACAATACTATGTAATGAGTACATTTCTGTACAATAAAATCAATAAAAAGTGTAAGATAATGCATTTAAATAAACAAGAATTAAAAAACTCTCTTAAAAGTTGGCTATTGCAACTTGATTACGACGAAACTGAATCTCTCTTATTTTAGATAAAATTATCTATTAATTGTTTCTAACAAACACATACGTTCTCTTACATATGTTTATACATACGCAATCATACACTCAAACCCACACACACATAAACACATACACACACACACACACACACACACACACACACACACACACACACACAAACACACACACCCGCACACACACAAAGTAGCAAACTATTAAATTAAAACAATATAATAAAGTAAACTAGTTCGATATTACGTGATTACAACAACAGAGAATGTGAAATGACTGTGGCACGTGAAATGTTTTTAGAGTAAAATTCATGGTCGAGTACTATCTCCAGAGATACAGGCATTAGCTTACTTCAGGAGATAGAATCAACTATTGTCAAAACCCTTTTACAGCCACATATACGCGCATACAGTTGTTTTTTAGAGTAATGTATAATTAAAACACAGTTTGTAATCTCTTGTATGTAAAATTATTGTATTTAACAAGTGGTGAGAAATAAACTTATTATTATTATTTATTTCTATCTGATTTACGTTAATCTCCCAAAGATTGGGGAGTACACCAAAGTACCGAGCTTTTGGCCAAAGTACTTTAGTATTTTGGTACGGTGCAGTTCCTTTTCAGTCTATAGAGAGGAACTTCCGGACAATTCTGCATGTGTTGAGTATTATAGCTTTCTGTAAGAGTATGTAGGTGAGTGGATGGATGTTTAATGTCTTTAAGCTTATGTGCAGCGTTTTGGGGATGACCCCTGTGCTGGATATGATGATGGGTATAGTCTTCACCGATTGAACTCTCCACTGAGTTTTGAGTTCAATACTTAGATCTGTGTATTTAGTTAGTTTCGTAGTGTGTGTGGAGGCAAGATTGTGTGTGTTAGGAATGGCGATGTCTATGAGGTATACAGTTTTATTTTGTTTGTCGTGTAGTGTAATGTCAGGTCTGTTATGGTGAATGGTTTTGTCAGTCAATATTGTTCTGTCCCAGTATAGTTTGAAGTCAGACGATTCGAGTATGATTTGGGGTGTATATTTATAGTATGATGTTTTTTCTGTGATGAGTTTGTGTTTGTGTGCTAGTGTCTGGTGTATAATTGCCGCTACCTGGTCGTGTCTGTGCTTGTAGTCTGTTTGTGTAATGAATGAACATGCTCCTGTGATGTGTTGTATTGTTTCTGGCTGTTTATGGCAATGTCGACAATGGTCGCTGACAAGAGTACTATCACGAATTATATATTTCCTATAATTTTTGGTATCAATAACTTGGTCTTGGATCGCCAACATAAATCCCTCTGTTTCTGGGAACAGCTCGCCTTTTTTCAACCACGCGTTTGACGCTACTTTGTCAACATTAGGGTTGATCAAATCGAGCCGGTGACGGCCATGGAGAGATTTTTTGGACCAAGTGTCAATTCGTTCATGGTTGGTGACTATTTTCAACTGTTTGGTTTGGTCTGTGAGTTTCAGTGGTGTGTATTTGTCTGCTTGAGACACAGCTTTGTGTAGTATGGAATGTTGTGAGTGAGTGTGAAAAAATGTTCTGAGTTTGGAAATCTGTTTGTTGTGTAGATTTGTTATATCTATGAGCCCTCGGCCACCCTCGTGCTTAGGCAAGATTAATCTTTGGATGCACGCTCGCGGATGGTGCTTTCTATGTTTAGTCATTGTAGTATTAATGACTCTTTGTAAGTTTTTTAAGTCTGTTTGTGTCCAGTTTATAATTCCGAATGAATACGTAAGTATGGGTATTGCATATGTATTAATGGCTTTGATGGTGTTGCGTGCATTTAAGTGAGTGTGCAGTATTTTATGTAATCTATGTTTAAAATTCTGCTGTAGTGTGGTTTTTATTTCTTTATGGTGTATGTGTCGCGACTGATAGTATCCTAGATATTTGTATCCTTCGGTAGGGTCTACAACATCAATTATTTCCTGGTTACCTAATTCGTATGGAGCTGATTCTACTATTCCTTGATTAACTGACTGTATTTTACATTTATTTATACCAAACTCCATGTGAATGTCTTGTGAGAAAGTATGAGTGATATCGGCAAGTGTGTGTATTTCGTTAAGTGTGCTTCCAAAGAGTTTAATATCATCCATGTACATGAGATGTGAGAGTGTAGTTTGCTGTGTATTGTATCTAATGTTAAAACCAATATTATTTTTATTAAGCATATTTGAAAGGGGGTTTAGTGCCAAACAGAACCATAAGGGACTCAAGGCATCACCTTGGAAAATACCTCGTTTTATTGGGATGAATTCTGTTTCAGTAGTTTTGTAATTGTTACATATTTTTAATTTAGTATTCCAGTTTAACATTGTATTTTCCAGAAAAGATGTAATTGTGGGGTGGATCTTGTAGTGTTTTAATATATATATTAACCAAGAGTGTGGTACAGAATCGAAAGCTTTTTTATAGTCAATGTACATGGTATGAATGTTTCTTTTCTGACTAAGCGCTTGGTTGGAAACTACGGCATCTATTATAAGTTGTTCTTTACAACCTTGACTATGCTTTCGACACCCTTTCTGTTCCTTTGCTAGGATGTGGTATTTATGTGTGTAATGGTATATGGACTCGTTTAAGCATGACGTTATAATTTTATAAATGTTCTGGAGGCAGGTAATTGGTCTGTACTTGGCGGGATTCGCGGTGTCACTTAAGTCTTTTGGTATCATGTATGTGATTCCCTGTGTGATGTAGTGCGGCATTGTCTGAGGTGATTGGATGAATGAGTTTATATGTTTAAGTAATAATATGTGTGTGCATGTAAACTTCTTGTACCAGAAGTTGTGGATGTTGTCTGAACCAGTAGCTTTCCAATTATGGGTTTTAGATATAACTGATTTCAAGAGATCTATGTCGATTTGGTCAAACTCCATTTCTGGTATATTTCCCACATGCTGTTTATCTTCCTCAATCCATTTGTTATTGTTATGTTCCACGGGATTAGACCAGATATTAGACCAGAACGTGTGTAATGCCTCAGGGGTAGGTAGCGATGCGGTGTCTATTGTTGAGTTATGTTCTTGTGCAAGTTTTCTGTAGAAAAGTTTTTCGTTAGTGTAAAACTGCTTATTTTGTGTCTTCCTCAGAGTTGTCTCTTTATATCTTCTTAGCCTACTAGCAAGAGTGATCAGTTTTTGCTTTAAAGTGTCTAGGTAGTGTGTTAAATCCGTGTTTTGTGTTTCGTGCTGTGAGTGAATTTTGTACTGTTGTTTTAATTTATCAATGTGTTTTTCTAAAGTTTTTGATCTAACTCCCCTTGCATATTCGGTCATTCTACCTATATTTATTCGAAGGTTATTTATTCTTTCTTCAAGGCGTCTTTGCCACCAGGGTATTTTATGTTTTTTGGGCAGCAGTGAGTTCTTCTCTGAGATTCTGGCGCCATTAAATTTGGCAGCAGTATACGCCCCACAATAAATGATGGTTTGTGTGGTTTTAAAGTCGGTTTCAGAAGATAATAGCCTAGGGAGTAAATTAAAGTTGAGATGAGATATAATTGTAGATAATTTTTTTGAGGGTTTGAGTTTTGGTAGGCTCGGTCGGGATATAGGTGACGTATCTTGGAATGTATTAATCGCATCCAAAAACATAAGTTCTAGTTGTTGTTGTAAATCTGTAGTAAGTTCTCGTATATCTTGTGTTACAGGTCTTGAAAGTGAGTTTGGCTGGTCAGTTATGATTTGTCTCGGTTCAGAGGCAGTTGTTATGGGGTTATCAACTACTGGCAGAGTTGTGTTTACAGTATAATTTATGTCTGCATTACCTATCTCATTCCTAACTTCTTCAAGAATTCTATTCAATTGTTCAGAAGATAAAAGTTTATTATTGACAATAGACCGCCGTTGGTCGGAAATTCGTTGAGCACTAAGATGAGCTAGCGTAGGATATTTAGAAATTATTTCCTGATGTAACTGAGGTCTGTATGATGTTAGATCGGTTTCTAGTTTAGTTAATTTGTAATAGGTTCTCATTATGGCCTCGTTTAGTTCAACAGTCCACCTCATTCTTCGGGACTGGGTTTGTTCTAAGTTTGTAACATCAGAGGGTGGTTGATTTTGGAGTAGATTTCTGACTTCTGCTTTAATTGTATCTATCTCATTTTGGGTAAGGAAACTACGTTGAACTATAGCTCGTCGTTGATCACCGACTCGCTGCTTACCAACTTCCATTTTAGGAAACTGTTCTGTGAATCGTGTATGTAGATGTGTGAGGTACTGTCTTGTATTGGTTTCTAAATCGGTGAGAATGAAATATTGGCGCATAATGAAAATATTCATTTCTTTGGTCCACGTCTTACGTGTGCGCCGGCCTCCCGTGACGGGTGCAGTATCTTCGGCTGAAATAGCCTCCTGCACAACATCATGGTCGGATTGGAATGATGAAGATGATGATGAACGAGATGAATAAGTAGCAAGGAAAGATGGTGGTGATGAAGGGGCTGATGAAAATAGAGATGATTGTGACGAACATGACAAAAACTGGTCATGTGGGACTGCAGCAGTCCGTGACTGGGCAGTTCGATGCGATACGGTGCCCTCCCCAGAATACGTAGGGCAGCCCGAGCCGGAAGGCCCAGGGCGGGGTTCTCCATCGTATTCCACTCCGGTACCCGCCTGGGGTAATGTTCTGTTTCTAAGACGCATCGCATGAATTTCTTTCAATACTAGAGCTCCGTTGGTCACTGGTGAGTATGTAGCAAGAAGCTGCCAGTGTCCGCCCCTCACGTGGCATCGGGTGGTCGTGCCGGACGTGAAGATAGATTTGTAAGGGGCTTATTATTATTATTATTATCTGCATATGGTACGTGTGATATTGTGTAATGACTGGCTATTTGAACACCATACGATATCGTTAGATAAAGGTGCTTAAGGAGGTAATAGCAATTCCGATAATTTAGCTGTGAACGCGGTGAGAATTCTAATTTATCGCCCGTTTAATTTCTAGCAGCTGAATTATGGTAGATCTAATATGTTTAATTAGTATTCATTGATAGTTTTATGAAAAAAGGTGTTTTTGTGATAATATCGTATGGATATAATAACGTTTGTGATAATAAGTAATGGAACGGAAAATGCAATTAGGCAGTAATCTCGATATTGGCGGTATTCCTGGTGAATTGGGTAAGATGACGTTTCTGGAAGAATAAGCGGGTTCGATCCCCCACCGATAAAAATGTTGGTGAGATCGCCTATTTGTGCCGAGTTTGGGTATTGTATACATTGTTTCTAACACCCACGGTACAAGACTTGCATCTTAATAAATATCAAAATATGTAACTTTGTGTGATGTTATTATTAATTATTACAATTCGTAATTTATTTAATCTCTTGCCAGTCATTTCACGCTGGTCTTTGCCCCATCCAATCTGATGGAGTCCTTCACTATGTTTACTAAAGGTTTATGAAGTCGTAAAAGTATATTACAGATCATTTTCATTTTGGCAATAAAATTATTTATGTCATCAAATGATAGTGTATTAATCTAATATCACTAATAAATGACCTTTAACCTTTTTTATGTATTCATAAATATCAGAAGAACTGTAGCGAACAGAAAATGAAAAAACGACGAGTTATTAACATAGACGTGACAACAAAATACGGTCGAAAAAAACAGCAAAATGTAGCCGAGATTATGATGATAATAAGGAAGGATGTTGGATTTACGCCGAATCCAGCGTCACTCGGCTTGATGTAATAATATTTCACGAAATCCTTTGAGGTAAAGAAAATTTTCCCGCTGCCCTATAAAAGTTTTTCAAATAATAATTTACAGTGTACCAAGTGAAACTGTAGTGTGCTTAACATTGCTGGCGGCCGCCGGCTAATTGCCAATTAGGGCGCGTCCAAAAGTTGCCCTCAGATAAAATAAAACGTTGATAATTTAGAAAAATGCCGCAATAAATGTTTGGGATAAAAATGTTACACTTATCTCCGCGATGGAGCACAGCTTTATATAAGGGTCACTTTATTTAACAACTTAACATTGGGCCTCGAGAGGCTGTAAATTTTGTTGTTCATGACAGAAATGTAATAGAATTTTATACAAAGGAAACACGTTTTAATTGTTTAGTTACTTATTTCTTGCGTAAATACTGATTGTTACTGTAATTATGTTCTGAATAATAAGGGCAATAATTTTTAAATTATTAGGTTTACATTCTCAAACGGCCAATATTAATGCAAAGAGAATAAATACTAATTGTTGATTAGGTAGGCTCCAAATAGATTACATCCGTTGTATATAAGTTTATTAATTTTTACGTCTATCGTAATAAGTTTAACAGAAAATCGCAAACAATTTTCTTTTCAGAATTTTCATGACACCTTTTTCTAATATTGTCCCTAAAGATTCAATGCATTTTGCTCAACAGCGCCATCTAGCGGCACACGGTGTACTTACCTAGTTTCAGAGCCAACTACAGTCCATCCCCGTCTACGCCGTACGGCGCGCATTTCAGCTGTAACGATCCTGTCACGTGTTCTACGGTGACGATTTGCGTTGGACATATTCTGCGACGTGGCGCTCTCGTCGGTTTCAGCGATGGGCAACATTTTGCTTTGGTATCATACCTTTGTTCCAAGAACTTCCACTAACTGAATATAGATGTCGCTAAAGGGTTTGGCGCCTTTTTCATATTAATAGTTTCTGTTGCTACAAACAACACAGAATTTAATGCTTTATTTGTATTTTATTGTAAAGTAGCACAATGTTGTTGATGCAAAAATCGCAACAAAGGTGTGTGTTTTTGACATAGTTATCGGGGGTTTAGTTGTTTCGGGTCTTCACGATGATAAATAATTGTTATTAATTCGAGTAATCATTACTATTTAAATTGTCCAGTGTAGACACTGTACACAAAGTAAATTATAGCATAAACATTTATGTTTATACTTTATTTATATTTATTTAGGTTTCAAGCTACCGGGGTTGGACGACATGAATTCCCAAAACGTATTAAGTTATTCTCAAAGGAAATGTTTCGGGACAACTCAGGTAAGGAACAGCACACTAGCCGTTGTTTCGTTCGTAATGAATAAACAATGAATTGGATTGCTTTTAAATAAAATTTCTGATATTATAACCTGTATTATAGTTTATAAGATGGCAAAACATAATAAAGTAGGCCAAAGTATTATTTTATTCAAATTGTTATACGTTTATTGGTATTTATGGCTAATCATATATATTGTTTACGTATGTCAGCTTAGCCTTATACATTTAACAAATCATTTATTGTTATTTAATTTTTACTTGTATAATAATTCATTGATTCTTGTAGAATGATTTACTATAAAATTAAGCAGATAAACAGATTTAATCCCTAAACTGATAAATGAACTACCTAAACCACTAAACAAATCCTTAAATAAAAATAACATAAAAGACAAATTGAAACAATATTACTTGAACAGCTTTTAACAAGTGTAAAATTAAATTCATACAATATAAAGGTAAATCATATAAGATGGATAAAAGTAGTATAATTGTAATTTAAATAGTTATAATTTTTAGCTATTTTATATTTTTAATGTAAAAAAAAAACCTTGCTTCATATTGTATTACATTTTATTTTGTCTTAGATGTGATTAATACATCACATACAAACTACTATAAGTTAAGTGATGTTTTATTGTTTATTCATGTGTAAATTCTTATACAGTAAAATAAAAAAATAAAAAAAGATATCATTACAACGCTGAAACCGACTACTGTAAAATTTACTGCGATTTTAAATACCTATATAAAAACAATTTCATAGACACGTTTTATTATTTTTGTGGCAACCCGTATTGGCCAATGGCCTGTGACCTACTAACGCGAAATATCTAACCCAGACGATTCGTCTTAAGCTTCAAATTGGAGGCCTGATTTATTAGAATTGAACATGTCTTTGGTAGTCGGTAAGAGCAGTCGATGTGTCACCACGAGGCCAAAGTTCGTCTGGGATGCATTTTTCTTATTTTTTACCTACAATCTGGATATAACGTATTTTTCTTGCTGTTTCACTTTAAAAAAATGTAAAACAGTGACTATCTACAAGTGGATGGCCTATTGGTAACTGGACAGACGCGAATGCCGAGACTGCAGTGGGATGTATAATACACATATGGGCTGGACTATAATTATTTTCTATTTTCATCTAATAAAATGATCATTTATGTATTATTCGAGACAAACCTGCTTAAAATAAATCCGTCTAAAATTGGAAGTATCAAAACGGGCATTGACAAAAGGCTCGTAACATCAATCGCTGTCAGGCCTGTCGCTAATGACTGATAACCAAATGGTACTTTCCTTTCACTCTGTAAAGTTAGTTTCTTGCGCGAAATTCACCTCTACATGTTACAAATGATCTTATTTGCTCAAGTCTTTGTATTAAACTTAAAAAATTTAAATCGTCTTATCTATAGAAAGAATAGCTCTATAGAAAGAATAGAAGAAGAATATAGAAAATAAATATTTATGGACTGTTTATTGTACTATTGTTGACCTTATAACTAGCATCTAGTTAAGAATAACAGACACTCGAACATAATACATCATGCATCTATACCTACTATAGAAGTAGGCAGATTTTACCATAATTATTGTCATAATCTTCAGCTGTGGACCACTGCTGAACATAGGTCTTCCATTGGATAAGGATCATTCTGGGGATGCCAATAGATAGGCCTCTTGGTTGGCGGTTAAGCTAGATGGAAGTCTCGCTAACCCGACAAACCCCCGTTGGTCGCAAAATGGAGACTTTACTCAATCCTGACAGATGTTGACTTTATCCGATATATTCAATTCCTTCAAGAGTTTTCGTCGATTCAGGGTTTATTTGACCTGATCCTTGTTTAGAGTTTTACCGATTTTTCGGCAAGTTTAGCGCCTACCGACTCTAATATAATATATTATATTATTTGAAATTACCTTTAAATAAAATTAAGTAATATGAGGGAATTATTTCTAAAGTAGCCTTCATTAAGACACGTGCCGCAGTTTCCCTTAAGCCCTGGTCTGTGGAACGGTACGCGCGGCACTGCGTTGCACGCAATGCGATGTCAAACTCGGTTTTGTATGAAAAACGTCATCATTTGTCTTTTGTTCTATTGCGGTATGCGTCAACCAGCGCGCACGGTGAAGGGTCAACTCCATTATAACATTTTGGTCGCTTGATAGAAACTGACAGCGGTTTGCGGTAGCGGCACAGATTTATATGAAAATACACCGCACAGCGCGCAGTCATTCTCGTCAAATCGCCGCGGCGTGCGACATTGCGGCATGGATTTATTTGTCGATAATTTGACAGAAATAATAGCAGGAGCCTTTATGTTTTATATCAAGATAGAAAGAACACATTAACATTTGATAATAAAAGGGAACAAATCTCCGATGGTAGTGTGCCCATATTTTTTTCATATGGGCACCAAAATGTAACCGCAACGCATCTGATGTATTACAATTTTAAATCCAATTACAATATCCACCAGCAAGAAATAATCAGCTCTTGCCGTCAAACACTATTATGCTACCCTGCTCGAAAGCATATTTGGAAACCGATATTAGAAACACAAAATATTTGCATGTGTCATTGACGAGTTTACCACCTTCGTGTACGGTGGTCGGAGCAATTAGGAAAATATCACTAGTTCATCCGATGAGCGTCTTATAATAATATATTATAGTTGAAAAATGTTTCTTAAATTTTTCCGTACATATTATAGAAAGCAAATTCGCAGCTTGTACCATACGACCCTTGTTAATATTAGTCCGTGTTGCTTTACATCTAGCTTCTCCAGCCCGTATTTTTGAGCGGTCAATTCAATATTTAATTGTCTTTCACTTTGTAATGGAGGGAAATAGACGATTCTTTGTTTTTAACTCCTACTATTTAGTTCCTTTTTGATAAAGCTGCGGATTTCAACAAATGTACTGAGATCTATAACATCTTCTATATCAAAATAATGATTTTTGCATTATTTCAGAGACATTTACATTTACAGAGTGCGAACCAGTGCGAACGGAGTGCGACAATTTTTTAAGACTGCCTCGGTGGCGTAGTTGTACTACGGTACGACTACAAAGCTGAGGTCTCGGGTTCGAATCCCGGCTCGGGCAAAGCGATATTAGGTTTTTCTATTCATCATCAGCCTGGAGCCAGGAATTTGTGTCCGATATGGCGTTAGGCTCGCCCCCTGTCACATCATGGAACGGAACATACAAGGCGAAATGTGGGTGTCCTGGTGGCGCCTCTGCCTACCTCTTTTGGGATAAAGGCGTGAGTTTATGTATGCAAATAAAGTTAAACCTAGGATCAAGAACTGCTGATGTGCTGGAGGTTGTGCAGATACATATATACCTACTACCTACCTATACCTACGTGTATTATTTGAGCTCCGTATTGTGAATTTAGATAAAAAGTACAATTAAATGATTATTGTAAAAAGTGTCCATCAGTATTGATCCAGGTTTTGCTTGTGATAGTTTATAACAAAATTATTTTATTTTCTAATAATAATACAATTTGTTTTTATCAAATTACGGTACAATCGGCGATAATTTAAGAGTAGGTATCTATACAAGTCAAGTGAAATATAACTTGATCAAAGAACAGGTTTATTAGCAGAAAAAATAAAATAAGATAGTTAATAGCACGCTAATTTACATGAGAAAATATAAACTAATTATGTCACGTATCAATATTTGAGAAAATGGTCTTATGTGCCTTTTTACCGACTTCGTTTAGAATGACGCACAAACAATTTTTTTATATAATTTTATATATTTTTGAACTCAAATAATTGTTATCCGTTGTCATGGAGACCCGTGAAAACTTCAATGCAAAATTGTCATAATAACATTTGTTGTCAAGTTTCGGCCCTCCCATTGGTCAACGGATTTACGCAGAGTGAAACCTATCTGTGAAACCTCCTTAGATGCTTGAACTGCGTTGCTTGCCGCAGTGCCGCACGTACCGTTCGTCAGACCAGGGCTTTAGCGTTTTCAACTTTTTGTAAGCCCACCAACGGTGAAGTTTGAAACTGTGTCCAAAATAAACATGGAGCTTGTTTTGAAGCAAAATATTCCGCGATTGATCTATTTCAGTCATATATTTACAAACGATTAGAAACGTTCACAGATTATAAGAATCAGTAGACTATCCATATCTAATGATGGTTTGGTAAGCTTATCTACGATTTTAATTATTGTTGTGTTCCTTAGAGAACAAAATTATCCTTTGCGCATTTACATGTATCGAGACAAAAGATTTTTACATACATGTTACGCTGTTTAAAGCTTTCGGCATTTACCAAAACAAATTTTTGTGCGTATTTTTCAGCTCTAACTCTTCTTTGTTTTGTTACATATCTTTAAAACAATTCATCTGACTATATTTATTTATATGTAGGTTATATTCGGTTTAGCTGGCCATAATGTTTTAAAAGGGGAATAAATAAATGAACTAAATACAACCAATAGTCACACACATAGACTGGGTGAGACATTTCAGTCTCACAAATACCCAGAACTGAAACAAATACCTGTGGGTCACACAAATATTAATTGTCACGGTGCGGGAATCGAACCCGCCGCATCTCGTACGACAGTCAGCGTTTATTGTGTTTGGCGGCGTTGTGCATGTAAATTGTTGGCATTTACATCCAACCATGAATTGTTGTGTGTTTTAATAAGTGTTTCCTTTATTCTTGTATTTTGTATTTAACAAATACTATCTATTGAAGAGGTATTGTGTACTCGTATTATACTTCTGTGATAAACAGTCCCCTCCTCCCCCTCGTCTTGTTTCGTACGTATACGATAATTAGGTACTGAAACAATGCTTTCTATAATGTTTGTGTGAAACGAGAATCAATGAATGTGAGAGAACACGTTGTTGTTTTTAACAGAATGTTATAAATAATACTGTGGATGAATAGACAGAATAAAAGCAACCAGTTTAATGTATCTGCAGATGTTATTGGATATATCTTTATCCTGGTAAGACAGTCACTACAGATCATGACGTGATGGTAAGTGCGTTGCACTCAAAGATCTATCTTTATTACTCTAGTAATTCATCGACGAGAATCTCAAAGCGAAACGATTGTACCAGCCTAGTTGTAAAATAAATTTCAGTAAAAATGAATTGAAATGAAAATCATTAACTGAACTTACATACATACATACATAAACTCACGCCTTTATCCCCGAAGGGGTAGGCAGAGGCGCCACCAGGACACCCACATTTCGCCTTGTATGTTCCGTCCCACGATGTGATAGGGGGCGAGCCTTTCGCCATATCGGGCACAAATTCCTGACTCCGGGCTGATAATGAATAGAAAAATCCAATATCACTTTGCCCGACCCGGGACTCGAACCCGAGACCTCAGCTTTGTAACCGTACCGTAATACAACTACGCCACCGAGGCAGTCATTAACTGAACTTATAAGAAAAAATATCATTTAGATTCAGTCATTATTTATTCTACCACCCGGTTCGAAAAGAGTTTTTGACTAGAGAAGAAGCGCAAGAAACTCCAGTGTTGCTCTTTTCAAAACAAGTTTACAATACAATAATTAATGTGAAAAGTTACAAGTTGGTTTGATTCAGAGCAGTTCATAAAAAATGGCTTACAGTAAACTGAAAAATGGCATAAACCGGGTCACCATGAGGTCTTCCATCACTGTATGGGCTTGTTTACCAACACACTGCCATCAGCACAACATTATTAGATACTATTGAAACTTGGCGGTACCGAGTTAGAGTTAGGAGATCAGGAGAAGTGTAAATTTCTATTACAACCACTTTTTTCTACCGTAATAGAAATATCATAAAACAATACGATATTTTAAATTAAACATATTATATTTATAATTTATATTACAAAATGAGTGTAAAAGAACATTTTTTAAATGATGCCATAATGATAAAACTTTGATTTGTATTTTCATGTTTATAGCAGAAATATTTATATCGTAAGGATTTGAATTAAAACCCCAATGGTGGATAACACAATCATGATGCATCGGAACGCCCACTATATGTACATATATCTGATTTCGATCAGCCCGGCATCATCTCGTTAAGGGATAACCATCTTACGCCGACCCACTCTATCTAGACAGCCCTGCATTTACTGTCAAGAACAGTTTTACAGTGACCGTTTGTAAAATTCTTATGAACTACAGTACAGCATAATTCGTTTCCGTTATAGAATTGCAGGGCAATTTAACTAGTTATTTACATTATAAATTAACTTTAGTAACTGAATAAACATGTTAATTATTGCATAAATAACGTATGTTTACGAATTTAATATTTGATATTTCATCACCCAAAACAACGTCTATGTGAGTCAGATGTTCATGAGACGAGATTTATATTTAAAAAGGTATTAAAATAAAGTAATAAATCTTTATTAATATAATAATGAAGTGTGCAGTTTAAATTACTTTAATCACATAGTTTTAAAATCACTTTTTTGGAATTCGTTTAGTTTATAAACATATTTTCATCAGTACGGAACCAATATTATTTTTAATAGCGAGTTGCGATTTATGATCAAACATCGTGCTACTTTACCCTATTTGTGTAACGTCCAGTTAATCTTTAGCGATCACTTCACAAACACTGAATGTAACAAACGTCACTAAACCCACACCCGAGCGTTTTACAGTTCACATGGTGAATTTCGTAAAAAATCGCCAGTGGTATTGGAGTCTTTTAATAACTCAACGGTATCGGTACATAACGGAGACTCTACTGGCGCACACTTCTCATAGGATAATGAGAAATCCCACGTATACTTTCACGTTATGTTTTAATTTCGATCGACGTTTATATTGGTCGAGGCGTGGTGAGGACTGCGCGTGATGTTGGCTCGTAAGCTCATCTTAGCGCCACGATACACAACATCGCATTGTCGCATGCCGGTGACATGCTGCCTTACTCGCATTATGAAAAAAATATAGACCAATATTTTTCACTGTCTGCTCAAACTGTGACTCACACCCAGTATTTTATGGTTCATAAATTTTTGCAACTAGACAATGTCGGTTATCGTACGTTTATTACATGCAGGAATTCCTTTGATTTTGCTAGGGAATGTATGCCATTGAAATTGGCACTGATTTTATTGATTCCATTTTATATTTTACTTAAAATATATTTATGAGTATTTAATTCAATTAAATCCCATTCACTGATTGAAGAATAACATACACTTTACATTTTTGTCAAGAAAACAAACTGAAAAACATTGATAAATTACAAAAATGTAATTTCTTAATTAGATTTGAGATCGGTGACCTTGATTTATATCGGCGTAAAGCTCGCATTAACTAAATGCAAGGCTGTTACTCGTGCCAGTTAGTAGTTATCGCACGTACTAAACTGTAATTGAAAATAAATCGAGTCTGTAGTGCAACATCGTGTCGACAGCGGTTTCCTATGAGAACGTTCAGCCAATTATTTAGATGTCAGGTCCCACGCGTCAACTTAAATTGAAAAATATGTACTGCAAAATAAATTAACGGTCGTTTTTTAAATGAAACGAATCACTTTGCAAAGCTACTGTAAAATAGGTAATTAATACAAATTATTGACCTTTGTAAACAATTTATTTTTTGTCTTCTAGATTTAAATTACATTTTTCAAAACCAAGCAAAGTTAATCTTAAAAATATTCGTAGAAACACTCGATACCTAAAGTATACGCATGTAATTCGTACACGTATGTCTGTTATGTCTTTGGTCTTTGCGCCCCATCCCTAGTTTAGTTAATAACACTAAGAGGGTTTTTAAATCGATGAAAAGATTGGGATTGGACCTATTCCCATAAGTGCATATCAAGCAAGTAAAATCACAAGCCATTTTCGTAAAATTAAACCTACGATAGGGCCAGTGTGTCGTGGGACTAATACTAGACGGTGTCTTTATAAAATAAACAAAAGCATTTCTGAAAGTATTATTGTCCATTAGCGTATTAATGCTGCAAGTTATAATAATATCCAATAGTGTCTACGTGGTTGGTGTTTACGCGCGACCGAGGCCCAGAATAACCGTGGCAGAGTTTCAAATATGTCGTCTTGTCTTAAACCACACATCTTATAACATTCTCATGCTGTTACAATTAATAACTGCGCACCTGAAATCAATAATGCATATAAATACGTCCACTTGCTTATTGCACGATCATTGCCAAAATCGTTATTTGATTACATCACCATTACGGTTTTAATACAATTAAAATTCTTGTTGTAAACCTCAGTTGCAGATAATGTATCAAAATCTTAATAAATTGGCAAAAAGAACTGTCGTATATTTGCCAAGAATTCAATGTTTTTTCTAAACAGCGTTTTTTGAAGACATCAACAGGTGACAACGCTCCGCTGCAGTGTGACAAATGACTGTAAATACTCTTGGGTACTGAGAATTGTTAAAATGTCGTTTTATGACTTTATGGGTGATTTATTGTGACATACCTACATACTAATATTGCCTTGTTCAAAAAAAGTGTTATCAAACCGCTTGTCATGGGAAATAAAAATTGCAGCCAATATCTGAAAAAAGAGAGTCTCGTTTAGTTCAATAACTAGCAAACTGCAAACAATGTTCACATAAAGTTATTTCTAAACAAACAAAGTTAGTTAAATCTCTTTCTGTATTGCAGGTCTTTGGAGCTCTACCCGCGATTTTTAGACTGATATTTATATATTTCTTCTAAAGTGTTCGTTTCAACTTTATAATTGACCGCGATAACTTGTGTTAGTAAATAATGAAAAAAGTTCGCAAAATTGCCCCATCCCCCAATATTCATGAAAGTCAAATATAAAATCGGGTGTAATTAAATTAAACGCAGCACGGAACAAAGCAAAGTAAATAATAATTATGTTTGTACAGAGAGCACTCACCGACAAACCATCTCGAGGCTATTGAATTATGTTAGGAAATACATTAAATTGAGTGGAAATTCAAGTAGGCGAAATAGGAATACAATAAGTAAAGTATTGTAGTAACAAGGTAGGCGCGTCGTAAAACGTGACCCAAGTGGAAGTTTCAGTTAAGTGAATTAAAACAACCGACACACGTACGGAGGTCCGTGTGTTTCGCTAATGTCTGCCGCTATACACATGCAGCCTCGCTAATATTATAACTGAGAAAGTTTAGATGTTAGTTGTTGAATCACGTCATAACTCCTCAACTTTGAATAACATAATCTAATGGCGAGCTTGCCGGAAGACCAATAAAAACATTTTTTAGCAAAACAAGCAAGTCTAATTGTTATTCACCTAATGTGAAGGGAGAGTGATATAAATGTACATACACACATTTACTCACGCCTTTTTCCCAGTAGGGGTAGGGAGAGTTGCTACCAGGACAAGCACATTTCGCCTTGTATGTTCCGTCCCTCGATGTGATAGGGGGCGAGCCTAACGCCATATCGGGCACAAATTCCTGGCTCTGGGCTGATAATGAAAAGAAAAATCCAATATCACTTGGCCCTTTACATAGACAAATATCATTACTCGGATGGAGATGTGAAGAAAAAGAATGAAGAATACAAACGAATCCTTTCCTAGAATTTCGATTAAAATACAAATGTCGACACGTGCTTTACACAAAACGATAGAAAATAGAAATACCAGCCTTTGTTCAAGCCTACATTCACATCTGTTTTTACTTCAATAAAAACCATCTCGAGAAGAAAGCGGAAAAAATATTTTCTTATATCTCCTCTCTCACCAGCCGATATTACTGAGAATTGTTAGCGCTTTTCTGGCACAACTATGTAGATCACGGTCGCAGAAGGTAATTATTAAAATTAGAGACAGTTCTAATAACGCACAGCGTAGATGCGTGGAGATATTATTATGGAATATATTTATGGAAAAAGAGATTTATTTTTGAAGTGGATAAACAGTTGTATCATGCACAAGGCCAATAATTTGTACCTATATACCGGGTATATCAAGACTGCGACCGAAAACGAAGCCGGGTGGTAGTTTTAGTGGTTACAGACACAATGCAAATAAAAATTTCGCAAAATAAGCGACGGATTTTTTTTTACATATTTAAAAATCGTTGTGTTTGGGTAGTAAATACCTAGTTATTGCGAAAATAGTAATTTAAACCCTAACGTACCATTGCGTCTTAAAAATTAAAATGGTGTAGGTACATCGTTATTTTAGGAAAACTGTATTTATCACCCACATACGACGATAAGTAAAAAATTACCAAAAAAAAGTTGAGAACTTTTTTTTCGAAATTTTTGGTTGCGTTGTGTCTGAAGTCGCTATTACTACCACCTGGCTTCGTTTTCGGTCGCAGTCTTGATATACCCTGTATAATGAAAAAAAATCTATTTAAATCTTTTATGATACTGAGTACTTTCAATATAATGTTAAGTCATAAATTATAAATAATACTTAGCGATTTGGATGACTATTCTGGTATAATATAATACATACATACATAAACTCACGCCTTTATGCCCGAACGGTAGGCAGAGGCGCCACCAGGACACCCACATTTCGCCTTGTATGTTCCGTCCCACGATGTGATAGGGGGCGAGCCTATCGCCATATCGGGCACAAATTCCTGACTCCGGGCTGATAATGAATAGAAAAATCCAATATCACTTTGCCCGACCCGGGACTCGAACCCGAGACCTCAGCTTTGTAACCGTATATAATAAATAAATATGAGCACTTTTAAGTCGGTTTTTTGGTTTTATCTAAATAAAAATCGGTATTATACATACCTTTTGGATCGGTTCATACTAGCAGAAAGCCGAAGCGAAATGAAACTGCTAATTCAATGTTATCCGCACAACTTAATGCACATATTATTTAAATTTTCTGATATGGAAATGAAACAGTACTCGCGAATTCGCCAATTCTATGAGATACGCGCGTCTGCGACCAACCAGCGCTAATTTTATAGAAATATGTGCATTACAATGCGGAAATAAGGGTGAATTTAGTATCTCAACGTTTATAATGACGATTCGCTGCGTTTTGACTCTGCACTTGTATGAATCGACTTTTACCGGCTTGCTGCAATACACTTTCTCTTTATTCTATAGTTAATTACATAAAAGTGTAGAAAGTGTATGTCTCTAAGATAATTCAATATGATAGTTAAGTGCGTAATCGTGTAGATACGGGTAACTTTGTATATCAATACTACATTTATATGTACTTTATGTAAAACTATAGGTATTAGATGGTATAAACTTTCATACCATGCACTTGCTATCGAGTAATGCAATCAAGCTAACAGGCTTTGACTACGATAAGAGCCACTTTGTGTGTATGTGGTTAATTCACTTATTTCCTGTAGCTTCTGAGGGTTTTACGAATAACATTCCCTTTGAAGTGGTAATACGATCACGTGTCTACGTGGTTGCTGAAAAATTTATTAGTATCCCGCAATTTCTGCCGTTGGTAGCGCCCACTAAATTATATTTTTTTGCGTGCCATTTCGGTTCGCATACGTTTTCGATGCTTGGGACTATCAAAAGTACAGAAATACTAGAGATAAGATATTTATAAAGTATTTCAAGTTTGGGCTCCTCCATTTCCATGAGCCATTTCTCTACATGTTGTGAAAATACTTAAAACAGCCTCATTTATAGTTTTTATACTATGCATTAGAACCGTTAAATAAATTATTGTGAAAAGAAGAGAAATCATTAAACTAATGAAATCATTAATCACTAACCGGCCAGGATAACACCAAGTTGAAGTAAGGTAGGTCTCTCACATGTGAGAGGCCGCGTGCGTAGGTACCACCACAATGTAGAATTTTTCCTGCCAAACAGCAGTGTAAATGCATTTCTGTGTTCTGGTTTGGAGGACTTTGTAGTCAGAGTATCTAATAGACATAATGAGACTCAACATCTTATGTTTCAGGATGGTGAGCGCAGTGGAATGCCAAGCATTGCTTTTTAATTCATGGCGTTGTTTGGTTTTGCTACTGTCCATGATGGGTCATATCGCTTACCATCAGGCGAATGACATGCCCGTCTCGCCATTCATCGCAATAAAAAAAGGAAGGGAGAAAACATTAAACTACACTTTTAAATACCGCTATTTTGTCATATTTTTTAAGAAATCATTTCCCCGTTCTGTGATAATTTCATCCGCAGCGTGTTCAAGGCTGTAATAAGAGTTTTAAACGACACTTTAACTGTTTACTGAGGAAACTATTACTGCAATAATTACACCGAGTCAACCCTGCAACATTTAGTGCCCTCGATACTTATTCACGATTTATTTTGTCTTTTTATTACGCGAAGTCAAGTATAATAAATACTTGACTTCGCGTAAGGCATTTTACAAACCATGCTGGCTTTTTCAGAAAATAATATTCTGTTTGAATTATAATTATTTATTTCTCTGTACAATTTTAATCTTTCCTATTTCTTTTTACATTATTACGATTGCTTTTACTACAAAGCAACAGAAGCAATTCGAGGATTCCTGTTTTCTAATTATGTTCAGAATGTGTGTATCTGACAACTAGCCTTGAAGATATAAAAATACAAAATGGAGGTAATATGAACAACATAATAATATAAACTTATAACAATAACAACGGTGGTAACATTAAACCGCTACGCACCGCTTTAATAATACTTATAGTCCACTTAGACATCGTTTAACGTAAATAATGTATTTCCTAAGGAAAAAAATACCATAAAATACTAATAAATAATATAATACTTAATATAATAAAATTAATATAAATATTACAACGAATATCTTGTAAATAGAAAATAAGTACTATGTGTATTGAGTTGTCATAAGAGCTATTTAATTGCCTAAGTGACCAATAAACGAATTTCATTTCATTTCATTTCAACTGAGTCCCATGTACTTTATATGTAAAGCAGCTGTGTCAATTGACAGTAATGCGAGTGATGATATTGGTCTGTGATATTGGTTAGCTAGTATACCGTAATATTAGATTGTTCACAATCCTCAACAAATAATGCATGCCATAACTACATACATCCAAACAAGATGTTCATAGTCAAAATCGTCAAATCGTGGTAAGGTGGTAAAAAAAGTATCTTTTTATAAAATTATAATTCAATCGGAACATTAGTAAATGTTTCGATTGAATTATAATTTTCTGGTGGAGGAATATGATAGTCACCTTGAGAAAAAAATCGCTGAGGCCATAATATACATAGATCGCAACACTGAACGTAGACCTTCTTTATCATTAAGAGCCAAGAGGGGTTAAGGCATTGACTTATATTCTACCGATAGACGAGACACGTCAAAGAAATAAAGTGCCCCCGTATTTTAAAAGCACAATGCAATATTACATCACTTACCTGGTATTTTATTAAAAAATTGTAACTTCAGACGATTTGCTTTCGGTTTGACGGCGAAACATTCATTTATTACTTTTAAACGCATGCAATAAGGCGTGCTGCACTGTCACTGTCACGAAGCATACTGATTCTTGTGTGGTTCATGCACCGCAAGTAGGTGGGACACATTTTTTGTAATGAATGTCTTATCTAGTGTAACTAGGCCTAACCAGGCCTTAGTTCAAAACGCTGACTTTCTAAGGGTAGGCAGACTTTACACACGTTTAAAATTGTTGTCTCGCGGTGTTGTACTACCATTATAGTGAGCAATTATTAACTACTATCATCTTATTTATTTTTCTAGCATGAAGTAACAGTGTCGAGATATTTTGAAAGGAGCAGTTCATATTTTATATATCGCAGAATTAAAATATAAATGAAGGGTAGTAGAACAATCGCAGTTCCCTAAAGTGCGCGCACTTGAAATGCAAAATTTCAGCGCAGCGAACACTGATGTGGGAAATGCCAAATTGAGGATTTAAAAGTCAGGCTTGTCGTGTAATTGGTACATTTAACTGGCGAGCTGCGTACGTTTAAATTAATGTCGGCTCGCTTATATTGTACATAATATTATTTTGAATTCTGTGCTTGTTTCATTTTGTGATTCGTGACCGAAAATCAGTTGGTAAACAATCGTTTATATTACATTTAATTTTAACATAAGTCCAGTTTTTACATTCATTAAAATAAATCTGAATTCTCGTCCATTTACTTCCAAAATTATAAAAGACTAAATCGTCTCATAAAATCGATCTTACCGTATGTGTAATCAAATCCTATCCAATTTATTCAAGGTCCCACCACCTGAGCTACGCTTTTTTAATACAACTAACCCGCACATCTTACTTGCCCAATCCTTATCTTATCTTTTCAAATATAATATTTCTATAGCGAATATACAAATCACTGCATCGATATGCCATATTAAGTATACAAACAGAAATCCCAAATGAACACATCATGTTTCTCCATTTACCAGTAACGTAATTATTTACCTACTTATTTACCTAAATTTGTTGCAATTACCCAAGTCTCCGTCGTTTGGGGGCGCTGTCGTTTTCATTAATTGTAAAGCGGCAACAATCGTTTAACAATGTCAGAAACAGTACGCGTTTATAAAACGTCAATATTTCGCGACCGGAAATTGTTTTAAATTTTAAATCATATTCGAAATCCTATGACAATATCAGATGCTGTTGATGTCAATAAAAATATAAAGCCAAAATATTATTTGTTCGACTACGAAAACAAAATGTTTTTCGATAATATTTTGGTTTGTTTATAATATCCCTTAAACAACATTGGATTTACCCCAAAACATTAAATAAGACGAAATATATTTTCTGAGAACAATGTCCGAGGTTACTAAAACTAATGCTCCGTAATAAATAAAAATAGTTTTTGGACCGTGTGTGGGTGCCTAAGCCTCGATAGCTAAGGGAATGGAAAACAGAACATGGTAACAGTAATTGGAATCAAATGGCTATTTCCTACATTGCAGATTGATCAATTTCCGCAGGGATCGTATTGACTGGGTTGCACTACTTTCTTTAACGCCAAATACCGTTACACAAATACTATTCATGATTTAATGACCAAATATTGGTGTGACGGTGATGACAAAATGGCTATTAGGATATATGGAGTCCAAAGCAGCTGCCAGATTAACGACTTCCTTTATTGTGGTGAATGTGCGACTGTTTGAATAATTGGCTTCGTGCAAAAATATTATTCTTGCCATTTTCAATAAGGTAGCAGAATAGGTGCGGTCGGAATTATCCGTTTGTTTTGTATGCAAAAGTACCTACTTATAATGTTTTTTAATATAAAATTTCAGGTATCTAAATGACTAATTCTTGTAACATCAATTAGGAAAATAGGATGAAATATCGTTATTTCATCCTTACTAGTCAGAGTTTCAAACACAATATGTAGATACAATTACAAATATATGTATAATGTGTGACATAATTATTAAGGGAAAACATTTTTCCGAGATGAGACACACTGAAGCAATGGTAGAACTATGCAAAAAGGCTGCGACAATGCTGAAATGATTCATGGAATATTTCCAGTGAAAGCGAGGATCATATTGGAATACAAAAACAGTTGAAGACAGTGATGTTAGCACAATAGTCGAGGTTAGTGAGGATGAGCTGAACGTTTACTTGGCCGGCTATTGTTGTGCTAATGTTCGGGACAAACCACTGTTTGAGCCCCTCATGAATATTAAGTGATATTTGTCTTGCAGATAACCGTGCACTACTAAAGATAACACTTGACACGACTGTCCTCTGAGTTTTGTCTCTTTGTTTTCATCAATGATTTCCAAAGTGACGACTGCTAACTAGGACATATTGTAAAGGCCTTTTATATACAACTATTTCGGTTCGTCACTCAATTACGTACGTTAAATGATTGCGAGAAAATATTTTTTGTTTCATACGTCTACAGCAGGTTCATACATACAAACGATTTTTGCAAATAAAAATGTTAGAGTATGCTGAATATTGAAGCTAGTTCAATACAGTTTCATACTTGATATGTGATGGAAATTTCTTCCAAAAGCCCACAAACGTGCCGAAATTGTAACATTTCGTAGGCACATAACTTGTTCTTTGATATTCGATGCTTTGTGACACGAAGCTGTCGCCGATGCGCCATAACGCTTTGTCGTAAAAGACGCGACCGTTTTTATTTTTGGATAAGTATTTGACATAGTTCCTTAAAAAATTCTCCGTGTCTGACTTTCTACTTTTGCGTTTAAAAGTGGCAAATCTCTAAACTTATGTACGTGGCTTTTATTTCAATATGCAAATACATTATCTGGGTGGGTTTGTTAGTACATATAGTTACAGATAGATTATCAATAGTTTCAATTTCAGTTAATATCGCAAGAAAAACAAGGGTGCGGTGTGGGCGTGCTAGTCGCTACAAAGTTGACAATGCACGGTGGCAAATTATGCGAAGAATATTAATTGCATACGAAGGACGCCAAGCGTTAGACTTCAGTTATAGAATATTGATATAGTTACATCGTACTTTAAAAATCATTTTCAAGTACCTACATACTGAGTTTATGCCTCTAACATAAGAATTTCCAATACTGAACTTCCATTTAAAGTTCCATGATTAGTACTCGTCAATCTACAGAATTGGACGTCTCTGCTTTGAATCGGCTTTCCACAGGTTGATTCCAAAAAGTGGCACACGCGCGTGGGTCACTACTATGCTCACAGATTTTCCATCATGTACTGTGGTCGCTATTCGGATGCGAATGTAAACGTATTCATTGTGAGACTGGACTTCTTTTGATACTGAAAATTTGTTGGAAAAACGCAGACAAATATTCTCTTATACGAAGTAATAAATGATAGATGACACAATCCACTGATTGAAATGTTTAAAATATCTTTTAGAATACACACCTACCGAATTTCACACATAGGTGTTCAAGTCCAAGCTTATAAGCTTAGCCAACCTAATTTTACGGAGTTTAAAAATATATAGATGACCAGCAACTCACCCGCATATCCAGGAGTGTCTGCGGCGGGGTATAGAGGCAAGGGTGAGGGCGAAGGGGGGCAGCGCAGTTGGGGGGTCATCCTCCTCTTGCGCGGGGCCCCCGCCCACCCCGCTCACGCGCAACTCCGGCACGCGCAGGTGTCGACCACTCATCACTCACTTGACACTTCACTATATGCACATTTTACACTGGCAGGTATGTACTATTTGATCGCGGAGCAAAATTTACACCAGACTTGCTGAATATTTTTATAGCTGAAAAGTGTAGCGTTTTAGTAGGTTTAGGATATTGGATTGTGTTTTGTTTAAATGGAATTTGTTGCTAAAATATACGACATTCATTACTATCAATTGATTTCATGTTAAAAACAAGTAAGTCTATAAATCTCTTATCAAAGGTGTATTACTAAACGAAAGCATAATTAGCCACAACAACTTTCAATATCTAAGTAACGGGTTCGTACATGCGTCTGAAACGCATTCACGAAACAATACAGTATATTAAGTATTCTTAAACGAAACCAGTTGACGTATAATGCGGAATGACGTATAAGATGTATATATTTTACACGTGCTTATGAAGCCTTAAAGTAAACCTTTTAAAGCGTCAGGTATAAAATATAAAGAGATTCTATTTCATGTCCTACCCTTGATAGTTTCGCGTCAGGCAGGGACTATGGAAAATGCAATATACCGGTTCATGAAATGTTTTGTATGAAGTTATCGTATGTGACCCGCGCACGAGGCCACGACTTCACACTCGGTACGTATGATGCGATAAAACTTGTACGTGGCTTGATTCAAGCAATATTCGCCCGCGGTTGTTTGAATAACAATACAAATGTGCAGGGACTAAAATTTAACAAGAAAACTTTCAATTTCAAACACATGCAGTATTCGGGGAACAGAAAATCTTGTTTGAAATTTAATAAGTAAGAATTCGTGTTCATATATAGCCGTGCGGTAGAAAAATAAGTTAAATAAATTATGACGTGTATAAATGTGTATATATACAGATATAATCCAACCCGCTGGAACCTGCCTACATGGTAAATTGCTTCAAATACGATTAGTGTGTATATCAGCAATAAATCAAAGCGTTTATTTATTCACATACGATACCGATTTTCTTTGATAGGTTCCGATTACACCCAATCAATACGTAAAATCAATAGCATGTATTTCAATAATTACTTCTGTAGATGCAGATGTCGATATGATTTAGATACAATCGTTGACGCCATGGCGCCTTTCGAAGGTGACGTAGATTTATACATACAACTTGAAATCAATCATTACACGATAGCGATAGGCGTGACATAAGCTACTATCTACTATCATATTAATGTAACTTCCATTATTGTTTCATTTAAGGGCAAAATGCCAGTATCGCGCAACCTTTAAAACTATAAAACCTAGTGACTTGGCAAAGCTTCGCTTGGTACAATTCCGTTATTACTTTGATATACTTGTTCTCTTGACACCTTATTCGCCCCGATAATATCATACATGACCTTTTAATGACTTTTGTCATCCTTTGGGTTATTTTCCGGGAAATATTTGTTTAATACTAGTACAACAATGTGACTACAGAGTGCCTGGTGATAAATTCACTAAAGTTCAAATAGATAATTATGCAAAGCCAGAGATGGTTAGCCCGTCGGTGGACTTAATAATGCTGAACTGCCAGAAACCACATACACACAGGCAGGACACAAAACGTGACGGGCGTGCTCGTCATTATGCCGCCATCATGCCATAATTGTCGTTTTTCATCACTCGTCGAACGAAACGCAACAAACCTGATACTTCTCATCGGTTTTCTGTGAGACCGTGGTAACCTCTCTATTGACAGAACTGCAGCAAGGGTCAATTCTTAACAACCTTTGTAGCCTGAATGGTAAACTTATCCATTTATAATACCACTGATGCTGATTTAGCTCAGGTCAAAAGGGGCAAAGATGGGAAGAAAAATATCACGTGATGTTAAAAAATGTGGCTGAATTACGGTTCAACCCACCGAACCGGCTGGTATTAGAGCGTAAATAGTACAAACGAAGTGTTTGAACGTCCGTCAGTCTGTTTTAACTCGTTAATGTCGACGTGTAGTAGATTGATTCCGACGTGGATTTGTTTTCTGCGGTATTATTGAGGGCGCCGCGCCCGCGGATTAACATGCTCCAACTTCGTAATTTACAATGAAAGTAATACGTACTGGAATACTGTTATCGTGATTTATATCTTTGTTTTTGCTGTACATACCCAAAAGTTACGTTGATATATTGTGTATGTATAAGTTTATCTGTATTGGATTTGAGTAGTAATTTTTAACCCGAAAGTACCTACTAACGAAAGGGGTGACTTTGATTTGTGGACATTAAAAAATCCAATTTTATGTAACTCGCGCATTTAATATTTATTAATAAAACTAGCTTCTGTCCGCAAACTTCGTCTGCATGATTAAGTTTAGTTGAATTTTATACTATTTAGAATTTCCCATCCCGTCCCGTTATATCCCGCCCTTCCCGACCTATTCTCACTAAAGGCATGTAATCCAGTCCCATCCCATACCTTTGAGTATAAAAAAGTAAGAAATATATGGGAATTTCTTCCACATCCCACGGGAACACTAAATTTTTCGGGATAAAAAGCCTAAGTGTTAATCCAGGGTGTCAGCTACCTCCATACCAAATTTCATCGAAATCCGTTAAACCGTTTCTGAGTTCATCGCGCACAACCGCACAAACAAACCGACAAACAGACAAAAATTCTAAAAATCATTGTTTTGGGTTCTATTACGTTAATGGTCTGTATTAGTTTTTCTCATTTATTTTCCATGTACAGACATCGTTCAGTTACAAATTTATTATATGTATAGATATTGATATGTGTCCATTTTAAAACTTTTATAGTAGTACTGAATTTCGTTCCGAATCTTTGAAGTTTGAATTATATGTGGTCAATTTCAATTTTAATTTAGTTGCCAGTGAGCCGAGATTCCTGAACTTATTTACACAAAAACTGGCAAGTGTGAAGTGATAGGGAAAAATATGAAATAAAGATAAAATTTGTAGTGTTGGACCGGAACTATTGTCCCATCTGTTGGCTTGGTGCCTAATACCTGTACAGGCGGGACTCGCAGTCGACCCCGACCTCTTTTGGAACATATTTCACAGAAAATAAATAGGATTGTGAGGTTAACGAAACATTATTAGACTGATGGCAACGGAATATTTTTGTCGTCGCATTTTTTCGCTCCAGAAGCTGTGACCGACTGCGCGTGCGAACATAATATGTTCGCACGCGTGTTAGTGTTAGTTTCGCAACATATTATGTTGCGAAACTGTTATAAACAGAAATAAAACATCAATGTGGCTCATTATGATGCTAGTTTATTATACGATTGACGCAAAATACTTAAACTCAATTTAAGTAGAAGCATTTTATGACCATTAACACATTTCCCCAGCGGCAACAATTAATATCATCTGATAGAGAACAATAAAGCGGCCTTTAGAGCGAAAAAAGTTTAATAGCATTTTATACTTTGCTCTCACGAAATATCTCCCGTATCTAAATGTTTGCAGAAACAACTTCGTAACAGCACAACAAGGGCGAACTTCCTCTGTAATTTATAGAACACATTAACCGTAACGACCGTACCTATAGACTTACAAAATAGAAATTGTATTTAAACCCTTCATTATGCAGAAACAGTAATTTTGTACGTGTCAGGTGTACGCAATATCGCTGACGAGGTGTGATCTGCTTCAAAGGAAGGTAAATTTATTCATCTATTGCCAGAATCTTACATTATCTGTCTGGCAGTTTTCTATCTTCAATTTTATGAGGAATTCTATCAAAAGCTTACGACCCAATTTGCTTAAGGTCGATTAGGGATGAGATATACTTTTGCGTAAAATCTGTGCACGTAAAAAAGTGTATGCGGGCTGAATATTTTTTTTTTGGTTTTTTCAGATCAGAGCAGACGAGTAATTCTCAGTCGCGCTTGGCGGTGGTATCTGAAACCTTTTTGTATTTTTGTTGGTAGTCGTAGCTGTGTTATTCTTCTTTAAATGTTAACCAATCAAGTCTATTTTTTTAAAATTACGTAACAGAGAATACACATTGGATTTAGGTATTAGCGTTAAATATTTTTTATAAATCATTTGGTAATTTGTCGTGTATTTGACTAATATTAATGTAAACGTGGAAATGACACTGTTAATATATTGTCTTCGTGACGCAAATGCAATACTTATCTGTCAAAGAAAGTTTCGACATTTCGTGTGGAATGGGTATGAGCGGGTTGACAGTTTGACGTGACCTCACGGTCGACCTTGATTGTTGTGTGTGCTCAAAGAAAATGCACTGACATCATTTCACCGAGTCTGTGGGAACATACAATAGGTATTGTTGTGTTTGTTCTAAAGTGAAGAATTTGGCAGTAGTATGCAGTTTTTTTCGGAAAAAAGTAAAATGGGTTAATTTAACAACAACATTTTTAACTTTTATCATAAAAGGGAAAACTCTACAACCTAGGTATGTATTTCTCTGTTTATTTTGATAAAAATGCGTGTCTGTTTTAATACATAATTTACACCGACGCTATGATACCGTTTAAAATACATTATTTTCGTTTATACAGGGTATCTCAAGACCGCGACCGAAAACAAAGCCAGGTGGTATTACTAGTGACTTCAAAGACAATGCAACTAAAAATTTTGCAAAAAAATTATCATTTTTTTTAAATTATTTACTGATCATCGTATTCGGGTGATACATAATGTTACTAAAATAATAATGTACACCTGTTTATTTTTAAAGACGCAGTGGTACGCAAAGGTTTAAATTACTATTTTCGCAAAAACTAGGTATTTACCACCTAAACAGGATGAAGTTTAAAAAATTGCAAAAAAAAACTGTCGCTTTTTATTGCGAAATTTTTCATTGTATTGTGTCTGTTAACACTAAAACTACCACCTGGCTTCGTTTTCGGTCGCAGTCTTGATATACCCGGTATGCACTTATAATATTAGGCTTGGACAGCTTGTTACTACTTTGTTACAGACATGATTACCAATAAACTGTAAAACAAAACAATTCGGCCTGTCTGTATTATTCGTAAACAAACTCAACCCGATGATAAAACTAATCCACAACATCCATTACTTAGCAAAACTGCCAACATAAAAAATACTTAAAGCTGTGGAGTATTAACAATATTTCATCGTGTTATCCCCACATTCGGAGCAACGAAGTTCTCGAACTCTGGTTTCGACATTTGGCTGAGCGGTGGTTGAAACGATACATTACCGATGTGACCTTAACATTGGTCGTTTTGGTACGAACGTGGAGAGCAATAAAGGGCGGTAGGGTAGCCTTCGAGGGTGATCAATCGCAGCTGACGGCCTTTGCGTGAAAGCGCCTGCTACCTGCGCCGCACGCACCGCGCAGTGTTTGCATTTATTTATTGGCAGGCGCTTGACATTCCATGTTTTAAAGTTTATTATTCATATAATATATGTGTTGATATATATATTATTCATATATATATGATGTTTATAATCCAATAAAGTTTATTATTTTATGCTATTTTGACAGTGTGTTGAAGGGTCTAATTATAAATAGATATATTTAATTTAAGTCAGATTAAAATGATATTTAGAAGAATTTTAATAAAAGTTTAATAAATTTTAATAAATTATTTAAATAAGACGCAGTGCAAAGCTGAACTCTCCATAAAAAAAGATTCGTAAATCAATGATAGCCGTACTGTGAGCGTAAAATTAATAAATTCACGCCCACCATAAGTTAATCTGTTAATGAACAACAAAAAAGGCAACGACTGAACGTAAAAGGGCCCCTCATAATACACAATTCATCCGTTTCATTAGTGAGCTGCATTAAATTTTGCGAGCCTAATGAAAATAAACAATGGCCACGGAAGCGACAGATAAATTAGGAGGCCGCCCATAGCATTCTAAACGTATTCAACAATGAGTAATAACATTTCTACCGGGCCATAATGTGACCTTTAAAACTGTCACTAGCGGTTATAGGCACTGTCGCGTGGCCTTTACTCCACGCCAAGTCATGTTTGGAACTTTTCATACTTGTTGAAGGAAAAACTGAAATAGCTGTGACGAGTTGCCGGGTATGCGTTTCCTCAAACGTATTAAATTCGGTGACGTCAAGAAAGTTTACGTCTCGAATAAACTAGGGATTGTTCCGATTCCCCAATTAATGTATAATTATAATGATTGCCTGTATATTTAATTACATTTTTAATTATGTTTGTGGCGGGAGTTGTGGTTGTGGGAATATGTGTAAACTATATAAGAAAATATAATTGCTATTATTACAATGGGTTAGGTGCGCTGATAATGCGTGACGTTCGATTTTTTTGCCTATTAAATGCATTATAGTGTTGGGATTTCCCTTATTGTAGTCATATTTCGAAATATCCTCAGAGTTAGAAAACTAAATAAGTGTTGGCACTGGAAGCCTGTAAGTTGTAAACATATAATCTTTGTTTTTGTTGATGTACACGACTGTTTGTTGTCCAAAATAAAATAAAAAATAGTTATCCTGCTTGTCCTATCCTGTATGTCCAGGAATGGATCCTGTGGCTGAATAGATAGAGAACTACTCCACACATTACAATTACTTATATTTCTCGCTTAGTTGACATTTCCTTACAGTGTTAGACAATAATGAGGTACGACTCGAGATATGACTCGAGTCATATTTTCTTACCTACGTAAGACACCAGTTTTCGATTCTACATTTATGCAAAGCATTAAAATATTAATACGAATATGAATCAGGCCTAATTGTAGACTTCTAAATTCTAAAATAATTCTTATTTTATGGTGTTTACCTATCATTGCTGCTGTTCATCGTATTTTTTTACAAGCTCAGTAGTTTTAGTAATATTTATTAAACATATTATCAAAGTAAATACTGCACAGATATAGGTCTCATATAAACGATGTTTAGAACAATATAAAAAAAAGAACACGAAATATTAATTAAATAGTTTTGGTGTAAAACAAATGCAAAACATGTACTTTGAAATTCATATTACATTACTATATTCATATTAGTGTTGTGTTTGTCTGATGCAATAAAGTTTGTGATAAAGCGACTGGGCTGTGTGCACTAACCGAACATAACACAGAAACTGCTACGTGAGACGCAATGCCTTTGCAAATTGCCCCTTATTAAATCTGCAAAGTAAATATTTTAACAGGAAACATTTTCGCAAGGGATTGGCTTCGGTAAAGTCACATGCACTTGACAGGTCCCATGCCAATATCGTTGATACTGTGTACAGAACATACGTAAAATATTTGTGAAAAATGTATTATAATTATTATTTTAATTCGAGTAAACGATAGTTAGAGCTCTCTAATATCTAACAGCTGACGTGGGAGCTTTTCAATTACATTCTAAAAACATATGTATCTAAGAAAATAAGACTAATCTACACACAAACCGGTATATAAATCTTAGTGGCGCAATTTGTAAAGTAGTAGTAAATGATAATATGCAGTAATAAACAGACGTATGTGCTGTATAATTTATATAACCAATCTGATAACTGAAATAATGGAAGTATCGTAAAGCATAGTAGGTGTAGAATCGATTTATTAATAAAGATAATAGCATAAACAAAACTTAATCGCGATAAGATTATGTAGAACATGCAATCGCAGTGTACTGCGCCGTTGATTAGTGTACCGTGCCTGTAATATCGACGTTTGTAGTGCAATTTAATTAAATTGGTGCTGTAACGCTATGGACTACACAAATGGAGCACAAGGAATGCAAACCCGTGTCTGGATACGGTACGACTATGAACATTACATGAAATAAATAGATCAAGTTATTGAGCTCCCATTTTTTTTGGCGTTTCAGCCTCGATCGAAGAGTGGGCGAGGTAGCGACTAGGGAAATAAAACAAGAAAATAAGAAACTAGAGAACGCCGGTACGGATATCCGTACCAACACCAATGGTTTTTTGATGAGCCATAAAGTGAAAATCTATAGCAGTCTTTGATATAAAATATTATGTTTTCAATTGTAGGTTCGGCAAATTATGGGTAATAATCAGGTGAATATATTATTAAATGTCAGTGATCATATATTTGTCCAATTAGCACTAAATTAATCACATTATCATAATTACACAGAAATGTATTCTCATTAATTGTACGTTTATACGCAGTTGAAGCCCGTACGTATGCCAAATATTTATGATAAATTGCCATGACTTTTCTATATTTACATTAAATAGAAGCGGAACGTCATAAATTCAAGAAACATTTAAAGAATTCAAGCAGTTCACATGTGCGTGACACTTCCAGACGTATTTTATTTTCGTGAAAGCTTGTTACCGCCCGAACATAGACATGGCGAACCCAAGTGACGTCAGTCGCCCACAGGCGAAGGTCTCCGTTTATTTTATTGCTGAGGTGGGAATATACTATTGCAATAACAAGACAAATTAACAGTATTACTTCGTCCATCAGCTATTACGAGCCACTTTGTTTGCGTGCAATTTATTTCGTAGGTCATCGACATTTATCTAATTGCTCGGAATAGACACATGTTACTGAGTCAGTTAGTTCTGATGCAGTTAGATACGGTATTTGAGTGAATGAGATAGATAAATTGAAGTTTTGTAGCACATGCCGACCAGCTGCCATTAATGATGAAACAAAGGAGAGAAATGTAAAATACATTTGGAGAACAATGAACGGAGACTGGGAAAGCATAAATATTTACGTTTTGTTCTAGAATTGAAATTATTTGAATATTTTACATTTTTAAAAGTGTGTCAGTATTTTCGCGATTCGATAACTTACGGTCTGTTGACAAACAAAATGAGTTGTTTTAGAAAAAAATATGTAAATAAATTGTGTATGGGCTGCGATAACATGAAAAACAGTGTACTTAAATTACAAGATGATTATTGTTATAAACAGCATGGGCTATTTCACGTTATTTTTTTAAAAATAATATTGCGAATTGTGTTTATGATATTTTCCAGACTCCAGACACACCTGGTCCATACCTGAAATATTTTGAATAACGATTTAATTCTTTTTTCTTATTGCAGTGGTTTATTTAACACCTTGACTTATACATATTATGTACACAATCAAATAGAAAGAAATTTCAAATAATATAGACGCAAATCTTTTATGAATCCGTATATCGTGACGATGATAAAAATTACAAAGCATTGGTAATGTATAACAGGATGATATAATACATATTTATTGACCGTCGTAATATAAAAACCTCACGAATCAATTTACTGAAATGGTTCGTAGCGACAAAAGCAAACAATATATGTGTGAATTGAGTGCTTAATTAGTGCAAAAGCAAAATCTTTATGTTAAAATTGTTTTAATTGGGACATACTTCGTTCTCTTGTAATCGGTGAAAAATATATTATCAGTATCTAAATTTCTCGGTGACTGCCTCGGTGGCGTAGTTGTATTACGGTACGGTTACAAAGCTGAGGTCTCGGGTTCGAGTCCCGGGTCGGGCAAAGTGATATTGGATTTTTCTATTCATTATCAGTCCGGAGTCAGGAATTTGTGCCCGATATGGCGATAGGCCCGCCCCCTGTCACATCGTGGGACGGAACATACAAGGCGAAATGTGGGTGTCCTTGTGGCACCTCTGCCTACCCCTTCGGGGATAAAGGCGTGAGTTTATGTATGTATGTAGTATCTAAATTTATTAAACAAAAATTAACTATTTATATATTTCAAAAAAATGTTAATAAATTGCATTTATATGTAGACTCGTTGGTCTAGTGGTAATAATCATGTAATGTAAAGGCGAGTTCGCCGTTTTAAAATGCGAAAGATAGGTTTTTTCTTGTGTTCGATAATTTTCCAAATGTTTAACAGAGGGTTTACACTTTATAGTAGCATTACAAAATTTTCAATACTGACAGTAGGCAAACTTTATCTCCAAAGCAACCTATAACTGCTGTGTTAATGAACTTTAGATTGGAAACGTATTTAGGCAATCTGAATGTAAAATGTATTGGATAATGCTACCATTCAACACCAACTTGGAATAGAATTGGTAACAGTAAGATTTTTTTTTATTTATTAAGTCTTTATTGTACACAACAATGAAACACAATATACCGAAATTACAAAAATAATAAAAGTACAAGTGGCGGTCTTATCGCTCTAGGCAATGTCTTACAGACAACCATAGGATGGATTTAAGAGAAGGAAAAAGAGAGGGCAGTGTTCATGGGTTTACAAAATTATTACTAGTATGAATAATATGAATTTAATAAATGTATTTAAATGTCTTATATTTCTCCATGATGCTGTTGGAAAAAGGAAAAATATGTTTTTACATTATAATGCTAAGACTGTGTCTATTATTATTCCAGTCACCTTGTCGTGTTATTATGAACAAACAGTAGGTACTGTTTGTGTTAATCGAATTAATAATTTTAAAATTTCACTCTGATTTCATAGAAGCATTAGCTAAAATAGAATATAAAATGATAATAATTAATTAGTTGTGGCAGGTGTAAATGTAAGTAACACTCGATAAAATTTGGGTAATGTTATTGCCAAATGCGTATCCTTGTCATAAATTGCTTTTTTTCATACAAAATTCTTTTAAATAGTTTAAAAAATAAACAATAATTAAAGTACACAAAGACGGGGTTTCAACTCCTACGTGTTTTTCCGTAACATCACTGTATTTCATTGTTATAATAACCGTTGTACCTATTTTCCTGTACGTATCATTGTATTTTTTATAATAGCGGCAAAGCACGCAACAAGTAAATAATTATCTTAAACAAGTACAGATACGTCACAATGACAAGGAAATGCCTGAGGCGGGCCATTAAATTGAAACAGTTTTTTAACGTTGGCATTTAATGGCTAGGATGAAAGTATTTTACGACTTTGGATATTTCTGGCGCTTTATTTTAGTACGCAAGGATCTGGTCAAGGGTAAGAATTGCGTTCGGCTATGGGTTATAAATATTTGTAACGGTCTGTAGCTCTCTTAGTACATGTTACGATGTGAATATACTGTCCCCATATTGTAAGAGAAAAGGGATTTTTTATTACACTGAAGTAATGTACTGCGTGTTAAAAAAGAGGACGGATGACTTTAATGGCACAATGGAGACTACACTGAAAATAAATATTTAAGCGTGGTTTTATTTTTAATTGTATTTATGTAATCCGTATTTATTATGCTCAATCAGGATATCTACAGACAAATGGTTCCACATTTCATAATTAAATTAATTATTAATATTTCCTCATAAACGTGATGAATGTTACCTTCAGTTTAATCTTCAGTTATATATTTAAGCCCTAATTATTAAAGAAATGATATAAAACCGTGAAGTAATTCTTTGCCACTTGGAGGCGTAAATATGATATATAAATATTGAGTACATGTAATGAAGAAGCGTTAGGTGTTGTTCTGGTGTATCTGATTACATCGCTAATGTTACATAGCAGGGATAGCAAACAATTTTCTATAAAAATCATATTTTGTTTTACGAATCCATTAATTTAAAAAACATATTTAGTTTTTGAAATACTAATTATAAATATTACTAAAATAAAAATAAAATATATTTAAAAATATACTAATTAAAAATATTTTTTATATATTTTAACACTTGATAACACATGGGACACAAGATAAACCAAATGTAAAATAATAGAGCAAACTTGTATGTCGTGTTTCACGAGAAGCCAATATAAATATCCCCTTCAAATATCGTCTGCATAATTTTGTCGACCTTTTAACAATGATTCACTCATACTTGTCTATCTGCGCACCAATGTAATCAACATCAGCAACTTAACTGAGCAAATAGAAAGCAATCAACACATTTTTTATGTTAGCCACTTTCATACCAACAGTTCACCACCCCTGCATTAAACATACGCTAGTTATATATAACATTTCCACCGCGAAAATGTAAATGCACATTAAACATATAAATTGTGTTTGTATGTTTGTTAATTATCTAATCCGAAGTACGTGGACTAGCACGAAATTTCCCTTTATCACAGCTAACAAGGCTTACGCCAGGATTCTAAATTATAACCGCACTAACTCAATTGAGGGAAACCGTATAATTTACTAATTTGTATAGACAACAAGTTATTGCTTTGATTTGGTTTGAATATAGAGAATTGTTGTAGTAAAGTTTAATATACAAAAATTATTGAATAAAAGCCGCTTAAAAATTTTTTTTTAGTTTTGTCCTCTAGATAAGATATTGAATTAAAGATATTAAATTATGTTATTTGTAAATATCATTTTTTTAACAGTAACGTTCTTCTTCACTTAATAATCGTTGAATCCGCCAATCTGCACTAAGCCAGCACGGCGGACGCATGAGCCTTCTTAATTGTAGAGGACACCCGAGCCCTGCAGTGGGACGTATCTGTTTTTATATGTGCTAAATTATAAATTATAGTATTATTAGGCCAATTACCAATTGATAATGAGCCGAGTTGCGAATGAGTGCTCTTAGCTTTCGAAACTTCCAGTAGGGAAACCGACACAACCAATTAGTTAATTAAATGCAAATGATACAAAGCAGCATAGTGACTTCATCGGTAAATGTATTCGCACACTGTTTATACCAGAAACAATAATATTCAATAGGAAGTAAGTATGATTGGATTGAACGTACATATACATCTCTTATCTTCGATCCGATTATCTTAGGGTTATTTAGAGATGAAAAATACAAGTTTGAGCCAATACCTAAAGAAGGAGATAATTATGGTACTTGTGAAGGTCAATTTAATAATGATGTATTGTTTTTTTGTAAGCATCGATCAATTAAATTAACATAAAATGTCACAGTTAGTACCTAATGTAAGGACGACTCTGAGCCCTTCATAAATGTTTAATAAAAATGTTTTAATGTAAAATCTTATGTTAAAGCAGAAATCCAAACAGATAAAGTCGCGCACAACAGCCAGTTGTGAAATAAATGTAAATATTTGTTTGGGATTACACGGAATGAATGTTACTCGCAAACAGAAAGGCTCGTTGTGGTGACAACGTGTATAATACCTACTACCAAGTACCCAATACTCAATACCCACCTACCCAATGTTCGACGTGGAATAGCTGACCATATCGTTTTTATAACGGTCGGTAGTGGTGGCGCCATGCGTTGAAATCGTGTCGATGAGTCTCTGATACGTGTCAACATTGGCTTTTGTTTACACATGGCTTTATAATATCCTATTTTTTCGATTATTACAACCATAGATTATTATTATCTGCAATGGATTTTCTCCTACCCACTGCGGGTGACATTTCGATGGAATTTTCACTCGGTGTACTGATAAGAGTTTTGCCCCTATAACTTCTTGAGATAGAAATAAGTATGGTTACATGTATGTAGATGGTATTAATGCCTGGATTTGGACATTAGCATGTGTTTATGTTGTTAGACTGGCTATCAAATCAAGATCATGTGTAAGTCCAGACAGGGCATATTGACTAACATTAGATAATTATCTGCCGCCAGTCGAATTAAGCCGGCTGTTCGAAACCGTATGTTTACCGGATTATCCCTAAACGCAATATACTTGCGTAGATCAATATTACAAGGTTTACAGATTGTATAGCGTGATCTAGACAGACGGATAAATATCCTATCAATTTTACTAAAGTAGCACGTATATTAAAATTATTTTTACAGCGTATATTCATCATAATTATATTATATACACACAATGTGCCTTAGTGGTATTATATCGTTATAATGGAATTACTATAAATATGTTAATATTTCACAAGATTAATTACGGTTGAATCTTTTCAGAATGTCCATTGGACGGTCATCGCTCAACCCTTTTCATCCCAAACTTGTGAATTAAAAATTCCGCTCGGTTACTAGGTCATCTACAAAATATCCGCACAAAGGGGATTTTAATTGGTATATTCTAGTCACGATTAATTAATTTGAGAGATTTTTAAAAGACGATGACTATTGTGTTTTAAAACTATTGGTAATGGAATATGGAAATTAAACAATTAATCCGAGTTTGCACAGAAACATTCAGAGAGCAAAGCGTCGATAATGAATTCACAGAGTTGGCAAAATCGGAAATGGCAAAGAGAAAATATTGTCGGTCATGCAAAATCAAGTAGGTCGTTTTATTAATCACTTTTATTATGAAACGTAATTGATAAATGATAAGTATATATGTATTAATTTTAGAAAATGCTTAATACCGTGTATTAAATGCCACATTCAGGGTCAGCAAAAAATAGCCACAGAATTAAAAACAAAATCAATTTTAAAATTGCGTGGGCATAAAATTATTCCACTCCGCAAAAATGTCTTAATTAAACTTAGCAACTTAAATTGCTATCCTAACGACTTCATTAAGTTTAAAATTACCAAAAATGTCAGTGAATAAATTATTATAGATTGAAAAACTGTATCGAGATCGCAATCAGTCAAATGCTATCATATCATTCGACGATTGAACAAGCATATTTACTTACACACTATCTGCATTATTCGCGATGATTTGTTGATGTCAAACATGAGAGTGAGTTTTGGAATAAATAACGAACTGCGGCGCGCAACGTGCGGGCTGCACCGCACTTTAGATTTGTTTACAAATACATTTGAGCCACGTCCGATGTACTGGCACATAGTACATAACATGGCACATGGCAAATCACTGAGCGTGCCAATCAACTGGCAAAGTCTAACTTTACCTATACACGTTTTGGAGTACTGCGCCAATTTTTTCTAAATTCGTCGTGTTTTGTGTGAATGACACATGAAGAGTAGTTCAAGTATTATATTACTAGACTCGTGAGTCGTCTTGTTCTTCTGGAAATAACAGAGAAAATACACTTTTATGTCAATGTAATTTAATATGAAGAAGTGGCAACTTATACTGGCAATTTGATAAAGTTTCATATTTAATATAATATCTGGACGTATGTATCTTTATTAAAGTTTTAGTAGAAAACGATACAGAAATATGACTTACTATGACAAATCCTTTAAAAATTACACGTTGACAAAACGCACTTAAGATTTTAGTGCATACAGATGTATTACAATACAAAGTATTGGTAATTGTAATATAACACATTTCTAGTGAGCTGTTAATACCTATTAAATATAAATATTTAAAGATTAGTAGCAAAATATTTTTGCTTCAATAAACTTAACGCAATATTATATGAAACTTGATCTGTTTATTTTTTGCATACAGTTTAGTATTTAAAGTGATTATTTGGAATTCTGGGTTGTTTAACATTCGAAAATGTGGTTGGTTTACGTATACTTTGCCTTTTCTTAACTAGAAACATTTATTTTGCTTGCCAAGTGTTACATGGACTCTCACAGAGCATTAAAAAAATACAAGTATTTATAAATACTGATGAAAGAAAATCTTGCATTTGTAGGAGTTATGTATAATGAATCGTATTCGCAGTCCTACCACTACTTAAGGATATTATCATTTATTATGTTAGCTTATCTTAAAGTCGCACCTTTGTGTGCAAAGCAGTGTACTTGCGAAGACAATCAGCGTTACACAAGACTATATACGTAGGTCTTGGTATGACATCTAACTACTTATGTACACTGTGCAATTGTAAATGGTCTTAGATTTCAAATTATTTTATAAAACTTTTTTAAAGAAAGGTCTTCTAAATACGAATGTGTGAGCGAATACGAATGAAAAGCATGGGATGTTCTACCGCTTTCGTACTTTATTTTGATTGTGGATTTAAAATTATTTTATTTATTTATTATTATATTATATTCTTGTTGTTCACCAGGAAAAAAAACCGAGATTATAACTGAATTTAAAATTGTAAAAGGCAATCTCTTCCAGACATAAAAGAAAGGAGAGAGAAAGAGCAGTCTAGGGTGTATAATGACTATTAGTTCATACTAACTATTAAAAAATATAGTGTTCTTATTCCTAACTCTGTAATAGGTATTATACTTAGAAAAGCACAAATAAAAAAGAACGTAGACATAATAAAAATCTAAATTTTTAAGCATTCTGAAACCTTTTCCCGAAATGTGGTCGAAGAGGGTATTGTAAGTGGTATAAATTCCTCCGGGAAAAGGAAAAGTGTGGGTTGCACATTTATATCTCTTTTTATGGGAACGAGGAAGGTGTAAGGGACTTAAGTGGATTAAAATAATGAGGGAATTATACTCAGGCGAAGATAGGCAGACCCGCTAGTAATAATAATAAAGAACTAAGAGGAAAAAACATCTGTAATCATGGACGCACGTAAAAAGTTATATAGGGAAGACCAGGGACGAAAGTAACAAATAAAATGAAAAAAATATGTTAACTATATTGATATTTATCTATATGTGTAATAATTTGTATTTTGTGATCTAATAAGGTTTGTGATATATTACAAGAAAATTGGAAATCGTTACGTTCGTCCCTTGTCTCTCCAATACCTGAACTTAGTCAAATAATAAGATCGACAAAGATCTTGAATGTTTCAATTAATAATACCAACTCAAACAAAATCAAATGGTGAATAAATAAAAACTAACTTCAATATCCCATACAATGATGACACGTCGTGCGCAAACCGTGACACAGAAAAAAATTGATAATAATTTCCCAACATGTCAAAACAAGTGCAACTACAATAAAATAATTAGTTTAATTTGTGCGGTTTTTTGCTCGTTTGTATTTTTTTCCAAATACATTGTATATTTAAATCATTGTTATGCATAACAGTTGTAAATTATTGCAATTTATGTTTTTAAACGTGTTAATAAAATATCGTAACACGCTGTCTGTGACCACATACAGTCAAATTTTTGCAATTACTAGCGGTACTTCATTTTATTTTTAAGCGCGTGTAAGTGAACCAATTTTCAATAATTGAGTTTTAATGAAATGCTCGATAATTATTTTTCCGCATACATTATGTTTAAACACACATATAAATACACGAGTATTATACATACGTTGGTTCTTTGTGTTCGTAATACGCTTTTTATATTCCGTTAAGATAATTTTAATTAATTATTATAAATATACGTTTCAGATTATAACCTTTTTTCTTCGTAATCTGTTTAATTCAACCTTCAGGAGACTAATAAAGATCCTGTATCGCACCAATTATTCGCTCCTACGCATCATGAACAAGATCACAATTATTGCCCGTATTACATATAGCAAGAAAGATAACCATGTGCTTATAACTCTCGTGTAAACGCTTAAGTTTCCTCAAGAATCTCTGTTTGTAATGAAAACATTCCTGCAGGGTATCTCTATAGCCGCAACAATTTATAACGCGCCCTCTGGCCATTAGTTCGCCTACACTTGTTTTGTCATTAGCGGTGAATTAAATTATGTAAATAATCGTTCTATGGCGTCTGCATTAGCATGTATTAAACATAGATGCTACACTTCTGTCGATAGAACATTTATTACGATGTATCAGTAAGCAAACAATAGTCAATTAACTGAATATTTCAATATTCCTTCTGCATACAAATTGAGTCTTGTTCTTCCTAGTCCGTGAACTGACTTATATAGTCTTGTCTATAGTACTAGTGTACTATATTAGTCCATAATACCTACTGTTAATCCGGTACTGCTCTAAAACCGAAAGTTCGATTATATACTGTAATGGATTACCTACTTTTGTGTGCGGCGAATAGTGGGCAGTGAAGCGAATAGTGGAAAGAAAAGGAATAATTATGAAATCGATCCATAGATATACTGATATTATACATTTATAAAGTTATACTTTTTTAGGCGCGTTATGAAAAAATGACGAGAGTGAAATTTTAAGATATGCGCGCATCACCGTCACACGTCTCGTAACTATATTCATTTATTGATCCGATTGGTCTCAAAATCGATATCTGAGGGACCCTTTGCGGTAATCTAAATTCAGAGTCAGAATTGGAATTAATAACAGTGGAGTTAAAAAAAATATATATTCGTAAATATACATGTTTGTTAATGGTAATATATTACAGAGGTAAATGATATGCCATTGTAAAATAAGTGACTTTTATTAAGAGTCATCTTAATTATCTTAAGAAGTATAACTTCTTACGTTCGTTAATAAACACACAAACACTTTTTTAATATTAATCTATAATGCAATGGGGAGAATGTAGAATAGAAGTAAGAAGAAAGAGGAGAAGGGTAGGTTGTCTTTAGTTTTCAGTTTTCACATGTTAGTCACCTTACTGTTAATAAACCTGGGTCCAGAATTAACACAAATGTATTATTTTTATCTTTTCCGTTCATAAGTTTCTTCCTTGATAAACTTCGCATTAAGTCACTTAAATCTGAGTTCGTGAACTGTTAAAATAACTGTCGAGATAGCTTTAGAAATATCTTTAATCCGGTTTAACGAGTGTCGGACGTCGACAAAAACTACGATCAACGGCTTAACACACTCTAAATTATGGAGGGTACTGCGGAATTATGTGGTCACAAAACCGTCCCAGATTCCAAAATGCCGTTAATTCCGCCGATAACACTTAATTTTCAGTGCCAATAAAGCTAAGGACGTTAAACCAGAGTTATAAATTCTACAAAAAGTACTGATATATTGCGAGGAAAACGTGGATTCAAGACATATAGAACAGAACCAATACTAAATTTCCAAAAGGTATACCTTCTTTCATACGGGAACCTACGTAAATTTGCTTATAAATTGAGTTATGGTTTGAAAAGATGTCATCGGTCCTAATTTAATGTGATATTCAAATACGGCGACGGCGACAAAGAATTCTAAATAGGCGAAATGTGACTTGTACGAGACAAGAAAATAAAATATTCATCGTGGAGGCGAAAATGTATACTCATACATGTATGTAAATGTCTGCGATAATTAACTATCCACTCGCGATTTATTAAACATTGTTCACGAGGCAAGAATATATATTGGGAAGAACGTTTTACTATAGAATAGTAAAAGAAAGGAAAATCACAAAAACTTTATGAATATTTCCTCTCCCTTATTCGGCCAAAGCCCGGAAGAAATCAGTGATATTGGGTTAATACGTATCAGTGATAAAAACGCGGTTTCTTACGTATTTTCGGAGAGTACATACATACATACATAAACTCACGCCTTTATCCCCGAAGGGGTAGGCAGAGGTGCCACTAGGACACCCACATTTCGCCTTGTATGTTCCGTCCCACGATGTGATAGGGGGCGAGCCTATCGCCATATCGGGCACAAATTCCTGACTCCGGACTGATAATGAATAGAAAAATCCAATATCACTTTGCCCGACCCGGGACTCGAACCCGAGACCTCAGCTTTGTAACCGTACCGTAATACAACTACGCCACCGAGGCAGTCGGAGAAGATTTTCGGAGAGTATCAAAGTGAATATAGGTTTGGGTACATATGGTGTTAGGAGTCGAATCACGGTATGTGTATATGTGTGTTTTGTATGTATGCTTAAGTGTATTTCATTATGGGATTCGGATGGCTGTAACAGTAAGGACCAAGGAGGTGTTACTGTAATTATGAATTCATTTTATAGTATGACCTGATGTGAATTGGGTCATACACAACTATGTATCACCTAGACTAGGTAACTCCTAGCCTAATAGGTTTATGGGGTCTATCAAAGAGATATTGGAGAAGACAGATTTTCATACATAAAACCCATCGATAACGTTGCACAAACCGTATTTAATCTACATTAAGTTCCACGCAGAAGTAGCAAGTGATATATTGTGAAAAGGACAATATTTTTATTTTACATACATCGACCTTGTATTAGTTTATGGAAAGTATGTTGTGTGTGTGTGTGTGTATTTTAAATTGCCTGATGCAAGGAGTCACAGGGTGTCCAAAACTTTTTATTACATCTAGATTCAAATTAATTTGTCAATACATGTAATAAAATATACATATCCAAAAAAATATTATAACATAAAATATTACGCAACTTACGAAAGTAGTACTATTAATTTCAAATATTTTTATGAGCACAACAAATCAAATTTCACTGTGCAGAATTATTACATTTAGCCGCTTAAAATTGCTTTATTAATCCTAGATAGATTTAATAACCCGCGTGTAAATTCAGGTTTAGCAATACCAAGAACACAAGGAAAACCGCCCACGATATCTAACAGTTGTATCTATATTGAATCGAGTTGCCAAGCTTCAAGTATGGAATGGCATATTAAAGGTACGGTATTATTTTATGGAGTAAAACAGGGCAGCGCTGCTTAGCGTGCTCGTAAAAATAAAAAAGATGTTCTGGATTATGGCCTACCATTACAGCGTTATGAACGATAAGGTGACTAAGTGAAATAAATGCGGTATCATCGTTCATAGTTTGCCGAATAGATTTCGGGATAAATAGAACAGAAAATTATAAGATAATGATTGCGACAAAGTATGTAGGGCATACAGAACGGATGCGATTTATAACATATCGAGGTTACAAGACGAATTTATGAATTATACATGCGTATTGTGATGTATTCATGACGAACGCAATCACCTTCACATTATAATGTATTCGGGCATTGGGGAACGGGGTAAATAAAATACAAGACCTCCAGGATAAAAGATATTGGGAAACTCTCTAAACACTAACGTTTTTATTTAAATTCAACGTTTACCTACAATTTTATCAAAACATGATTTATATGTAGCCTGTGTTATACGTCATTTTAAAGAATTATTTTTAACTTACCCATGTAACTACAAAAAGAATAAAATGAACAGATATTTTTATATCCATTTGTGTTCGCCCAACCTCTGTGCTACGTGAATACAAGACCGTACGAAATACAAGACCATTCTGCAACAACGGAAGGCGGACCCTGGCGCCGGCCGGGATAACGCCTAAGTAGAAGTAAGTAAGTATTCTGCAACTATATTCAAAGCATTTCTATTTGCCATATTGGGATTGTGTGGGCGCCGCCGTAAGGCATACTGTTGTAGTATTACGAGCAGTGTACGTGATCGGATATTTTGATTGGCACATCATATAGCGCATGTATATTTTTTGGCAACACAAAATGAAGTTCCCTCTAATAACCTGCCCTAAAAATAAAGTAACGGCAACTAATGTTTTAATTTGTTTTATTTGGGCAATTTTATGGTTCGTTTTACGATTGCTCATAAAACGTTCAATGTGCTGTAAATATTTTTATAATGAGTTTTTGCCATGGAATTTATTACAGCTCTGCCATATCATATAAAACTGAGATGTATGGAAAAGTCAATGTTATTTATATAATTTTTAAAATGATCTGAAGTATTGCGTGGAAGTAGCAAACAAAGAAACAAAATAAACGTAGCTTGAATATGGAAAAGTCATGAGATTTGATGATAAACATCACGGAACGTTTCTTGAAACCAAGATCGCTTCAAAACATAAAGATCATTTGTACAAAGCCCAGTAAGACCCCGCATAGTGTATTCTCGTGTTAGAGCCTTTTAATAACCATTACAAATCAACCGATACAATATTGGCATGACGCGAGACCGTTTCGCAGTACGATATTCCTGCCTTATCTTTAAATTTATGGCTACTTGCAAATCAACGTACATTCAATGTGCTACATTCATATTGGAAAATGCCGACTGCCTCTGTTTCACAATTCAGATACCATATTTATGGATGGAAAGTGGATAGCAAAATCCGAAATATTGAGCCTAAATATTGCTTAAATGCTGAAAACTATAAATGATTATACGATGGTAAATATATCATCATTGTGGAGACATGCTAGATAGACTGTTTCAAATAGTCAGGAAAGACTTTGGAAGACTCAAACTTCCATCATCATATCATCGCCATTCACAATGCTTGCTACTGGAATACGAGAAAACCCTTGCAAACGACTAGGATTCAGGATATTCACATGGCATTAAGGTTCAGCGGAAGCTATTGAACCACAGCAAATGGGATTAGTGGAAGAATTTCCCGGTCATATGGCCGTATGTGCGTTGATACGTAGTTGGTGCTTCACCCGTGTAATTCATCTGTGCGCGGCTTACAGAAGCTTCGAATTCCATTACATAGCGGAACAGCAACAATAGAGCAACCTTGTTATTATGGCGATAAATAACAATGCCATGCGTCGTATTGAGGGTTCCGTATCCGAAAGGGACTGCTGGAGCCCTATTAGTCTCGGTAGCCCGCTTTCGTCCTTTTTGTAAGGGGACAGTAACACGAACGGGCAATGATAGAAACTATAAGCCGTGTCTATGTATATTATACATACAATTTTTAAGGTAAATGTTTTTGTTTTCAATTAGTAGGGATTTTAAAAAAATACAATTCGAGGCTGACAAACTTTACAAATATGTGTATAAGGAAAAATAAAATATTAGTTATTTAATATCCATCCACATTTGAATGATCTCTATTGTATTTTACTGTAATAGTCAAAACCAAAAAATATTTGAAATTAATGTATAACTTTTTAATTTTATTTGTGATGTTTCAGAATCTTGGGGATTGAATAAAATACTTTATACCCACAATTAATAACATTTGCTATAAAATACACGAATAATTAATTCATGTATTAGTTCAAAAATATATGAAACTAATTTTTTGTTTTACGTTTACAAAGATATAAAAAAACACAACAACTATCCCATGTGCAAAATGTAGTAAAAAAAGTGCCTACAAAAATAAAATACGATAACGATAATGTGCTTGTAGTAGTGACGTTGATATTGTGTAATCGTTGTATCTACCGTGTAATGACCAGCGTGATTGTATCGTGATAATACTATAAAAATACCGTAAGTGCACACTGCGTAAATATATTATCTATCCAGTATCCAACACAATTAATATTTTGTGCAAAAAGCAGTAAATTGGCCATGGCCATATATTTTCGTATGTTATGAGATGTGGGTATAAAATATTAAATAGCACGTTTCTTCGTCGAATTTAAATAGAAGTGACGGTTATTTTTAGGCTCGCCTTACTACAATAGAGTAAGGACGCATCTATTGTAATTATACATATAAACATGAATTATTTTATATTAAATCCCTTTATAGCGACATCTAGCAGCTCTTTATTTGATTACTGAGTACGCATGTAATATATCAGCTGCATAATTTATTCCAAAGGTTCAAAATACTTGCAGATGATTAAGATTTTCTGGCACTAAACTGTGTGATACTTGTCCAAAATGTTGCATTGACTCATGACATACTGAGGCCGAATTTGTTCGCGCCAATAAAATTAATCATAAATACTTTTGGTTTAACATCATATTAAATCATTTGTAATATTTTTTCATGAAATGTGTAGTTAATAAGCAGGTAAAATCGACGTCATCGGACCTATGCCAGTCAAATTAAGGACACGGTAAGCAGGAGCCTAGTCAGAAGTAGACTGAATAGACGTAAAACCTGATGACAGTGGATGAAGCGAAAATGGTGTGTCAAGGTGGAGTACAGTCTAGATCCATACTCTCTACCTACCGTGATTGGATACAGATGTAAGTAATAGCTACATATGTATTTAATGACAAAAACTCGCTAAGTTAACTATTTATTTGGCTGTTAATCCTCTTAATACAATCGAAACGCCGCGCTCGACAAATATGTCTTGTATTCAGCGATTTTGCTTTCATGGGCCTTCAGTGGAGATTATCGCGGTCGTATATCTTCACTGGCCTTGCCCTTGCGGATTACTTAGCCCAGCTCAAGACACTTGCCGTCCTATTCGATACTCAAGTAGTTATTGAACGTTGCAGGATACGCCTGTTGTGTCCAAGCCGTCACAAAACGTCTTTGTCCGCTGAGCAGCCACTTAACGTTTATGCGTAGTTTTAAGATCGAGATTGAAAATAATAGAAAAGCGCGAAAAGTCTGTTTGAATCAATAATATTGGTAATTAAATTTAAATAAGTACTTACTACTTCTAATATTGTTTTTAAGTGTTGAACATTTCAATGATATCCGAATAATGGGGTTAGTTGGTATAAGAAGTGTTTTAAGATTAATTAATGTATATTAGGTGCCTAATTTAGTTATTTCTGATAATGCCGTGGCGTACAGATAGGCAAATTGACGTGAAATTTATAATGCGGCAGCGAAGCTAACAAAGGTATTGTTCGTGAATATTAAGTTAGAATTGGAAAATTCCGATAAATTCGGCTTCAGCTATATACTGGTTTCAGTCTTAAACGCCACAGACCCTTATACCGGGCCAAATCTCTGTTGACTTACGTCTGCGCGGTCCGTATTAATGACAACAATAAATTCATCCTAAAATAGCTCATAAATAATGAAGATTTATTCATGTAACTAAACAAAGTGAATCGTGCGAATATGGCCTCTGCAAAGTTTTGCAAAACGTTTTATATTATAAGACTGGGAATGTCGAATAAAAATGTAAATTGAGTTTGAAGTTTCTTTAACGGAATTATACCGACGACCGAAAAGGCAGTTAGGACGCCGCAATATGGACAATTTCAATTGTAAGACCGCATTCAAAGGATCATTTTAAGTTAACTGATCTGGAAGGTAACTGGGTATACTTAATCGCTTCGACGGAAATACTTTTTTAGATTACCGTGGTATTTGATCTTCATGGGCTCAAAAATTAAAATACTTTTTTTTATATCTTTTTACATATTTAAAATACGTATTTTTTTAAGATATTTAAGAAGGATTTACAATTATAAATATTCAGGAGAGCTTATTTCGAAAATAATAATCATTTTAACCGCCATTACAAAAATAATAAGCGTAATTGTGGATTGTTGATATGATAAAGTCAAAACTGCGAATTAGAAAAAGAACTGTATCACTGTTTACTTTTAAGTATCGTCAAACTGTTTTGGATGCACGGCAAGGATGTATAGCCAAGTAGGCCAAATCAGCTGTACACCCTAGTGAAAGACTTGTTTGCCAATAAAAGTAATTTTAAATTTATGGCAAAAGCATGTTATTTTCCTACACATTTGCAATAACTACGTTAGTAGTTGAATTTCCTATTTATATTTTCTTATAGTTCCCTTGAAGATAATGAAAAATATTAATGCATTTCGAAAAAGCTTGGCAACTAGAAATTCGCTTACTAACTGGTATTTAAAGTAGAGTATAAGTAATAATCATGAAATATTACTCGGGCCGCATAGTTACTATGTTTATTCAAAATTTTACAACTAGATGGAGCATGCTCAATTAGCGAATTTCTTAATCGGAGGATGTGTGGGTCCGTGTGTTTGGAGATAACGCTGTGTGAAAATTAAATAGCACTGTAGTTAAACTAAATGGCGTTAGTAAAATATATTGAGTTCGTTCACATCATCCTTACTAATATTATAATAGCGAAATTATACTCGTTGGTTACTCCATCTTTCACGCAGCTAACATTTTTTGAGTTTTAGAGTGACCTAAATTATTTTATACCGAAGAAATGCACTGCCGTAAAATGGTCCTACGTTGCTCTCATATGGGTAATTATGCTCCAATTCTGTTAAATGTTATTGTCTGTTTATCACCTAATATGTGTAACAAATTGTACCAAAATGTATGAATATATCTTTGTTTTTTTTTTTAAATACGTTACTTTTTTCATTTTACCCAGTGCTTGGTCAATTCATAATGGCAAAAAGGTAAGTCGTATCAATACTGAAGCATAGTCAGAATTAGGAAAATGAAACTTTGCTCCAAATATTTTCACAGTTGAAATCAGTTCACAATTGTGTCTAGGAGCAAAGAAACCATGTCAATGGATAACTTTGGCTCCTTATTCAGTGTTTTGATTTACCAATAAAAATGTGGTAGATTAAATGTTGTTCTTTATATAAATATTTCTGAGTATATCAATTTATAATCATTATTTTATAAAATTTCATAATTAACTGAATTTGGAGCAACGTAGGACCATTCTACTGTATCCATGCTGAATGCCTCTAGATTAGTAAGGGTATTGGTCATTGGATGATTTAGAACTATGGGGATAAACGTCGACGTCAACAACGACGACATTACTTTATTTTATATTTAAATTTTTCCATTAATTCATAATTCACTAATCTCTATCCAAGCAATCTTCATCAATCAAAATCATGTTACTTTTGGAAATAACATAAACATTGAGTGTAATATATTATTAAAATTTTATTACTAAAGTATAAATTAGTACGGCACTAATGAGGGCAATTACACGAGATTGTAGACTTTGATATTACAAAGGTTGGTGACTGTATGTGAAAGGTGTTAAAACAGCTATAGGTCGCGCGCAACTAGGCTTCACCGGCTATAAGTAAACGGTGGGAAAAGAGATTTAAGCGGATTATTGCGCCTCGCAGAAATTACTGTTCTGTGCACAATTATAATATGTAATGACGCCAATTCGTCCAACACACGAAGGTGTTTTAATTTAACTATGGGTTCCGCGCAACTCAGCTTCTCATGCCGTATGTGAACGGCGACGAAAACAGTTAAAGCTGATTATTGCACGTCGCACAAGTTATTATTGGCCTACGCACAAGGTTATTATGAAATAGGTACTCGATTCACACAAAAGAAGGTACAATTCGCCAATGGGTAGCGCGCAAGTGCCTACTAGGCTTCTATTGCTTTCACAAAAACCGCTAACAAGGCTATGACTTCAAAATATTGTTGAGGTTTAGGGCAGGGATCATCAGATAATGAGCCGCAAATAATATAAGCCTCATGTCAAAGTGCCTCTTTACATTGTCACTTCTCCAAAGAATAAAAATATTACAGGTTACGTGTATCCCTACCACAATTAAAGTATTGATGTCATAGTTTGTTACTATTGTTTTCTAATTACCGTCTTAAGATAACTGAGTGAGCTTTATTTAAAAAAAGAAAGAGATGGGTAACAAATTATCGGTTTAAAATAAAATATTTTTTTTGCAGAACAGATTTACTTATGGAACAAGGATTTATCGATTAAAATATTTTCTTATTAATTCGTTCTTCCTGGTTTCATGTATTAACGCACAGTTAAAACCACTATATCTATAAAGCTGGAAAGGGAATATCTGAAAGGGTACCAAAACGGCAGGAAAACGGTTTTTATTCAAAAATATAACACAACTTACCAATAATTATCGTGATATTTATATATAGTAAGAAACTGCCGATTTAAAAAATTATAATTACCGAACTCTATTAAAATGTATGTCCCATTCTAAAAGGTATTTCTACTAAATATTTTTGTTGAAGAGGAATATTATTAGAAAATTGTAATTCAAGCAATATTATAAATGTAAATAGGCACCACTTTGTCGCTGTAATAAATTAAAGATTTTATAAATTTGTAATATTAAAACGATTATTAAATAATCGTAAATAAGTAGAAAACTATGCAACCACAGCACTAATTATTTGCGTTCCATTCTCATGGCAACTATTGCATTGCTTGAAAATAAGTTTAAAAATATTATGGCCACTAAATTAGATAATATTTTGTATTATAATTTCCAGTAAATACAATTGTCGTTATTAGAAATGCGTACTGCGATATTTTCCAAGTTTGTAGCGCTGTATTAATAAAAAATGTATTAGCAATTTTTCAAAATTGCAATTGAATTATAGCGCACATGAACATACGAGTACAATATTTTGGTATGTAATCTTACGTCAAAATTCTCGATGATATCATTACTTACCTACGTCAAATAATTTCGACTATATTTAGCATTCATTGTTGTTTCGAACATGATATTTTGATATCATGTGTCGAATTAACGAGTCTTTTACTACCTACTTAACTCTTTTTTAATGAATGAATGAATTGAGGCAAACAAGCAGACATTCGACCAGACTAGACATTAAAAGGATTATCTTAACCGTTAATGCGAAAAATTGTGTTTTGGTAGGACTAAAATAGACCCAAGTTTACACATCGCCAATCTAAGACTTGATCCAACAAAGTCTCGATTCGATTTTAACCCTCATCTTGCTAAGCATATATTTACTACATCTAATATTAACGAGAAACGTATACCTACTACATTTAACCTAGCATGTTACGTCACATCTAAGTCCAAATAATTTCAAAGATGAGCCACGACATATTTGATAAGGGCCTTTGCCGTTACTCCCAAGAGGTAACAAAACCTCCCACGGTTCACAAATCACTGTTCTTGAATCAGTCTTCTTGTACTTGTTTGGTTCAAAGCAACACCTTTTAATTAAAGTAACGCAAAGGCGTGTAATTTTAAACCGCTTATTTTGTCAAAACCTTGGCAGCACTAAAGTATTTGATTAAAAGTAAAAGTGCGGAAGATAAATATCGGCTATCGGCTATCGGACCAGGTCGGTAGGACAGATGTAAATGTATTGACATTGGAATAGTGCGTGATATATTATTATTTACAAGGATATAGATATTTATTTTGTTCGCCTATTGATCGTATACTAACATTTACTGGACTTTCCGTCGTTTAAAATCGTAGGTACCTATTATTGTAATAAAAAACTAAGATTAGGGAATATAACTTTTGCTCAAACACATTAAGCACTACATGTTCGGCATTGAAGTTAAATTTAGAATTTCAATAATAAAATATTAGATATGAAATTGACAACTTAATCCGTGAACATTTTCTCGTCGACAATATTTTTATTAATATTTTCATGAATATATATAACATTATTGACAAAAACGACGGTCCAAAAAAGTATTGTCAACAATATTTATATTTATGAGTGAAATATTGTTGTTCATCCGTCTAGAAAAGTGATTTATTACCGCACAGATTGATTTTTGTAACAAAATATGGGCGGCGCGTGATTTTCTGGCGTCAATTTCAAATAACACAAAAATGCATAAAAGAATAAAACTAAACTGAAATCAAAATAAACAATGCATTCCACAGCAATTTGCGTAGATATAATCAGAACTCTGTGCACGCAATAACAAAGTATGAAAAACTTTAATTGCCCTCAACTTCAATATAAGGTGAATAACATTAACTGTTTTTGTGCTAATTGTATGAATACTGAAATATTAATGTTAATAAAGTAACACATGATTATTATTACGAGGCAGCCATTTTGGTGTACACTTGATCGGATTCTTGTTCAAGGTTAGGTATTGCATAACTGCATGCAGATTAAATTACATCGCAGTCGCTGCATTTGTTTCTCGCCATATTCATAATATACATGTGCGTATTAAAATGATGGAAATATTATGGCCCAATGTTGGCGATACTTTGGGGGAGGCTTTAGTTCAGCAGTAGACTTCCTCAGGTTGAAAAGAGAGAGAGAATCTTGGCTATCCTTCTCCCACATCGAATGGAATGCTATACAATAGTATGGAAAATATAAGGTTGATCAGCTGATGTTTATTACTAAACAAAGGGCACCATAGAACTGGTTAAGCATACAAGCGATATAAAATTTACATGTGTTATTAAACGGTCGATATCAGTGGATCGAGTGGATCGAGTGGATCGTGGATCGTGAATTTCATTAAAACATATCATCAATAAATTATTCGAAAAATAAAGCGGAGTTGAATTTATGATCAGAAGTAAATTCTTGAAAACAACAATATGATTCCTTGCCATTTTTTCCGTAAATCATTTGTATGCACAGATCACTTATTTTTATAATTATGTAGGTTATAAGATATATATTTATGTTTTTACTAACGTTTAAGACAAGCGGTTTTAAGCAAATATTTCAGAACAAGGTATAAATACCTTAAACCTTATTAAAATATTTTAACTTACGAGATTCAAACAATCATCTTACGTAAGCAGGAGTATCTTAATTTATTTGGCTGAAACCTTAGCAACTGTTTTTTATCAAATTTAACCTCAAGCAAATAATTACAGTGCTGTCACTTCCCAAATTAAGTATTATGTTACGAAAATAATAATTTCAAAGGCTCTCGGATTCTTATTACCTGTCAGTAGATTTAATTATGTAATACACAATACAAAGGTGGTATACAAAAAATAAATTGCGTCTAAATATGAACATTAACGCAAACGTCTAAGCTTTACAATATCTTGTAGCATAATTATTACTTGTTACATTACAGATGACTATTTAAAATAGATAAATAGCAGTTATGATCTCCTTTAAGTAGGCACATTTCCCTAATGAGTCCAATACGGCTTAAAGGCCAAGCCTCCGATTCCATAACTTAAAAAAATAAAATAGTAATAATATAATTAAACATACCGCGAAAAACGTAATGTAAATTTTATATATATTTTTTTCAAGCTCGATTCATTTACAATTAAAATTACATAAGGTGGCTGGGTTCCAGCCACATGTACGCCAGAAATTCTAAACAACATAAAAAGTTATAGGCATTTTACGACACGTTTTTAAGGGATATTACTTGATCTCGCTCTCCGGATTAAAAACAGACGTATGGACAGTTGGCAGTACCAAACACGACGGAAATTCGTCTTTGAGGTTGGAATCGTGCAAAGGTAAATAAAATTCCCACACAGTAAAAATCATAGGAAACGATTTTGCGATCGTGCGTAATTAACTCTTGTCACTTGTGTAGTTAAACGTTAATATTTATTAATTCCCATGGACAAACAATATCATTCAATTGATTTTCTTTGTGTACAAAAATTGATCCACAACAGACTTGACATTCGTTTTCTTGAATGTTTATTTTTTCTTCAAGATTTAATTAAGAGACTCAATTATGTTGTCGGACTTACACTTAAGACGTATAAATAATGGAATTAATAGGTATAAAGCTGGTTGAAAATGCATTTCAAATAAGTCATTTTTAAACGATTGTATAAATTGCATAAAGTTGTAAGCAATTAAACCTGTGTCTTAACTCAGTTGCAAAGGCCACTACCGGCATTCACAAAGAAAGCAATTCGTGTTTTAATTCACTCCAATATTGTTTATGTTAAACATTCACGTAAAGTACCCAACCGAAAGGGTTCGCCCTTTGTAATATTTATTCATTTGTCACACAGGAGACATTGAACTGAAGTCAGCGGGTCCGCCAGTAGTTTTCTATTTCGCGAGACAGTTGCCGGAGAGTAATAATTAATTTGTTTTCTTCCCAAACCGAAAGTAGGAGTAAGAGGGCCAAAATATTTTCTCCGCAGTTTTACCTTTATTTAATAGTCGACAAATGAGTAAAACGACTCGACGGTGATGAACTAGAACCACCACTCGGCGCCCATACCTACATGCAATACCCATTTTCGTAGACGCGTTTCTATACTCCTTGAAAATTGTACTTATTTTTCTTTAGTTTTACCTAATGTCACATTTCAACACGCGTTTGTTCACCTCAACGAGAGCAAAAGAGTCACGTTCCCGTTCAGATTTGTGTGAGATATGAATAATTAGTGACAGCTGTGCTAATTATTCTTATGAGTAAATTAGTGCCCAGAATACCTTGATGTATTACGATCAAAGTAAACTGATTCTTGTTTACACAAACAAATCGGTGGCTGAAGGGTAGACAGAGGTGTAGAGGGTATTCACGTATCACGGGATTATTTCCATTCTATGACGTGGGAACGTGCCATGAGGCAACACACTATGATAAGACAGAGCAGAAACTTGATGGGTTAATTATATTCCCCTAATACATTTACGAGGTAATGCCCCACTGAAATGTTTTGTATGGGTATTGGCATGACATTGGCGATAAACACCTTATATTAAGTGCAGTGCATACAAATAGACCATCCATTAGCAAGAACTGGTTATCCCTTACCTCTCGACAGAATTTTACCGACTTTTTCGAATGGGATACACAGGCTGAACTCGAAACGTAACACATTTGGATGGGTCACTATGACGGGATTCCCACCATCATTGCGGTCTCTATCGGAGTGGTTGCGAGCGTCACCACCAGATTTATAATTAACATGATTTTGAAGTTTAAACAAATATTTTATTTCAAGATAAAAATTTAAATAATTCTTGGTCCGGAGATCAACCATTCGGATTTTCCACACGTCATTGTACCTCTACTGATTCGTTATATTACTCGTATCATTACATTGTACGTCAGCTTATGTTGTTATTGTTATTATAAGTTTGAAATTTTATATAATAAAAATTATGTTCTAGTTCAAAAAGTCATTGTTCATTCTCGGACTTGAATGAAAAATATGAGAGCAACTAACTAGATAATAAGTAATTGTTTATTTACTGAATATAAAACGACTACTGGCTTACGTCAGTGAAAACAGATAATTGAAAAGAATGGTGGCTGCCGAAAAGAATGGTTCAACCACCTGAATAAAAAAAGGTTATTATGTTATTAACGAACATTTTCCACATAAATTAAGATTCCTAGAGAAGTAAAACGGTTTATAATATTTTCATGCTCAATGTGTATTTCATTTTAACCTTTATTAAGTACAACGGAAACCGGAAATCCTCTCTCTATATGGTGCAAATATTGCGAAGGAAAAAAAAACATTAAGGCGTGCACAAAATAGACATTGGTACAATCTACTTATGGTAATCAAATATCTAGTAGTGATTACAAAGCGCAAATTATAAAGTAACAATACGACACTTTTATTGTGAAGGTTAGGTCACGAACACCTTAACTCCCTGAGAATGTCACGAATTTAATAATTTATATTAAAATATTTAAATTATTTCTACTTTAAATAACATGCTAACAGATAGTTGCGGAGATCGTTTTAGAAAACTATTTAAGTATGGAAAGCCTATGGACACGTGTATTACGATAACATACCAATAATACACACAGTAAAATTATTTATTTATTTATTCAAAGTTTGCTTACATTTCACAAAGAGTTATGAATTTATGATACACTTCTATACGTATGTATATTATTGCTTTAGTCTAAGGTCGCCGAAATGTCGTCTGGTAATCTGATTGTATCGTAACCAATTATTATTAAGCGTATCGATCGTCAATATGATTTTATACAGTATCGTACACTTGTTTAAATATAACTCTTAATATGATTTTGAGAAGTTCTGTCATCAAAGACACCGTTATGACGCCAAAAAATCGGTGTTAACGTGCACAAAAAAGTTCAGTGAACATATCGGTACAGCTTCATAATGGTAACGCGAGGAACAATAGACAGTTATTTTAAACACTATGCCGAGAAAATTCACGCAACATTTTCAGCACGTTCGTGGACCTACAAAATTTTCTGTAATTTTATGATAGTTCTTCCGTTTGTACAAGAAAACTAAGTATACGGTAATTCATGACATAGACGTTTTAGGGAAATTTGTGCGAAATTTGTACAATGTTCGGAATTTTATTTTTTAATAATTTTCCTTGATAATTATGGAAATTATATTATTCGTTTTAAAAAAATAGTTTGATAATCTGGTTTTGATTTATTAATAGATTACCAGGACAACTACCTTCAGGTATTTATTCAGAATCCTCTAACAAGCAATTCATACGTTATTTTTAATATTCCAACTCGACGAGAATTATGATGGTAATGATGTGGGACGCATGCGATATTAAATATTTATCACACTTTACTCATCTAAGCGTATCAGCCGTGATAACTAATTGTATGGGTTTGAACAAATTAGAAATAATAAAAACGGCACAATATTATAAATTAAACATGCATCCAAATGTTTCATTTTGTGATATTGCAATAAATATTTTGTGAAAACACATAATGTGTAATTTATTGCAATATACTGATGTAAAACAACGAACTAGAATAGAACGCATAAGTAAAATAAATAATCATTTTGGTATTATAAATGTGAAAATGTGTTGGTTTTCACGCAGCAATAACGGTTGGACGTGTTTTTTGAATGTAGAACGTTTATGAGCAGAAACGTTGCGTAGGTGATTTTATCCCTTAAAATGCACGATTCCTATAGAGTAGAACTGGAGCGCTATTCAATGCGGACGAAGTTGCAAGTAAAAGTATTTTTTATTCGTATTTCGTAATTTTAGTAATAAAAAAATGAACATCGTTGTACTTGTATATTCCTGCCTTATTTTTTAACTGCTACGACGTTTAGATGGCGCACGCTGGTCGACATTATTATGTGGGCCTGCTAAAAAACAAATATGCACAGGTTGCGCCTGGAACGCGTTATATTTGCGTGAGTCATATAACGGGTATTTCACTAATGTATACTATGATCGCCATCGGAGCGGATATGAATATCCTATTTTATCATACATGGAATAATCTACGGTTTATCTAGGGTATATGAGATTCTATTATCCTTTGTCTAGCCGTGTTTCCAGTCAGCTTACAGCTCGCTCCATTTGTTGCTCAGAAAGTGTGATCACTACATCAATCTCGCGTCGGTCTACACTGCAAGTCAGTGAACTAACTAAACAATACACGTGAACACAAATTCTATTTGAACATCAATGTTAATTGTTATTTAACATATAAGATATACATACACATGAACGTTTCATCACCTGTGTGTGAACAAAAAGGAAGGAAGGCAGTGATTATGTATTGTTTAGTAAAAAACAAAAACGTCGATGTGGTGTTACTTTCTCTGAATGGTTTCGTACGTGGATCCTATGCGTAAGGTATTTATGACTGATTTACAAATGGTGAGTTGATTTGTATGTATCAGTAGTGAGTGTAGATAGTCGAGTCACTTGTTGATATAGATAAGGACTATTGTACAAGTTACACCCCACTTAATTGTTTATGTCGGTTCGCGAGTGTAGGTTTCTTGATGTGAATGCTAAAAACATGCTGTAAAATGGTCGGTTTATTGCACATTTTTCTGTTAATATGTTTAAACTCCCGTCACAAGTCTCTTATGTCTTACCGTCAAGGTCAAAATCAGCATCAGATCCGTAAACAAAAACCGGATTGGTTACGTCACATTTGGAATCCATGTAAGCATATTTATCGACACATCAATTTATAACAAACATTGCAAGCGGTGATGCGTTTAGTTATTATTTCCTGCTTTACTTGCGAAAGAAACTCGCGGCGTCACACACAACATGCACACAAACACGCGGCTACATAATTACCGGCGACCGACTCCACAACAAAAAATGCACTAAAAACTAGAATGGGATTCTGTGTATTAAAGGTCGTACTTTTAGCAACACATTCCATATATGCAGAAGGAGCACGTCAAATCTTACTCGGATATTCTTCACTAAGAACAGATTTCGATATGAGAACAATTCGATATCAAAGCCGTTAACAACTATTTGAACAATGCCGCGCACTAGGTGTGCTATTTGGCTGTGTTAATTGCTAATCGGACGTTATCAGGAAATGTAGGTAGGTGACATTTCGTAGGCATGTGCCTGCTACGGTGTGCGGAGGGCGCGCCGCGGCAGGCAGCGCGCTCACTCGCGGTTAGGAGAGAACTGTGCGTGCCGCGCGCTCCGCTCGGCTGCTCCGTGCTCCGTGCTCGCTGCTCGGCCGCGCGCGGCGCCGACTGCCGCCAGTCGCCACTCGAGTCTCGGAGCAGCGCTGCAGCGGCGAGCGGAGCGGGTGGCGGACGCTGCCCACCCGAGCGGAGCGGGCCCGGCTCTCTCCGCCTCGCTGATGAGGGAGCGCATCGACCTGGATCATCCCCCGCGCGTTCACACCGTGTATATTCCGACACCGGCCAATACTTGTCTCCACATGACGTCACATATCGGCATAAAGCCCCTTATTATATCAATGCAAATGTCAGCGCCCTTTAACAAATTGCACACGTTATGAGCTATGAGAGCATTAACGTTTGACTTTTCCACGTATGGCTTTTTAGATACACGCGCGAGGGGTCACGCGCTAATGATAGTTGCATGTGATGAAAACCAGTGAGGTAAATATAATAATACATCGTTTGTTTACGATAAAAGAATGGACGCAGAAAGCGTATAATGGTTCTGTGTGCCCGCGCTTTTCAACAGCAATTAAAAGTGACAATAGGTGGATAAACAATAATTATAGTGATTAATAATTATCATGGATTTGTTTGTTCGAGTTGAGTAAGTAAACAATTCTGGTTATCTGTAATAACAAATCCCGCAATTAAGTATTAAATATTAGATAAACGTGTCGCTTACTTTATTCGTATCTGGATCTCGAAAGTACAAACCATTTAAAATAAATGTACATTGTAATTTAATTGAACATTAGAGAATATCGGAAATGGATGTCCTTATAAATCAGGCCGATATTTTTATGGGTTATGATTAATGATACGAGCTCATAATTGTACCTCTAATCAATCCTATTAATTGGTGGCTAAATAATTCTGTCATTTTAAGTGTGCATTATGACATGATGTTTGCGAAAATAAAATTTAATTCAAATTTAACATTTGGGATATTTAACGTTTGGTTCATAACGGTGTGTTCGGCAGATAGCTAGTGTAATTAAAACGTATGAATATGACATTAAATACGGGCGAAGCACATTATACACACACATTACATATTAAGGGCCAATGCGTAGTCTCACTGAAATATAAAAACTATAATATAAACCAACCGGCGCTATCTGCTGAGTGCCGACACAGGTTTCCGAAGAAAGTTTCAATTTTATCGAGACGACATTGGCCATATGGTACCCACCTCTGGTAATAATATAAGTCTTTTCTCTTCAGGGCTTTACTTTTAGATAGCATATTAAAAAATGTAATCATTTTATGAATATTGGTGAATAGTTTGGTCTCATTAACTTAAATAATGTTTGACCAGTTATTTTGTGACCGGCGTCTTACTTGACTTTACGAGACATAATTTTGCTTTATAATTTCTAATTTCATAAAAAGAAAGAGTCTATGCGAGTATAATTAAGTACTGTCTATTATGTCACCAACGAGATAAAACTAAATCTAAAAGTAGGAAGTCCACATACCTAATGGTAAGAGCTTTACATGCTATAATTCCGATAATAAAATAATACACACAGTTATTAATTTTACCTTCATATCGTTGCTTTGTACACGATTTTATTATTTAAATCTGTTACATAAATGTTTGTACATACACCGAGTAGGAGGTAATGTCAGACGCAATAAATTAAAAGGGCTTCCAACTAGCGAGCTGTACTAAAAAACTATTTACAAAGTAATTTATTCACAGATCTCCAGAGTTGCTTTAACTTTAGTCAGACTTTAAAAAACTTCGCTACATTGTGCTGTATAAAAATCCAACACAAATATTAAACAAAAACTGTTTGTTTGTTAATTGGTCACGTCCAAACAGCCAGCCACTTAATATAAAAAAAATTCCCGATAGCGGATAGCTCGGATCAACGCACAGAAGAGTTCCATTTGGAAATCTAGAGCAACTTTAATAGCATTAAACTTAATAACGTTTAATAACACGAACAATGCCCTCTTCTTCAGACGGAAACCGTATAATGATGGCCATAAGATTTTCAGATGCGGTTTGTGTCGCCAGTATTCAATGCAACCGACCCTTGCCGGATAAGCCCCTCCAGTTTGAATGTATTTATGAAACAATAACAGTTTATTATCAAGTCATTTCAGTTCATAATCCTAACTTAATTGCATTAATGTTTATGTGCGTTTGTTTGTTTTGTATTACGCCTTGCCTACGTAACCACTCGTCATGATATTTTGCGTTGTCAAGGGTACAAAATAGGACATACCCACGTCCCACGTACCCTACGTATCATATTTAAAAAGAACCCAAAAAATACTCTACCCAAGGGACAATTACATATAAATGCGAAAAATGCTTTGAAATTAAATTTGGCAGGAATAGCTTTAGTCCTAAAGATACATTTAGGGTACTTTTTGTACGAAATTAAACTCCCAAGAAGAGAAAGGGGAGGCGGATGACAAGTTAATATGTCATTAGTCAGCTTCATTTAAAACATGGTGTCAATAAATGCATCTGGAGTAATTGCATTTGGGCAGTCGGGTCGGACCGCTGGTTCATAATAGAACTGAGTATAAAAATGTAGCATTTCTGAAATAAACGAGTGCATCTGAGCGATAACACCGAGGAGACGGCAAGGAGCGCCTTAACCGTCTCCATTGCGTCGCGAATTCTTGCTTTATTCGAAATCAAAAAGCCATGCAAACGAGCAATGTAGCTTTTAAATCGAGACGACTCGAATCAAGTCTTAGTAACGAACATATTACGATATATAAATTTAAAAACATCTCTAGTTTATTAAATTAGCCAAATAGCGATGTTAGAATGAAAAATAATTTACAAAGTAAAACATTTTTTTCTTCCTTGCCTCGACCACTTTGAGAAAGTGGAGGCGATTTTTTTGTCAAGGAGAACTAATATAATCTTGTTACATGTTGAATTTGAAAATAATTTAATACTTGCTCAGAAGGAGTTATTTGATAAATTTGATAATTAAACAGAAAAAAATTAAGAACGTAATTTTAAATATGCATTTATATTCACTTACGCATGATGTTATCAATATAATATACCGAATTATTTTGTTACATCCACCAAAATATAACGGCAAAGATTAAATGCTGTAATCGCTGATTATATGTGTATTTATACCATTGTAGATAGCGAATGTATTCACAAGATATACATGAGAAATATTATTTATTGTGATGTTCATTATTTCCAGTATTTTTAAATACAAACTTATGTTGGTTCAAAAATAAGTTGTTGTTTTACAGGAAATTATTTTGCGCCCTGCTTCCTGAGTTTACCTACAGCGTGTAAAAAGTATGTTGCGAGAAATGCAACTTTGATACTTTTTAATTTGCATATCCGAAGACGAAGTTGCACGAGCACCTAGAACCATTTGATATAAAAACTGCAGGAAATTCAAAAAGACTCGAGATTTTTTATCTTTTGCATAAGTATCTTTATTTTTTCGAAAGAGCAACCTATTTGCGCGCCATGTGTACTTAACACGTACGTTTTAATCAAGATGTGGGCTGCATACGAATGGAGGAAAAATTAGGCATATATTCTGCCTTACAACGCTGAATTATTCCAAAGTTTTCGGTCCGGAGACTTAGGAAAATAAGCGGTATTTTTAATGTGTGCGCCTTGCTTTTGTTCAAATAAAACTCTTCTCTTTTATAGCCTGCTAATATTTAGTGTCAATCTAGTATCTAAATACACAAGCTAGTAGTAGAAAGGTTAATATTTTTGGAAAGTTATTTGTCTACAAAAGCAATATAATTATATTTTTTAACTTCCCGACGTTTCGATTGCTTTCCAGCTTTCTTGGTCACGGGGCGGGCGAAATCCGTAAAAAATAGTTTTATTTCAATGTGTAACATTCGCGTAAATCTAAGAAACCATTATATAATTATATTTTTGGAAAAACGTAAAGAATTAAAAAAAAAAAATTAACCACACAAGCAGCTTTCCATAGACGACAAAACCACAAGAGAATGTTGTTTTACAACTCTTTAAAATTACCTGTTCATTTATATAATTAAATAACATTTGTTTAATCTTGTATATTTAGCCACACCACATCACCTTTGAACATCACAATTCACATGTTACCTCAATATTCTCATAATATTATTATTCAAAGTACTATATACATAGGTACTAATATAATATTATTATTCTCAACATTTATATATTTAAGAATATATTTTTTATTATTAAGGCTTTATAAAGGTAAAACTAGTGGCACCTCTGCCTACCCCTTCGGGGATAAAGGCGTGAGTTTATGTATGTATAAAGGTAACTCCCCACCCCCCTCTCAATCGTTCTCTAGAATATGGGGGAGGCTCGTGCCCTGCAGTGGGACGTATATGGACTGATACAATTCAATACAAAAGGTAAATCTTATGTAACACTAGTTGTGTTCGCTAAGAAATAAAATAAAGCAAATACGTCATAAGCAGATCCAAATAATGGATTGTGAAAGATTTCGACAATATATAGAAAGCGAAATTTTACGTGGTTATGAATGAACACGCTGCTAGTGAGTAGTGCCAAAAAGTTTTTCGTAGTTTCTACAGTCGCTGAAATATGTGTGAAAAATATGATATGTTACCGAACTCTTTTTTGTATTCGTACTTCCATCTAAGTCGCAAGGGCAATTTATGTTTTCACTTGGGCGTGCCAGAGAGGCACGCTTTGATTAATAACCATACATAAACATGTCGTTCCTGTCTGGTGGTAAAGGAGACACATACACCCGGCAAAATATATGTATGTTAACTCGGAATCCAGTACGGGTTGCAAAAAGTCTAAACGAAGATTAATTAAGGCAATAAGTAGACATTTTTCACGAGAAGAGAAATTCAAATTCTGGCCTGTTGACAGTTGTTATATAAAATTATTACTGGCCACATACATACTATACATTTAAAAATAACATTTAAATTTATAAAGAAAATATCGAATTTTGAATATAGAACACAAAAAAGCAATCTTCGATAAAATAAAACTGTTTTTTAACGAGCCTATTCTTACTTTTTTGAACCTAGGTAGTGTTTGGTTTAAGTATATTACGATGAGAGCCAAAACTTATCGTATCGTTTATTATGTCTAGCTGTTATACCAATTGTACAATGCGAACATTTTAATGTTGCTTTTATTTTTTTAACATTTTATACAATTTATTTCACCGCAACGGTACCTAATTTTTATTATCGCATAATTTTGGGTCGTTGTAACACAGTTTATTGCTTAGGGAAGCCTCTTTTCAAAGCGTTAAATGGTGGACCCATACTTCACGTTCATTAGCATAATCTCTTTAAATCGTATTCTATACATTTTATTTAATTATATTGCAATTTAAATCGTGGAGAGTTCCTTCCTTTTTCAACCGATTGAAAAATAAAAGGTTAGTTTGCGAATATCTCGCAAAGCAGATCGTAGTTCCAAGCGGTTTTCGCTAATGGATAGAACTTTTATCTGACTGAATAAAAAAGGTATAGCAAAGACACAGCTAGTACATTGGTACATAAGTAGTTTTAAAGTAATCATAAAGAAAACAAAGCGGAGTAAAAATATTTTTCTGAAGCAAATTGAAATAAAATAAAAGTTTTGAACATCGTCCTGTTGTTAAATTATGCCCTATTTGACTAAAAAAAAGGTAATACCCATTCAAGAATATTAATGTCTTTTTTGCCCTGGGATTTTTCGACTTCTATTTTATTTGGCTCAATTAAAAAAAAAATACTTCGTTGTTTGACATTTGAGTGAGTTGCAATCGTCACAGCAACACCCACAGTGCTGGGATGTGTATTGCCCCCTGTCGAAATGCCAATATACAACGTTGACGAGTTTTGGCAATAGCACAAAGGAGAATACGAGTGGGCAACGCAATTTCACTGTCTGTATGTTTGGCTGTTGCTAATACAATCACGATACACGGTTGTTGTCAATTCTTGTCTATGTTCTATTCGGCATATGTGACCTAGTAACAAAGACTGTTGTTAAACAATAAGCCATGGTGTTGATTTCCGCGACTAGTGTTGTTTATCAGGCCCACATCTGTCTCGTCTGCGTGGAAATCTTTAAACGAGGCTTCTCGCGTATGATGAACAAGAGACCTGGTGTGTCTAAAGACTGTGGTCATGTTTTATGTAATCGATGAAATAGGACATATCTTGCTGTACATTTCGAACTATGCTTTACTACAAATAGGGAATTCCATAGTAGTATTTGTAAAATCTATTGCCGTTTGCAGCACATTGCTTGATTGTATTTATTTATTTCAGAAAAACCAAGGTCCTTTGTTGTTTCAATGAATCCTTACAATGGCAATCGAGGCAAAAGACGGTGTAGTTAAGTGACAATAACAATAGCTTTATCTGGTAATTATCCCGAGTAAATGTTCGGTATTCCTTTGAACTTGCAACACTATTGTAGCAAGAAGCGGTTATTTCATTTCAAAATATTATTAATAAACTTTGCCCAGTCTAGTCTTAGAGTTCAATAAACGTGTCTATTGTCTAAGTGTCAATACAACCTGATTTCAAATTTAGACGCATACTTACTTCAAAACAAATTGAATCATTCGTGGGACTTACCTGAAACAAAGAAGAAATTTATTAGTTTCGTTCAAACTCAAATTGCATCAAAATACGTGTGATACATCTAAATAAAAAATACACAGTGATTATCTTTAATAACATTCGTGAGAAACGCTTTACAAAACTTTAGTTGGTAAATTAAAACAATAAAACATTGTTATTAAATTAAATTTGGTTCACAAGTCACGCGCTGTTTAAATGCACCAACTTGGAATTGAAAATACATGTTACAGTAGGTATTTCATTCAATAGTTTTATTATTTCAAGAAATGTTTACATAACCGATATTTTGTAATAGTTAGAATTTGGTGAACTTATTCTAAGCAAGTTCGAAACATTTTAAATCTTGGACTGAGGGGAATAGAAACAAGATACACAACAAGAACAACGACGTCACTATACTTCAACTCCATAAGCAGACCAAAGATTTCCTCAGATGTTCCAACTTAGCCCAAACATTTATTTTAAAAAAACGAATACTTCCTTATTATACTAATTATAATACTGATGCTAATTGTAATAAGTGCAAATGCAATTTTTGCAAAGTGATACCCAAATTAATTTGAAAAGAAATAGGGTAGCTATTTCTTTTGCCATATGCGGGGAAAGTATTAAAAGCTATAAAATAGAGTATTAAAAATTTGTGGACGTGCGGATGTCGCGGCAGGCAGTAGTGGCACGGCTGTTAGGCAGCGGCCGCAGGGTGCGCCGCCCGCTATCGACCGCGCTGTGACGTAACCAGCGGGAACCGAAACACACTGGAGCTCAGCACAGAAACTACCAACAAATCCTTATTTAGAACCTATCTGCTACATTACACAGAGTTCACAAACGAACAGCGGCAGTGACTAAACTCTCTAATCCTAATTAACGGAAGACGGAGATTGTAGTTCGAATTCGAAATTCATAATTCGAATGTCATGTGTAAAAAGTCTTTGTTCCCAAAACTAAGATCCATATTAAAAATAGTTTTATGCATCTTAAAATTAGTTTGAAGCTATTTGTGTTGAGAATAATTGTTTTATGTTTCGAGAAATAGATTGTCTAATGTTGCATCTAATTGCATGTAGACTAAATATTGTGTAAGCGTAAATAATGTTTGTGTTCATCAATAATGACGCACATAAGCGTGCTGATGTCATACAAAATGGCAGTAGTAATTAGATTTCAGGCTGCAAGCCCGTTTTAATGCCATTATATACATGTCGCAGGGTATTCCAACATCCAATTGTGATAAAGGATTATCTCAAATCACGACTTAATTTAAAGCTCTGATTAGTTTCACTATCTGGTTCGAACATTATATTGTATAGGTCATAAATTGTGTAATATTTACCGTTACCTGACGTTTGTTATTAGTAGTAAAAAATTAGGTAAAGTGCGAATTAATTATCTCTAAAATTGTAAATCGTATTTTTGCCAAAGTTAAAAAATTATGGATTAAAAACGTTGCAGATACCACGAACAAATTAAAATCCTTTAATAAAACATGATTCAACGAGACACGATTTTATTTTAATTTACAGAAGTATTGATCCAATGATCAAACCTCGCCAAAACAAATCGTAAAATATGTACATAAAAAGCAACATGCGAGATGATTGCACTTCTGCAAGGTGAAGGCAGATGTACTAACTGCGGCGCATAACTCATATATTAAACGAACTGTTTATGAATATTTCCATTTCATTTTCGTAATATCAGAAACCCCGTATCTCTCTGCAATCCATATAAAATATCCATTTCCATAATCCTTCATTCGTCGAGTGCACAGCGTAAATAAAGGCGAAAGCATTAATGTTAAGAGATCCACGCCCTCGAATTGGCATTATGGTCTTGTAGGCAATAACATGGTAATAACGTTTTATTGCCACTAAGAATGTTTACCGCTGAAAATGTGGACCGAAATGTATTCTCCGCGATGTGATGGAAAGGCGTTGTAGTCAATACATTTTAGATTTACGCCGATTTGTCATGCCTTTAGCATATTAATGACAATAAGTTAGTCGTATTTTGTTTTTCATTAGGTAAGCATATTTGTATCCGCCCGGAGACTAACTGTCGTAAGCACTGGTCAAAAATCTCCCACATCGTACTTAGGCGTAATAGGCATGATGACTGATTTTGAGAAATTACTTCAGAATGTTCGTATACAATAACTTAGCTTAAATACATTTTATTTCTGAAAAAAAGTTAGGTTTTGCAGGAAAAAAATTCGTTTCAAATAAAATAATTTATACTCTGCTCCAAAACGCTAGATTAGTAATGGCGTCCGCGTGTGACGTCAGGCTTTCGTAAACATTTGACAGTTCTTTGTTTATAAGTTTGTTGTGATAAATTAATTTCATCAAATTCTTTAATAATGATGAATCCTAATGTGTATCGATGGTGTTCAGTTCCACAATGTAAAAATACATCGATAGAAACTCCGAATAAGTTATTTAATAACGTTACAACGAACAAAAATGTTACAAATATGTGGCTAAAAATGGCAAAGCGAGACAGCATCTGTATCTTCAAACTCAGTAATATATTTCTGTGAAGACCATTTTGATGTAAGTATTTACAACGTTTATAATGATTCACGCGCCCAGAAAACTTATAATCATAACTAATACATAATATACTGCTAATAACACAATCGATCAATTATGAGGCTAGATTTCATTCATTTACTTTAGGTATTATACCAATAGCTGTGTATATAAGTACTTGAAAACTTATTCTGGTTCTAGTTACCAAATGTTATGGAAGTTCGCGTGGAGTCAACTGTCAACCAAAGTACTATTTACGAAAGTGAAACGTCACTCGCTTTCAATTGGCGTTTCATCTAATATGGCGGATTCTTAGGTTTTCGGCTTTTATTTTTACTAAAATATAATTAATCGCAATTATAATCTCAAGCAAATTTATATTCTATTATTCCCTATAATACATATTATTATTGTAAATCATCATTTCATTAATCCTTTATATCAGTCATCATCCCTATTGTATCGACCGGCGAATTTATTTTTAAATTTTAAATGTTTTACTTCCCAACGTTCAATTACTTTTCAGTTTCCGTGGACACTTTCTTCGTATTAATATTCCTCACAATGCCTTAATTACTAGATAAAGCCTTCTGCCCTCGCCAAACTGGATTAGCGGAATAGACGTTCGAGCATAAGATACTGAAATCGATTCCCAGATTGACTTCATGTTTGTCTTATCTTTCTAGAATACCTAATTGCTAGAAATTAGATTTGAGTCTGATACTAACTAAATAGAATACATTTTATGTATTTTACAGATACTATGTCGTTGTTATAGATGGCAATTGGAGTTCTTCATAATTAATAGACTAGAAAGGCCACATAAAAACAACGTGAAGGAACATCGCTGCTGGCACGTTTTGTTCGGTGAGGTAGCAAAACGATGTAGGTATACCCTCCTAGTTCCTACTATACCAAGAGCTCGTGGTTGCCAGACTTTTATAAAATTATGAAATTCGGCGGCCACGGGCTCTTGCTCTGTATCTTTTCTTTCTGGCTTTAATCATCAATTTTCAAAGCCATCCATCCCTGGTTTAGTTGTTTGTAGGTAATAGCTAAATTGTTGTTCTAAAAAACTATATCATAAGCATATTAAGTCACTAATGTATAATTTAGTAGGACCTATGTACATTTCTTTGCTTTCCATTTCAATACCCATTGGTTCAAGTAACACAATTATGTGACAAGTTTTCGTTTGAATAACCTTCCAACGTTATAGGATTAATTTGCGGGCGTGGCTATCCCGGGAGCAAGGACCACCGCACTGACCGACTTAGAATTATTGTACTCCGACGTAACATTGACTTCGTGATGAATAGTCGCCCGCTGAAGGCCTGAAGAAGATATCTAGAATTTAGCTCACTTTCGAGGGCACTTAATAGATAGTGTTACTTCTAAAACTTTGCTTTATTTATTGCTGAGTACGAGCGATTAAGTTATCATGTTAAGGTTTCACTTCACAACATACATCCAGCGAACTTAACATGAACAAACAGAGAATGAAACGAAATAAGCCAGTACCTAGTCCATGTTTAATGCAGAAGCGTTACCGCAATCTTCACCGGTTTAAGGCGCGTTCAACTGCATACACTATAAAACGTTGAAGATTTAATCCCAGTGGTAATTGCGGTTGAGAGAATTCACTGTAGATCAAGCGCTCGATAGTGCAAACTGTTGAACGATTATTGCAGCTGAACTGAATGCATCGTAACCAAGCAGTCTGAAAATAACCTCATACTCTAGACGCAACTGTCTTTGATCGCCTTTCATAAATGATTGCCACTCGTACGATTCACTCATCGTTCCGTAAATACTGTTTATATGTATATTGCTCTTTGTTACTCGCATTATGATTATCAGATTTAATCAAATATATAGTATTTATTAAATAATTCGATAAACAGATGTATTCGGCAGTGGCCGTGGGTAGAATTATCTATTAAAAATATGCCTAGGACGGGAAATATATCTCTATCATTATTTTGAAAATGGATTATACAGGGCGAGCCTATTATCATGCCGAGCATAAAATCTAGTGTCAAGCAACTAGTACCTATGAGATTTAAAAATAGATAAACAAAAGAAAGTTAATTGAACAACCTGGTATCGAACCCATAAATCAAACGATTCATAGCTTATACATATTGCCACTACACTAACGAGACCACTAGAATAGTATTAAGTATATTGGTACATTGATTTTCGGTCGCTGTCATATTTCAGATAATATCCAACAGCCCCGTGCTGTTTTCGTCATCATTATCCTTTGCCACAAGTACACTGACTATAGGCCCCCGAAGATTATTTTTTTACTAATTCTGCGAACTATCTGCGACCTTCATTACTCTTTTACTATGCTACACCATGAAACTAATTGTCACGTCAAACACACCACAATTATCGACGCAAATATGTATCATCATATTGAAATAAAACTATTTTTTGCGTATTTTATCGCGGATTTGATTAATTTTACATTTTTAACTTCCCCACGTTCCGTTTTTTCTAAATTAACATTTTTTATTAAAAAATAAGGGTAGTTAATTGTTACAGTCACTGAGCGGATAGCTAATACCTCAGTCCGCACTGTGACCATGAAAGCTAGAAAGCGATCGAAACGTCGGGAAGTTGAAAAATGTAACATTAAACCAAATCCGCGATAAAATCCGAAAAATATAGTTTTATTTCAATGTGTAACATTCGCGTAAATCTAAGAAAACATTATGTATTATCATAAACGGAAATTTGCTAAACACACATAATCTTGTAGTAAAAAGTGCAAGTAACGAGCGCAATTTGTTGTGAGTCGTGCGATGAGAGGGAGCGTGGGGAAGAAACGCCGTGCGGCTTCAGCATTTAATTGCTTTGGCGCTGTTCCACGCGTGCACGGCCGTAGTGCTCGCTGAAAACTCCACAATTTACTGGCTTAATATATGAGTATACGCTTTGTTTGGCCACGTGTTATCTTATAAGTAAAGAGTAGATAGTACAAATGTTAATTCAAAGAACTGTTGCTCATATAAAAGACAAAAAGAAAATTGAATTTGCCTTATACTAGGGAGTAACTGCTTATTTTCAAAAAGGTGCAAGCAAAAACAGTATAAATATTATTATGAGCTAATTATACGAGTACCTATATAAAAGTTGTTTTTATTTTAAAAGACGAAACGTAAATAATTTATCATAGATAATATTATTAACATAAACTTGACCCAAAAACGCTGACGTCAAACAGTAAGACCATTAAACAAATATTTAATAAATTATCTGTAATATCCAGAGACATAATTTTCTCCTGCACAAATGTTTGATAATACGCGGGAAAAGAACAGATACTTTAGTATAAACAGCAGACGTACTGTTATTAAGTAAGCGGATCGTTAAATTCGTTCACAATTTAAATTAACAAATTCAAGTGTGTATTTTAAACTGACTAACATGCGTGGAAAGCGGAAAGCTAAATGTAAAATAAACTTCCTACACTCATCCAGTGGAGTTTCATTTCCGGCCCCACTAGATGTGACACCCTCAGGCTCATATCTAGGTAGATTGGCACGTTGAGATTTAGCTTACACAGAATTTCCCCTTTTAAGGCTGTTTACAGTGACGTCTCATTCAAGTTCCTTTCAGCTTTATGTAAAGTGCATTGCTGTTAAACTTCCAAAGGCGGCATAACTCGTTTGACAATTCATTAGAAGGGGTCGCCATAATGCGGGCCAGAGGCACATTTTCTTCATAGGCGGAGGCATAGGATATATCGTAGCATTTTCTTAATTCATAATTTTATGAAATGGAGTTGGTACTTTCATGTTGTAAAAAATTTTGGTTATTTTTAAGTTATTTCTATAAATGGTGGAAACATAATATTAAAATAATAGCAGCCATATATCATCCAAAAGATTAAGGTATAAAGAGGATTTTCCTTTGGAAGGAAAATCCTCCTCCAAAAAAAAAGGCTTAACATAAGTAATACTTTGACATCACATCTATCCAGTGTTAATTATGACATAAATATTTCTATAATTAAATGTAGCTTAAAACATATATTGGAAACGCGAAGAAACCTACCTAAGTAAATTCATATACACACTCGAGGAAATCACCCAGTTTAACGTTATTGAAGCATGAAATATGAATTTTGTTTGTTGAACAAACCTATTGAACTCCCAATTAGACGCTTAAATGTAAATTGGGGTAGAACAAGAAGTCTTAACCACTCCAAACCTGGCGATTCTGCGCGCTTACGAACGAAAAGGTCACTACAACTTAAGGTGAAGGTCAAAATAGTATCAGAAAAACTTGTATCTTCAAGTTATTAACAACCTTTACAAATAGCCTGGTACGAAACTTTTATATTATAACATATTATTATTGAAGTTTATTATTCTTGGTAGTTGTAAATACGCGGGGGCGCATGAATAACTTTTTTCGGTTGAAAAAATCTCACATGAGTAGCACGTGATTGGAATTTGTACCCGGCATGGTGACCGGGTCGTCCCTTTAGCAAATCTTGGGTCATAATTAAGTTTGGGTGAATGTGCTGCCACTAGTGGCATCTCGGCCTACGCCCGCGGGGATACAAGCGTGGTATAGACCGTATGTTCGCATATTTCATATATTGTTATACTAAAATAGAATATATTTTAGACTCATAAAAATATTACACTTGATTGTCTTGGTGGCTCAGTTGTACTACGGTATGATTGCAAAGCTGTGGTGTCGGGTTTGAGTCCCGGGTCGGGCAAAGTGATATTGGATTTTTTTGCATTACCAGCCTGGAGTCAGAATTTGTGCCCGATATGGCGATAGGCTCGCACCCTATCACATCGTGGGATGGAAAATACAAGGCGAAACGTGGGTGTCGTGTTTTCACATCTGCTTAACCCTTCCGGGAAAAAGGCGTGAGTTCATATGTAAATATATTACATTATTTGATTGCTTAATTAAAATACAGCAACAAAATAAACAAAAAATAATAGACCGTAACATTATTACTTGTATACGCTTAAACATATTACGACTTAGATTTTTTATATCGTAAAAAGTTTTAAAGCCCACACAAGTAATTTGTGTGTGCGTACATAATTCACGAGTCCTCAACCTTACCCTTTTCATTATTTTACGGTATAACAAAATTTCTTACAATAGCTGATAATAAAACATCCCTGAACGAGACCTGAAGAGGCTATACATCACGACGTGTTTATGACATTACGTGGTGACCTAGAACCTAGTATTGTAATATATTACTTGAATCTGAGCGCGCTCCACATGTTGCAATGTAATATCTAATAATAAAACTAGAGTGTTTGTTTGAGCGCTTGATTTTCGGGAACTGACAGTCGGATATAAACACATTTTTTTGCATGTGAGAGTACAATTCTTGAGGACGATAAGGGTTGGTTAATATCACGCTACGATCCTTAGAAACCGGTAAAAATAAAAAGAACTTATTACCTTAAGTTATTATGTGTTAATTATGTGTTTATTTTTTATAGCATAGTTCAGGCAAACAAGCAAACAGATCACCTGATGGTAAGCGATCACTGCCGCCCATAGACAGCCACAAGGCTGAATCGTGGATGCGTTGCCGGTCCATTAAATTAGGAGGCGAGGGCGGCGGGAAGGAAGGAGAATAAGAAGACTAAAGGGGTATAGGCCCCCGGCAATCTCACTCACCGATCGAAACGCGACAACGAAGCTGTCGCTTCACATTGTTTCCCTGTGACAGTGGTACCGCTCCGACGCGCTTGCCCATTCATTCTGACAACAGCGTGGCTCTACTCCTTCCAACAAATTATGATCAAATTTACTTTAACGCTGGTAATAATAACTATGAAAACGAGTAGCGTAAATGTAACTGGGTAAAGCCGGGGTTTGGTTGTTTGAATGTGTTACTAGAAACTGTAAATAAATGAAGCTATTGATATTCGTTTTCCTAAACCATGACTTGTGAGTTCCTGTGAATCATAAACATTTGAATTCTAACAAACATATATTTTAGCTACAAAAACTAAAATTTATGTACAAGTTTAAGTCATTTAACACTGCCAAAGTTTCAATGAAACAATGCCTAAATACATACTGTGGATATTTTATGTTTAACTAGGTAAGATAATATTTTACTAAACTTCGAGGAAAGAAAATTATAATACATTAGTTATTTTGAGATCTTCCAAATTTACGTAACGGCTACAAAATGTTGTTGGAGCAATAAAAATGTGAAGCGCCTACTTGTTAATAATGCGAAAACAAAGACAAACAAAAACTCTACATTGAACTGCCATTGAGTATCTATAATGTATAAATTCTCACTAACGAAGTGCATAAATAAAACTGTCGTGGTTCGTAATATGTTGGTCCATTTATTTAAAAAAATACGTAATCAAAAATGGCACAGAAAAAAATTATCGAATAATGGCAAAGAATTAAGTTTCAATAAACAGCTACTTCCAAAAGGATAATCATCCAAGCCATAGATCCTAAAATTTAAATCCAAATCAAATTGAAACATCGCTGAAAATCATGTTATGCTGATCCCATATGTTTAGGCTAAGGGTGGACAAAAAAAATGAAATAGTATATTAAAACATCAGTCCCAAACCCTATATCCGGACAAGGACAACGGATTGTTTACTTTTAAACTGGTTATTAAATAATCACATAATTAACACACATTTATTTAAGAATTATTATTCAAATTGTTAGCAATTCAGTAAGCGTAACAGAAAAATAATATTACGTATGCTCATTGTAATAAAGCGCAATTTAACATTCGCAGTCTAAGTTCTTTAGGATAATAAATCACGTATTTCAGACACAGTTCTCTTTTATAAATGTAAATGTCTTTCTTCACGTAATTTCGATTTAAAAAACTCAGAAATGTGTCGTGAATAACACTCATGCAAGCTGTTATTACGTTTTTGCCCAATCATTTTATTATTCCGAATAAGCGGTTTTTCTCGAAGTAAACGTTATGTAAGAAAATTGTTCTATACGTGTGGATTCCATAACAAGGGTAGTTTAACAGATTGACGCAACTGTTAAGAAGTTTGCGTTTTGATGTTAAGGTTGGTTTAGGGTTATTTTAATGTAGCCTACGTGACAGTAAATAAATGTATTACTAATATAAAAATATGTATATCTATTACGAATCTAATTAAGTAACTTCAATAATTATTAAAATAGTTTAATGACGGTGACTGTAAGATAAATTGGCCAAACCAGTCTGCATGTCATAAAAATATAAGTTTAGTAATGAAAAGACTCGCAGATGTAACCGGCCAAAGGATTTTTTATTTAAAATGTTGCATTACAAAATTAAATAAAACTGGGTTGCAATTGCGACTCCCTAATTTGTGGGACTCGTTGCCTCATATCTACAAGTCTTATTTGGATTTAGTAAAACGTAGAAGTTCCATTTTTTCCACTAGAACTTAAAAATAAACAATTTCTTAAATATGAGAAAACCTGCACAACCATACATTGTTCTTCAAGCGAATATCACCGACCTGCACTACGCTTGTGAGGTAAAAATAACTATTCTTCTAAGATTACAAGTCATCTAACAATATTATATACATTACAGTTACACAGACCAGCGCTGATAATTCGCATTAAATAAAAAAAATGCTATCTCTATATTAAAAAGCGTAAATGGTAAGTCGTAATAGGCCAGTAGCATCGTGTCCGTATGTAACAGATACCTTTTCATAAGTTAGCAAAGCGTCATGTGTGAGCTTCTCTGGCTCGAGGCCAAAACACTTCACGGCTCACACTTTCCTTACAATTTAATAAATATTTATGTATACACTTCAATTATTACCGATTGATCTTTCCACTGTCTCACGTTTTCAAGGTTTTGCAGTGAGTGGGTAACAAAGCGTTGTTTATAAAAACACTAGATATGTATTTTTGAATGTGGTAGACCCTCGCTGTTGTCAGCCAGGACTTAGCATGAATGGGCAGGCTCGTCCGGGGCGGTATCATTGTATCCCAGGAGATAGACGTGAAGCGACAGTTTTGTTGTCGCGTTTCGTTCGGCGAGTGAGATTACCGGACGCCCAATAACCTTTTCCTGTTCCCATCCTTTTTCCTTCCCGCTCCCCTCCCGATCTGATGGGTCAGCAACACATCCATGATTCAAGCGTTGTGGATGTTCACGGGTGGTAGTGATCACTTGCCATCAGGTGACCTACTTGCTCGTTTGCCGGACTTATGCAATTATGCGGAATAAAAAAAAACCTTACTTATAATGATTGTAAAATGAAATCTTAGGTTTTTCAGCATATACAGGGTGGCCCAGAAGTCACTTTACATTTTGAAAATTAAATAACTTTTTTTCTATTAATATATTTCTTTTTCTCTTTTCAGAATTAAAAAATATAATCCCTGGAAATTTTTGGCGTGGATAAGTTTACAACAGAACAACGAGTGAAGATAATTGAATTTTACTTTGAAAATGGACGGTCAATTGTTGCAACGCAAAGATCGTATATGCGCCATTTTAATGTTCCACATCCCCCTAGTAGGCCTGCAATAAGGAACTTAGTGACACGTTTTCAACAGCATGGCTCTGTAAGTGATAGGACTAGAAGTGGACGAGGTCGTTCAGTACGTACACGCGAAAGTACTGAAGCTGTGAGCCGTAGCATTGAAGAGAACCCAACCACATCCACTCGAAGGCGTTGTCAACCTTACAAGGTTCAATTAGTGCAATCTTTAAAACCAGCAGACTTTCAGAAACGAGTAAATTATGCTGTCAGGTTTCAGAGAACTGCAAGATATGACAATGAGTTTATTCACAAGTTGATCATGGTTGATTATTGCAAGTCTACTAGGGGGATGTCGAACATTAAAATGGCGCATATACGATCTTTGCGTTGCAACAATAGGCGAGACGACAGTATCAAAAAATTAAAGATTTTATGTTTTTAAGGGAAAATACGTATTACAAGGATTTCAAATGATAATTCAGTTTTAATCTATACTTGGAGATTAATAAGATTTTAAATAAAATCAAAGTACAAAATATAGCAATCGGCCATTTTGACAAAAACGCTCTTCACAACGCATGATGTCACGCCTATGTAAACATGACGCATTCGCTGCGCATAGACCACAGATTTAGTAGCACACAATGACATGTTTATAGTATAGGATCCCGCTATAGAACGACCTTCACCGAGATGCTTATTTAATGAAACGTAATTTATATATTATTTAATATGCCAATAAATATATTCCATATGGGTTGCCTAACAAATTTTAGTCCAGAGTATTTTTAATTAATAATTTAAAAAAATATTTTTTTTAAACGTTCCTCCCGTTTGATTATTAGATAAATTCGATACCAATCGAAAGTATGAAGCCCATAGAATATGCAAACGTTAGGTTGCCTATTCTTTTCCGGTCACAACTATCGAGTTGCCAGGTGTAAACAGGTAAATCTATTTACATTTATGTCACTATACACCTTAGACTGCCCTTTCTCTCTCCTTTCTTCTATGTCCATCCTAAGGTTGCCTGGAAGAGATTGCCTTGTGCAATAAGGCCGCCGATTGTACTTATTGTGAAATTTTGTTATAATCTCTGTTTGTTTTTCCTGGTGTACAATAAAGAATATATAAATAAATAAATAAATCTATACTAGCATTTTGCAACGGTCTGATTATTGAATCAAACTTTAATAAAATGAAAGATTATTTTATTATGAACACGGTGGTATAGGGTTGCCTGCGAAAAATCAGTCCCCAATTCCGGTTGTCGAATTTTAAAAAGTAAAATATCGCTGCCAGTGATAGCATGACACAGCAAAGCAGCTGTTTAAAGTCCGCCCATTTATAGAAAGAGAGTGCGCATGCTATTTGTGCTTGGAAATGAAAAGGATAGCGATAGACTCGTATATGCTGTGCATCATTTTGGAGTATATTGTCGCTATAGATACAAGTGAAAAAACGTGCTATTATTTATTGTTGGAAAAAATGGCCAAAAAGTGTTTTTTGTGTGATTCGGATAAAGAAATAATTGATTTTGATGATGAAACTGAACTGAAATTTTTTATTTTGGCTCCTAATAATAAAGATAAAATTTGCCAGATTAGTAATATATATGTATTACTATAACCTTCTTTTTTACTAAAGATGTGTATATACTTTAGTGTCACATAAAAAATATACACACATAAATAATTAATTGATAAAATTATAAAAAAATAAATAACCATTTCTCTATATTAATAATAAACTACTCCAAAATGATGCACAGCATATACAAGTCGATCGCTATCCTTTTCATTTCCAAGCACAAATAGCATGCGCACTCTCTTTCTTTAAATGGGCGGACTTTAAACAGCTGCTATGCTGTGTCATGCTATCACTCGCAGCGATATTTTATTTTTTAAATTTCGACAACCGGAATTCGGTACTGATTTTTCGCAGGCAACCCTATACCACCGTGTTCATAATAAAATAATCTTTCATTTTATTAAAGTTTGATTCAATAATCAGACCGTTGCAAAATGCTAGCATAGATTTACCTGTTTACACCTGGCAACCCGATAGTTGTGACCGGAAAAGAATAGGCAACCTAACGTTTGCATATTCTATGGGCTTCATACTTTCGATTGGTATCGAATTTATCTAATAATCAAACGGGTGGAATGTTTAAAAAAATTTTTTTTTTAAATTATTAATTAAAAATACTCTGGACTAAAATTTGTTAGGCAACCCATATGGAATATATTTATTGGCATATTAAATAACATATAAATTACGTTTCATTAAATAAGCATCTCGGTGAAGGTCGTTCTATATCGGGATCTTAGACTATTACCTAGTAGTGACATCAAAGCGGACGCCATGACACCTACTAGCGTTTTTTGTGCACTATTGAAAAATTATTAGAAAAATGGCTTAAAACTGTGTTAAGCCTTTGTTAATTCTTGAAATATAGATTTTTCGTATATAATAAATGTGTGCCCATATTTTAGAATATAATATGAAAATCATTCGTCTCGCCTATTGACCGTCCATTTTCAAAGTAAAATTCAATTATCTTCACTTGTTGTTCTGTTGTAAACTTATCCATGCCAAAAATTTCCAGGGTTTAATTTTTTTAATTCTGAAAAGAGAAATAGAAATATATTAATAAAAAAAAAGTTATTTAATTTTCAAAATGTAAAGTGACTTCTGGGCCACCCTGTACCTGTTGACTAGACTGTAGATAATCCTCACCATAAACAATCACATTCGCACACCTTCCTTTCTGTTATGCCTTCGTAGACATAACAGAAATGAAGGCAATAAGAAGCGCTGAGTGTTTATATAAACATTCAGCTTCTTTTATTATAAACCACCTCTAAATTCCGAGACCAAGCATTTGTCCGGTAATTTGTATCGTGCAAATTATCTATACACACTTAGCTTTATTGTTCTGTAACAAAATAGCAAATGAAACGTCATTTCTTAAATTAAGTTAAAAGATACTGTGACGGCGGCGCTGGAATGACTATCGACCGTTATTCGCTTACGTAACACTTGCACAGTATGAGTTTTCGCTCCCCAACCGAGCTCGGCTCGCATTACCATTGCAATTTTATCAACGAAGATATAGGCAAATCGAAATCACATTTTATATTTCGTGATCAGTATTGTAGTTGCGTAAAATCCACAACGTCTATGGTTATTTTTAATGCAGTTTATACCGTAGTAGCAATTTTAGCGTTTTATTTAAGTATTTAATTTATTATACTAAATTAATATATTAGACAATATTTGTGTCTGTTTCTTTTCATTTACTTTCTCGGCGGAGCTTGAAGTTTTTAATTTTATAAGTGCCCTTATGAAGCCCGTTACAATTTTGTCGTTTGTTGATAAACTTTCAGGGTCTTACGTTTGTTGAAATCGCGAAAAATGTAAGTAGCAGATAAACTCTTTCTCTCTCATACTACATACATATCGCGATGACTACACTAAACGTGGAAATAATTTCGCAACATGAAAAAGACTAAATGCATATAATGTCTACAGCTAACAGGGCTAATGCATGTCGTGTGCCATTCCTTCAGCTTCCGTTCAAAATAAAGGCGTTAAACATAAACATAAAATCCGTAATAATGTACAAAGGCAACGGTGTTTAAACTTGAAATCGATTCAACCGACACGAGAACGTTATAAACAAGCTTTATGACGTGATATGGAACGGAATAGTTATTCGTCCGTCTGCGTTGTTACTACTGTGTTTAACGTTCCAGAATTCAACAATTCCACGAAACAGCTGTTTGTAATAACACACTGGAGTATATACAATTATTCTTAATGTATTAAATATGTTACTATCCTTTATACTTTACACTGTCCTCTGAATCACATTTTCTTATACCCAAGAGTGTATACAAGAAATTGCGAAAAGTGGAAAACCATTTGTACTTTATGACTGTAATTAAAAGTAAACAAAACTTAAGACACATTTATTATTGGCAGGTATAGCATCTCGTCCGTTCTCACTAGAAGTTGTCTCTACCGGAAGGCAAGCTACACAGCTTTCATCTCGTTATAAAAAAATACAATATCTCAGACAGCCTTTTCAGTCGGTTTTATTGCATGTCAATGTTCTATGATATAAATGGGGAATATAAATAGAACAAACCATCCCATCCCTACTGCATGCAAAATTATTGCTAGCTCTAACACTTGAAAAATGACGTACATCATCTCTTTCGAAAAATATATAAATGCGAGTATATTGTCTTCATTTGGAACATTACCACATATTTTAAAGACACTATCCATTACTTTCTACGTCAATGAACGATAATAAATTCACGTAATAGATGTTTTGATATACATATAAAAAAATACAAATTGGTATGTAATTGCGTGCGAATAAACAGTGTGCTAATATCAGTAATTATAACAGCAATAACTATATTAGTAATCTAGATGTTGAAATCTTCTCTTGGGGTAAATTTACCGCAAGGTATTTAGTTTGATTCTGTAGCTTGGAAGTTGGAATCGAAATCCCGATAGATTTTCGATTTATTAAAGAAACATAATTTGGCTGGAATTAAATGTATTCCCTAAAGTAAAGTATCAGTACTTAGTACTTACCAAATCACGGGACGGAAATACTGAGGGAAGAATATCATGTACAATGGTTGCTTTAATTTGTTAGGACCTTGAATGAAAATTCGCTAAATCCTAACAGCTAATGGTGAAATTACGACTATGTACATGTTATTTCAAAATTTAGGCCATTTGCATAGAAGTGCCTATTGTTAAATTAGCATGAACTGTACTGTAAATTATTTCACCACAGTGTAAAGATTTATATGTATATTTTATTTAACTTTTACTTTAATTCAATTCATTAAAATGTTTGTGACACTTGAAGGTAGAGCACTTACTATGTATTAAATTCGCGTGTTTTTATTTATAAGTTCAAATGTAATTACCACGGGTTGTCCTTAATAAACAAATAAATATCTGTCTAGGTCTTATCTATATAAAATTGTGTAAATGTTTACATCAGATGAGTGAAAAAAATATATGTAATAATTAAATCCAATAAAGATTTGTTTAAATATGTGTTAGCTTAAATCATATTAATCCAGTCAGGGGAAAGTCCTTGCATATCAATAATATCAAAGGAGATCGGTCGTTTTCCTATGAATATTGGGCCTAGTAGTGGAAACATGGTGGAGACAAATGAGACATAGAATTAAATAATAAGGATTTTTTATCCTTCAAATATAACATAGTCTTCTTGAGCTAGGATACGGGGTTTTTAAGATTTATCCTCTTAAAGTTTTACAAAATCTACCATTTTCTGCTATTTGAATACCTACGTAATATCATAGTTGGCTTATATTTTAAGTTTGGGATGAGTATGAATATACATTATTATAAAGTACGTAAGCTTATCAAGGAAGACAGAAAAACACATTTGAATATTTAAAAGTATATTATTTTGATATCAGGTTTATTGTATGTAGTTAGTCATTTTGTCATGCGCTAGTTTAAAAAATATCTGAAGTTACCGTACACAATAATGAAAAAATAAAACAATGATTGAGGATGAATCCATTCAGACATTACAGATCATGTAAGCCTTTGCGCCTTTACGATCGGTTTCTCGTAGTTGTTGGCTTCAGGCGCGCATCAATGATTTCCCGTAGTTTTTGCTTACATGACGATTATAAACATTTTAACTTATTTATATGCTATAGTATTGTTGGATCGAGGTAAGCAATTGACTGCAAGGGACGCCGTAGAGAATTAACACAACACCCAGCCACAAAACGAAATTAGATGATTTTCAAATTAATTCAATTTTAAATACACATGAGTAGACGACGAATTAAACAATGCATTTTGACAGATAATAGTCTCGTGACAGATGTCAACTCTATGAATGTTGCTGACAAATACAAAAATGGTAGAAATATTTCATGATATCCTCATTTTCTTGTAAATCTAATTCCAATGGCGTAGTATAAAAGTAAATAGAGAAATAAATCTAAAAAAATACGCCAATTTTTTTGGTAATAATGAATTTCTTGTCCACGGTTGGACCAAATCGACCGATTTCCTTTATGAATATGATAAAATGATGTTGACAAATTTCTCACCTGTATTTGATTTATAACACCACGCCAATGGCAATAAGGTAATAGAAACCAAATGATAGCCTTATTTTCAATTTGCCGAATTCGAATGCCAATTTTATGAAATATAAAACGGTGACGTTGTGATTTGGAAAGGTGATGTGAGAATCTCATAATGTGGTTTGTTAGGTTTAGAAAATTGTTTTTCGACGACTCGTGTTTAGAAAACATGATGTATAGGTAGGAAACCGAGGAAAATCGTTAGGAGAACATAGTGTTGAGGTTTTGTGTTACATTTCTATAATTTTATTTATTTTTCATGAATCAAAAAAAATATTTGTCCCAATTTATAGGTCGTCTACGATCTTCTGTCACCGAAAGCGTTGTTGATAAAATAATATGAACAGTTTTTTCTTTTTACATTTTATTATATTGAACACTTTAGTAGGTACTATTAAATTACGAATATAAATGCTAGTTTTTTTTATACTATGAAAACAAATGTCAAACAATGCGGTAAATAGGTAAATAGTTTTATAATTTAATTTTAATTCCAAATTTCGTTACACGCTAATAGATGATTTATACACGATTATTTTCAAACAGTGTAATCTGTTCGTGAAACCGTATCAGCATTTGGAACTAAATTTCAGTAAAGCCATCTAGTTGTAGCATTTTGAACTAGCATATTTAATTCTGAGTTATCTAGTTTATATTTATGTTGTAAGTAGGAAAACATTGTATTGAACATTTATTTTTTCAGCCAAACAGAAAATTTTAAGTTTATTCTATTTTTAATATTGTGTGATCGTATTATGCATATGAAAATCTGAAAATTATGAATTACATAAAACTGTACAAAATATAGTATTAATACATAAAATTATTTCAAAGGTACGATTTACCTATTAAATAGCTGTGTCCAAAATTGGCCTAAGCAGCTCGTGAAACAAATTAACATGCGCCGTAATACCGTATATCCAGATTTAAATACCATTACGTATAAAATCACACTGTGGTTAATGCGCGTCTTTTATGAACCTACTCATTATTTATAAGTCAAAGACATCAAGACACAAGACACAAGACCTTTTTCACTCTAGAATTATAAACTCTCCTACAGGAGTACAATGACATCTATTGTCGGTGGCGAGTACTCGGAAACTTTCTAACGCACCTTATTTTCACGACCATGAACAGTATGGACACTCGCCGTATCCAACAGAACGTAGTTTCACAATTATTCCATAGATGGCGCTAGTGGTTAAAATAGAAAACAGAGTTACCCCATTACGGCATTGGTTCAGGGTCTGTTTAATATAATTTAATATTTATATATTTACTTATACTTTGCTCGCGAATAACAATAAAATAAATATATGCAAAAGACAGCCTTAAATTTAAGAAACTATATATTTTTAAACGCGAAAAACAAATAACTTTTTATATATTTATGTTATCGGTTTATTAAAATAGCTGCTTATTTTGCTCCACGACTATTAAAACAGTTTAAGAATAAAGATCGCATAAATAACGATGCTAAATACAAAGTAATATTTTACATACGGCCACGAAATGTTTTCTATAAACTGCGAAGGCCCAATGCCAAGTGAATTTTTATATTTTAGTATTTTATGACAAGCACGTGAGAAAATTAATTTTAGAGGCGAAGAATTATTAGATATTATGTCCACGTAAATGACTCTGAGAGTGCGTCAGTTAAAGAGAAACAGTTGGACATTTTGTAGGTGGTTAGTCGACATTTTACGCTTATGTTTTATATGTTTAAGTCATAAAAGTCAGAAAGATTAGTTTTAAAATATTAAGGATTTATTTAGTTGGTTATTGATAAGTTTTGTTACATATTTGCCAACTTTTAGGCATGCTGAATATGGAAATATCTTTGGAAGAAAAGAAAACCAATGTTATTTTGTTAGTTTTAGGGATTTTCATGATACAAACACGACATGAACATTACTGCTTTTAGAGCTCTCTTTCGACATTACGACTATACTTTTATCGATGTGTGACCTAATATGGATATCTTGACATCAGTAATAACTGATACGTTTTATAAAGTCATAATATAAAAAAAGACAATAATATAATACAGGGTGTGATATAAAACTAAAAACTATCAACAAAACCATTCCCGTGTCACGAAAGCTGGTATTTCCTGTAAAATTAATTTCTCCTCAACCCAACTAAAATTAAATAATTGAGGAGTAATTTTCGTAGGCCTCTAAAATTGTGTGGAAAGACACGAGGCAATCTTTATCTACACTCTTTTTAGACAGCATTCTAAAAAGAGTGTCGATAAAGATTGTCTATCGAATCGATGAGATAGACATTGAAAGTAGGACTAATTTTAATGTCTTCGAACTTGAGTCGGCGTTAATGACCCGGTTTATGCCGATATTGATGATCCTCTAATAATAGCGTGGCAACGAAAATAATATATCTGATACATATTTTTTTATGTAGCCTCGCAATAAAACGGCAGCGACAGATTTCTCACCGCCATGCGTCATAGAATTTTACAACATCGTATATTATTGTTATGGTCACGCCGAAATAACTAGCTGTTTGTAATAAACTTACTGTATTATTTTTTATGTAGATACGAACGGACATAAGATCTAGGTTACATAATAACCATCTTGTACTTGTTGGCGACTCTCAATGTGTTTTGTATTTTTTCTAGTTACACTGTGTTAAATTAAGATCATTTGTTTTTCATGAAAATAAAATTGAGACCACATTGAAGTCATTTATTTACCGGTTGCATGTTTCTATCATTGGTAAATTTTCTTTAGATGGAGAACATCGGCACTGCGATGTGATTTACGTATTTCACTTTTTAGGTAAGTATAGTATATGGTTTAAAATTCTGAACAGAAATACTGATTCTTACTTTATTATTCATCGCTGGTTGAATCTTGGTCTATCGCTTTCCAAGAAGTTTCTACACAAAAGAGAACTAATTTCGCTCTCGTATGAAGATATAATAACTGAAGTTTGCTTGTGTGTCGCCTTAGGTTATAATGTTTCTGCCAATTACAGCCGAGCTCCAGACGAATCGGATGGTGAATTATCGATAAGTTAACGGTTATTCCCCTTTATATGTCTTGCTATTCCCTAGTCATAGTCCTGAATATTTTAATACAAAAAGTTGGAGCTTGAAAGTTACTGGATATATAAATTATTTAATGTAAGCTAAAATAGTAGAGCTTGAATATTTTGAATATAAATCAAATTTCCGAATGACAAAAAGTGTTCAACTGACATAAGAAATATTATGTTAACAATCGTGGTTAAACAAACAAAAATTCTCTGCAAGCCCACATTACACCAGCATGATAGATTAACATAAAGGCCTCTCTTAATCCTAAAAGATACCCGTTGATGCAGTGAGGCGTATATACGTTGATATAGAAACAAAACTTAAACAAGGAAGCTAACGTCGACATACACATAGGTATCCATATAGTTTATTGGTAGAAGAGCAGATATCCGATAAAAATATTTTATTATCAAGGCTTAGATTGTTAAAGGAGAGACTTAAAAGTAATCCCTTTATTATTTTTATTGCAATGAATTGGCACTGACGTAACACAACGTAAGGTCGATCAAATGAGGGGAACAATTTAATAAACAGCGGCTCTTATTTAGTTTGAATCCCTCATCAAGTGCTTTTATCAATAATAATGCGTCAATCCTCTCCAATCGGTAGGTCCATCGAAAAATTGGGTTTTGTAATCATATTATTTATGTAATATTGGTGTAGGTATATTATTTTGTAAAGTCAATTAATCATTTATTACGAAATTAATCATATTATGTTTATCGAGAAGCCTAGTTATAGTGGTGATAGCATATATGTATCCATGAGATAACTGTCATCACATAGAGTGGTGGAAAACTTGGGCTATACGACCTGACCGGTTCGGGGTACGGCATGCGTTTATCGGGTTTCTGGCAGACAAGCGCAGTGACACTAACATACCCGTTTCGGGCTCCTTCAAATGGGGAGCTTGACAGCTTTCCTCTTGGCACAAGACAAGTATATTTATCAGTATGTGAGGTAATCATCTTCACACCGGTGGATAATTTAATTGTATGGCACAGCATCCATCAGCCATAGCCAACAGATTTTTTTTAAAATAACTCTTTTATATCGCGCCATTAGGTACAGAACTATAACCTATTGCACAGGAAAAGCCTTTATCGATGACCAATGTCAATACGGCTCAACAGTAAGCTTATGTATGATATACTCATATAGATACAACTGGGTGAAATACATACGTGATACGTTAAGTGCATCATCGTACATCGCATTGCCTCTGGCTCGTGTCGACGTAGCTATACATGGTTAATACCATCTTTAGCTTCAAGTCTCTTGTATACGGTGCTCTCCTAGGTACCTCCTAATACCATTCTAATATCGAAGATATTCTCTACGACCATATATGTTGCGAAATTTTAAATAATGAACAAGTATTTTGGTATTTTTTATTATATCAGCATAAGAGAAGTGATTACAATTTCCTAGCTGATAAGTGCAGAGTTATGCAAATAATTTGTTCACCAGTAAGATTTTTTCCGCATGATAGGTTTTCATAGGGCAAATCAAATCAAATTATTCTGTATTCAAATAGTCTTTCACAAAACCTTTTGAATCGTTAATTACTGCTGCCACCGCTTCGGAACGTGTTGTAACTGTGAAGAAGAAACGGCGCAAGAAACTTCCTCAGGAGGTGAGAAGAGAATTGATAGTATTATATTTCAAATAACCTGCTAATATCTTCCATCCACTAGATAACTACCTCTCACATATGCACACCTGGACTGCTCTGAACCTATGATCAGAGGCAATGTGGCCACCTTGACGAGCCAGTAGATAAAAAAAAGTTTGCGTTTTTTTTTTTTTTTATTGCTATGAGTGACGAGACGATCCTGCCATTCGCCTGATGGTAAGCGATACGACCGCTCATGGACAGTAGCAAAACCAAACAACACCATGAGTTACAAGGCATTGCTTGGCATTCCACTGCGCTCGCCATCCTGAGACATAAGATGTTAAGTCTCGATATGTCCAGTAGTTACTCTGGCGACAATGTCCTTCAAACCGGAACACAACAGTGCATTTACACTGCTGTTTGGCGGGAGAAATAGACATTGCGGTGGTACCTACCCAGGCGGCCTCTCACATATGAGAGACCTACCACCAGTAAATCCGTCATGCGTCACAATCCGTCAGCCATACCAAATTAAGACATCCATTAAGCCATCAAACGACACTCGCCTCAAGTAATTACGGCGATACAAAACAGTGCCGTGGTATTTCCCAAAATAATGTAGGCGAAATACGTAAAGGTTGTCTAAATAAGTTCCGTTTATATTTAGAGCGACCATAATACTGCCAAAATCAATGCGGGCCGTATCTTATTTGTCCCGTCTGGAAGATTCTTACCTAAATTACTGTGTATCGTAAAGTTTGTCAGGTGGGACGAGGACGTGACCAGAATAGGACGCCGTAACGCTCTCGAATAATGGAGAGCCAGGTCACACGTGAAGAGATATATTATGTGACAAATAAATGGGTAGAACGTTTATTGTTTATTTTTCTAAACGTGTTGTGTTCTTCCTATATTTATATTCTTAGGCGTTAAAAGCATGAGCCCTTTATTTATAGTCTGGTAAATGAGAAAACGGTTCAGCTGTTGGTAAATGTATACCGCCGCCCACGGACATCTACAAGATTTGAGTCACGAACTTTGTCACTTTCCACTGTCCTGGGAAGTCGAAGTTTTAATTTCTCAAAAAAGGGCATGACAGACTCAGTGATAACGGTTCATTTTTGTTATCCAACCCTAAACATTGTCCCTGGATTAGGATTATTTCAATATTTTGGGTATATTTCTCAATATCAAATTCCATATGCGCACGTATATGTATACCGTTCAAAGTTCCACCCAAATACCTTCATGCTGACCTTAGATTATTCACTAAAATCGTTAATTTCATTCAAAAAATCATTACATTATTTTATTACAGTACGAAATGTTTAAACAGGCAATACATGACAGATATCGGTCTAAATTTGAATCAGAATTAACTTCGTTACTTAGCTTTGGGAAAGGATACCCTTGGGCTTCCTCATTGAGCAGGGACAAAGCACTTTGATAATATTATTATACGTAATTATCAGAACATTTCTGCTTATCTAGACCCATAAAATGAACTATTATTATTGAATTTCTCAGTTGTACCGTAACCAGGATATGTTAACATTTTAAACAATTGCGTAATTGCCTAGTTGTATTGTAGTTGTTGTAAATTAAACTTAATTGAATTAAAAATGGTGTTTTAAATCCTCCTCCTTGCGACCTATTCCTCAGTATTGAGGGCCATGACCATTCTGTATAATTTTCTGTATAAGCTTTCACCATTTGGTTCTGTTCTGTTCGGTGTGAAATGTAGAGTCGAGAGCGGTGCGGATCTGATCAGACCTACGTGTTGGGTAGCGACCACGAGGCCTTTTCCCATGTAGGTGAGGTTTGAAATATTTGAGATTATACTTTCACGTTCCAGCTATATATTTTTCTATATTAATTTTAGGATATAATTAATCGCATATGGCGTACAATGCTATTTTCCCGACGAATTTTATTTAAGGATGAAAGGAATTGTCACGGACATTTTCAATAAAGCTTACAGAATTGCTGATGTGTCTGCGCAATAGTCTTTTACACAATTGTGGCATCCACTATGTTTACTCGTAAGAACGATTGTTGTTTTCTTGAAAAATGTAACTATATTTTGAACCTATTACTGAATAGAAAATATACAAGACTACAAATCTATTCAAAGAGTTAAGTAGACACAACGAAATTTATCCCCAGTTTAACATGCTTTTTTCCTACTTATCTATGTTCACATTTTTTTAAATCACAATGAGTTGTTAAGCATTACTTTAGCCCTTTTTAATCGTATGTGGTATCTACGCCAAGCGGCTTAGTAATTAAGCGAAATGAATTATACGAAGCTGAAAACTGAAACAGAATAATCTGCTGTTGCCGTGAGAGATTACGTATGAAAGCCCAAGTGGCATGTTTACATATACGGACACGTTTTATTATAATATTCCGTTATACTGCATGCTTTTATTCCACAACAAACGGTTAAAGCTACGATACATAGATCGGATCTAGCTAATATAGGCAATTATCTCATAGAAAACCGATACGGATTAGCAGTTTTGTAGTTGAGTTTCGTTCGGTGAATGCGATTGCTGGTGATCCAAAAACTGGTCTTCGTACCCGTATCCGTCGGGATAACGGAGCTCCGACGCGATGATGAAAAACCCGTGATAGTTACATACCAGCGTGTAGCATTTCCCGCTCAGCCTGTGTATATCCGGTTTCGCATACATCGCCGTAATTACGTCAATCGGACCGGGCGATAACCATCTCTCGCCATTTATACTCTGTATGAATCTGCACTTACTATACTCATTTAGAACCATCTTTGAGATGATTTTTCATCGAATTAAGCATTATGGTTTATGTTTTTAGCTTTACACGATCGTTAGTTGTACTCCTAATTTTGCTAAAATAGTAGATTTTTGCTTATTATTTGTATAACAACTACAGACATTTAAAAAGGTACAACCTGCCCTTAAAGTTGTTTAGTCGTGCCAATATCAGTAAATAATCTCGCAGTCATATACTTCAATTACTTTGTAGCAAGATGTGTTGACTTTAATATTTCATACTCTGTCAATAACAGAGCTTTTACGTAAATTTTTTAGTGCATAGGTGCATCACCTGATAGTAAGTGATCACTGCCGCCTGTGAACATCCACAACGCTGGATGATTGATGTGTTGCCAACCCATAAAATTTGGAAGAAATCGGGAAGGAAAAAGGATGGGAAGAGTGAAGGGGTATTGGGCATCCGGCAATGTCACTTACCGAGCGAAATGCAACAGAAAAGCTGTCGCTTCATGTCGAAATCCTGTGGATAGTGGTGCTGCCCCGGACGATTCTGCTCATTCATGCTGAGCCATGACTGACAATAGCGTGGCACTACCACTTGCTTATAAAGGAAAGAAGGTATTCGGAAAGGTAACTACTAAAAGCATCTTATGTCTCATTATGCCGGTCACTTTTAAACCGCTTAAAAGGCGCTCCCGAGAGTCACCATTTAATTTGACCGAGCGGAATGTTTCAAGAGGACCTATAAATAAATGCAAGGTGCCATTAGCAGCCTAATTAAAATACGACTTATATTGCACCATTTATTGAACCGTTAAATAGAATGACTTTTATTCGTAGTGCTTAAATACACTGACAGAATTGTATAATATAATACATACTTTGCGTATAATTTGTGTATCAATAGAGCTTTAGACGTTTAAAAAAGGTAAAAAATGGTACCACCCTTAAGACAGAAGGTACTATCACTGTCTTTATGGAAAATAAATGCTGTTGATATAATGTTCATCACGCTTCGATACTCGGATCTTGTTAAATCAATTTCCGTTCCATATTTTCTTATTAACATTTTCCATAAATAATGTAGAATATTAGAAGATAGAATAATAAAAAAGCTAGAATAAGAAATTCTTGTAAGCACTCTACGCTTTGTAACGTAACGCTTTTATTATCAATTATTTTCACTTTTCAGTTGGGTCTTTTACTAAAGCGTGTAATTTAGTTTTTATACTATTACTCGTATTTATTTATTTTATTAAAAAACCTCTATCTACGGCTATCTAATAATAGGAAGGCAGCTGCGCGCAAATTATCCACTTTTTTATTTCTGTAGTGATATGATTTTTCTTTTAAATCTGTAGATTAAAGTTAGGATAATGTTATATACTTTTTAAAATTATTGTATTGTCATCGGTCCTTGAGTATGCAAAAATTCAAGCCAATCCGACGTTTTGAAGTGCTCGAAAATGGACAAGATTCCGTTACATACATAGAGGCGAAGCTAATAAAAGCGTGTTAATAATAGTAGCCTATATGCATCCTGCTGCCGTGCACATATTTCCACGACGATTATGATAGTTTTAGGCCTTTGTCCACTAATTGCGGATTGGAATACTTCTCCATTTCTTTAAAAGTAAATTTCCGATATCTCAGGCTTTCCCTACAATTGTTTTGTTCGTTATTTATTAACTTCGAATATACCTGTCTTCGAAAAGTCACAGGTGTTTGCCTTGAGATCAAACCTCCGATATAGAGTATATTCAGTCTGGTTCATTGCCAACTGGGGTATCGTTCACCATAAATTATAAATAGTACTTGAAAATATATTCTTTGTTTTAAGTACACATAGGTACCCACTTACTTTAGGTATACCTGCCGTAGCTAGTATATAGTAACCGAAATCATTTGTTTTTATGACATAAAAATCACATGAGGCCACACGCATTTTTCGAAAATGAGCAGGTGGCTTTATAGATTATAATTTCATAAGTCATGGACAGTCATCAAATTTGAGTAGGTATTGTATTGTATTGTATTGTATCAGCCTACATACGTCCCACTGCAGGACATGGGCCTACTCTGTAATCGAGGGTACGATTGGTAGTTAGGCCATATTGTCCACCACGCTATTTGAGTAGGTACTCATGTTTTTTTATAAGTTCAACCTTATTATTATCCTTTAGCTTTAAGTAACTAAAAGGATTGGGGGATAAGTTAGTAGAAAGTCGACAATCGCAGGATGCGCATGAAATTTTGTAGTCATGAAATGAAATGCGACACCGAAACTGGTACGACACGTCGGTTGTCTGTGACTTGTGAGGCAGTGGTATCGAGGTTACCTCTACAGCGTATTGACTATATTCGCAAATTCAATTTGATAAATAATTAGCGCACATTATCTATTTTAATTTTTAATCCATTTGTGGTAAAATTGTCACAGAACAGTATAGAACACACTGGACAAGACAATGGTTGTTTGAATAAGAACATCCATAAAATAAAATTCCTATAGTTTAACTACGATTTTGTGTTATGACTGTACTTGTCCACTGTAATAGAAAGAATTCAAATACAGCTTAACTGTGGTAATTTCATACAATGTAATTTACTGGCACTGCCAAGATTGATATCGACTAAAATGTATCTAAAATTGTTTTGAATGCATTCAGTTCCGAAGCCAAATGTATTTCGTAGATTGAACTTTCGAAGCTGTCCACCTTAATGTGATTGGAGCTGAATTACGTTTTTGTTCACCTGTGGCTTCGGACGGGGATCAACTGTATCTGCGGATTACATACGTCCCAAAACAAACATTTCTCGTTATTGCTCTAATTCTGAATTACTATGAAATATTGGTTTGATTTTAACGTGTGGTTATCTGTTAGGTTTATGATAATAAGAAAAATCATTATTTTTGTATATGAGAGCCAAATAATAATATGATCAACATTCAGCTTAGCTTGCCATGTGGTAGACCCATACTATAGTTACCATGGGGTACAATTATAGGCAGTAGGTACTATCAGGTGAGGGGTTTGCTATTTTCCCGATAAATGAATATAAAAGAGAGTTGTGGCCTGTAATTCAAGGTAAGTTGAAAAGTACTAACCCAGTTAGTGGCTATTTCCAAAATTGCTTCTGAATTATGTAGATACCGTGCTTATAAAATATTTTATATAAATGATCACATTTAATTACCCGTATTTATTCCATGAAGTAAGGTTAATTACCTGGCGTGCCAAGTTTCAAAGGCGAGAACTGTAATCATAATATCGAAGGATACAAATCTGAAATAAACACTGTAGCTTCCTTTGAAGTGATAGTAAGCTAATATACGTACATGTACTATAGACATGTACTATCGTTAAATAAGTTAACATATCAAATACGAAATAAATCGAAGGTCTAACATTCAAAAGATTTAATAACAATAGTTTTAGTAGATCCGCCATCATCGCATGCTTTAGTGTTTCTCGTAGATAACCAAATACTACAGTCTAGTTATAAATCTAAGTATAAAATAATGTAACGTAAAGACGTAAACAGTTTGGCGTGCACTTTCACAAAGTGTAACATACGGAAACAACAAACGTGTTATTTCAGGAACTCGTTAAATTTCAGTCGACTTTCGTAATGGTGGCTTTATTAAATCTAGGAACGGATAAGTACTTCTATTATATTTTCTTTTATTGAGATAATGTAATTTTACACCTTTACATACGGTATAATGGTACAAAATACATATGGAAATATAGATAATAATTTAAACTCCCATGGCGAGGCTCTATTTTGTACGCCAGTGTCACAAGACACATGCTTACAAATAAAAAAATATTTACAAATTATTCATATATTATTAAGTGATCTTTTGTTAAAAATCTCATTCTAGACTTTTAAATATCAATTAAACACCATGGATGCTACATAATGTACGAATAAATAAAAATCCAAAATGATAAAGTTAATAATTGTTGCATTTGGTATCCATAACATCATCATTTTGCTGTATTTTTCCTTTTCATAACATAAATTGGAGTATCACGAATGAATAATTTTGCTATATAGTCAATTTTAATGAGAATCTGTCACTGTACAACATTTTTTTTTTAGTTTCAGCTCCTAAGGGTAAACCTTAGTATGCATACTCTTTCGGCCTAACCCTGTATTTTAGAAACGTGACTTATAGGATTTTTATAATACATTTTTTTTTAAACCCTAATTGTCAAGAAAAATACCTTTCATTTCAAGGACAAAAACCTTGTAAACTTGTGTAAACGAAAGTGAAAATCGTATGGTAATATCGATTCTAGGAATGGAAAAGTATTATTATAGTTCTATAATATCTTAAAATTGCAGCTTTGTTTAAGATAAACAAACTAGTTACCAAGGAGATGTAACCTGCGTTTTTCTGCTTAGTAGAGTATGAATAGAAGTTTTAATTGGTACGGCATTCATCGAATAAGCCATGGACTAACTCCGGTCATTATATTATAATATTGTTCTAATGATGGTTAATTGCTAATACCCAACTTATATTTAACTTTCACTGCAAATAAGGAAACAATTGTATTTTACAATTGTATTTTGTACATATTATCAGTTAAATTATTTGATATAAAATGTTTTAATTAAAACTTTCGCCAAACAATAATATTAATTATCTTGGTACTTATGACCAGCACACGCGATCATCCCCTTACTAATCTACATATGTACGAACCCGCATATTGTAGATTTCAGGATCTCTTTGTACTACTTAAGAAATTTTCTTTTAGAATTAGGTACTCGAAAACGTAGTGTGTTATAAGTTTTTTTTATGTAAAACGCACCTAAAGTTTACCTACTGTAGAAATTGTCAACAGAAGCCCTTATTTGCTCCAAAGTTATTCAAACATAATTCAAAATATTTGCAAAAGCCTTGAAAATATGAAGGTCACTTGTCTTCATTCACGTCCTTACATTCCCCAATCAGTTCAAAGTTTAGTTACATATTGTGTTTCAACAATATAGTTATTTATCTTAAGTAAATAGGTACGAGTTCGCAATTTTCCATTTTGATTAATTTCCAGTCCAGTGCGCAAGTTCTGGTGCCTTCAATATCATATTCGAGATATTACATTTTCTTTATTCAATCCTTTACGCAACTCAACAGGCTTATATTTTTAACAAGTAATTAAATTTGTTTTATTACGTATATGTTAGGCGTTTGACTATATTCTTACCCGATGGGAAATGAAGACAATGCAGTCAAATTTGTTACACGTCTATCTAAGAAAAGAATTAAATGTAGATATAATATTCTGTGAAAAATATAAATTCAGAACCTGAATACTCTTGTAAGTGTTATTAAAAAACATGATAATTTAAATGGTACTTTAATAAAGACTTCGAAGCAAATTATTTCGAGATATAAAACACAAACTTTTCAGAATGCGTGTTAATAGCTCATTAGTGTTTGGCTAGTTTTAATGACTTACGGACTTTATTATGTGGAATTTTTTAACACTGTCAGTTTAATACGGAGTATTGTTAATTTAATATACCTAATTAACGTTAAAGTTACATTTGTCCCACTTTTATAACTAAAATTCCCGTAACAAAGTATTTTAGAAGGATTATTTGTGTAAAACGGATAATCAAGTGTAGGGTTTTAGATTACACAGTTTTGAATAATTGGTCAATATCGTCATAGCGACATGTTTAAGCTTTATAAAATTTAAAACGTAGAGATCTGATATTTTTGTAGACTATCACCTTTTACTTGTGGGAGCTAGCCAAATGGGAGCTGGTGTATAATATATATATATATATATATATATATATATATATATATATATATATATATATATATATATATTAGATAAATAACTGCCCAGTATAGTGACAAAGTTCTATAGTGTGTGTTAACGACTGTTATTATTAAAGTGTGAATGGGGTTTAAATGTACAACATAACCCGGTCGCTCACCAAGCAGATTAGAACCCACATCATTCCATCCCAGAGATCGCGTCGCTAAAACATATTTTAACTAGTTAAGCTACGACCTTCTCTCAAATTAAAACGGTTGATATATTACGAAGGTCAACTTAAAATTATTATTATGATCACTCTATAAATCACAAAGATATCTAGTCAAAACCGCAGGCAAAAACCTTTATATAAAAGTAATATTCTTACTTTACGCTTTGCAATGTTTAATAGTTGCTTTCGCGAACAGCTTTATTACAAAACCACTACACAGCATAGTAAATTCAGTCGTATAAACCGTATTTTCTCTCCTTATTTCTGTTGGCTTGTTGAATATCTCCTTTGAAACTGTAATTTTGGAAGGGTTGGACTTCATTTAATACAAGAAGTGGCTTAATTACCATAGCCGACCTCGATAAAGTGACTGGAATACAGTTTTATTATTTAACAGCCTCTATCAAGGGTAATGAAGGGTAACTTCATTTGCGGACGCGACACAATAGCCTAACGCTTTCTAAAGCGGACTACAGTTTTATGTTTGTGCTGGAGATAAGTGGTGGCAGCACGCGACATTTTTATTTTATTCGTATAGCAGCGGTATGCTAGATAGAATTTTGTAGAGGTCATATGTCAACGTTAAAACCAATATTTATTCATCACTTATGTAACACCCTTAGAAAATACATCTTCGAAGTCCTTTTGAAGCTGTAATCTACGTTTATAGTATATTATAAACAATTTTTATGCAAAATTTGAAGGTGCCTGATTCATCACTGGAGGTTATGGATTTTATCTGTCATCTGATATTTTTTATTGCATAGGACCCGAAAACGATCACAAAGCTCCCCTTGACGGTAAGTGATTACCATCGACTTCAAACAAACATATGAATACTAAAACACGTGAATCGTAAATAACTGTATCCAAGCCTGTTACAAAGGCATAGGAAAAGGCAGAAAAAAGGACGAGAGAAGGAAAGGGGTATTGTGCCTCCGGCAATTTCACTCATCGAAGGAAACACGACAGCAAAGGCGATCAAGCTGGCTTATTCCTACAGAAGTCGAATATAACTATATAGTAACTCTACCATTATTTTTTATTTATATGTTAGCGGAAATGTGTGTAATCCGTCATTGTATACAATTCCTAGGAAATATATGTAACTCCTAAAATCGCCCGGAAATGTGTAAAATAAATTACATTAGACACATTTCCTAGGAAATCTATACATTTCCTAAATAGTAAATGTATAGATTAGGTTAGGTTAGGTTAGTTTATGTTAAGTAATATCTTAAATACTTAAATTTACTTACATTTCCGATTACTATTAAGGAAATGTATAGATTTCCTAGGAAATGTGTCTAATGTAATTTATTTTACACATTTCCGGGCGATTTTAGGAATTACATACATTTCCTAGGAATTGTATACAATGACGGATTACACACATTTCCGTTAACATATGTATAAATTAATTATTCAAGGAATATTTTATACATTTCCTAAATAGCTTCGGAATTGTATACATTTCCTAGGAGTTGTATACAATTCCTAGACTTTATACATTTCCAGTAACATATATATTAATAACAAAAGAATAAACTTATAAGCTACATAGGAGTCCTGCAAAACTATACGAACAGTTTGACTGCAGGATCAATTATACATTAGGGCAAATTGGTTAAGTAATGCTTTTTAAGATTCGACTTAAATATTATTTTATTATATTTTTGTCTTATGGCCTCGGGCAAACTGTATAATACTACTACTGTAACTGTAATATAGTGGACTGTACTGTGTATACTGTAACTGTATGTTTTATATAATTCATCACTAGCATATTGTACCTTTAAAAATACATTGACAGTTATGTTCAAAAATATAGTTGTATAGATTTTATAGAAAAGAGTTTCGATAAAAAATCGAGGCGCTTACAATTCCCAACAGTAACATCGTGAGACAAAGTAAGAGTTTTAATGATGACAAGTTTTTACGACAAGCGATATTATAGAGAATAACAGTATTCGCAGATTATAGAGACTGTATAACTGGTATATTAAAATATTCTTTTCATCCTATCGCAAATGCTTGTTACTAAGTATATCTCGCTCATAAAATGCATCAAACACTTTTTATTTCTTATATAATTAAATATTGGCATAGATTTTTATACAGAATTCCAATTTTTATTCCTTGAATTTATATGACAAGACAATTTTTATTTTTCATACTTGTTCGGCCGTTCTCACTGATTTATAGAATACCGATAAATGTAATATTTTTATGCACCCAGAACCACTTAATAATACATTTATCTTTCACTAACCAAAACATCTTTACGATTTGTTAGAGTCTTAAGTTCATAGAACAATATTTTGATCGTTTACATGAAACTGTATGTAAAACAAGTTTACTCACATTATAAGTTCGTTTCTGTTTCATACGCCGCCCTCATCAAAAGCAACAGTCTCTCTTAATAGACATAAAAATACAAAGGCAACATTAACACACAAGAGATTTTACTACACAGGCACTAGTCATTGTTCTTGTGTTTTGTTTTTTAATAACTCAATATTGTTATCTTCTGAGTTCTGACGTCTTGCGAAACATTTTACTTTGGATATGTTACTGTAACGTTTTGGATTGTGACTGATGTTAACTGCCTAGAGATATCATGGCCTTCCGATAGTTTTCTATAAGTAATTATATATCAGTAAGATGCGACCCTAGTCGAAACGAGACTTTCGTATTGTAGTCTATATCTACTGATGAAAATGAGTATCAAACGAAACAATAGAATCGTTGTAAATTTATTTAAAAAAAATCTAGGACGCAAATAAACACGGTAACTATATCGGTGAAGGAAAACATCGTGAGGAAACCTGCACACCATAGCGAATTGTAAAAAAATATCTATCTATCTATATCAGCCCATATACGTCCCACTGCAGGGCACAGGCCTACTCTACAATCGAGGGAATCGATTGAGAGTGGTTAGGCCATATAGTCCACCACGCTGGCCTAGTGCGGATTGGCGGGCTTACATACCGTAGAAATTCTTTAAAATCGCTACGGTATGCAGGTTTCCTCACGATGTTTTCCTTCACCGTTAAAGTGCGTGGTGATTGAATATCAATACACACATAACTCCAAAAAGTCAGAGATGTACCCTGGGATTTGAAACCGCGACCACCGTGAACACCAAAAAAAATAATAGTGGTGTGTAAAAAACGGGGTGGATTTTATGGCCTAACCCCTCTCAATCGTACTCTCGATTGTAGTGGAGGCTCGTGCCCTGCAGTGGGACATATATGGGCTGAAACCGAAGTGAATACGTGTTGGAAGCAGGCCACTCTTAACTGTTCGGCTATGGAAATCTTTAAGGGATATATCCTAAGCTCCGCAGTAGACTTCATGTGGCTACAGTTAATAAAATTTCATATAAACATTATGAAAAACTTGTTTCAAGATCAAGGTCTTCCATTGAAATGCTTCACAGCGTGGGTTGAATAATTTATTCTACTCTTCAAAATTTAAATTACATTTTTTCATAAAGTCCGCGAGTGTTGTAATTAGGCGTATACATTTTCTGCGAGATAATTTTTAAGCGTAGCCATAGCGAGTGAAATACGGTTTATAATGGACCGAGCAATTAGTGAGTATTTACATAATTATTAACATCTAAAGTACACTTTGAGGGAAGCTCGGAGATAATCTTCAGCATAAAATATAAACACCGTTGGCGGGTAAATTGCATTACACAGTGTATTTTAATAAAAATACATTTGCCCGTGGTGGGGAATAGCGAGAAAGAACGTGATTTAGTCTCACCGAGTCCAGGTGAAAAAGAGCAGAGTTTTGTTCTTATTCTACCTTATTTTAAGCTTTTCAATTAAACACTATTCGCATTCTAAACAAACGCAATAACGACCTACAAAATGTCTTTTGCAAAACAAAAAATACAAATAAAAAAGACTGTGAATGTTGTTGGGTAACTGTTTACTCAAAGGTGTGGTATAAGCTAGAAGAAACGTGGGATCCTACGATTCACAAATAGATCAACTTTATTTACAATGAGAAGAATATACAAATGTCACAGGCGGTTCCGATACTACGATTTATTTGTTTAAAATTGAAATCTAAATTAAAAAAACGACAGTTGACGACGACTTCCCCATCCAAATTTTAAAGTGCAAAAAATTTGAAAAATATCACTCGTTATAAAACCTTTAGACTTTCTACATTGTAACGTACGAAATATTGCACCACACATAAATTTATATCTTTGAACGATTATTTATTTTTCGCCAATAAGTTTAAATAGATTTTTGAACATCTTGACATAAATATAAAGCGTGCACAATAAAGTCCTATAGTATTATATATTCCTATATTATAGATTGCTGCATCGGGCATTCTGTTATATGTATGTTTGTTGGTGAACAACATGTTTTATCCAGGATCATGACGTCAGTCAAGCGGCTGATCTTAAAATCACACATAAATTCGCACGTACTCCAAAAACCGTCAAAAATTAAAAATACTTTTAAGAAAAATACTTTTGAGGAAAATTTTACTATTACAATTATTTTTTAATTGCTTACACAATTATGGCGTTCTTTTTAGAAAGAAAAACTAAAAATGATTTTAACCTATATTAAGGCGAATATAAAAAAAAAAACACATTTTTGTATTATTAAAAATAATATTTGCAAAACATTTTTGCACCTAGCATTAAAATATGTTCCACCTCTAATAGAATTTTGTTATGAATTGTTTCCACTTGTTTAGTAAATGAAAAACAATTATAGAGCGTTTACGGGCGAGGCGGCCGTAATTGCTTTGTGCGATAGAGCAGGCGCGTGGTCGCGTAAAATTAACACGAGTTACGCACTGTTTGCTTACACGTACGTAGCTCATACTCAACGTTCGGCTTTTAAAAACTTCTCGCGTATCCAATGAATTTGAATGGACGAGCTGAAATCTTCGAATCACTAGCTAGTAACCCAGCTGGATTATGCATGCTACTAGGCCATGAGAAAAGTTCTTTCAAACGTATTAATGTTGGCAATGTATTCTATTTAAATGATCCAATTTATAAGTTGTACATTTTCGGTTTTCTGAACTCTGTTAATGGCAGCCATTTTGAAGGGTTCAGAAAATCCGGGAAAACCAATTGTTACATTATATTTTTATAGGTATTGATCGTATTCATTACAATTTATTAAAAAATTGTAATGAATATGTTGATATCAGTTTCGCATAAATCGTACACAGTTATACTCGTAAACTGTTACTATGTAATTTACCATTTTATAAATTATCATTCGGACCAGCAGAAACATACAATTTTATGTTCATATTTTATTTTCATATTTCCCACTATACAAGTTATCACTTATTGTAATGATAACTTGCACTGTATTGTAAGAGCCCATGATCGCCCACTACTAAGCACTGAGCACTTCTCTACAGCCGACAATTCGATTGACAAGGGTTGCTTATACATACGATATTACAACAAAAACACAATAATGTCGATTATTCTTTACACGGGATTATTCCGGGGTAAACGAGGAAATAATGGAATCGCCCTCTATCAGCAGGTTAACGAATCGTGAGATGCGATGCCGGTGGCGGCACGTAAGGGTGCGCCAAAGGGTTGTTTGTCACTGACTATCCCTATTATTGGAATCTATTACCAAACATATACAGGGTTATTTTTGTATCAGCAAGCGGAAAGATTGTTTGAAACAAGTAGTATAATAGATTTGTATGTTACTATTCAAATCTTACCCATTGAAGTCTTTAAGAGCAATACTGCAGTATTTTCACCGTGTTGAAAGGATGACCGACGCAAAAAAACACAGAGAGAAGGAAAAAAGAACGCCTAAATACTTCGATCAAATGTATACTAGATGTCGGATGCGCACTTCAAAAACGGCCCGAAAAATTGAGCCACAACGTCCGTGTGGCTCTATTTCAATTTAGTATGCTTCAATCATCACCAACGGCAAAGCGTAAACATGCCGAAGTGCGCCTTTCAAAATTGTCAAAATAATCACCGTAATACAAAGATTTCTGCGGGAATATCATTTTTTGGGCTATTGAATGCAATTAAGGGCAGGTTATACCGATTTTTACTTTTTTTAAACGTCTACAGCTCCGTGGATACCTTTATTAGACGCAAAAACCAAGCATTTTAGCAAAATTGGGAGTACAACCGAGGGAATTGTAAAGCTGAAAACATAAATTATTATAATTTATTCGATCAAAAATCATCTCAAAGATGGGTCTAAATCGCTTTTTCAAACACGTTTGTTACTGAGAGATTCCATCAAAATCATGTAAAAATTATATCAAAAGATAGGCTTTTTAATTTATTAGGGATCTGTAAGAAAACATTTTATAATATTGTTGTAATTTTTTTATGAAGAAATAAAAACTAAATTTTTTGCGATGCACGCGTTCGAACCAGCTCGTCAGTCGACGCCGAGGCGTCATCGAGGTCGGACCCACGCCGATTTTTTCACGAAATGTTACTGCAAAATACACAAAACAATAGCGTAAATGCGCCACAGTAAAAATAAATACATTTGATATACTGTACGGAACAAAATTGACATATGAATATGAATGACATATTAAATGAAACTGAAGTTATTGATGGATTCAGTATTACAATGTCATTGTATGGAAAATATTTTAGGTAATCTCTACACCTTAGAGTATTTAATATATAGAGAGAACATTATCATACATTTTCGTCTTCAAATACGTAGATATATTTTTTGTTCGTCATGTTGGTAGCACTGCTATATTAGGTGAAAGTTAAGCTATTTCACAACATATTGATACACATCCCCTTCGGGGATAAAGGCGTGAGTTTATGTATGTATGTATGTATGTTGATACACATAAATCCCGTTGATAACTAAAAGTATATTTAGTTATCCGTCTAAAACGAGCTTGAATGGAATTAAATAGACCGAAACGATATTTTTTTATATTTTCAAATAATTCGTGTATGTCGAATGACGGTTATCTTGAAGTACCATCGGTATATTATACTAACGACCCAGCACAACTTCGCCAGGTGCACAATTTTTTAGACTCCACTCCACACCAAAAACTGCTCATTCCCTTTCAAACTTCTCTATTCCTAAACTTCTGGGGAGTGCCTGCTGACGAAGCTTACACTCCACGTGTTGCTTAAATATTTCATATACACTTACATATTAATGAAATAAAATAATTAAGATTTAATTAACCAGGAAAATATTTACAACCACTAATAGAAAAAGCTATCAACAAGGAAAAAAATGTACAAGGAAATCAAAGTTGGATTCACAATTACAAATACAAAAAACGTACCAAAAAGGTTGCATTCTTCACAAACTCAACCTAAGTAGCTACGGTCTCTTTTCCCATCCTGTTTCGTCCCGTCTCATCTGGCTCTTTTGCTTTCTGTTACATCCTGTCTCATTATTTCCAATCGAATGCAATCCGGATCCGACCGGTCTCATCTCATTTGTCCCACTGTATTCCATTTCATCCCTCAACGATAATTGTAAATCATTGGTAGCTGATAAACTATTTTCAAAGTGCTTCTCTTCTCAGCAAAATATACATCCATTCTAAATACCATACCAATCTGACTTGTGTAATGGTGTCAATAATCCTATGTAAGAACTATTCTAGTAGAATGTAATACATATAATGAAATGAAATTCGTTTGACAAGTGTATTGACACATAGTACTTATTCTCTATTTACAAGATATTTATGACAACATTACTTATATTAAATTTACTATTTTTCGGTAGTCATTAAGAATTACACACAGGCGAAGCTAGTAAAAGTGTGTTAATAATGGCGACGAACAATTATGAAAAAAGAATATTATGGGGGTGAAATAAGGGACGAAATATTGTATTCAAAATCAAAATCGCTTCAATGTATTAATGTCAAAAACTCATAATTACTAAAATAATGACATGCTTAGTTTTCTTTGTTGGACCTAAAGAGGCGAAAAGGTATTGATTTTTTCGAACAAAGTTTCTTAGCGCCGCGCCGCGCTTGGGACAGGAATGAATTTGTAGAAATAATGTAAATGGGAAACCTTTATACTTATACATATTATTATAAACGTTCGAGATAAAATGTAATATTGATATAAATGTGGAAGCACAATCAAACAATCAGTCCAGGAGATGCTAGTTTATTTCTGACTTGACAGAAGAAAGGTGCAAAAGCGCGCGCATCGGTTTTCCGCCTTTTTTGCAAGGCATAGACAATGTGTAATACATACCAAATATTCAATCCTTTTTTTAGTTTCCCTATCTTAGTGTCGATATTCTAAATTCATAGTCAAAATTACTAGGGTAGCTGATATATTTCTTTTGATGGGATAGCAGGAAATATAAAGGCATGGGATGAGAAAGGATGGAACGGGACCGATCGGGAAGTGACGGAACAGACGGGATTGAACAGGTCAGGTCGCGGTGGGAAGAAATGCAGTATATTAAATAAATTCAATAGATAATAATAACTAAGTACTATATTACGGAAAGTGCAATGTGAGAACTCCAATTAGATCGACCGATGACTTGGGGAAATTGTGGGACCCCATTGGTTATAAATTGCAGAAAATAACAAATAGCCTAGGCCATATGCTGTGGAAAAAATTGTGAGGCTATGTCCAGTAGCGGACAGCAGTCGCGGATGCGCCAAGTATAGTAGAAAGAACGGTGTATATTAATTATTTTAGTCTATAATAAACAACCGTTACATTAAAAACTCAAAGAAAAAACTAATAAAAATTGATTAAAACATATAACATTAATAATGTAATAATAAAGCATTTTATAAATAATATAATAAATAAATAATTAAAAATACTATTATAAGCCACGTAAAATAAAATATTATATAGGCAAGGCCATTACGAACTATAGAGCGTCCATAATAAATTATTGAAATGGCATGGTGAGTTAGCATGCTGTACTAATTTGAACTGTGGCATCGACTGATGTCAGTGTGCCCTGTGCGCCGAGCTCCGGGTGCGCGGAGTGAGATGACGTTTAATACCTAAACACCTCGGTAAAAGAGGGCCTTAAATTCTAAGATATAATAAATCTTAATTCAAACAATTAACGTTTATTGTTACTTGAAGTTGTTTATATTATAAGACCATTTTTCTACATCTCGTAATTCGAAATACAAATGTTGTACCAGCGATGAGGCTGGACAAGGTGTTCAGCTGGTTTGCAGCTGCCGAGGGGAGACTATCCCACTGAATTTCAACTAATACGCGCCACACGGGGTTCCAGAACTGGGTACTTATCCAACTATCACTCACCGTAGCTTCCGGGTTCACCAGCTTCGCCAATTCCAACTTTAGTTTTCAACACTGGAGGCTGCCGGCAGTCGACATCACAGGAAATTCGAATTCTTGCGATAATTAAAAACTTGCGATAAATTAGTTTAGTAACGGTTTTGGATTTTTTGCATGTCCGGACCAACGCTGGAGAGCTCGTTATAGAATGTTCTATCCACACTCGTCCGTTAGCACTTCGTTGCCCGCCTCCAGACCGTTTTTTAACCGACTTCAAAAAAAGGAGGAGGTTCTCAATTCGACTGTATGTTGCTTTTTTTTTTTTTTTATGTTTGTTACCTCATTTCTCTGTACTGGGTAAACCGATTTCGATAATTCTTTCTTTAATTGAAAGCTGGTGCTAGTCGTTTGGTCCCATAAAAATATGGTGACGATCTGATGAATATCTTCGGTCCTGAAGAACAGAACTCCTCAAAATAGAACGGTACAGCAATAATTCTTTTTGCACCTGGTTCAGTATAAGCGTATTACTACAAAGGGGGGCTTAAAAGGGGGAAGGGGTGTAGGGGGGGGGGAGAAAATAGATACTAATGTAAATACTCAATATCTCTGGCAGTACTTAAACGATTAAAAATAAACTATTTTGTCGACAAGTATGATATGTTAGATTGGTGTCATTAAATAATGGTGAAGACCTGATGAATATCTTCGGATTTGAAGAGCAGAACTCCTCAAAATTGAACGGTACAGCAATAATTATTTTTGCACCTGGTTCGGTATAAGTGTGTTACTACAAAGGGGGGGGGGTTAAAAGGAAAAAGGCGTGTAGGGGGGGGGGTAGATAGTAGATACAATTAATTTCAGTTTTCAATATAAAAGTTTTACTATAAACAGTAGGTGAAGAAGAGGGAGAGTGAGAGAAATAGATACGTAAATTACCGACGTAAACTAAGAGAATCCGACCTGGTCAGTGTCTAACAATAGCGGATATCATGATTATAATGACTTACAATCTTCTCATAATTTCACAGCAATAATATCATGTTTGGTCTGAAGAATTCGTAAATTTTAAAGACATCGTTTTGATTATATCATGATCACCTTTCTCATCATTACGATGCCTATCAAAACTAAAAAGGGGAAAATAAATAATATTAAATAAAAAAATAAAAACCGTCTTCAAAGTGCCACTACAAAGTAACAAATAATATATATTTCATCGTACTAGTACCCAATGATTAATGTTCTTATTGACTTGACTAGCTAACAAATCCTAAATACGTAATATTTTGAAGGCGGGTCGCCAAGTGCCGAACACGTACGCCTTACGCTTAACATTAATTTGTGTAAGTAATTATAGCGTAATACACGCAAGATTTACACGGAATTTTAATTTGTCTTAATATATCAGGCCGTAATCGTCCACTGTAAAGCATGGGACACAACATACCTTTTCTTGTACATAAAGGCCTTTATGTCATGCAGGTTTCCTGACTATGATTGAAATATATCACTGTTAAAGAGTTTGGTAATTGAATATTATCAACACACAAGTGACTCCGATAATTCCGGAGGTGTATACCCTGGAATTATAACCGAGACGGTGGTCAACCGTCTCGTGGATCATATCTAGATAATTATCAACAGGCTACCACACACATGTAAGACACATAGAAATTCTATCAAAACTTCAATAAATTTACACGTAGGATTAGCACATTATATTCATTTGTGTTTAATTTACTTATGTGCCTTTCTGAGCCAACATTGCAGGATCTACATGTAATATCAAATGGTGTAACATTTGCTTAAATTTATACGTGTTTGATATTTAGCGACCCGCCTTCAAAATATTACGTATTTAAGATTTGTTAGCTAGTCAAGTCAATAAGAACATTAATCATTGGGTACTAGTACGATGAAATATATATTATTTGTTACTTTGTAGTGGCACTTTGAAGACGGTTTTTATTTTTTTATTTAAAATTATTATTGGTTGAAGGACTTCGGGTTATCCGAAAGTGGCCGAATTTGCGTAGGCGTAGGGGCTGGTGGGGCCCTCTAGCGACGGCTATCGATAATTGAATATGAAACCCAGCAACGGACTTTCGAGTAGCACGCATTTAATTGAAGTTATGTAGGATGATGATACATACCGCCCACCAAAATATGAATGTATTTTTTAGATTAGTAAAGTTAACTTATAAGGTATTAATAAATCGAATATGAGATAAGAATATACAAATACAGTACAAATCAATACGGAAATAAAATACAAACAGTGTAGATTATACAAATAACATACAATAAAACTAAAAAGCATATAAATAGATGATAAGGAAAGTCATGCAGATGGTAAGGGGCAAATCTTTACTAAAGGACGCGTTATGATATGATGATTAGCCATTCTTATCGACGCACATCTGACAACTCCGTCGGGACCGGGATGAAGCTGGACGACACGGCCTATAGACCATTGTAGTGGTACTCGATTATCGTCTTTAATAATCACTACAGAATCTAATGGCAGTGGTTTGCACTCCTTGGTCCACTTCGCTCGTTGCGTTAAGGAATTCAAATATTCGTTTTTCCAGCGCATCCAAAAATGTTGTTGAAATGATTGCAAAAGTTGCCAGCGATTCAATTTATTCGAATTCGTGTCTGTAAAATCATAATCTGGCACACTATTTAATGGCTCTAAGGTTAAGAAATGGCCTGGAGTGAGAACATTTAAATCATTCGGATCTGAACTTAGTGGACACAACGGTCGCGAATTGAGGACGGCTTCGATTTGAGTGAATAATGTGGTAAGTTCTTCAAATGTAAGTACCTGCTCGCCCACCACACGATATAAGTGACTTTTGGCAGATTTTATTTGAATCTCCCACACGCCCCCGAAATGAGGTGCGGATGGTGGATTGAATTTAAATTCAATGCGCTCGGCTTGGGAGGCTTGATCCATCAAACTACACAGTTGATTTTTTGCCCCTACAAAATTCGTTCCACAGTCAGCGTGGATAACGGAGCATCTACCTCTACGTGAGATGAACCTCCTTAATGCGGCAATAAATGCGTTCGTGGATAGACTGGAAGCAATTTCTAAATGCACTGCTTTAGTTGTCAGACAAACGAATAGACAAAGATAAGCCTTGTCTAACTTAGCACCGCGATGGTTTCCGAGTTTAATGCGAAAGGGTCCGCCGAAATCAACACCTACCACGGAAAAGGGCTTCACTTGGTTTAACCTAAAAGATGGCAGATCGCTCATCATCGGCTGAAGTGTTTGAGGACGAGTTTTAAAACAGCGTACGCATTGTGCTAACTGTTGCTGAATGATACGTTTTGCGCCTACTATCCAAAATTGTTGTAGTATCAAATAATGAGTAGTGTTTATGCCAGTATGACAATGCTGGCGATGTATCCATACGATATAGCGAGAAGTTAGTGGACACTGAGCAGGTAACAGCGCTGGGTGTTTGTGTTCATATTCTAAGCCACTGCGAGAAATTCTGCCGCCCACCCTGAGAATTCCGTTATCGTCGATAAACGGATTTAATTTCCGCAACCATTTTGGCAACGATTTGTGGGTTTTCAGTTTGGTTATCTCTTCACTGAAAAATTCATCTTGATACAATCGGACGACAATGTTTAATGCCTTATGTTGCTCGATGTCGTTTAGGACCACACTATTATGGCGTGGGTCAACCCTCCGCGTGTTATTTATAAACCTCAATATGTACCCTATAACATTGAGAATTTTATTCAAAGAGGAATATTTTTGAAAAAGTTGATCAATCCACGCGGTCGGTGGCGACCTTGAAGTAGACTCGATCAATGTCGTATTATTGGACCGATGTTCTTGTTGGATGACATCAACATCCTTAGTATTAGGTTCCACAATATTTTGAGGCCATGTGTCTGCCGACTGCCTTAACCAATCCGGGCCCGCCCACCATAAGATATTGTCGACTAAGTTGGCTGGCATTTGCCCCCGGGAGCAGATGTCGGCTGGATTATCGTTAGTCGGCACATACCGCCAAGATTCTGTAGGCACACTGTCCTGTATTAAGCTCACCCGATTTGCGACGAAAGTAACCCACCGAGACGAGTGCGAACGAAGCCAAGAGAGAACGATTGTCGAATCCGACCATAGGTATATGCCTTGTAAAGGCAATCCAAAGGATGCCTTTACGTTGGTAGTCAACTGAGCAAGCAAAACTGCCGCACACAATTCAAGACGAGGTAATGTTATACGTTTAATTGGTGCGACGCGAGCCTTTGCGCAGTATAGAAAAGTTCGAATACTACCGCAAGAATCAGCAACTCGAATATAAATTACAGCCCCGTACGCCTTTTCGGAAGCGTCACAGAATCCGTGGAGTTCGAAGGTAGGATTCAAGGTCATGTTTATACAACGAGGAATTTGTATATGTTTAAGTTGCGGCAGTTGCAATAAATATTGTTTCCACTGGTCGATAATATCGATCGGTGGCTTCTCGTCCCATAAAACGCCATTTATCCAAAGTTGTTGTATCAAACACTTAGCTTGGATAGTTAGAGGAGAAAGAAATCCCAGCGGGTCAAATATTCTCGCTAGTTCACTCAAAATATTGCGCTTTGTACAAGGTTGTTGCATGGGTGTGACATTAAAAACAAATGAATCGGACGACGGTTCCCAACGCAACCCTAGCACCTTCAGAGTGACGTCTCGCGTTTCATCAAAGTTAACATTATTTTTCACCAATCTGTGATCGTTTGGTATATCATCCAATAATTCCGCGACGTTGCTTGCCCATTTTCGAAGATGGAAATGGCCCCTATGAAAAAGACTAATCAACTGTGATTTGGCTTCACGTGCTTCCGCAATAGAGCAGCACCCGGTCACAACATCATCCACATAAATGTCCGATAGAATTATTTGTTTAGCGTTTGGAAATTCGTCACCTTCGTCATGTGCGAGTTGTTGTATCGTACGACACGCTAAAAATGGGGCAGCTGATGTCCCGTAGGTTACGGTGTTCAAGATGTATTCCTTAACGGGTTCCGCTGAATGCCGTCTCCACAAAATACGTTGATAGTCCCGTTGATCCTTAGTCACTAATATCTGTCTGTACATTTGACGAACGTCCGCCATGAAAACTACTTTGTGCTCTCGAAATCGTAGAAGAATCGAAAATATATCATTGTGTAGTCTCGGGCCTGTCAACAACACATCGTTTAGACTTTTATTATCGTAATCCCTTGCGGAAGCATCGAAAACCACTCGAAACTTACTGGTGGCACTGTCGGGTTTTAAAATAGCGTGATGTGGTATATAGTATCTACCTTGGGCTAATTGGGTAGTCGGAACTAAAGACATATGACCGCTATTAAGATAGTCATCCATGAACTCCACGTAATTTTCCCTTAGGTTAGGGTCTCGAGATAAGCGCCGTTCGATTGCAAGAAATCGTCTCAATGCAACATCACGGGATCCGCGGAATACTGGAACTAAATCGTCCTTGAAAGGAAGGGTTACTACGTAACGACCTGTCGCCTCACGACAATGTTCTGCCATGAATTTACGCTCACAAAGCTGCTCTAGAGGGGTCAACGTAGATGCTCGAGGAACACTATCTATCTCCCAAAATCTTTGAACGGCTTGCACTAACTGTTCATTGTCATTGGCCGCGTTAATACCAAGTAGTGAGTCATGGACTATAGATGTTTTACCTAATACAAGCCAACCGAAAACGGAACTAAAAGCCGGGGGTTGCGAGCCTTGGCTCCTCATCCGCTCATTTAATAACGATTCAGCAAATACGTCAGCGCCCAATAAAATATCAATCGGTCCCGGAACATCAAATCCAGGATCCGCAAGTTGTAATGTTTTAATATTAGACCAGTTGTGTGAATTTAATTTGGCAATAGGTTGATCGCCACAGATTTTACTAATGACAAGCATGTCCAAATTGAATAAAGACGCACACTCCGTGCCTAAATTACACCGTACTATACCACTTATGGCCGCTTTCGTGCCTCCGATGCCATTAATGTTGACTGATACAGGTTGCGGAACGAAACTAAGGCGGTCGACTGCTTGTTGTGTGATAAAATTGTTTTGACTACCTGTATCGAAAACGGCACGAAAGGCTAATGACTTTCCGTTCGCATTTTGCACATATACAATTGCCGTGGCAAGTAAAACCGTAGGGCTAATGCAGGCAAACTCGTTCTGTGTAATTAACGTAGTGTGGTTTACTGACTCTGAAGATGGGCCAAGCTCCTTATGTAATAACGTGTGATGTCTATGCTTGCATTTCTGACAGAAAAACATTGATTTACAATCTTTTATTGAATGAGACGCTCTTAAACAATTAAAACATAGGTTTTTACTGCGAACTATATCAATGCGTTCATCGAGTGGTTTTTGTAAAAATGATTCACACTTTGTTATTGAATGGTCATTAGAACAATACGCGCACTTCCAAGCCGGTTTGCTAATAGGTGGGGACGGCAATGAGTGGGACGTCACGAGAGTATTGCACGTGTCGGTGTCATTAGTGTAATCCTGCGCAGCGACTAACGAATGACTTGCTTTCGGTGTAAATATTTTGAAGTTTGGGTTCGGTCTTTGGTATTGGTCCTTACGATATAATGCGGAACTATTATTTTGATTAACGTTTGTTTGTGCAGATTCAGTGAAGTGTGTATCGCGTATAAGCGCCTCGCATTTTGAATGTAGGAACGATTTTAAATCCGCGTAAGTTGGTAGTTCGATGTTAGGTTGTCTTTCTTCAAATTCTCTGCGCAATTTTGGGTCCAATTTTGACAAAATGTGATAGGATAGCACGAAATCCCATTGATCGACAGGTAATTTCAAATGTCTTAGGATGGTTAAATTTTCATCAAACATATCGAGAGAACGACGAAACTCGTGTGCGTTGTTTAGTTTGAAATTAGAATTTAGTACATCGCGCCAACAGGTGAAGGCTAGGTCTCGTTTGCTTTCATATCGAGTGACCAATTTCCCATATGCGTCCAAGTAATGATCACCTGTAGCCGGGAATGTTCGAACAAGTGCCAGCGCGTCGCCTTGTAATACGGATAGTAAATAATTGAATTTATCGGTGTAATTAAGAGGCATATCGTGGATTAAGGTGTTATAAGTAGCAATAAATTTCGGCCATTCCTTTATATTTCCCGAAAACGAAGGAAGGGTGATTTTGGGCAGCTTAACGTGGGAGTTAATGTATTGTGTAGGCGTTTGTTCGCCAGTGCTTTGAGTCGTGTGCACAGTGGTCTTAGTTAACGATCGGTAGATTCGAATGATTTCATAATGCATGTCATCGACACGCATGCACATGGATTCGTCGTCCGTTGTGTCGTCCACCAAGTCCAAGATCGATAAGTGTGCTTCCTCAAAGCTACCTACATTTTTTTTTAGTTCTTGGTGATAGGAAAAAAATAGTTCGACTTGAGAGGGGTCATTAATTGCAAGTGTGGCCACATCGTAAGCCTTTGTAATGCGATTATATGCTAGCGTGCGCTTGCGACGTAAGGATGGCAAATCGTCCGACGTATAGTTCCACGAATCCTTAGAACGCGATTTTTTTGCTACACTAAGTTTTCGTTTTGCATAACTCATGTTAGTGATTAAGTGTGGATAATTGGAATTAGAATGGGAAAATTGAAATTAACGAATGTACGATAGGTCAAGCAATATATAATGTGTATAATGGAACTCTTATACAACCAGTACTTGAGTTCCCGGGTTTCGGCACCAAAACATGTACCAGCGATGAGGCTGGACAAGGTGTTCAGCTGGTTTGCAGCTGCCGAGGGGAGACTATCCCACTGAATTTCAACTAATACGCGCCACACGGGGTTCCAGAACTGGGTACTTATCCAACTATCACTCACCGTAGCTTCCGGGTTCACCAGCTTCGCCAATTCCAACTTTAGTTTTCAACACTGGAGGCTGCCGGCAGTCGACAACACAGGAAATTCGAATTCTTGCGATAATTAAAAACTTGCGATAAATTAGTTTAGTAACGGTTTTGGATTTTTTGCATGTCCGGACCAACGCTGGAGAGCTCGTTATAGAATGTTCTATCCACACTCGTCCGTTAGCACTTCGTTGCCCGCCTCCAGACCGTTTTTTATTGGTTGAAGGACTTCGGGTTATCCGAAAGTGGCCGAATTTGCGTAGGCGTAGGGGCTGGTGGGGCCCTCTAGCGACGGCTATCGATAATTGAATATGAAACCCAGCAACGGACTTTCGAGTAGCACGCATTTAAGGCCCTCTTTTACCGAGGTGTTTAGGTATTAAACGTCATCTCACTCCGCGCACCCGGAGCTCGGCGCACAGGGCACACTGACATCAGTCGATGCCACAGTTCAAATTAGTACAGCATGCTAACTCACCATGCCATTTCAATAATTTATTATGGACGCTCTATAGTTCGTAATGGCCTTGCCTATATAATATTTTATTTTACGTGGCTTATAATAGTATTTTTAATTATTTATTTATTATATTATTTATAAAATGCTTTATTATTACATTATTAATGTTATATGTTTTAATCAATTTTTATTAGTTTTTTCTTTGAGTTTTTAATGTAACGGTTGTTTATTATAGACTAAAATAATTAATATACACCGTTCTTTCTACTATACTTGGCGCATCCGCGACTGCTGTCCGCTACTGGACATAGCCTCACAATTTTTTCCACAGCATATGGCCTAGGCTATTTGTTATTTTCTGCAATTTATAACCAATGGGGTCCCACAATTTCCCCAAGTCATCGGTCGATCTAATTGGAGTTCTCACATTGCACTTTCCGTAATATAGTACTTAGTTATTATTATCTATTGAATTTATTTAATATACTGCATTTCTTCCCACCGCGACCTGACCTGTTCAATCCCGTCTGTTCCGTCACTTCCCGATCGGTCCCGTTCCATCCTTTCTCATCCCATGCCTTTATATTTCCTGCTATCCCATCAAAAGAAATATATCAGCTACCCTAGTAATTTTGACTATGAATTTAGAATATCGACACTAAGATAGGGAAACTAAAAAAAGGATTGAATATTTGGTATGTATTACACATTGTCTATGCCTTGCAAAAAAGGCGGAAAACCGATGCGCGCGCTTTTGCACCTTTCTTCTGTCAAGTCAGAAATAAACTAGCATCTCCTGGACTGATTGTTTGATTGTGCTTCCACATTTATATCAATATTACATTTTATCTCGAACGTTTATAATAATATGTATAAGTATAAAGGTTTCCCATTTACATTATTTCTACAAATTCATTCCTGTCCCAAGCGCGGCGCGGCGCTAAGAAACTTTGTTCGAAAAAATCAATACCTTTTCGCCTCTTTAGGTCCAACAAAGAAAACTAAGCATGTCATTATTTTAGTAATTATGAGTTTTTGACATTAATACATTGAAGCGATTTTGATTTTGAATACAATATTTCGTCCCTTATTTCACCCCCATAATATTCTTTTTTCATAATTGTTCGTCGCCATTATTAACACACTTTTACTAGCTTCGCCTGTGTGTAATTCTTAATGACTACCGAAAAATAGTAAATTTAATATAAGTAATGTTGTCATAAATATCTTGTAAATAGAGAATAAGTACTATGTGTCAATACACTTGTCAAACGAATTTCATTTCATTATATGTATTACATTCTACTAGAATAGTTCTTACATAGGATTATTGACACCATTACACAAGTCAGATTGGTATGGTATTTAGAATGGATGTATATTTTGCTGAGAAGAGAAGCACTTTGAAAATAGTTTATCAGCTACCAATGATTTACAATTATCGTTGAGGGATGAAATGGAATACAGTGGGACAAATGAGATGAGACCGGTCGGATCCGGATTGCATTCGATTGGAAATAATGAGACAGGATGTAACAGAAAGCAAAAGAGCCAGATGAGACGGGACGAAACAGGATGGGAAAAGAGACCGTAGCTACTTAGGTTGAGTTTGTGAAGAATGCAACCTTTTTGGTACGTTTTTTGTATTTGTAATTGTGAATCCAACTTTGATTTCCTTGTACATTTTTTTCCTTGTTGATAGCTTTTTCTATTAGTGGTTGTAAATATTTTCCTGGTTAATTAAATCTTAATTATTTTATTTCATTAATATGTAAGTGTATATGAAATATTTAAGCAACACGTGGAGTGTAAGCTTCGTCAGCAGGCACTCCCCAGAAGTTTAGGAATAGAGAAGTTTGAAAGGGAATGAGCAGTTTTTGGTGTGGAGTGGAGTCTAAAAAATTGTGCACCTGGCGAAGTTGTGCTGGGTCGTTAGTATAATATACCGATGGTACTTCAAGATAACCGTCATTCGACATACACGAATTATTTGAAAATATAAAAAAATATCGTTTCGGTCTATTTAATTCCATTCAAGCTCGTTTTAGACGGATAACTAAATATACTTTTAGTTATCAACGGGATTTATGTGTATCAACATACATACATACATACATAAACTCACGCCTTTATCCCCGAAGGGGATGTGTATCAATATGTTGTGAAATAGCTTAACTTTCACCTAATATAGCAGTGCTACCAACATGACGAACAAAAAATATATCTACGTATTTGAAGACGAAAATGTATGATAATGTTCTCTCTATATATTAAATACTCTAAGGTGTAGAGATTACCTAAAATATTTTCCATACAATGACATTGTAATACTGAATCCATCAATAACTTCAGTTTCATTTAATATGTCATTCATATTCATATGTCAATTTTGTTCCGTACAGTATATCAAATGTATTTATTTTTACTGTGGCGCATTTACGCTATTGTTTTGTGTATTTTGCAGTAACATTTCGTGAAAAAATCGGCGTGGGTCCGACCTCGATGACGCCTCGGCGTCGACTGACGAGCTGGTTCGAACGCGTGCATCGCAAAAAATTTAGTTTTTATTTCTTCATAAAAAAATTACAACAATATTATAAAATGTTTTCTTACAGATCCCTAATAAATTAAAAAGCCTATCTTTTGATATAATTTTTACATGATTTTGATGGAATCTCTCAGTAACAAACGTGTTTGAAAAAGCGATTTAGACCCATCTTTGAGATGATTTTTGATCGAATAAATTATAATAATTTATGTTTTCAGCTTTACAATTCCCTCGGTTGTACTCCCAATTTTGCTAAAATGCTTGGTTTTTGCGTCTAATAAAGGTATCCACGGAGCTGTAGACGTTTAAAAAAAGTAAAAATCGGTATAACCTGCCCTTAATTGAAGTTATGTAGGATGATGATACAAATGTATATGTATTAACAACCTCGGCCATGTGATTTTGTTCCCGACACTGTATCTAGTATATATTTGATCGAAGCTTAAATATGTTAAATTTCAAAAAGGTTAAATAAAGAGCATTAAATATACAAGCCGACATAATAAAAGTAATAACAGTTAACAATGGAAACAGGTATGTTTAGATAATGGTTTGATGCGCTCTACTATCTCCTCCAACCCTGAGGAGACATCGGTATGTTTTATGTACTTATGTATACCTGTATTTTAAATGATTACAATAGTATTACAAAACCAACAGTGCTACAGCACGAGCGATTAGGTCAGTTAGCATGACTCGTTACTTCTTACGGCTTCCCCGCACCACATGCTCTTTACATATTTTTAATTTCCTTTTTACTGCGGCTCTTCGCAATAAAATATAATTGTAATGTTGTGTGTTGCTCTTTGGGTACTCGCTGTCTCTTTCTCTCTCTCTCTTTCTCTTTCTCTTCAGCCACTGGATATCAATAGATTAATATAGACCTGCCCTAAGTGACTTCATCACAACGATAGTTAGAAACGGTCTGCGACCTAAAACTTTCTCTGCTTGCTACAACGTACACCATATTCGTTATATGAACGTAGCAGACAAGAGTATTATTTTTTAAATTATTATGGAACATTGTCCATTAGCTCATACTCTCACTGACCAGTGACGAACCATTATAATTCATACAAAGTATACTTATTGCCGGATAAATATAAAGCATATTATACGCATTGTGGTGGGCAGAAATCTTTATGGTATACAAATAACAATCATGTTGTACGTTTTTGATTCGTTTTATGGGTGGAAATACTCTGCTCATCGACATTAAACCGGCAAAGCGGATGCAACTAACGTGGATCATTCATTCTCGATCTTTCATGTTGTTTATTGTTCTGTTTTGCCGTCGGTTCTGAGAAAGAAACAATGAACTATTGGCGCGATGAACCACATCGGTTACTCTAAGAAAAACCGTAAAATGGGACACACAATTCTGTATTATAGAATTTAAAACATATGTCATTTTATCTACCATGCCAAGTATATTAGCAAAACATATTAATAATCTCCAAATCACGTTTGTGCCATGAGAATGTGTACCTCTATGAATCTAGAGTCGTCGATACCCAATAGTTGCAGCAATGAGTAATTTGTATTGCAACACTTTCAAACAATTATCACTTTCATTGCGTATCTAAATCAGTCAATATAAACACACGTACCTAAAGAAACATCAATGAAACCATTTATCAATTCAGCCAAGACAGATTTATTGGCTCTACACACTGTTTATTGTTTATTTTTCTCGCAGCGGGATTCCAAGCGTGAAAACTGCAGCGTAATGGCGTTTATGGAAAATGGCAATAGAAAATAAATAATATGTGTGTAAAAGCGGTAAATTATTTTATTGAAAAACATATTTTATTTGTTTACTTTTTTAATACAAAACATTTTCGTAACTAAATAGGTGTTGATTTGACATATTATTTGGCAATTGATCGAAGTATTTGTTTTAAGAGTATAATTCCTCAATTCTATAAAGTACTAGCATTTGCCCGCAACTTCGTCTGCGTTTTTAAGATAATGTAGACGTTATATCGATAGAACCATTCCATTGTAGCACGTGCAGCATTTCTATTTCCAATTCTGACTCTGAATTTAGATTATCGGATCAATGGGTCCGTCAGTTATCGATTCAGAGACCAATCGGAACAATAAATAAAAAGTTCAACATTTTCAATTCTGAATACAAATTTAGATTATTGGAACTCAGATATCGATTTTGAGACCAATCGGATCAGTAGATAATTGGCCTTATTCATATACAGTTTTAAAACCTATTTTAGGTATCGAATGTTTGTTTTTTCGCTCAAATTGAATTGAAAAGTCGTTCGAAAGGGACAAAAGTTAAATTTTCATACGAATAACTTCAGTAGTTTTGATTTCCATACAAACTTTTCTACCCTTATTATTACTCCTTTTTGGTAAAATTTAAGTAAACAGAGTACACATTTATTTTTGGTTTTAGATGAGTCACTATGATTACTCATCTAACTAAGTTTAAAATCGGCAACTTCAACGGTTGCGGTTTTCCATACAAAATTATTTTACCCTTTTCACCCCCCCTTAGGGGTTGAATTTCCAAAAATCCTTCCTTAGTGCTACCCTACGTTATATAAAAGAAATCCCTGTGTAAAATTTCAAGTTCCTAGCTTCAGTAGTATCGGCTGTGCGTTGATCCGTCGGTTCGGTTCTACAAAACTTCTACCATTATTTTCATATCTTTAGGGTTAATTTTAGATAAACAATATATGCAATTATTTTTGTCTTAAAATGAATAACTTAAGTGCCAAGTTTAACAATTGTAACTTTAACGGTTTAAATTTTCCCTATATCAGTTTTTAACCCTTTACACGCCTTTAGGGGATGAATATCCAAAAATCCATCCTTAGTGCTACCCTACGTCACAATTGAAACCCATGTGTAAAATTTCAAGTTCTTAGCTTCAGTAGTTTCGGCTGTGCGTTGATCCAGCAGTTCGGTTTTACAATACTTCAACCCTTATTTTCACCCCTTTAGGGTTAATTATAAGAAAAGAGAGTATGCAGTTCTTCTTATTTCTAGATGAGTAACTAAAAAGTCAAGATTGATATCTGCAGCTTCAAGGGTTTAGATTTTCCATACAACAGTTTTTAACCCTTTTCACCCCCTTAGGGGTAGAATTTCCCAAAATCCCTTCTTAGTGCTACCCTCCGTCACAATAGGAATCCCTGTGTAAAATTTCAAGTTCCTAGCTCCAGTAGTTTCGGCTGTGCGTTGATAGGTCAGTCAATCAGGTTCCTCTTTTATATATATAGATTATACTTTAGTGAGTATAATTAATCAGCAATTTTATTTTTTGTATGGGGTGGTGTATATCATTTTAATGTATAACATTGAAGAAAACAGTGTAGAAACTTGCATACCACAACACACCAGTATCAATTTTTCTCTCGATTTGAGAGGAACACCATCCAAAGTCGTGGGCGTAATAAAGTGATCATAAGGTGCAGTATTATGTAGTCACCTTTTACAGTATTTGGAAACTTTAACAGTAATTGAGATCAAATCAGTAGGTATCTATTGGTTTGCGGTTGACCGACTTCTGTCTGAACAGAAAGTGCTTCAAACATGTTTCACAAGACCACATTAACTTTAGATTGCGGCGATGCACTTGGAAACTTGCACATTTGCCTTCAAACTGAAATTTAATAAAATTCAACTAGTCAACCAATAAAAAACTAGCTCTAATCAAATCATAAAAAGAGAGTAAAGAGTAAGCGATAAATATATTAACGAAAACTTAATAGCAGTGCCATAAAAATACATTATATTTGTGGTCATTCCCATATTGAAGTCGACAAAGTTTCAATAAAGTTCAACCAACCGAATCGCGATTCTTGATTGATATTTATTATTTCAACCTATCATTCATCGTTCCCAATTTATAATTTGAGTATATATTAAACAAAATTGAGTCAAATAGTACATCTATTAAAGTTCGGACGGAAGCCTAGAAGAATAAAAAAGTCAGCAATTAATGAAGGTAAGTAAAAGGCGTTTTAAATTGTGCTGAAAGGTCACGACAAAAGAGTTGATACGAGGTTAGATTTAATTCTCATTTTATCTACCGTGCATCCGGTCCAGGACAATGAAACGACAATTCTTGTAAGCAATGTCCACAGGCCAACTCAAAAGCCGTGTCCCGCGACAATTATTTCTGTCCTAACGAGGACTGCCCGACAGAGATATCCCTTATTATTTTCAAAACCATTTTAATTAAGGATTTGAAACGATTTTGCTGTCTCGTGAAAGATAATTACAACGATTTTTTCGTTAAATCTGGGGTAGGATATTCTGAAAGATTTTGATAATAAACTAAGCCGGTGGTGCAATATTGTTATCCGCACGCATAGCGGGCAGTGTGCACAAGTGTTAAGGACCCGTTATAGTGACCCACGTAAAAGTATCGCGTATCGGGTTGACCTGCGGCATAATTGCTTTAAGCGAGAGATTACCATCTTGCCTCGATGGATATTCTATCAGGACTGTACAGAATTTGCCATTAGGTGCATTGTATTTATTGCCAGAACCGAAAAAAATCCATAGAATTATGTAAAGGAACTATTAAACTAAACGTACTATTAAAAGTCTCTGAGTCTGACAAGACATAATCATCCTATGATTATGTCCGAACCTCATGGATAATAAACTAGTAAGCCTGATAATTACTTACACATAGCTATTAGTTGGACAAGCGACCTTACGTAATGCTACGGTATCGTTAGCCTATCTGATGCTCAGTATCGAGTTTAAGTTTTAGACTGGCTACTTACGCCGTGTAAACACTGCGGTTTAGACAGCTTATATTAACTACTACAACAATGCTTGTGCTGAAATATTCGTATCCGCCCCGATAGCAAGCACTATCAATACATTGAAAAAACGCTCATAACTCGAAATCCATCGCGCTTGTGCACTAAATACATCATTAAAACATGTCTTATTTCGAGTCTGGGTATTGCGACATAATAATTATTAAAGTATCTCGTGGTTTCCAATACGATACTGGGCAAACTCACCACATATATTTAATACAATCTGGTGGTAGGTCTCTCATATGTGAGAGGCCGCCTGGGTAGGTACCACCGCAATGTCTATTTCTCCCGCCAAACAGCAGTGTAAATGCGCTGTTGTGTTCCGGTTTGAAGGACATTGTAGCCAGAGTAACTACTGGACATATTGAGACTTAACATCTTATGTCTCAGGATGGCGAGCGCAGTGGAATTCCAAGCATTGCCTTGTAATTCATGGTGTTGTTTGGTTTCGCTACTGTCCATGAGCGGTCGTATCGTTTACCATTAGGCGAATGGCATGCTCGTCTCGCCATTCATTGCAATAAAAAAAAAATACAAGACTATGTCATATGTGTGTCTGTTGATTTATTTAATTATAAAAATGTAATACACCAGAAAACCCATCAAGTAGATGCACAAGAGGAAACTATCAGTTGGTTCACTTGTGTGTCAATAGAGTAATCATTCTAATACGTGCATGATTTGCGTCCGCGCTCGCGTCGTCTGTCATTACTTAGACAAGTGGATAATTTCCCCTGATCTATTCAGAGTGGAATAGAAATATGGCAACATTCAAACATCGCATAATAACGTGATTATTTTACCAAGATGGACATCGTTCCCTTCGCAAACTCTCATCAATCATATCTGCCTCACTTAACGCAGAAATAAGTTATAATGAATAAGAAGTTACCTTTGTTAATGGGCGGGAATTATTTCCAAATATTTTCCTAGCGTTCATTTATTTTATACATGAATCAAGACACTAATATTTATTATTTACGTAATGTATGGAGGTATTCATGTATATAGAATCAAAGTATGTACGATTTATTGACTAGTCTACTATTATAGTTTACATCCAGAATGATAAGCCTTACAATTTAAGACTTTTACTGGATATTTATCAGTATGAGTAAATCGATTGTTAGCAACACAAAGTAAGAATTTTGTCAAAATCCGTACCTAAATTTTGTATCACTTTCATCTCAAGGTGTTAAAGGTGAAATAAAAATTTTCCTTGTCTCTGATTTTTTATTGGTACGACAAAGTGACTACACTGTACCTGGTTAATACAATGCACTCTAGCTAGGGACAATTTTGCCGAAAACCGTGTTTAACCCCGCGTTTTAATAGTATACATACAAAAATATTTTTGTAATTAGAGTAAAACCGTTTTAGTAAATTAAAACGTTTTACATTTGTACACAATTGAAAGATCAATTTACTTACTTGGGTAAAACATTTTGTAGATTGTTTTTGGCAGACACTTACGCCTATTACAGACCTCGAAGTAGATATGAAGTTTGTAGACTTCATAGTTTCCAAGATTTAACGACTGCGTAGTTTGAGGGAACGAATGGTATTATATTTTTCTCGATCTATAGCTGATACCCTCCATTTCACCTACGTGAATAATCACCAATTCCATTACGCGTCTATTTTTTCTAAACACTTTTTCTATTATTTTTTATCACGATAATCACATACTTACGCCGATTAAACAGCTAAATAAAACTACTCCTTACACTAATAAATTACAAAAACAAAACATCTCTTAATATTATTTAATTAAGTGCAATAAAGTTTAGATAAAATGTAAAGTTACTTTATGACAATGAATTACATATTTCGCAACGCTAAGTAAGACTAAATAGACTAAAATATTTCCTAGTATAAAACACGTTCTAAAATCTCTCATCAAGGTACGTAATAAAGATATCCAGCTAATTTAGCTCACCTTCATTTTACGCTGTATTCGGTTTAGACTTTAGACTTTAAAGCATAATATAATCTAAATGTGAACATTCTACACGGAACATAGACAACTCAATCATAAGATCAAGTTATTGAATATCATCCACAGCCTTGTAGACGTCCCACGATTTCTTATAAGATTCGAGTTAAATGGTAGAACTATACTTATATATATTACAGACGAAAATAGAAAAAGATGCGACGCCCGTAGATCTATTTAATCTCCGACGTGGCTTCTGCGAAATATCACACGAGATATAGGGGATTTCTGCGACACCAGCTTTAGACGATTTAATGGTATTAAATCACTCATACTGGCTGGGAATCAAATCGAAGCATCTCTTTTAAATAAAATAACTTCGTAGTTCTTAATTGCTAGTGTTTTATTTTATTCGAATAATACGGCTATATTGGAACAAATAATAAATGAATTGACATTTACAGCTGTGTCGGCTTTATAACATGCGCCAGTTAATATTCCACATAATAATACGAGTAAAAGAGTTACGATCAAAAGGCATGGTGTTATTATTTACATATTTGCGCACGGAGAAATAATAAATAAATAATAAATACACACAACAGTCACATACGCAAATCAGTCAAACAGTCACAAATCCACGCACTTGTTATTTCTAACTTTCAAATAAAATATGACACAGGATCTCCTAACGCATTTGGTGAAAGATATTTTCATTACACTAATAAATTAGACAAATCTAGAAAACGATTAATTTAAGACTGCCTCGGTGGCGTAGTTCTACTACGGTACGATTACAAAGCTGAGGCCTCGGGTTCTAATCCCGAGGCGGGCAAAAGTGGTATTGGATTTTTCTATTCATTATCAGCCCGGAGTATTCATTATCATTATCAAGGATAGGGAGGCCTTTGCCCTGCAGTGAGACAGTATAGGCTAGAAAAAAAAATCAGCCCGGAGTCAGGAATATGTGCCCGATATGGCGACAGGCTCGCCCCCTATCACATCGTGGGACGGAACATACATGGCGAAACGTGGGTATCCTGGTAACACCTCTGCCAACCCTTTCTGGGCAAAATGGGTGAGTTTATGTACGTATTATTAAATTTGATAGGAAAAATGTTGAGGAAAATCATATAATTATAGCTAGCTCTGAATTCAACAAAGTTGCGACTTTTGTTATTATCACTGTATTGTAAACTGAAAACTGAAATTAATCCAAAGATTATCACTAGAGTTTCTAGTCCGTTTTTTAGTAAAAACTGTTTTGGGGATGAGAAATAAAGGATTTTATGAATTGAATATAATATCTTCATTTTCATTTTTCCATTTATAAATGAACTAAGCAATCGTTATTACCGCACACTAAATCGAACTGGACTATATTTTGTCCTGACCGTTATACATTTTCATGTATAAATGGACTAAGCCTTCGAAATTACTACACACCAAATCGTATGAATTTCTTTCAATATGTACCTACTACGAATACATCGAAAAATATTTCTCATTGAAGTAATTATGGGAAAAAAGACTCGTATTTTCTACCCAGCTAATATTATTGCCGATAGTGCAAATAACGCTAAAACGTTTGCTTGCTGTCTTTTTGCCAACGAATCTCTTTTCTCATGCTTATTGTTGAATACGTAGCTCGTTCGCTCGTTCAGTATCGATGTCGCTTTTTTGTTTGTCAGCACCTCGCAAAACTTCGCATCTCAAAAGATAGTAAAATAAGTAATTGTCTGGCCTACTCATGTGCACGAACCTAAACGATTATGAGAGATTAGGCTTTCGTAAACCGGAAGGTCGACGAAAGGCACTGCCATTTTAATGAGACCTCTTAGGTTCGTGCCAAAAGGAAAAGTGTGTTAAGCGTATAAATATAAAACCAGATGCTCTTAACCATGCAGCATCGTAAAATCACGAGGCCTACGTCTCATTAATCAATTTCTATACAGGAAGTAATCTAAGCTATCGCTAACTCTGCAGTCCGAAAGGACGAATCGCAAATGTGAAGTTAATAAATGGAATAACGTTATTCATAAATTAAAACATTAATGAAATATTTCAAACTATTCATATTATTTATTTGTTTATTCAGTACGTGGTCCGCTCTCCAAGAAATGAGTACAATAGCCATAGAAACCATAACCAAGTTAAAAAAACGTAAAACCGGTCCGTGATTGTAATTCCATTCATCCACCAATCCGCATTGGTCCGACGTATTCAACTATGCCGCATATAGTAGTCCGCAAAGCGGAGGAAAGCCTGTAGCGCGCAGTGGAGCGTACATAGTCCGATAATGTACACCCAGCATCGCGTGCCACATTGCATCCACGTTTAATTGAAATCTTACAAGTAAACAAATTCACTCGTACATGCCACTCAACAGACACACTTTATGTTGCTAAACACACAGGCAACGAGCAATTTCTGTACACATAATTAACCTCCCTGCGCGTCTCTTCATATTTGACGAAGTTTATTACCTTATCTCTTATGTTACAAACATTTAATAAAACAGTGATGAAAGATGTGCCATGTGGAGAATTAAGCATACTTCGTTAGGCGACATTGTTATGATCTATCAGTGCCCTCGTAACCTTGTACATGTTGCCAATGATCTTCGAAATTTCTAATTCTCTTGCGATGTAGTCCATTTCATCGGAACAGATACTCGTATATTACTTTTATTTCGTATTTTCTTGGTCGTTACACGGAATACATTTATGTGTTCAATAATAAGAACACGAATGTCGCCTCAAAGCTAACTGTGTCAGCACATATGTCTATAGTACACCTATAATACAGTAGGTGAGGGGCTGATATCGTAGTTTGCAACGTGAACCACATGCGGTTTGGTGGATGGATGAATCTTATCGTATTAATGGTTAGTCAAGCTTACAATTATTAATATACTCTGCGGTATTCTGCGTGGCTTAACGATTTCTACCATTGCAAATAATTATAACCAACAGTATAACGTAATTTCCCAACGATTCAGGGCCTCACCACCATAGCGGTTACTAATGAAAAACTTAATTACACTCCTATGTATAAGAATGCTTCAAACTTTAATGTGTGTAATTTTCTTCCCAACATGCGATTCATACCTTCAATATACAGTACTATATGAGATACGAGATTGTATCACATATCGCGTTGTCACAATGAATTTTAATTATTACAGTATGTAAGATCACACTTAAATGTGCAGTTTCGAGTTACTGTTTAATTGTCACGTTTGTTTATACCACCGATGACAATTATTAGTAGGTTTAAATCCTATTAGAAACGTTATAGATATCAATTTAGCCTTGTCCAGTCTAACTGCTTTTATCTTGAATCAGTTATTCCAGTACGATTAAAAGACTCATTAAAAACCCTCCTAAGATGTTGAAAATTGTGAAAAATCTTACGTCACCTCGTGGAAATACAACAGTTAAATCTTAGTATTACTATTTAAATCTGCCGTAAAACTGAGTACAGTTAAAGCAGACGGCTGCAAAGATTTTCTTCAAATAAATCTACATTACACTTTAAACTACTGTCAGAGCGAAACAAGTTCAACACTGAGAAAATAAACATCGTGGAGATATTAATAAAAGTGAGGATTTAGTTCAGTCGCATGCTGTTACAATAGTAAAATTTTAAAAGCTTTGTTATCGTCTTGTCGTAACTGGTATTCTTCAGTTACATTCGGTATCGATTTTAAAATTATTGGCCTTGAAAGCTGTTATATCAATTACTGAATCAAACGATGACGAACTAGCGACAACTTGATAATACAAAATGCTGTTTCATCATGAACACTGATCAGGAGTCTATCTGATATGAGTAGGCTACAGTTAAACTTCTTATGCGATATCTAAACATGGGAAGTAAAATTATCTCCATAACGTACTTGACATTTAAGAAAATATTTATGTAAGAGAAACTTGATCTTTAAGTCGTAGCTTATTGTAGCTTATACACATTTTCTCTTTTACATATTTATAAACTTTGTATTTTTAGTATTAAAGTAGTATTGGAATAAAACTATTTTTACGGGTTTTATCGCGATTTGGTTTAATTTTTACATTTTTTAACTTCCCGACGCGACGTTTCGATTGCTTTTCAGCTTTCGTGGTCACGGGGCGGACTGAGGTATTAGTCATCCGCTCTGTGACTGTCACAATTAAACTACCCTTCATTTTCAATTATTAAATTAAAAAAGTTAATTAAAAAAGTTAACTAGTTGTGTAACATTCGCGTAAATCTAAGAAACAATTATTAAAGTAGTATTTCAATTAAACAGGTAATTTTTAATTATAGAAAGGGATAGCTATTTCGGTGACCATTTCGATCTAGATCTAAATGAGTCTATATACCTACAGACCTCGGTTGGGCACAAACCCTTTTGTAAATTATTTAAATGGGTTTCAATATTTGGAGAGGTTCAGACTTATTTTATTACACGGGTGATCAGTCTAGCATCAAGTCTAAGCCATATTTTAAAGTTTCGATGCGGGCTGGCAATCGCTTCCATTATGCCATTGGTGGAAATGTAAGGTAAGGAAAGCCTACCTGAAATCCACAGTCAACAATATGATCCCACTAGTTGTCACGCATTCAGAAAGAAATATTTTTCGTTTATTTACTTTTTATTCCACGCACCTTATCGCTGCCATTTACAGACATATTCCTCGAGAGCACTCTCTTTTGTGTGGCATTATATAGAGATTTTTCCGTATTTGATCGAAATGTATGTATGGTTATTGCTTTGTAAATCCAGTAGTCAAATAGCTGTTCCATATCTAGTTACCATAAAAATCCTTCGAAAAAATTCGAATCGATTGAAATGAAAATAATTACATCACTATTCAGATATTGATTATCGCGTTTCTGAACAGGCAACGCCTGAATAATTTTCATACTTTTTCAATTAATTCTACGAAAATGAACAAAACATTTAATGAACCTGCAAAAAGGGTGAATGCCACGGGTACGATTGCTCAAGTTATTTTTGTTACGAAATCAAGCCTGATTTGCTGGGTATAACATCGAGATCGAAATGGGAGAGTCCTTGAAAATTAATACTCTTGAGTGTTCCATACAAAAGACATAATATTTTCTGTGTATCCAAACGTCATTGTTCTGGAAGCATGTCGGAGTGTTGTTCTCGTTTTGTATTACACTCATCTTTGCCTTGCTTTGATATTCGTAAGCTGTGGTTAACGGCGATCCATTAGCAATGGTGTTCTTGATTAATTATGTCACGCCCAAACACTGCCGTATTGTGTTCCGAGTGCTCAGCTAGACGACTATTAACGTGCCAAATATTTCGCTTAACCATTAATATAGATATTCTTATGAATTCCGAGATATTGTACTCCAAGACGAGGATGTAGTGCTAAATAATTTGTAATTTAATTACGGTACATTCAAAATCAGACTTTGCAACAATTATAAATTACTATAGATATTATAAGCTTAAAAAAGACCTAATTTATGGTTCTGCAGTATTTTTCTATATTAAGCAAACAACATATAATTTCACAGAATGTTTTATAAATTTCTTCCAAAATTAACACTTGAATTTTTCAGCGTCTTATATATAAATCTTATAAATATTTGCTCTATACAATATCTATTGAATTATAACGTTAGCTATAAACGGTCTAAAGGACCTCTATCGTTTCCAGACACAAACACATTACAGTGAAATATTGGTCATTCAAGTAAATGGTGGCCATAATTACAACAATAACTATTAAGGTACAGTAACTTCCATTAGAATATACGACACTGTCATTTAAACAATTTCTTGCAACTATTTCTTATAGGAATTTTATGAATAGTCCTACAAAAGAAAAAAATAAGAAGAAACTGTCCTATAAAAGAAGAAAATGAATATATTTCAATTTGCTCCGTATTTTTACCAACTCTTTATATGGGTATGTATGACATCATAAGTCCGAAATGCACCACAGGCAACCTCTTACATATGGGCGTTCTGCAATAATGCGACATATTAGCGTAGCCATTCAACAGACAGAATTATTATGCCACCCATACTACTTCATATTATATGAATTAACCATTGTTACAGGTTTAATGTCCTCTGAATCATAGTATTAGCATGTTTTCTACAATGGTCATCTGTGGTATTGTGTCTCCTGCTTTGTAGAGGTACATTTTATTGAACTCTTGATGTTAACTGTGGAATTTATACGCTCTATATATTTATATAGCCAGCCCACATGCACCCATTCCTAGATATACGTAACCTCATGATCATTTCATTCGTTCTGGTCCTGTGGGAACCATTATTTATTGCTTGCCTGATTTGGAAACATTGATTAAATATTCTAGTATCAGAAGTACTCAGAACATATTTAATAATGTATCTTTTTTCTTTCGCTAACTTTAGTTTAGCTCATTGCTTATTTAAACTCTATTATCTTCAATAACAACTCTATACATGAAACAGTAAGTCAGATGAAGGGTTGCTTATATAATTTCCATTTGAGTTTGCAATGCACGATAGCCGACTTCCTGGGCCTGTGTATCTCGAAGGAGAAAAGCAATAAGGTTTTACGAGGGCAGGTAAATCAGCCTCGGATGTTGCGAAGAAAGTAAAACGGTGCATTAAGTAAGATCCGATATGACTACGTTTCACGAGACTACTACAGTTCCTGAATCAATTTCAACGGTTTTTCTGTCGAATATTCTCGTATCGTCGCTTAAAACAACAGCGCGCAGTCCATTCCGGTAATTGAGTTTTTAATACCGTTCAACACAAAAATAAAGTAATTAAATAGAGAGAAACAAATAAAGATCGCAGTCAACCTTCACATATGAATTGAACAATCACATTTGTCTGGTAAATGCGTTTACAGTTAAAATATACTTTGTGTTAAAGTTATTGTACACATTTCGAGTTTGTGTACTGATATCATAAGGCTAGAGACTTGAAACAGAGTTTATCAGATAGCTTTCAACTTATTAGTAGTTTTTAAAAATCATTTACAAATTTAACTAAGGTGAATAAATTCGTCGGCTACAATTTTAAGTGAATTTCAATTTACTAAGAAAACTTCCAAACCACTCCTAACACTTAGTTGTGCCTTGAAGGCGTCTTCGGACCACTTTAAACAAAACAATTAAGCGAATGTAAGTCGTGTATGACCTGAAACTAAGGTGGATGAGGAAACTCTGAAATGAAGACAATTTAACTCCGAAACCACTGCGACCCACATCAACACGTGCGAGACTTGGAACTTAATTATAGTCTCGCTTCTCTCCGGGGAACAATCAAAATTTTAATATATTTGTGACAATACGCCCACGTTGAGAAAAACTTCCTTATAAAATTGTGGCTGACCATTGTTCATGCTGAGTGGAAGGTTTCCTTTTAAATTAAATAATTTGCTTTTAATTGAAATGTTGATTAAGAAATATGTATACGAATTCGGATACTATAGAAATATGAAAACGAGACAATAGAAATTTGATTGACGCATACTAGGAATAATAAAATACCCAGTAATAAATACTCTTGCATAATTTGTGTTTGTATATTTATACTGCTGTTAAAAAATACAAAAGTAGTTACATGTTAGTTTTATCGACAGTAGATTTAGATATTTTTATTGAAATATGTTTAATGAGCTTGTGGTACTTCTCAACCCAGAAAATATAGGTAAGCTACGCTAAAGACAATCATTAATTAAGCTTCCTCGCTCGATCACGGCATAAAAATATTTTAAAATATCGTACATTAAACGTGAATAACTCAAAAAATACAAACATTTTCGCAGTTGGTGTGTCGTGCTCGCCAAAATACAAACGTTATTTGTTCGTGTGAAGGCACAGTTGCGCAATGGGAACACAAATAAAAATTGAAAATTACGTATTCAAACTAAAACTCCGCCCGCATGGAATACATACCGCTGTAGATTTTTTAATATTATCAAATGGATTCTCTTTTTTTTGTTTCAACTTCTCATGGGCAATGAAGCGCTATTTTATAAAGTATATCGCTGCTGCAATGAATGCAGTATTACGTTCAACAATATGCAAGTAACATCTGATTTGGTGTATTAAACGGATCTCCTGGAATCTAAAAAGAATTTCCAAGTATTCCAGCGTTATGCTATGGATAGAAGTAGACGTTTAAAAAATAATAAATACACCCAACTATCGCATACATACTCCTTACCCCAGCCTAAGATCGAGTGTTGTATCGTGGGAATCAGAAACTACGAGAGACTTTTCGGTCTTACAAACACGCAGACCCGAAACAAATACATACCTGAAAATCACACCAATATTTGTCTCGGTGCGGAGATCGAACCCGCGGCCTCACGTTTCACACCCGGCGTCTAACCAACTGCGCTACGGAGGCTGACATAAGTTTATAGTATTTTTTCAGACCCTCCTATTTGTTTTCTTTTGATCAATTATATTGGGGTTTAAAGATAAGCTAGGGGCCTTGACAGCCTCCGTGGCGCAGTTGGTTAGACGCCTGTGAAACGAGAGGCCGCGGGTTCGATCCCCGCACCGAAACAAATATTTGTGCGATCCACAGGTATTTGTTTCGGGTCTGGGTGTTTGTGAGACCGAAAAGTCTCTCGTAGTTTCTGATACCCACGACACAAGACTCTATCTTGGTGTGGGGTCAGGACTATGTATGTGACTGTTGGGTGTATTTGTTTATTGTATTTATTAAGAGACTCTCCGAAATTCAGTGCTAAGCGTCAATTATTTTCATATCACTGTTGATCGTGGCTGACAAGACTTGCAGTTGTGGGTGATTGGACGGGATGGCCTTTAAATACTAAAACTGAAGCCGTTAAAAAAATCAATTAAAACTGAACCAGAACAGTGAGCAAGAAGCCGAATGTAAAATAAAAGGCTGCGGTGGCTTTCATCAAAACGAGACAAACGTTTTAGTGATCGACACAACATATTTGTTTCGTGTCTGCAGTCTGGGTGTGGTGTGACCTAAAAGGCCCGAATAGTTCCTAATACGCACAATAAAAGACAGTTATTGCAATGTAGTATAGACTTGAGAAGAATCTTGACGTTGGGAGCATTTAACTTCATTAATGTTTGCCTAGGAAAATTACCAAGGATATTATTAATATATAAAACCTTGTAAAGGCGCCATATGGCTCAAAGCTGCAAACCGCATTATAAACTGTCTAGCGCGCTCGAGTGCATAGCTAACACGTAGTCGCTTTTTAAAATGCAAAAGATTTAGTTTGTATAAACTTGAAGTATTCAATTTCTTGTATAAAATTATTTTCTTTTGCTCCATAAATATATTATTCTTTTCTTTTAAACTACAGCGTCAATTTCTGGATAGTACGCAATTTTTCTAAGTAAATATATTTTATTGCTTCATCTCCATTGGGTTTATATTTTTATCTTCATTACTCCAAGATTTATTACACATTTATTTTCCACAAGATACGAGTAGTGTCATGACTCATTCGTATCAGAAAATATGCGAGAATTTTCGGTGTCTCGTCATCAAAACAATGAATTCTTGTGAAGCGCACTAGTGTGAGTCTTGACGGGTGGTCGAACCTGCATCCTCTCTTTTTGCAATCGGCTACTTAAGGAACTGAGCTACAAAGTCTAATTATATTGCGATACTAAAATCTAATAAATCACGCACTATATCCCAAATATCGTACAAATCCTCAATCTTGAAAGCTCATTCAATTTAGGATATAGTGGCGGATGTGCAGAATTCGTTTCTAAATCATTTCGTGTGGAAGACGGTACAAATGTCTTGGAAACAATTTACCCAATTTGTAGAACACATAGTGAAAAGGGCGGCGTATCAATACTGTCTGGGTAATAAATATTTATTAGTTGATTGTAAAGATAATTAACTAAAAACCCGATCAAAAAAATATGTTCTTTTAAAAACCCATTGATTCACTATAAGAATAAGATATTATTATTGAAACTATTAGGTAATATCTTGTGCCAAGCGACGCTAATAATTTTGACCGTAACCGTACCTTTACAACACCAATTATTTAAAATTGTGTGAAATATCACAGCTGTCAATCAGATTTGAGTCGACAAAACAGCAGTGATATGGGTGACGAAACAATTTTCATTGTGTTTATTTATAAACGTTGAGTTATGGACATAATGAATGTCGCCAAAACTTGGCAACGTGTGTAATAAACATTCTGTAATGATCATCAGGTAATTAAAAATAATTTATCTGTAGTAATTAACTAATTTTGATTTGATTAATTCTTTTTATTCAAAGATGTAATTGCGATACTGGCTTTATTACTTGATATATTTGTGCGTGTGCGTGTGCGTGCGTGCGTGCGTGCGTAGTGGCCTGTTGGTAACGGACCAGACGCGGCTGCCTACATGTCCACGGTGGTCGCGGGTTCAAATCCCAGGGCACACCTCTGACTTTTCGGAGTTATGTGTGTATTGATAGTCAATCACCACGCACTTTAACGGTGAAGGAAAACATCGTGAGGAAACCTGCATACAGTAGCGATTTTAAAGAATTTCTACGGTATGTAAGTCCGCCAACCCGCACTAGGCCAGCGTGGTGGACTATATGGCCTAACCACTCTCAATCGATTCCCTCGATTGTAGAGTAGGCCCGTGCCCTGCAGTGGGACGTATATGGGATGATATAGATATAGATATAGATATATTTTACTACTTGATAACAGTTTCACAACTAAATGCGTAATGATACACAACCTGGGATAGCGACGACCATACACAATGAGGGATTACTCTCATATGAGGGATGACCTATGCAAATGTGTCGCGATTCAGATCCAGTCTGTATATAAATAAATACACCCAACAGTCACATACATAGTCATGAAACCACATTAAGATCTTGTATCGTGGGTTTTTTGGTCTCACAAACACCCAGACCCGAAACAAATGCGTGTGGTTCTGACAAATATTTGTCTCGGTGCGGGGATCGAACCCGCGGCTTTACATTTCACAGCCGGCGTGTACTAACTACGTCACGTATATAATTTCTGACTTCGAAAAGGCTGGCATATTTGTGGATTCTCCATTAAGATCGCGCTGCACTAGCTGTCAGGTGCCAGTATAAATAATAATGTTCCGTACATTGCAGAAAACGCATTTTCCCCAATGTCAGTTAAAATGTCGATAAGCAACATTTGGAGCTTCTATTAATACCGTATATACGTAAGCTAGCGCGAACATTGCCCGCGGTTCACTAAATCTGTTGCCGATATAGAACGTCTACGATCACATAATTGCTTAAATATTTACATACATACATAAACTCACGCTTTATTCTCAGAAGGGGTAGGCAGAGGTGCTACCAGGGCGCTCATATTTCGCCTTATATGTTCCGTCCCACGATCTAATAGAGGGCGAGCCTATCGCCATATCGGGCACAAATTCCTGACTCCGGGCTGATTAATTATAATGAATAGAAAAATCTAATATCACTTTGCCCGACCCAGGATTCGGAACCGAGACCACAGCTTTGTAATCCTAGCGTAGTAAAACTACGCCACCGAGGCAGTCTTAAATATTTCTATTATTAATATTTTCTCTGTGTTTATCTTTATGTTTGAGGAAATCTACGCTCAAGTAATTCGATTTCGGGAAAAAAATGGTTATGTACTGATGTAATCCAAGTAAAACTCGATACTGATCCGTCTATATTTAATATATTGAAATTGGAGATTTCACACGGTAAACCCAAATAGAATTTTGTCTATTCCACACGATCATCAGTATTTATTGGTTAATACATAATCAATTTTAGGATTCCGACATTGAACTACAAAAACAAAACCTGGCTACGCAAATGTAATCTCTCCAGAAAAGGGTAGGTAACGTAATTTTATTCTCGTAATTGCACCTAATTCCAGAACAATATGAGTCATAGAAATAGGCATTTGGAATTATAACGGAACCCCACATCTATCCGTTAGTATTATGTACATCTAATTAATACAAAGAAGTACAAAATATTGCCACCAAAACTTTAGTCATGAACTATTAATATAAGTCAAGATTATTGACATAAATTCCGTAGTTAGTGGCGAAAAAAAGACCAGTGAAATAGTGATGCTTATGGCTTAATGTGTCGTAAATTTGCCGAACAAGGGATACGAAGAACGGCCATTAGCCTGCAAACTCATCTATTAAACCTAACACTTCTTACGCCACGCTGTAATAACCAACTTTTTATCCCTATTTAGGATCGCAAGATCAAAAAGTAATTCAAGGGTACCGATTAGGGAATTTTCTGCATGACTAGGGTAATAATTCCCTGAAGAGGCGACCTTGAATGTAGATTCGTTAAATTGGATGAAGAGAATTTGGTATCAGGGTAGAGTTATGAGAAGCCTATACATTTCCTTTTGTTGTATAAGGACAAGAAATTTTCGGGCCCTGAGGTTTGATACTGTTCTCATATTAACTATGCCATATGTGTAACAGGCGTGATTGTCATGAGCCTATTTAGCATATATACTATTGAATTATATACCATAGAAAACAGTTAATTTTCATAAAACCGTAGCTAACATAAGCATACAATTTATACAAACGAAAACCCACAAAAATAACACGTAGTAAAGATTAAAATCGGCCTATAACTAGATTCTAACCGCCGACTGTCAGTTAAAAGCACTAACACATCGGCGCAATCTAGATGAGAGCGGCGGATCCAAAGCGGCGAACTGTCACATTCAAATATATTCGTACGAACACCTTGCCGAATCGTGAACGGCCTTGGTGCCCGAATTAACATAAGTGGTCCGTCTATATGCATCCCATTCCTCGGCCAGGAGACCGCTCACATTATGGGATGGATTTTGGGCCGTAGACCACCATATTTGCGACTTCGGGTTGACTTAATAAGTCTCTTTGAGTCAGCAATTTCGGGTCCCACTGAGTTATTGACACTGCCCGTTGACCGAAAACTAGAAACGCTGTCAACGCTGACTACGTGATTGGAAAACATGTTACTGCATCAGTACTTATAGCCTATATGCAATTGAAATTGTGTAAATATAGACGACAAAACTGATATGATAGATGGCGAACCTTTCGCTATGCTGGATAAAGCATTCAGCCCTATGTAACTCACATGAGATTTCTCAAACCGAAACTCACACAAAATGTTCTCCGTACCCTGACTGTTTACAGATACATTTACTACTAGACAAATAAGGCAAAATGTATACATATTTTTCATATAATAATATAATAAAGAAGGCAGCTACTAATCAATATTGAATCACATGTCATTAATTCATAGTTTCGTGAACGACACACAATAAATCTGCTGGCTTTGAGCGTCAATTCCGATGTAATTAAGCAATGTCTAATTGTTGAGCTATCTAACGCACCTAATTAATAATGCTTGTTTGGAAAATATGTATAGTAGCTATTTCAGCGGGATCAAATTAATTTCGATTTCCATTACATAGTTCGTGATTAATAAGTTCATTTGATCGTGTTTATGAGCACGCATCGTATTATGAACATAATGTGGTTCCCAAAATTCTGTTATAATTGATTAAATTTCTGTTATAATGTCTCTTGTCTTTAATTACTCTTAAATATTATAATTGGTCTAGTACTAGCGTATAAGGGCCGCAAATTGTAGCATTCCGAGTTTAATTTCCAGGCACGGCGTTTTTAATACGTTGTTTCGATATTAAGCAATAAAGGATATGGTTATACATATTTTATTCATTATTTGCAGCGAATATTATTCAAATGATTAGTTTCTCATAATATTCCCAAGATGAAGTAGGCAGAGAACAATCTAGTTTGGCCAAAAATCTGACCGTTAACATAAATACACTACTTAAACAAATAATTTACATCCCAGCGTTTTTAAGCGGTATAATGATTTATTTATAAGGTTTTACAGCGAAGGCCGCGTTCAGCTTGCCTTATATTGCAGTATTCATTGCGGCTGACAAGCGCTTAACACTAGACAGCGTATTTTCTTTTTATTTTCTTTTTGTATCCGCTGTCATTTTCACAATAAACGTAGTTCGTATTAACTTTTAGATATTTATTTATCTCGATCGTCATGAAAGATTACAGTGTTCATAACTATATAGCCTTTTGCAGCAATTAATTCAAATTTAACGCTAATACAATGATCACACACATATGTATCGGTTTAAAACAGTAAAGCACACACAAATGGAAAGAATATTACCACTGAATTAACCTAAATGGACGTATCGATAACACAGTGCTATTAAATAACAGAGAAATCCTCCTAGTCCAAGATGTTTTATCAATAAATATGAGTAGGCGAAAAAATGAAACATGCACATGGAATTATTGCATATTATGTAATGCCGAACGTATTATTACTCCGATTATCGCAGACCTATTGTTGAATTTAAACAATATGCACCGTAAAACGATAAAAATAAATTGTGAAATACTTAATAGGCTTGTCGACGAAAAAATACATTCCTTTTTGCATGGCTAATATATACACAGAATATAATATTTACATACAATATACTACTGCACAAGGTAAAATGTATAACATTATAAGTACGTAAAACTTATAAATTATAGGAAACATCGTAAAAACGCAATAAATATTTGATATAAGTTTTGGCACTTGTTCCTCTACGCATTTTATGTTATTCTCCGCAAATAAAAACTCTCATCTATATTACTAATAAAAATGTGTTTCGGTGTACAATGTTGTGTTTCTTGCTTGTAAGAAGACTCAACTTGGAGACACAACGTATAGCGATATAATTATTGTTATTTTATTCTTAGATATTACTTATTTATAAATATAATTACTTTTTTCAGGGAATATTATTAAAGTTGCCAGAATATCTTCATAGTACAGGCTCTATCTTAGAAAAAAATCGAGAAAACACAAATTAGTTTCTTAATTATCTTAGAAAATAAGAAGTAAAAAGGACAAGAAAAGGAATATCATCTCACAACCACAGAATATAACAAGCATGCATTTTGATAAAATATTGAATATTGAAATATTGCGGATGCTTGCACATTAACCTATTGCCTGTGTTGTGCTGGTGTAATTAAATCAATCAGGAACGTCGGATATGCCCCATAATGTAGGAACAACATAGCGTGCTGCTGAAATTTTCTTCGTCATTGCTATAATAAATTGTAAATATTACTGAAGAACATAATATAATATGTGAAATAAAGCCGCGCTATGACGCGCCGAGCCTAAATTTAAACGCAAGTTTATATCATATTTCTCTTGTAATTAACACGATTGATACATGCAACCGAAGCTACAGGCAATTACGAGTATATCTCCATTACGTTTAAAAACTAGAGATTGAAAGTGTTAGGTTGCAAAATTTACGACTTGTTTGTTATAAAATATTTGATTTAGTAATTCTCACTGAACACTTTCATTTAAAATGAATTTGTTATTTTAACAAAAATATTTATGACTCAGACAGTTTGGGGTCAAAGATATATCGGTTTTGTAGTGCAAATAGTTGTTAGAAAAACACTTGGAGCGACGTCAATTCCCTCTCGTACGACATAGGTCGCGAAAAATCCAATAAACGTCTAATACGAAGCTTGGTGTTCATGTATATTCCTTATTTATGTCCTTTGAACTACAAAGGAGTTCGGAGTGGCACTAATTGATTCCGTACTGTACGAAAATAAAACCATGTATTTTTAAACATTGGCATTTTTGCCCTTTGTCTAAATCGGCTGCTATTTATAAAGGTCTTAAACAAATGTTATTTTTATATAAAAAAATATACCCATGAGAGTTTTCCTAGTGTTTACTTTGTATAAACATTTATTCAACACATACACACTGGCATAAGGTCACGCCTACATCTCCGAAGGGATAAGCAGTGGTGCCAATTTTGCCACGCAACTGATTCCTCCAGTTATTAATAGTTACAGCATAAGTATATTTCTTAAAACGAGTATGCAATTAGATGCTAATAAATTTTACGCCCTAAGGATAATAAAAACGCAACGTATGTAATAATTTAAATCGCCCACGCAAAAATATCCACAAATTGGATAAATGAACGGCCGCCAAATTTTTGCTCCGTCATGACAGTTAAATGGGCGTTTAGGCATTATTTCCTTTGACGTGACTCGGATGAAATGTTTGGTTGAAAGTGTTTGGGTTAAACCGCACCGTATTATTAAGTGAAGGAACCTACCCCGGCTGATATTAGTATATAGCTTCTCTGGTAACACAATAAGTCCTTATTACATACCATTATCTCACATATGTACATACGTAGTAGGAGACAAAAGCTTTGTCTTACAATTGAGTTCCTCTTATAGCTTCGAAGACATTGACGAATATTGGTGGATAATATTATTAGAAACTAAATATTGCTACTCTCTTAATCAAACAAGGTATTATTAGTAAAAAAAAATTGACTCCAGTGCATAAGTACTACTTCATATCAATTTTCTTTTGTTTTACACACATTCGCGAAACAGGGGCAAATATGATGTATAGAACCATTGCCTATCTACAACTTACACAAATTTTCTGTGTTAGAAACTGCTTTAGTTTTTGGTCTTGAGAAAAAAACAACATCATTACTAAAAAAAATATTGCATTGCATATTAGTCGAACAATACTTATCAAGTCAAAATTAAAATATAATTGCGTTTATAGTGGAAGTAATAAACCGATTTCAAAATAAAGAGATTTTGTGTTCAACCTGTATGCAATATGCATGTATTTACCTGTGTTCGCGATTTGTCAAAAACTACCAATAGTGTCGATAAACGGAACTAAATTATGGACACATTTATTTAATATATGTTTTAGTAATTGGTGTTCCTCTCTATCAATTTTATCGATAAACAAAATATAAAATGTTGATTCTAATTACACTAGGTAAGATACCTAGTGCCTCACTCGATCACAATGCCAGATCCAATTATTTATGATCGTCTGCACACTGCTACAACGCTCTAAGGACATTTTTTGTGATACTTTTTCCGCTCGCAACGTGAACACAGTACCATCAAATCAATTGCCGTCCGTTTGTAGACGACGTCGCGTAATAAAATACATATATATGTCTACATACATATTGCGGAAAAGATGAGAACACACCATTTAGAGAATATATTCGTATAACAAGCAATGATTCTTGGTGATTCTAAATAAAACTAAATAAGTTTTGCTAAATGTTCAACTTTTAGATGGGAAACAAAATAAACTTTTGTTAAAAGTTTACTCGAATATGCGAGACGAGCGAGGAAAAACAATTATAATGAGTCTGATATTTTTCTCTATATGCGTGCTATTCTACGTTACGGCTTACGTAACACTTAGAACCATTACGTCTGCTAATTACCATGGCTATACGAATTGCTTCAATACGGCATATTGTATAATAAAAACAAAGTTATATTACGTTAGAAAACAAACTGCCTGCTATACATTAATAGAACATGCAGTCCATTTACAAAGGCCGTTACAATCTGTTTTCGTAAAGGTTCAACGACTCGTAAAGGCACTTCCGGGATATTAGCTGGTCAATGTGCTGCATTAAATTGACTATCATCTGCCTCCTTGACACACTACGCATTGCTGGAAGTAATGAAGTTTTGTCTCAGTCATTTCACGACCGTCAGCTGGAATTTCTTTAAGTTGTTTTTATGTGAAACATAATTATATAATTCGTCAACGCCAAATTTTTAATTTTAAACACTACTTTAAAAATAACATTTGTCATTGTCTTGATTTTAGATTGCGTACATGGTACATGAAAACATATCTCCTAATCTGAAGAGTTGTTTAAATTATTCAATGGTTCAAAACGACGAATTAGGTTATTGAAATCATTATCAACCTGTAAGTCTGCTTGGGTAATAAAGAACAATTTAACCCCTTAAACGTAGCCTACCACACGTTTTCTGCCACGACGGTTTTGATAGCTTAATTGTTAATTTAGCTCTAAAAGGTAAAAGCCGAGATCTGAGAGGTCTAAATATTTTAAGGCTTAAAATGTACTCAACTAAGATCTACGGCGTTATGTTTTCTCTTAGGTATAACTGAGGGTGCCAAATTAGGTAATATTACGTAAGAATAGCGAAATAAGACATCTTTTTTACGATAGCCATAATGCCATCAACAATAACATTATGCAAATACCATTTATGTCGTATATTTCATAATACAGTCATTATATGAGGTAGTCATCCGCGAATGGTTCCTCGACAGCTGAACTGAAACATATCCACAAACGTCCAACCCACCTCAATTTAGCATTTTACTCTAACATTATGGCATAATGGTTTAGTGGGTAAGTATAGGTACTAAAATGAGCACTAAACTCCAGGAAATTAACTATCGTGTAAGTATATATTATTGTAAATAAACACAAAATATAGTCAGAGTAAAATAATAACTATTACTAAAAACTAATGCGACTCTGAGCGACATATTTAAATGAACTAAAATTACAAATATAATTAGCAAATAAATATAAAACCTAAATCTAAGTTGGTGAGTTGCTATCGCCACAATGGCTTGCCCGATCTGCACAGTAATAGTAATATACCTAAGACCTTAAAGGTTAGTTTTGCATATTATCTGTTTAAGTACTTCAAATTATTTGTTGTCTTTTATTTTAATTATTTTATTAGAGTATCGTTTGAATATGTCACATTTTTATATTTTACTCAATCACAACGCTTCTTCTTCTTCTGTTATATTGTGTTTTCGTACGCGTCAATGTGGCGCCCGCATTTATCGTCAATTAGACGCTATTTGGTACAATGTCATGAAATTATTACGTACTATCTAAATAATATGAATCTGTTGTTGCTATACTTTAAATATTATACATTTATTACGGTTATTTCATGGGTTTTGACTATTGTTTTTTGGTCAGCGGTAGGTAACTCGTTTCGTATGAAGATTTAAGATTTAACTCATAAACGGCACAACTCTACATTAATTAGGTTTGCATTTATTTTAAATGTCCTTAATTTTCATGTTGTTATGTGATGTTATATGGTTTGTTAAATGGTTTTTATTAATCATATTTTGTGTACATATACCGAAGAGCAAACACTTACATACTCGTATATATACAATGTAGATTAAGGAAATTTATGAGTGTAACTCATTAATTCCCAAGTTTCTAGGCCAGATAACAAACAAACGAAATCTATTAACCTCGATATGGTTAGCGAAACATATTCAAGATAGCTAGATGAACACGACCTTTTATTATATGTATAGATCTTTGACCTCGAAGCTCGGGTGCGGTAAGGGAAGGGCGGATGAATTAAAAATTAAACCAAGTTTAAATTTCCTAACATCAAAGTTACTTTACTGCAGTAAAAGCCCACGAAATTATTTTCTTCTTCTGATTTTTTTTTCGACACGTCAGGCAAACGAGTGGCTTCTGCCGAATCTAGTAACAGTCTTTATATTATTACATTTGGTATCTCTAACTGGATGGCAAAAACTAGGAAGGTCGGCTGTATGTAGGTACTCTCTGAGGCATAGAGGTGCACGAGATTTCTAAATTCGGATTATTTTTAAAATTAAAATTACATTCCAATTTAAAACTCACTATTTTTATTTCTTTATTTCGAGTAAATTGTAAGTTTTGCCTTTTAATATTATAAAATGTAATTATATGAAATATATCTATTTTATATTTTAAATTATTATGAGATCAAATATAACATTACAATATTTCTTTGACATTATATTCGAATGCGAAATTCAGCACAAAGAGCTAAGCGAAATCATTTGCATTGCAAAAACGTCAACACGTTTAGAGAAATATTACATAGCTGTTTTCGCCTGGCGTTAATTAGGCAGCTCAAACGCAGATACCAAAACGCAAATATGTAATTTGTAATTTATAATGTAAAACCGTCTTCTGTGGAGCGTACTGAAATAGACGCGGCTGTAAACATCGTACTATCTACTAGGAGTAGCGAATCGCGACTACTCACTCTCTCAAAACAAGCTCTTTCATAATATATCAGTTCTATTTCAATGAACAATATTAAACACGGAATATTTCAAATACTCTATCGACTGAAATACTATGTCTCGTGACAAAAGAGACACACAACACACCTCAGAAAATTATAAAAAATAAATATCTTTCTTTCATTTTAGTTCTTTATACACAAAAATTATTGTATTCAATTCAGTAAACATATTTTCCACAATATACCAAATCTCGTTAAACATATTCATATTTCAAGTTCAGTAGCATAATATAAAAACTGAAAATATGAAATAATTATTAATTCAAACATTTCACAGATATCTACAAATGGAGCAGCTTTTTAAAAATATCTATTTTTACTTCGTAACTCAGCAGTTTAGTTCCATTGTAAAGAAATATTTATAATCGGAATCTTGGATATCAAGTTATATTCTCATATGTCTAGGCTCTAAAGTCTTCTATTTTTAAATTCGTTCATAGTGACTGTATTGGAAAAGATAACACAGTGGCTTCCCCTTGCCTTCTGCATCAGTTATTTCTTAGAGTTATTCAGGCTCCAAGGCTGCTGAAACCTCTTCTAACTAGTTGCTCAGGCAGATTGATAGATATCCCGCCACCAGCTCGGGCATTGCCTCGTCCGTTATCTAGCAATCCATCCAATTCCATAAAATCGATATATAAATCATCAAGTCGTCATCGTAAGTCCTTTAAGCCATATTATTTATGTGTTCGTTAGCTATATAATGCCTTAATTTATCGATTTTGAATAATTCCGCATTCCAAATTACTAATATTCATGGACCTTCATCCATAAACAACTGGTTCAAAACAGTTTCGCGGCTGCATAACAAACGTCAAAGTAAAGTAGTACAAAGCTTTAATTCCATTTGAAAAGCAAATCCGTGCAGGTTGTTATTGGATATCATCGTGCATTGTCCGTCCGTCCCGACGGCGCCTTTGACAATCAACCACCCCATTCTCCCACAACATGCGTTTCATTAAAATACTGGCGAAAGAAAAACCAATGCGAGAAAAGCATTCGCATCATGAAATATTAAAAATGCCGTTTATTTTAAGGCCGTGAGAATTTTCAATGGTCTCCATTAAGTTATTAGTGAGGACACTCAACCCCGAGAATAAATGAGAAGATGGACGGCTTTTTTAATGATGAATGGCCACTGTTTGCTTATGTTTTATGCGAGCTCCTCTAAAAGGTAAACGACTCCACAAATTAAGCATGAAGTTTCATTGAATATCCAGTTTATTCTCATGTGTTTACTGGTAGATTCTCACTTTTAGATATACCTACCGGGTATATCAAGACTGCGACCGAAAACGAAGCCAGGTGGTAGTTTTAGTGGTTACAGGCACGATGCAAATAAAAATTTCACCAAAACAGCGACAGATATTTTTTAGATTTTTTTAAAAATCATTGTTTGGGTGGTAAATACCTAGTTTTTGCGAATATAATAATTTAAACCCTTACGTACCATTGAATGTGTAAAAATAAAGAGGTCTACATCATTATTTTAGGAAAACTATGTATTTATCACCCAAATACGATGATAAGTAAAAAATTACAAAAAAAAGTTGTCGACTATTTTTGCGAAATTTTTACTTGCATTGTGTCTGAAGTCACTAATACTACCACCTGGCTTAGTTTTCGGTCGCAGTCTTGATATACCCTGTATGAGAGTACATTCAGCGTTATCTATGAATGTAGGAGAACCATTTAAATAACTGCATAGGCAATCCGCGCTAAAACGCATAGCCTATAGCCGATGAAATACGTTTTTCAAATCCTTTGAAATATAGGCCATATCAACTTGCGTTTAAATTTAAATACAACAACAGATTCACTTTATTTTGATATGACATAATAATTGAGTGAGGAAGAAACAATTAGGTTTCTTATACTATACGCAATATTTAAGTGGCAAATGAATTATTCCTGTGGCATAGAAAATATTACGTCTAAATTGAGTAACCATATTGGTTGTGTCTTTTACAAAAGACAGGTTATTCCTTTGTTTGTAATTAAGTAAGTACATATTCTTTGTTTTCTGTGCCGGCCATTGTATCTCTAACATCCCGTTTATATGGGACAAAGTGCGAGAATAAAACGTTCTAAAGTAGGACATAAGTGTACTCGACATACTTGTAACTCTGAAACGAGTTATGTATGACGAAGAAACTTGTAGTTTGACACGACAGTACTGTAGGTCATTCACATAAGATGCAAAATGTAAGTTGCAAGCCACGCTTTGTGAACAAGGTCATTCCGGAAATTCTACACTAAGATATAATGCTTTTATATCCTTTCATACGTCGAAGTGACTGAGGTCGAGCATTTCCGTTTGACGGGATCAAACCTTTCATCGCAGCAAAGCGTTTCTTTGACTTGTTTTTGTCAACGGCTTGGGGTTAAACCAGCTGTCTAAACTAAGTTACGCGTGTTTGCTTTGTAGTTAGTAACAATAGCGAATCCGAATTCAATACTCTTATAAAAATGTCTTAGGGTTCACACAAATCTAAATAAGTAGCAAAGATATAGCGCTATTTTCTCCTACACATCTCCTGACTATGTGACTTATGATTCACTTAATAAGCAACATAATATTCAAACTACGAGTAAATTAATTCTCAAACCTTCTAAAACGATAGCTGATAATAACGAATAACGAACAGGGACCGAACGCTTAACTTAACACACATCTCAATTCCAGTTTTATTCAAATATTTTGAAAGGGAACACATACGCGTATCGATCAGGTGACATCAGAAATCAATCAGCCGACGTGGCCGATCAATCATCCGCACGCCGCCCGTATAATGTATTGGCGACGCCGCACCCTGTTGCATGGCGGATCAACGACATGTATGTGAAAACAAAAACACTACACATTTTGTTGATAGTAAAGGTTTTATGTAAAATAATTTACTTGCAATATACTTCCTTTTATTTCTTTATACAGAGGAATTAGCAGCACGCTTCCAATAGGTCTATATGGCGATCCATGGGGAAGGCCTATGTTCAGCCGTTAACTTCCTGAGACTGAAGAGAGATAGAGAGAGAGGGAGAGAGAGAGCAAATAGCGTAATGTATACAACTAGAATTGTATAAAAGCATCTTGGCCATATTATAAACAGTGTATTTGCACTCGTAAATACTCGTAATTGAAACTACCACGTGTCGCACCGATATATAACAATCAAACCGTATTACGAATATGAATTTTAAATTACCACAGTATCCAAAGAATTTGTGTAACGTACCTATAAATAATATCTAAATAATAATAATAATTAATAAAATGTTAAAAATTTCATAACATTAACTAACTTAAATGTTACGAAAATGGAAAATTATGTCGGCACCAAATCGTTTTTCACGTCTTTAATAATATGGGTACCTACCCATTTTTCTATAGTTGAGCACTTTTATACAAAAGTACATTGTTTATTCATGATGTTATGTATATTTTATGCTAAATTCTACTTTCTTGAATAATAATATATTTCCTAGCTAATTTTATGTAGATTCCATTGGAATAAATAGAGCATGTTTTTTATTTACCTTATTTTCATTTTCGTATACCAAAAATATTATATTTCGAATTGCGTCATATTGAATCCTAAATAAATACACCAACGAACCCATTTTTTGCAGTGGAAAATTGAACAAAAATAAATATAAAAACATTATGATCAAATAATTTGTGCGTTTGAATTGCAACAGACCGCGCAGTAAGTAAGTTAACTTGATAGCCGTTACGGATAACCTCATATCCAATAACGAACATTATTCAACAGATTAAAACTTTCACGCAAGGCTGGAAGAAAATTTAATTTCGATGTGGACCTGTATATTTAAATTTAAATAAATTGCGTGTTTACATATTGAAAAATGTGGTGCAATTAAATTATTATTTTTAATGTAATTAATTGATAGTTATTTTTAGTTTTAATTCTTATTTTGCAACCGTTATTTTCGTCAAAAATACTGATTGCATACGGTATTCAAGTTTCAGTTCAACAAAACACATTTACTCACCGGACATTGGCCAAAGTGTGGCGGCGACTCTTGAGGTACCTGCCATGGTATTTCTGCAGCTCGCCGATACTGCCTTGCTCGGCCTGCATCTTGTGGAGGGGCTGCGACGCGGGCGCAACGTCCTCGCCCGCCCCAGCCTGATTGGGCGACGCGCCGACTGCAGCCGCGCCAAGCTTACGCGCTTTATTCGACTTCCTAGCCGCAGCCGATACACATATCTTTACGGACGACGGACTTCCAAAACTACGCTTCTTTCCAGAACTTCTAGACGACGTGTACGCTGTATCTGTACTACTCTTTGTACTTTTATATGAGGGCGTGATAGTTGCGTCTGTGGCGTCTTCGAGGGGCCAATCGGAATCGTCTTCCTCCTCTATTCCCGGCAGCGGGGATTGTTGACCGAGCGGACGAGGAGAGCTTATTACAGGCTCAGGAACGACTGCAAACAAGCAATAAAGTCTTTAAACAAACACAAGGAACTAACAAAGCCGTACGTAATTTCTGTCCTGTGATATCGAGCTACTTACGCACGATGAAAATTGCTAAACGACTTCTGGCATCACAATTAATTATATTGGGCCGCTTCCAAGACTAAATTGTCGCATTTATACGCCTTGAAAGGCGATCTGACATAAAGTTTTCTAACAAATGTTGTAAAATCAGGTGAAACAGTAACGAAAATTAGATTAAAATTAGAATTTATGATCGCAGTCTCGTTCTGTTTATATTAAGGAATACAAATAGACTTTTCGCTAATTACGTTTAATGTAAGTGTAATTTTTCTGTGAGCATGATTAACAAAAAAGTATTATTGAAATTACGTATTCAGCACTCGATGTTCGGCGACCCACGGTAAGATTTTAACGCGTAATATCAACCTCCCTCGAGAAATTGAACTCAAGCTTGGAGTGGAATGGGAAATGGGATTTTTTGTTATTGCTTCTGATCTCTTCGAATGAAGATGAAGACAACAAAGGCTACCATAGAAAATTTATATCAATAATCAATTTATGTTTCAATAGTAGTCAATACCTATGCATGAGATTCCAATGTGTTGAAATTAATTACTAAATGTTATTGTTATGTTTGACAATAACTTATGAAATGACAATGTTTAATAATTTAAGCTTTCTTCTTTACTTTCACAATAAAAACGGATCGGTGTATTTAGTAAATTCTTTTAGGTACTTTATAGAAAAATATTGTAAGATTAATTATATTATATTAAACTACATATTTATAATATTATATATCTTAAACTATTACTGAACAAGGTAAACAAGGTATACGAGTTACAAAATTCCTTTGGTAGACTGTGTTCTTATAACAGATCAAAGGCAATAATACAATATTTAAAAGGAGATTATAAAATGTGTACACAGTTTAGTACACTTTACATATTTTTGTTTAATTATATTACTGCTAGCACCTGCCGTTTATATTAGTGACATTTAGTTACTAGCGAACAGAAACCATCCCAATATAAACATTTTATTAGAGAAACTATATATAAACAAAGTATAGAGTAGATACACCCTAAAAAAAATAAAAGCTATTTTAATTAAATATACATGTTATGAGATAAACTAGCGTTAATAGATATTTCGTGATTTCATAAACTTGGCTTATTTTCTCTTCGCTTGTCCTTTTTTCAATTTGTACTTGCTCTACATTTATAGTTTAATAACTACCTACCTACGTAGTTTCGTAGATCCTTCCAAAACACGGAATATAGGAAAAATAACAGGCGCCTTATTTCTAAATATAGTGCAAGGGTTTCATATCATTTCTTTGAAAACCTCCAAATGATGTTTAATCGGTTGGAACTAATTGAGGTCCAGAAAGGATGTGCTCTTAGCTAACCAAAAGGTTGTCGTACCATCACAAGTATGTAGGGCTGGCGTTTAATAAGAATTGCAGATGTCAAGGGTGAACCTTCATTATAGTAAAGGTAAAATTTAAGGAAGTCAATCAATGGTTTATAAATGTGAGTAGGAATACTGGCTGGCTTCCTTCATTCGATTTTCTAAGAATTCCTTAAAACCTCTCACCGCACTATTATTGTTACTGCCGCAACAATTACAAAGCATATAAAATTATTTTGTAATACAATTCTGTCTGCAAACTCAAGCTTTAAGCTATTTTTTTAACAATACATCCCATAATCGCGAGAGTTCGGTAGTGAGGATACTCAAAGAGTGCAGGTAGGAAATTATCCACAGTGGTAACAACCGCTAGACTCAAGAGGAAGTAGCGTAGTATAACCAAGAAAGAAAAACAAGAAAAAAAAGAAGAATAAACCAAGAAATTCCAACACCGGCAATCGCCGCAAATAGGATTCCACTGCCGCCGAGAACTTGCAAATTTAATCAATTTTACTCCTCCTACTTAAGTGAAGCTTATCGTTTAGTAAAATCTACACAACGTCACCCATGATCCTACTGAGAAGGCGTCAAGTCGCCCCCGAATAGTTTCGTGGTAATTTGATTTAGTTATATATACTTTGTATGTGGCCACTCGCAAAAGGTGTTAATATACAATATTAAGTGGGATTGGCCCGGTTTTAGCTCGAACACGTCCAGTTCCTTGGAAAAAATATGTTACCCAATGGAAACCTGAGAGCCGTCGACGCCGCGACAGAGCAAGAAAACGGTGCGAAACGATTTGAATACTTTCGAGCCCAAGCGGTCTGAATTTACTTTGGAGTGCGAATAACGGTGAGAGAAGGGGAAAACGATTTTCATCTGTGGGGTAATATTAACATAAAATTTTAAAAGATGGAAGATTAGAAAAGCTTTTATTTCACATCGATGTTGTTCTACTTCTTTTCACATAGAAAAATCACGAACCTAATTTTTTTTGCTTTTTGTTACAAATCATGTTTTCCATCGTCTCACATGCCAATAGCAAGGCTATAAATCGTAAGATTCAGATTTAGTTTCCAAGGACGGGCGACCGACTTTGTATTTATGTCAATTTTCTAAGAAAGTATCATCCACTTCTTCTTTGCATAGTCATGATACGTTTCAAGGCAACAGTACTATAACTAGTAATTATTCAATGGTAATTTGAATAAGGATTTCTCGGACTTGATTGATTGAGAACGTTTTCAGTACAAAAAAAAACAATGTCCCAAAAGAGTTCACGGAATCTCATATTCATATCCTGAATTCCTTCTACGGCCTTTATAAGATTCTACGATTGTATCAAACAAGAAAATAAAAGAAGACTGATGACTATTCATAAACAAACAAAAAAATTGTTTAGCACGAAATACAAGTATATGAGTTTTAAGAATACCTGGTACTTTATACAGTTAACTGATAAATAATTAATCAAATTCGACTCCCGGTAATAATGAAATATTCAGCATAATATATGCAACAGAGGCGTACTGTAGTTGGCTACAACAGAACCGATGATTTAGTGAACGCTGCGGAGGCATAACTGAAACGTTTCGAATTCACGTCTGCGCCTTGCTTGCTCCATATAATATGTAAGCTCCGTACATACTACATGAATACGTAAAGGTGAAGTCTGCCGATACGTTCATCGGAAGTATCCTAATACTTCCTTATACCACATTCCAATTTGTATAGAATTTAGGGATGTTGAGATTCACAACCGCAATACAAATATGGAGTGATTTCTGAATAAATTTTCATTCATGATAAAACTTTAATTAATAATAGTTATCAAAACACAGTAGATATGGCCAGAAAGAATATTCAGCATTAATTGTTTTAGAGATTTAAGGAAACAAAATATAATAAAATTATCGTATCGATCGTACAGAAATCCTCGCTTTCCATCATTTGTACATGTCGTACTTGAGCACAACTCACAATAGTATGTGTAACAGTTTTAAAACTAGGGAAGAAATCAACAAAACATGTAAGCGCAAATTGTAGCGTTTGTTACGCCTCCGCTCTCACATACACAACGTATAAAAGTGTCAAAATATGGAATTCTTTTGATTCAATATAAACAAAAAAGCATAATATTTCACGTCTATTGTGTAAGTTATTAAACGCTGTCGGGAAATAGCTTCGTGAAAAACGATAACAGTTTCCCGTTGCCGTGAATGTTCGCCGATTTACGAGCGACAGATGAATCACACTTTTTAACAGTTTTACAGCTCGCACCGTACGTTAATTATTTACGAACGTGCCATAAATATTTAAGATTAAATCCGTCAACAATTCAGGCCTAATTAATTAGTTTATCATCGTCAAGACAAACAGCGCGCGGATTATGGACTAGATTGCGATGATCAAAATTAGAGATAATTGATATTATTAATAGAATAAGCTTTGTTCTTTATTGCTAGATATTACATAATAAACAGTTATTATATACTCGTACTATGCAAAATATTTCTGGGGTGTGAAAAACTTACATGGCTTTCTATACTTACACAATTCAACATATTGTTACACAGTATTATATATACAGGGGGGATACTCTATGATCCGAAACGAAGTTCGAAAGTTTTCCACTTCTAAAAAGCAATAATATTCTCTATGATACTTACCATTCACTCCGAACTTAGTCTATGGTTACGACGCACGATAGAGGATTAGATTGTATTCTGTTTTATGTCTTATATAAATAAATAAATAAATGAATAGAACATTTTGTGGGATACCGAAGCACATACGTACAGTTTTACTTACGACGTTCGAACATTCGAACTTCGTTTTGGATCATAGAGTAACCCCCCTGGAGAATACAAACATCCTACCAGCAAAACAAAATATGTTTTTACCATTATTTCCTTTTATCAAAGCCACCTCGGCGATTTTTACGGAGCAGATGATATAAAAAGCGCCTATTTACATATACGGACGAAACTCTCCTAAATCCGCATATTTAAAAGTTTCTAAATCGTGTTGGGTAGCCGGATTATTGCACAAACTCGCACCACTTTTATACAACACAACTCTTAACGATTAAAATAAGCGCCGAAAGCAAGCTCAATTCCCGCCAAAACTTTTAAGTCCATTTTTAATGTCAATAGGCCAAGGTACTTCGAATATACAGCCTATGTATTTTAAACAAAATTAAAAACAATTTATTGACTACAATTATTGACAATTGTATCAAATGTATTGCATTAAATGTACGCAATATTTAATGCAAAAATATATTTATTTAAAGAAAACCAGTAACACGCAGATAGGTTACTTAAATTAATTGATGTAAGCTGTGTAAAAAAAAAAGGTAACAATAACAATTATGTTTATTGATTACTAAAATGTAACTCAAAACACTATACCGATATTATAAAAATAATTATGACTAATTAAACAAAATAACTATTGGTTTATATTATTTTAAGTTCAATTTATTCTAATGTATTACAACTTAATATACCTACCTAATATATCTACTTGAGTCAGAGAAAACTGAAAGAGGGTCGACATACCACAGCTCGAGGAAGCATACGGCGATATAACACCACGAGTGTGTTTCTACTTCAAATCACCACGTTTGTAGGGTAGACGTTACTTCTCATCTAAATCTACTTAACCGACAAGGCAGAGAAGCGCATTTTTCCATGTTAAAAGAAGTTACTTCACTCGAAAATAAATTATCCCGTGTGTTGGAGCTTTTGAAGAATCAATTTTAATTTACTTCCCAAGTCTGTTGAATTTTGAAATTACTGCATTTACTTTCAGATTTACCTTAGTCATATTACCATAGTATTTTTTTTATTAAAATTCAATCTCTCTAGCGTTAATATTTATCTCCATGAACCTTATTGCCGACCACAGCCCTAGGCTATAAAATAATGAACAATCTTCGTTAAGCTACTAGCCAGATACATTTTATTGTAAAATAAGTACGTGTATCCTATATAACATGATATGAAATAAAAGCAGAAATATTTAAACTTTAGGCGATCTTAAATATTTATTGGGCCACGAACTTGTATTGTCCTCCTTTTTAATACATGTGAGTCCGTTTTAATCATATACAAATAAGGACGTCTTTATGTCATGAATTTTAAATAGAAAATCAATAATACTATTATACAAATGTTATGGCCTGCTAAATTAGTGGTAAATGTATAACAAATAAATTACTTCTAAAATATGGCAGATCATCCATGCTGTCGTTTTATTGAGAAAATATAAATAGAAAACTGCTAAACTTAGTAAGTAAGAAACCCTTAGATTTGAATATTGACGCTCGTATATGATTACCTCTAGACTAAGTGGGTGGCGTAAGTTTATGTGACGCCTAACAATACCTATTGTCGCCTAACTGCTAGTGAAACGTGTTAGTTAGCTAGAAAGTTTCTAAACATTTAGGCATCGCATTAAGTCTACAATAGGTAGAGAAAGCGAACATTAAATATCCCTATATTGTTCCTACCGATGTATATTTAAATTTTTTATTGAACCCTGAATTGAATTTGTAAGCAACAAAAATAGAATCCCAACATTCAAAATTGTAACTGGCCAGTAGCCATGTCAAATAAAAATAATAAGAGACAGAGTAATAAAAATGGATAATTATTATCAGATTTCTTAATTTAAGTAACGAATTTATTCTAAATAGATTCTTTAGTAAAACATCATATTTTCATGGCGACATCTTTTAATTTTCCATTTTAAAAATTGATATTTTTAATTATATTTATTAATCAATATACCCGGATTCGCATGATATTGATAGTGGCGCAAAGTTTTCACGATTTTAAAATAAACAAAAGGCGGGGAAGTTTCATACTAAGAGACAGAGTAATAAAAGTTGTTAATTATTCAGATTTCTTAATTTAAATAACGAATTTATTCTAATAGATTCTTCAGTAAAACAAAATTGTATTTTCATGGCGACAGCTTTTAATTTTCTATCTTTAAAATCTATATTTAATTGTATTTATTAATCAATATACTCGGATTCGCAAGATCTTGATAGTGGCGCAAAGTTTTCACGATTTTAAAATAAACAAAAGGAGGGGAAGTTTCGCTGCGGGCCGCCATGCCACTCCGTCGTCAGCGATCGATCGACGATCCCACCGATGTTTGTGTAGCTAAATACTCTCACCCCGGCCACAATTATGTAAAATTTCGGTGAGCACGTGCATTTTATCTGAGCCAAATCCTATATTGGGCCTAAATATTTCGTAGAGACGTTGCGTAGATCTAGAATTTAATCTCCAATTATGTATTAAAATTATAATATGTTTTACCTTGTTTTAGATTCGACTGTTCTATTTAAATTATTGTTTTACCTAATTTTTAATAAAATTGTGGTGTATACTTTTACTGTATTTTTTACTACTCGTCCGTGATTATTTTTTTATTATAATTTATAACAAAACATATATTTTCTAATAATTTGCTATGTAACAACAATGTCACCAACTAGTATATAACTTGTCATTAATGTTAATTACACCTTTCCTTTCATTCAATTGTATTAACACAAGGTCAAGAACAGCACAAAGCTTTTTGTCCTAAGTTAATCACCAAGTAACCTTTAACTTGCCAAACTAATTTAATGTCGTTTAGCAAACTTCAAGCCCCTATTCTCGTATTAAGCCGGGAAGAGGTTCTCGTAATTCTAGAAGATTTGCAACTATCGGAGTCCGGACAGCTTCTTTTAACAAATTACATTTATGATAACGTAGTTTGTGTGGGCCCTCTGATATTTAGGCCAATACAATACAATTGCGTTTTATAGAGTGATTTGCGATATGAAAGAACACTATTGGTCGTCAGTGTATAACAACGGACGATAAACGAGCGAATCAGAAGCAAGTGATGAAATTATGATAGTTTACAATCAAATCGCATTCACTCCGCGCTGAATTGGGTTAATTTTGTTTTGATATGAGAGGTTATGCGTGCTATTCTAACTAAAATATTATTGTGATAATCAAATGGGACAGGGCACTCAATAGAAAAAATCTTCACGATCCTAAATATGAAATGACCGAATATTAGAGATTTCAAGGTCATATTAGACAACCCATACGGCCCGCTATAAATTTCCGATTTTCCCTACATACGTAATATATACAAAAATGGTAATAATGCGTTGCCGAACTCACAAAGGGACTCCAAATGCTTTATATTGAAATTTACTGTACTGTGCAAGATTTGGGTCGAAATATCTTTGAAATTACTAACTCACATTGAACAACCGTAAGAAGAGAACAAACTCAACATTTGTTTGTAGGAGTTTTGCTGGAATGAAGCAACGTATGCTTGTTCGTAACAGCTGGTGCTTCTCTTCGCTCTGATAATTTTGAAAACAGTTTAGCATACCCTTTTTTCACGTGTTTGCATGAAATACCCTTTACGTGAGCAATGTCAATTTAAAAAAAATATTTTTGTGAACTTCTCTAAACATATGTATGATCTATTATACAATTAAGATGACAACACCATAACTAAATAGCGTTTAAGATTAAATAAGAAACGAATGTTCCACTATCCCACTTTAAACATTTCTCAAAATTAGTATACGGCAGCTCTTAACACCCTACGTTCTAGGGTGTGTTAAGAGACATTGACATACTTTACACCACCTCTCATACCTTTTCGCGGCGCATCTAGCGACTGCTCTCCTCGCTAGCCCTTAGCTATGATGCTGTCATGTGTATGTGTAGATATTAGAGTTATATGTACTCACCAAGTTGGTCGTGGGACTGCTCAGGGCTGCCTTCGTGCAGCGCGTAGTCGGCATCGTCGAGGGGCGCCGCCGCGCGCGCCCCGCACCAGGGCACGCAGCAACGGAACACCCCGCCTCCGACCACCTTGCTGCCGTGCGCGTCCTCTGAGCCAACGCGCCCGCGCCACCACTACTATCACACCGCGATCCAAATGCTCCAAAATATTCAGTGACCATGCGTCTCAACCGCAAATGCCTTTAATGGCCGATAGAATATCTCTTGAACACAGTAAATTTGGCACTTCTCAAGATAAAAGTAATGAGGATTTTTAACAAGAAAATTTTAGTTCAGTCTTAAAAGTTGACTTAGAAGTTAAGATAAGTAAAGGTATAGATATGTCAGTCGAATTTTATGTTATTACACGGAGCCTTTTCAGTATAGGAAAAGGAAGTAAAGATAGAGTCAGACAGAAATGCTTATAAATTCACTGTTTTTTTCCGTATTTTTTACTTTATGCACACACATCGCAGTTATGATGTCTTGTCATCACCATTTCAATTTAACCCATATTTAGGTCGTTGTTCAGGCACTGGTTCCTATTTGCACAAAAACATGAGAAGATCTTCGTACATATGCTATCGATTCCACAAGTAAAAGACTGGATATCCAATCATTGGGATCAAAATTAACTCGTACCATACAAGCACCAACTTTTATTTATTAAATAACCCGTTAAGTACTATACGCTTTAACAACATTCAAAAACGTTTTTGTGAGAAAAGTGTATTCCACGGTTTTCTTCGAGCCGATAGATCAAACTTAAAAAAATAATTTAAATAAATGTGAATGATAAAATATATGTACTTAATTAAGTTGTGGGTAATATACATACATATCATTAGCTCATTTAATTGTGGTTTATTGTGCACACTAATGAATTTAAGCGTAGTATTAAAGATTCCACCGAATATCGTTCACAAGAAAATAAAAGTATTCAGCATTCGATTTTTGTTGGAAAAACTTTCTCCACTAATAATAAATATGTACCGAAATCTAATTGGTACGAAAAGGAATATTTTATCCAAATTCCTGTAGAAAATTACGTTGAAAAAATGTCTAAAAATGAAAAATGGAAAATTCCTCAGAGACTCCGACTTTTATACAAACTCAAATTAGGTATATTTGATTAAGCTTCGATCAAACGAGATCTCAAAGAATTAGGCACAGTATATAAACAATTTGGAGAAATTGTTTTCTCGACATTGTTCAAGTATAGAAAATGTTTTCATCGTAAATATAATATTAATAATATTATTCATGTATTATCATAATATACAAATATAACCGGTCTAATTCGGGACTATACCTACGTAATACGATAAGGTATTATTACCTTATCTGGTAAGTAAAAAAAGTAATTATTTCAAGATGTTTTTATTCATCCATAGCTAGTCTTGGATAAACTAATTTGTGCAGAACGGTCTATTTTGGCAAAAAAATCCAGATTATTTTCAATTCGTATTACCGTTTTATGACAAAAAGAAACTGCTCGTTGTTACCCTGTCTGCCTATTCAAAATTGACCTTCAAAGAACCCTTGACTTCCACTGCGTAGGTGTAGGTTAGATGGTAACTTAGAAAGTAGATAACAGTGTGTCAATCAAGTTTCAACGTTGAAACATTTCTTTACTGAAAACAAAAAGATTAAATGTAATGCTGCAACAAAACTGCTGCTTTTTACTAACTCGTAATTTAAAAACATTTGGCGGCTGTTCCAGAGAAATATGTAATAAATATTTACTGTATACTGGCGTACTCTGCCCGGATTAATCTCATAATATAGCGTTAAATGTACATGGAGTAATTGGGTGTGTTATGTAACTTAACTCAAAAGTGACGCTTTACTTGCTTAGATAGATAAAAATTAGATACATAGTCAAGTATTTAATGTATTATCAGTTTATTGCACGTTAAAAATTATAATAATACCTACGTAATTACAACGTTTTAAACTGAGTCGCGACTCTCCAGTACGAATAAATATAACGTATGCAAATTGCACTAATGTTATGACTGCAATTACATTCAGCTGGTTGTTTTCAAATCATAAATTTATGTGTATTAAAAATAAATGAAAGCATAAATAATGTAAATACAGGATGTCCAATCGATTTTAGTGACATTAGTTCGGTCAAGTTCGCCGTAGAATAATCACCAGTGACATATACATCGATGCCAAAATGTTATGTGTCATGCGACTTCCTGATTCTACTGAGGCTAACTGCCGTCCATTGATAAAGACACGTCTGATTTATTCAATGTGCTCACAAAGAAGGAATAATTGATGTTATTATGGTCTCTATAAGAAATAGTCAGCGCCAATAACGATCGCCACCATCAATTACTACTAGTTGAGCGTTCGCGAGTTTCAATTGTGAAGTCATTTTCGTACTATGCGATTGTCAGCTAAATGCGTAGAAATAGGTTGCTCCTACAACTGGTTTCATGAACCAAAATACCCATTCTCAGTACGAGCGTCAAACTAACTTGAAAACCGTATATAAACTGTAAGTTTACAAGCAATTCTAATTTCATGGTCCATGTTATACAAATAAGTGCCTAATTTGCGACAAATGTCACGACTTTTGAAAAATGTCGAAGTAAAGCAACATCGCACACAACGCAAATATTTTATGAAACTGATAAGAGAGTTAACAAATTGTTCTATTAAAAAATAGGTTAATTATAGTCGAGATAGTGTTATACGGAATAATAAGGAGATAGGTGTATCTTGTGAGATTTAGCGTATCTTTTGTTGTAGGTAAATTTCTCGTAAATTCTTTTCTATTAAACATAATTCCAACAATTACGAATAGTAGAATTTATCCCGCAATTATTGAGTGACATAGTATTTTATGTTCCAAACAAACATTCAACAAGTGTGCGTAAAATCAATAGCGGCCCGTAGGTAGCTACAAATCTTTTGAGTCAAAATCTCCAAATTGTACCATTCTTGGCAAAAAATAAATGTGTTGCAACGTGTGCCATTAATAACGCCTTTGATTAATTAACGACGCGGCAGTACTTAATGGAATGAGTACGATGCTTTAAAATAATTGTCTGTATTCAGTGATTTTATCGCGACAGATACAAATTTGTGAATAAAATAGCATTATTTACGGACGCAACATTCGTGACTCTCGTGACCTTGAAATTTTCATAGGATAATTGTACAGCGCGTTACTGACACATAACTAGCAAGTAAAGGAGAATAGAGTTAACGCACTATTTTTACTACTTGATATAAAGATTAAATTGTTATCTTGCGCGTCGTATTCGTAACAATGATCGTGATGCGTGCATACATTATGAACCTAGAGTTACTCGTAATGTTAATGAATCGATAGCATGTATACTGGAATCATGTACATTAACACGTCTTGATCTTTAAACCGTTGTAAAATCGTAACCGCAAAATGTGTCACAAATAGATGATATTCAAATACACACAGCTAAAACAATGCCCCAGTGGCACACTGCACTATGTACACGAGAGCGTAACTGAAGAGAACAGAGCGGGGGAGGGACCGGCAGCAAGCGGGCCAGGCGCGGCCAGCGCTGGTGCTAACGCAGGGCGCACAGCGATGCTGGTGTTCAGCAGTGCATCTCACACATTGGCCACACACGCGGCGAGGCGGCGAGGCGGCGCGGCGGTGAGACGCGGGCGGCGCGTCGGCGGAGCGGCCCCGAGCGTCGCGACGGCCGGCAGACCGCGACTGGAGCGTCACTGCGCGTCGCAGCCTAGGGCGCCGAGCGAGCAGGACGAACATACTCCACAATGCGCCCGACCTACGATTCTAGCCCTTGAACCTTCTCACTTGATTCTCATTTACCTTGTTCCGAGCGCGTCTCTTATGTTTTTGTACGACCGCAAAAGGGTTTTCACCCCGCGAAGCGTCCGATCCCTTACAGTGTTACATAGGCGCTAGAGATAGAGATGCTGCGTGGCTTTTCATATCCTATGGGCTGTTTCGATGTTATGTCACTATTGAGCGTCTGTGCGTTGTTTGGCCGTGAACGTGTGTTAACCGTGCTCTCATTTGGACCATTATGATTTATAGTTCCAGAGGGAGACGCGTGACGCGTGACGCCCAACGCACTCCTAAACTTATCGCATTGTGGTCAAACATTTGAAACGCTGCTACTAATTATCTGTTATTTATGACCCGTCTAGAGGTGATTTAATTTGCAAAAAAAAAGGTACATACAAACTCAACGTGCCATTACGGTAAGACAGATACAGCATTCGTTTTCATATCGAATTCCTTTGGTAAAAAATATGTTTATGTGTTCAAATAGTTTGAAATACGATTTAGTAGGTACGTTGAATTCCGCAATATTTTGTACCTACAGCAGGTGGAAAAATATTTTGCTTTTAAAACCGTTAACACATACGATCGAATTTTATTGCCTATAATTCAAGTGAATTTATTTACCACATAAACTTGCCCACTCATTTATTTCAAATAAATGTAATGACGACCTTTCCAATTGTAAATAATCCAAACGCACAAATACACGCAGATAAACATAATGTCAATCTCATGTCATCGGAACACAATCGATCATTAATGTTTATGTGCATTATAATCTTTGGTCGTATATTTATAGTCAATTTTCATTAATAACCCAGTGGCACATTGGCGTAGCTTTACACAAATATTTGGTAAATATAATGATATAAATTAAAACTACAACAAAGCACAGCATTTTAGAAATTCATTTGTTTATTTTACTGATTTCTAATATGTAGTGTATTGAGTATTGACCTAAGTACGTCTTTTACAAACAATGTTATTCCCGACAAGTACAGAAGTTCGATTAAGTGTAATTTATTATAATCATTGTTTTAGCGGTTTAAATATTTGAAAACAAAATATAATTGCTATTTATAATACATTATAATAATTATGTTTCTCGATTGGACCTCAGCCTCCCCTTCTGGGAAAAAGGCGTGATGTTTAATTTTTATGTATATACAGGGTATCTCAAGACCGCGACCGAAAACGAAGCCAGGTGGTATTATTAGTGACTTCAAATACAACGCAACAAAAAATTTCGCAAAAAAAGTCTCAATTTTTTTTTACTGATCGTCGTCTTGGGAGACAAATACATAATTTTACTAAAATAATGATGTACACCTGCTATTTTTAAAGACGCAATGGTACGCAACGCTTTAAATTACTATTTTCTCAAAAACTAGGCTTTTACCACCCAAACACGATGATGTTTAAATAATTCTAAAAAAATATCTATCACTGTTTTGGCGAAATTTTTATTTGCATCGTGTTTGTAACCACTAAAACTACCACCTGGCTTCATTTTCGGTCGCAGGCTTGATATACCCGGTATGTATGTACGTTGCTCGATTGTGTCACTCAACACATATCCGTTACTAACTACAGGCCTGTCACAATCCATACTATTTCGCTCTATCATCAGCTCTACACATCCAGTCAAGAAACTTTTAAAACATCGATAACATTTACACCAGACAGACATAGAATCAGTTTTCCTACAAAAAAAGAAGATAGACTTGACGACAGCTACAACGGATATTTTTATCGTACTGAGACATCATAGGAAAAGTAATACACTATGCGACCGAGTCAAGTTAATCGACTTCACGAGAGTAAAAGAAAACTGCAATGCATTGAATGCGATCCCGAGATTGCTTTTACAGATTTCACAGAACGGAGTGACATCGATTTCTGTTCTTACTTGCTGACGTTCTTTGAAGTTGATGCGCCTGTCTGGCGAATCATATTTTTACAATTCATCACAAAGTGTTTGTCTGTTCGGTAATGGATTCTCAAAAGTGGTCGATAAATATGAAAATTTGCAAGTGATGCACATTCAATTTTACTGTTCATTCGTGAGTATAAAAAGGTATGAACGATTCGATTCTTATTCCAAATTCAAATGTTAATTTAAAATTTAGTTTTAAAATGAATTTTCGAATTGTTCTAATCCCGTACTTGCGTGTTATTGGCACAACATAATAATAATACTCATTACAGAAGAGTTGACTTATTTTACAAGGACTCAGTTGCCTGAACTTACAGCCCGTTTGGGAATATAATTAAAATATGAATTAATGAAATTCAATTCATTGACATAATAAATACATTAGCCAAATTATAGTCACGAAGTCGCATTTTCTCTATTATCATGCTAATACTGCGAATTGAAACTCCCAAAAGACTCTAATGAAAATGGTTGATTAGCATGTTTCTCTTAATTAGATTCTACTATCTTGTAATTGAATTATCAATAGGGTAAAGGAGGCCAAGATAGAAGGGCTTGCCGCTGGGCAAGATCGAAACTCTCTATATTTCCCAAACCGTGCGAACAGCGTCCGTGTCTTCACTCTCCAAGCATAAGGAGACACAAGGCTCTTTTATGTTTAAGAACAGAATTTCAGCCCTGCTGGAGCCACTTAGCAATTTTTGCAGGTGGTTCTTGTTTTTGCAGCAAATTATTACGCGCACAATTATCCTTACTAGTGATGGTTTGAATAAAATGTAATGAATTTTACAATTTTATTTTTATATCATTATCATCAGCCCTTCTGCGTCCATTATATTATATAATCGGTTAACTGCGCTGTTTTTGCGAATGAATACCTTATTTTTGACATACACTTGATCCATATCTAAGTATATGCAAATTCATCAGGCGTTAAAACATGATTGAGAAACTACAAACAAATATGAAATATTGTAGCATCAGTTTTAAACTTTACGGCGTCCTTGATATGTAAAAAAATGTGTAGATAAATATGTAATGAGGTAATTTATGTTTTTGGTTAATACAATAATTACGGACAACCAAGAAATAACTACGGACCATGTTAGAAAAGTTCTTCAAAATAAATCACTAAAAATATCATATATCTAAAGAGACCTACATCATGTTCTACAAGCTAAAATAAATTGATAGAAATACACACTTGAAAAACTTGGTTTCTTTGCACATGCATTCAGCTTAAAAAGTTTATAGGACAAAAAGTATTCTTTACAGCGTCGTATAAAAGCGACTTCAGAAAAACGTATCGGCGATAGTAGAATACGCGGAAAACCCGAGCTTTCCTTGAACATAAACTGTGTATTAAATTGCAATACCATCCATACGTAGGTACTTTACACTGCCTTCAAAGTGCTATGCTCATTCATGGATTCTTTTCAGCCGGCATCATTATAGATTCTGGTGTTGTGTAGAACATTTTCTGTACGACATTTCAATTTATGAAAAGGCAAACATTTTTATGCATTCAAAAGTATTGCAACTTAAATATTATACTAACTTATTTTTTTTATTTTTTTTATTGAGAATTATGCAGAGTTTACGGTCTTGTAAGGATATTTTTGCATATGTTCATTATTGTAAAACGTTGAGACACGGGAATAAAACGCTATTATTGGTCATAAATGTAGCGGCTATACTTTGGCAATAAATTACATCTGTTCTAATGTACCGAGGTTATTTCCTTAGGTCTTTAGTCCTCACGTTGGCTTCATGCCAAAATGGTCTAAATTTTCAAGCCTTTTGCAAGGTTAAGCACAGCTCAACTTTGGCAGGATGTGTTGACTTAGCATGCTTCTCAATATACGGCAAACTACCAAAGAGCATTTCACACAGAATAAGCTAATTTACCTTTTCATTTTCAACTCAGCCAAGCAGTTGGTTCTTATGAATCGACAATCGAATACTAATTTATACTCGGTGGTGGCTCATTAAAACTAGTAATTAATATTGTAAATTAATCGGCTTAGTATATATCCTACTTATTTTCGCTGAGCGATGATATGTTTGCCTACAAAGCGGCGCCTACACTACACGTAGTTCAGAAATTCTCTCACACACTCGTATTAGTCAGACAGTATGTAAACACATAAAAGCGTGAATCGGACATCGTCATCTCCACATGGCTCCGGGTGCTTTTCGTTCTATTCGAAACGGTCATACCAGTATCGATTCGATTGCCAAATCGATCACTATTTATAGCGCTCCATATAGCTAGTGCCGAACTAACGCTTGTTATTTTTAATTTAATACAAGTACAAAGGTGGACATATTAAAACAAATTCCAGGTACGGCTCTATCTACAAATTAATATGATGATTATTTTTAAGAGATCAGATTTGTAACAATAAAAAACAATATCAATAAAATTCTGAGTTCTATAAAAGGCTGCCCTCAGTTTTCCAGAGCAACCTGTTAAAAGTGTCCCCAAGCCTATTTGTCTAGACGTCGACATTGTAGAAAACATGTAAAAGCCTGATCCAATGGTTCTGTTTTTCTATATATACATACAAAAATAAAAATATTACTACATATATTGTAACATTTCTTAGCAACCATTTGAATTTCCTATAACACACCTTTTAATATCACTGATTTTATCGTTTTAATATTTTGCATCAAAACATAGATTTGAGTAAATAATTTACAGAAACTACTGATTAATACTGTAAGCCCAATAATTTAAATAATAAATCGTCAACGCAGTTTAGTTGTATTTATATAAGAGTTTAATTTTCACTCTTTCTCTTCCTGAATAATGAATATACAAATATATTCAGAACAGATTAGTACTACGTAGGTTTAAGAGCAAGCGAAATTTTTGTGATGAATTTATTTTTATTTGTAAATCCGTACGCAAAAAAATCGCATATTTGTACTTCGCTTTTGTATTTTATACACGGCATGAAAGTATTAAATCTATTCATGAAAATTTGTTCAAAATGCACGGATATTTTTATCAATAAATTTTCTTCTTTATACCCTTAATCTACATTACCTAGAGTCGTCGTAGAATTTTATGCATATTTCAGAACCATTCAGCTTATAACTTTACGACCTGCCTGTCGTCAACCCTTTGGGAAATTATCCAATTCCGGGCAAATCAATAAGTTAAGCCATTATAATGTTCACTGGGCTCACTGTCCACTAATCCACTTTGAATTAACTGATACAGATTTGGAATTTTGATAGGTTTATGCAACGTAAAATAAATTTGTGGTCGCGCCAGGGACGTTTTTCATGGATTTGGATAAAATATCGCATCGAAATACTTGCGGTACATAACGCGCTCGAGTGCGTACTCGATTCAGATTGGCTTGAATTGGAAATATTTTTAATGGAGCTAGGTTGGAGTAAATAAACACGATATATTATAAAATCATGACGTACGCTAAGTAGGCCGCGTAAAACCGCCTAACATTCTCTTGGCTTTTAAAAACCCTGTAGGCTAAGTAGAACAGTGCTAAATCTCTGAATTTTTATGCGGCTGTGCACGATTTAATAAATATTCTACTGGGTTTGCTAAGTGATGAGATATGGTAATAGTAAAAGACGTTAAAATCTACCTTTTCACCATTATAAATTCAGCATTAGTTTAGATTTTCCTGAATGAAAAATATTAAGAATTGTACCATTAAACATATCTTTAGAACATTTAACCTTATTGATTCATGTAATATACACGGTTTTCATGTTTAGATTACTAATAATAATGTCTCTAAAGACAGTCAATGTTATAATCAGAGTTCCAGAATTAAGTTAACCTTTGGTATACTCGTATACCGAAAAATTTGAAATGATACCGATATTCCAGTCAATATAATCTACGGAAGCTCACTTTTTACTGACCAAAACAGAGAAGCCAGCCCGAGCTGCCTCGTGAACCGTATTGATTACTCGCGAGTACTTACAAACAAGCATTCCGTAACGCGATTGACAAAGGCCCAAAAACCAATAGGCAACAACTTTTCTACACCGAGCAAACACTCTTATCGACCTGAAGTGATATAGATATATTGATGGACAACTCTTAATTGCACACCGCTTCATATAGAAAAATAATATGGAAAAAAAAACACGACGTAATATGTCGCAGAAAATCAACAAGACTTAAAAATCCTTGAAGGATGCCTATGATCAGCTATGGAATTCCTGTGGCCGAAGAAAAAGAAGAACAATAGGCAGTCCTTATCTAGCTATTACCGATCTCTTTTCCAATCCTCGGTACCTTTCTATGATACGATGTGCGCGTTTCCACATTAAGTGTAAAACGTAATCGTAAATGAATCTTATATTTATGTAGAGGTTTCAGAACCCAGACATACCCGACACGGTTGTTGTAGCTCTTGGACAGTTATAAAAATAAAAGTTTAGCACCCGGTTGATGTATTCAAGCTCAATCATTGCAGAAAAGACGAGAGAACGAAACTGAGTGAGCTGTAAAACGTGCATTATAACTTCATAAAAATCCATGCGTATGTATTTGTAAGAACATTCTTTTTTTTTTATTTAAAATTTTACTAGATAATGGAATGATTGAACTCTTTGCTAACAATCGTCGTCGTAAGATGACTTCTAAACAATTAATGGTTGAACACTTTAAGGATATTACAGTAATAAAGAAATGTTAGTAAAATTAAACTAAAATCACTTAATTCAATTTAATTCAATCGATTGTTTATTCGATTCCAACGAATAGGAACATGAGTTTTCGTTTAATCTTGCTTGGATGAGATTAAGAACAGACAAACACGATTGTTCCGGGGAGAAGTGCGGGCCTATTTATCTTTCCGATTTAGTGAAAGACGATTAAAGGAAAACGGGAAAGGGTCTTAACCCTACACTTGGTAGATGAAAGATAATCCGCGATTTCATGTTGTGCGATACGAAATACGAGCAAAAGACGTTATCGAAGTAGTGAGGGGGAAATAAATAAAAAGGATAGCGATAAACATACCAAAATAAATTTCATTGCGTTATTGTAAATTTAAAAATTTTGTAAACAAAAACGTCTTCAAAGCGTAACTCTTATTATCTATCTTTTGAAGTCGAGCAGTGACGAACATAAAACAACCAAACCAACGAGACATGAAATTTAAATTTTTAATTTCGAGAGGCGCAAATCATGCCGCGTACCTGATGAAAATTCAGACAAAAATGTTGAAAAAACTTTTAATTTTTCTCCTTTAGTGTAAGTTATTACTCAGCTGAATAATTATTAATTGTGACTGAGGTCCCAATAACATACGAGTACAAAGGTAAAGATTATTAAAAAATTTAAAAAGCATGTCAATTCAGTCTTTGAATTCCGGTAACAAAAAGTCCGAATTTTAAGGTAGCTTTTACTAAAAACCCTCAGTTCGTAAGTTCTTAGTGTTATTGAACATGGAAGGTAACTTAAATTGTAATTGCAACTCGCAAATGTGTCGCTGTAAACAAAAGCAAAGTTGCTGTTGTTTTATGCTTTGCAGTATATTGAAGCCAAGATATCTGATAAATATCTACTTGTGTAATCCACATGAAGTGACTGGGTACTCGGTACAATAATTTGAAATGAAATATTTTAAGTAACTTTCACATGCACTACATTGTCAGCGCTGAAATTATTAACATTAAAGATTTATCCATTGTGACAATATCTCTCACCTCTTCTTGAAAGAGACAATGCGTATAGAAATGTTAAATTATATTTTTAGTGAGATTCATGAATATTGGGTTCAGTGTTATAGGTGACATAAAGTTCTACCTTCCTAGGTAGTAAGTGCTCTAACGAAGGAAGGCAGGAATATAATTTATTTTAAATATGTAATGTAATTATAATATAGTTCTTTTCTTGCAATTCCACGAGCATCAAACTCACTGTATCATTTATATAGTTATTCACAGCATAAATGTGGATTCTTGGCTAAAACTAATCAAGAACGCAAAGCCATAAAATGGCCCATAAACAATTATTTCGCTTTGACCTTAATAAACAAGCCATTTCATTGATCTCCCGCATAATACGGTAACGTCTGTATGAATTATTTCTTTACCTGTAAGTAAACAATCCTATAGCCGTGACATTTTTACTCCCTAGGACATAAGAATTGCGTGGGCGGCTACATATCTTCTATATTTAACTTTGCTCTTTATTTATTTTTAAACTTTATTACATTTCTTGTATTATTAACATCACCGTCGTATATTGGACTAATTTAGTTTGTGTCTGCAACAGCTAAAACAGTGGCATCAACTAGGCCATTTGGAACTATTTTTGTATGCTACTTCCCTAACTACGTCGACATACTGGAGAGATTTAATTAATGTTTGTCAACAAATTAAGGGCAATTCCATACGAACCAGATGAAAAACAATGTGTTTACTTTGGCAGAGCCGTGGTGGCGTATCAACGACACCTGTGCATCCTGCTCTAGCTCGTAAATAATAATATCTTTCATGAAATGGCCTGTTTTATTTTAAGTACACTGTGAAAAAGTTGCAGACTGAAATTTTACTCTCGTTTTATTAGCTCGCCGCTTTGATATGAGCCAATTTGTTGCTCGATAGCGTGGAGTGACGATATTATTTAACACCCTTGCCTGTACAGCCCTCTTTAAATCAATTATAAAACCTTAGGGAGCTCCCTTGTTTTAGCCATTATCCCTTTGTAAATATTTCAAATGAACCTAAGCTAATCAGTACTTAATAATATTGAAGTATTTAATATAATTGATCTTCTTTGAGCTGCATTGTATATGTTATAGAAACTAAGAACTATTAAATAAATCCTGCCAAATAAAAGTTTTTTGTCTAAATTTTTAATTACTTTTACACTTTTGTTACAAACCATCCATTCATGTGTGAACGTTAAACATCCCGATATTTCTACAACCAAATTTTTATATGTATAAGGGTCGTTCCGTGATTTCGTGCAAATTTCGTCGATCCGCGGGAGTTAAAAAAATTACAAAAATTCAAGAATGTTATTCAATAAAACAAATCTAGCATGCTTTTTTAATGGTATTCAAAAGAAGGCACTTTTCTATCTTGTGTAGATTTATAGATATAGGATGGCAATTATTATACAAAAGAGCTCAACGCGTACTGCTCGGAGCAGGTTTGCGGACCACGTACTCACTATGTTATTTGTTTTTGGATTACATATAATATGGCAACGGTTACAGTTACGGCCTAAAACAATAAAGTGTACATCAAATAGTAATTTGATAAGAAAATCATTCATTCACTTCCATAATCGTTCATTACCGTCCACAAAAATAGGATGGTACGGATGGGGATACAACGGAAATGAATGATAATTTGAAAGAACTTCTTAAATAACTGACTAAATATACATTATGACTAATTCACAATTAAATAGGATTATAGCCTATAGACAAGGCGTAACTTATAGAAATTATAGTAATATTAAGTGCTACTTCCCCTTTATAATTGAACGGACTGTAATGAACCAATATTAGGACAAAATACTTTCGAAGACACAAAGAACGTATATAATATTATCAGCCTGTAAGACACGGCCACGTTGTTTTGCCGACGTGGCTAACTGACCGTTACGAGCAGATTGCGTCATGACTCACGAGTGAGGATTTACAAAGGCGCCTACGAATTGAACTATTCTAGCGATGGAAGGTAATGACATTTTTTGTGTGACAAAATTTTAGGGCCTTTTTTTAATCGTTTATACTACGATTTTATTTTTAAAAATACTATTATTAAAATAATAATTAATTAAACTAACAGATTATCGAAGAATTTGAATAAAATAATTGATCCAAAAAGAAATAAACAGAATCAATTCAATTTCGACACACTTTGGACACAGAGGGTAATGAGAATTTCAGGCGATAAACTACGATAAATCAAAACTTAACTAAAATATTGAAACTTTCAATGATACTAGTTTTAGGGAACTTGATATGAAGTACATTCGAAAAAAAATCTTTAAAAAAAAGGCATTGTTTCATGGTTTTATTTGGCTGGATATGTAATTTGCACGAAATCACGGAATGACCCATAACATATTGTAACTACAAGGTTACCATTACCGTTCTACAGATAGAAATGTCGAAAACTAACATCTGAATTAATTTTTACCTAAAAAGTACTGAATACTGAAACTACGATATCAAACTAAGAACATCCAAAACTTAATTAATAAAATTGAAAAGGTAGAAATAAAGCAGCGAGCACAAGCACTCCGACGTACGTAATAGGTCTCCGCAGTTTCAGATCCGATATTATTATTGTCGTTGGAGACCGAGTTATGCTCATAAAAATCCCTAGTCTTCTCTCGAAATAAAAATCACATTAATTTTTATTCGCGTGGTGGTTTTGCAAGTTCTCTCCACAATGGCAGTGAGTGGTTCGTTTAAATTTGTTTCGATTCGTTTGTCATTCCAAGAAACGAATGAAAAACAACCCGGAGGCTGTGAAAGCAATAATGGTACTGCAAAAATACTTGGACTTACGAAACCTCCTTTCGCGAACAATGTCTCTAATAACAGGCGGTTTCGAGTTTAAAACGATGAATTTAATTCAACTTCCCATTTATTCTGCGCATTTAAATAAGTTTTAGCAGATGTCTCGTGTAGATCAGGTCACTTACGTAAAAAGAAATATCCACAACTTTATGCAATGCGAATATTAATATAAGTGAATATAAATACACCCAAGAGTCACATAAATAGTTCTGATTCCACATTAAGATGTATTAAGTCTTGTGGCGTGGATATCAGAAACTACGAGAGACTTTTCGGTCTCACAAACGCCCAAACTCGAGACAAATGGGCGTCACAAACATTTGTCTCGGTGCGGGGATCGAACCCGCGGCCTCTCGTTTCACAGCCGGCATCTAACCAACTGCGCCACGGAAGCTGTCGATCAACTAATTATTTAAGTTATACAATATTTCCAGACAACCACTTTATAAATTATGAAATATAAACTGAAAACGTCATACTAATGAATTATGACCGTAAGCAAAACAAAACGTTCCTTTATGAATCGGCCACATAAATTGTTTAGTTGCACTTTGTAGGGCGCACCTGCTTCGCTCTGATAAGCTGAAAGCTGCTTCACTCAACAAGTGTCACGTCATTCTGAAAGAGTAATGCCTTTTATTATTAAGGATCCACCCGTCTTTTCTCTTTCTACTTATATTTGTGACCTAAATATAGTTGCTGTGATTGAAAAATCTAACTTATTTGTCATGGCAAAGGTCCGATATAATTTATATGATATCATAGCGTAGGTTTGCGGATTAGGGCAGAGAACTAATGAATGATGTAGCGAAGAGTTGCCGAATGAATGGTGATTTCAGGCTGGACAAAGGTGTAAGCAGTGCATTTAATTATTCTCTTGACGCCGGTTTGTCAAGAGAACGTTTCCAGTCTTTGACAAAGAATGGAAAGAAAAATGATGAAAACTGAAGTGTTAATTAAGGATGCCTGAATAGTACGGTCATGCAAAAGAGGGATTTCAAGTGGAAAAAAAATATCGCAAAATAATTATGTCCCTACAATACTAAACACAAAGGGACAACTATAGTAACATCTTGCATGCCATTACAGCTTCTTTATAAAGAGGATGATGAATACAAAATAGATTAAAACTTAATTCTTAAGTTAATACTTAAATCAAAATAAATATATTGGATATGAGTATGGAATTAAAGTCAAAAATAATTTATATTGTCGAAGCCAGATATACATTTATATATCTGCCAAAGATTATATTTATGTTAAAATATATAATAAATTGCTCAGCAATCGGCCTCAATATGACCACGACCACTCTGCTAAGAGGTAACGGGTACGAAGAAGAATGTTTAATTCTGACAGATTTTGCAGTTCTAATTTCAAGAGCATATTAACACGATTCACACACATATCAACTTGAGTTGTGGTATGCCCACTAAAAGTTTTCATTTCTCTAGCGGCTAGCCATTTCTCCATCAACAAAGCTACATAGCACTTAATAAATCCACAACCGTAATACGCTCTCTAAATGTCAACACAAGTCTTAATTCTTTACTAGGATAAATAATAGTTAAAAAAAAACTAAAATACATGATTTAGTAGAAGACCCAACTAAAAAAGTAAAAATAATTGATAATAATGAGTTTAAGATTAGGAAATGGACCGAAACACATTCATTTTATAGTTAAAAATTTTGGGTGTTTGACGATAAGTAATTGTTGTAAGCACCTAAAGCAATTAGGTTGCATGATATTTTAGTTATTACATTCACTAATAGACAAGTGAGTGTCGTTATTTTCACTCCCCGAGTATTTTTGTAAAACCCTCGCGTTAGCTTCCATAGCTTTATTGACAGATACGACTTGGTGGAATGCTCGCGAGGCGTATAAAAGTAACATTCAGCTACTTGTTTCTCGGAATATACGCGAGAATTGAGCTTTTATTGAGCCGTGCCTTGGAGAATTTATAAATGTATTTGTCGCAAGGGTAGAGAGTAGAGATTATGAAGGGTCTTTTAAGAAATAAATCTTTAATGCTCAAAATCCATGTTATTAAAATCAATTGGGATTTCACGCTCATCATTTGGTTTCGTATACATAAAAGTCATATTTAGTCATAGTAGTAGACAAACTCACAGATGCGTTAGCAAACATATTCCGTCATGGTTGATTGTCATTATAATGAATGCAATCTCATGCGGTTAGTCTGTGTATAACATCGAGCTTTCAACCTCCGAGTCAAAATGTTTCGCACGTCCGCGCCGTGATAAAGCGGATCCCCATGTAGATTCGATTAAACCGGGAAAAAAAATCTCATACCCCATTTGTTTACATGAAAAGTTAAGCACGTTACCGAGGAACTGAACAATGAATGTGTTCATGCAACATTACGCCCAAAATTTTATTTTATGGCCACTATTATGCGGAATAACATTTTTATCAAAATAAATTACGTTGAAATATATTGCTCATTAAATGTGAACACGGATTAAATTAATGATGCAGAAAATGTTATATTGGATTTTTTAATATCAGTCCAAGTGCACGGTTTCTACAGTATTTCGTTTGATTTATAGCGTTGATTAATCACGCGGCAAGTAAATTTCATAACAGTTGTCAAATAACTAGTTCATGATTTAATTACAGAACACGGAGCAGAGCTATTTGATAAAATATATAAAATAGTAGCCAGCGTAGTGTTATATGACTAAGAAAATAAGTTGAATTTTTGAGGGAGCCTTTTTAATGATTTTAATTGAAAACGCCGCCATAAATTATTCATAGGCAAGCAGAGAAATAAAATCCGATAGATTTGATCTCGGCATATTATAAACGTTATCTACGAGTGAACTGAAATTTTAAGATTCTGATAAACTTTCAGGAGAGAGCAAGTTTAATTACCGCAATGGATCAAATGTTAGCTTAACCTACAAATGTTTGCATAAAGACTTGGCCTTCGCCGATTACTTATGATGTCTTAGTATGTGTGCAACTTTTATGAGTGAAATGGCTGAGTATTAGGTTTATTTTAATATTTTATAAGAATTATTTTTATACAGATATGGTAAGTTAAAGTTTTGTTGCCTATTAAATATTGATTATGCGTAAACATCATTTGATTATTAAATTTTTATAGTTATTTAGGCATTTATTAAATAAACAGGATTTACATGGAAATTTCTTTGAAAAAAAAGAAAGGAAGAAACGACGACGATGACGATTAATGGTTGAACGAATTTGACGATTAAATCCCTTCAATTTTAATAAGACAGCTACGCACCCGCGATCTAAGTATTATAGATATACATAGGCTCCGGTAATCCATGATGGTAGTCGTTAGCTCCTTCACCAGATCTATGTATTAAAAAAATACAAACTGACCTAATCACAAAGTTTATTTAAATATTACCACATCGCAGTAAAACATATTAATATGTGTTTAGAATATATTAAAACATTGAAGCGAATAGGAAGCGCCAATAGTTTCGCTATTTATATAAATAAAAATTCGTTCACGCTCCGTGTCGCGGCTTCCTGTGCAGCTCGGTTTCTTGGAAGCAATTTTTGTGGTGCTAAATAAATATGTTTTCTCTTAACCGAGGTATTTATAAATATTTTATACGCGTCCCATAAAATGTTATACAATTAAAACGCTCGAATATCGCGCAGTTGGTACCAGAACTGCGGGTGATGTTATATGTTCGTTAATTTACACTTAAAAGCTAAAACTATTGGACTTGGCTCGGGTGTCTATTCTACTACTAAAAAGCCAAAACAAAAAGGTGGTGACAGCTGCACCAATACGTCTCTTAATATACCCGAAAAATATTCAGCCAATTTCCGTAAGTTTCTATGAGTATGTGTCGGAATTCCTTTGAAATCACGTTGTACATATTTTCAATGTATGGCTAGACACAGTCTTGTCACAGAAGCTATAGAAGCGATAAATTGGATACCATTTAGTAAATTTCCTACATTCTGACACGTGGGAATCACAGGTACATTTTCAACGGTGGCAAGATGTTTTAGTAAAAAGAAGAAAGAAAAAAGAAGGATTACCAGCACCTTTGATAAATAATCAATATTATTTAAAGTATTTATAAAATTACATCACATACGTAAAGCTAATTTAGAACTATTAGGTTTATACTCAAAATAGGTATGTAGGTACCATATAAGCTGCTCAGATCTGCTAACGAAGCTTGTTAGAGACTTATTGCCAGTGACGTTAGAATGATTAAAGCCCGACGCCTTGCTTTGCTGCAATTAACACCTCCGTCTCAATGCCCCGTTTCTGTGAATTAATTAATAATATTGTTCACATGAACTGGTAAACGTGAGCAGTCTGTAGTGGTTTATGTAGTGTATGTGGCGCTTTATAAATGTTTAGACAACAGAAAGCGGATTCGATCTTCTCACTAAGACAAAACTTTGTCTAATGAACAAATCCTTGTTTAGTCAAATTTTTAGGTTCTAACATTCATAGTCTGTCAGACACGGTAGATTCTATTATATTTGTATAAATGTATTACGGACTAGTATTTATGGATCTACTAATCCCTAAATTAAAGTAATAATAATAAAAATATATTTTCATTTTAGACGTATTGCTCTGAATCACAAAGTACATACACCAAAGTAAAGTACACACTGAAGTACAAAATACATACACCACTAGTACTAACTTTGCGGAGTCATGTGTGTATTTATAATTAATCAATCAACACAAACTATAATGGAGAAGGAAAACATCGTAAGGAAACCTGCATACCTACCATAGCAATCTGTAAGAATTTCAATAGTACATATAAAGTCCGCCAACCCGCACTGAAAAACAGCAACAAAATGAACACAAACAAACAAATATGAAATCAGCTAACATTTTCTTGAATAGAATATTGTACCTTCAACAAATTGCTCATAGCAGAATAAAATGATAATAAATGAATGAAAAACAGTACTTTACAGCGATCATCTATCCATAATGTACAAATGATGAGTAAGTAATGTTAAGTAGCGGCAGATCGCAAACAAAGCCGACCGCCATTAAGCTCCTAACACACGATATGTTTGCTTGCGTCCTACCCCGCGCATGCCGCCCGACCACTCCATGTACGATTTTATTAGGGACCTAAACAATATATTATTCCACAACTTAATTACATTGAAACAAGGGGCATGTAAAAGATTGCAACGTAGTTTTGTCAACGTAAGAAAAGCGGACTAGAAGAATGGGCGCCTACATTCCGGAAGCCGCGTAGCCGATACTTACAGCAGAAAAAAGCATCATTTTATGAGATTTCCAGTTGTATTTGATTATAATATTTCATCTTAATTATAACTATATCCTTTCACGTCTTATTGAGTCAAGTGTCTTGACAAACAAGCAGACAGGCAGGCGAAAAACTGAATGATTTTAAGCCGTTCCGTTTTTGTTTTTAAGATGCTTGATCCTATAAATGGAAAATCAACCTAAGACAAAAAAGTCCACAACTTTGATGCTCCAGATACAATAGAACTCCTTGAAGGTATATACTCATAGGCAATACACGTACAGTCCCATCCGAAAAGATTAACGTCAGCGGCAGGTCGCAATATCTAAAGCCGAATACTGCAACATGCATATCAATTCCCTTGAGCACAAATGTACGTAATAGGATTACATATATAGTTTCTCTTTAATATTAAACCAACATTTATACTACACAATACACGTTCTCTTTCATTGAAAACTTCAAACATTGTGTAAATAAAATCAAACCATATTGAAGACGTGTTTAAAAAATTAGGGCAGCTAAAAACTTCATAAAGACGAAAAAACACCAAGTGTAGTAGCATTTTAGAATCTTCATAGAATGCACCAATTTGTATAACAATTGCCACTGACAGTATAGTAATTTATTTTCGTAAGGCGTTTCTAAGTTGACCAATACATTTTTTTAAATTTACTTCTAGGTACCTGATCATTAAAAAAAATAGACTTGTTTTGATTTAATTTTGTATCTTTTTCTTTAGCTTAACATTTCGAAACATCAATTCAAAATAATAAATCATAGGAACCACTGGTCATATTGCTACAAAGTGTTAATCAAGGTAGATTTTTGATTTTACACTAGAAATGCTGTGACTTAAAACTACCGGAGATAGGTCTCTGATATTTTTTGATGCTGTGTCGCCTGTCTCCCGTTGCCGTTTAATTTTTGATTTCTGGACTTTGTCATATTAAGAGCAATGTGATGTTAGCTGCTTATTTTCGTTCAGGTAGGGCTAAGTATATCATTTATATTATATTTTTTCACTTTTAAGTATATAAAATTAAATTTCGATACATATTATTACACAAATATTTAACAAAAACAAATAATATCAAAACAACAATGGCATGGACTGAACAATTCAGACATGCAACGGATGGATGATGACTACGTACGGATGGTGCTCCGTTCGTGCTCGGCTCCACTAGCGTAGACCCAGCTTAACGTTGCTTGTCTCAAGCTATGTCATTTTGAATTCACCATCATGGCCGCCAGACGCATTAGCAATTTGCGGGGATTATACATTGTTATTTCACAATCCACCGCGCCGAAACAAAACAAATTTTGAAGAATTTACATACGCACGACATGGGAATTCTCCCTTAACTTTTGTTTATTTTCAAAATATTTGCATAAATATGAATATTTGATGGTCGACTTCCACAGCAAAGCTTTTTTGGAAAGATTTTCTTACCTACAATTACATAATTGAAACAAATAGTACATGGAATTTTATCCATAAAATATTGATTTAGCAAAACCGAGTTACCTATTGAAGCGACAGAAGGAGGCTTAAATCTCTGAAGTGGTGCTGACGATTGTCTATCGTGATGCCAGATAGTATGCACTGCCCTTCCACTTGCGCGAACCAAAGTCCGGGATCCTCGGAGTTGTAAGGCGGCGCTCTTGCCAGAACAAGAGTCGGAACTCGGCAGGTTTCCAAGGTGGTCAAAGCTTCAGCAGTACTTCGGCCTGCGGCAGCGGTATCTGCAGATTCCTTCACGTCGTGGTCACCGATCCTACCATGCAGTGTGTTTAGGTAGTGCGAGTCAATTGTTTACTCGCTACACCCATAATTACATTAATACGTAGTAGCAACCATTATTACTTTTCATTTTATTACATAAGCAAAAAATTCTTACAGTAGATTAAACTTAAAATACTTAAAGAACGTTGACCCTTTAATGGAATATTTAAAAAACTTAGAAATTGGTTAGCAAAAAGGTTCTGTAGAAAGTAATAAAAATTTCAGAGGGATTATATAAAATCAACAGCCAGTCGCTTTCTGTAGGCCTAAACCAATAGTTTCTATGATTTCGCGAATATTTACCTTAATTACACCAATGCAAAATAACTAAAGGGAATTCAATGTAAAATATTTAATAAATTTCGTAAATTGTACAAATTTATTTTACTTTTGCCATTAAATGGACAACGACCGTAGGTAAAGATTTAAAAAATAGGTAAAGAATTAAAAAAAAATTCAACAACTGTATCACTATTATGTTATTTTATACACTTTTTTGTTATTTAACAACTCTCACATAAAACAACAAATTCATATTGAATTAAGGTTTTTTAATTTGTATAACGCAATAAAAAGTCGATTAAATTGAATATTTGAGCCTCTCAGAGCATTAACCTACCAAAATGGTAAGCTTTTAGTTGTCATTTTGAAACTGGCGATTTGAATGAAGTAGCATTTAAACTGGAGAAATGACGAATATTACAAATTATTTCAATTATAAAGAGTCTTTATAGTGAGCAGTCGAGGGCAGAACCGCTTTGTAGTCAGCAGGTTCGTCGACCACAACTGACAGCTTTTCATATTATTAAATTCGTACTTAATTGACTGAGACGGGACTATAACTTTTCGTCTGCTCTAAACTACTCTTTAAATAGTTTGAAGCTAAATATATAATCTTCTGAACTTCTAAAACGTCCCAAGTGAGTTCACGGTAAGAATAGATTTATGAAAAAGATAAACAACCGTTAAAAAGATTAAAACAGCCGTTGGTCCCAAAAAAAAACTGATATTGTCCATATGACATTGCCAAAATATTTTATGTATTTATTTGTGCGTTGTCTCTTGAAACTCGTGTCAATATAGGTGTTGGTTATGCCGTAAATACGTTATGCCCCGGACGGTTGCACAAAGGCGTCTTTCAGCTTGTCTATTTGGTTACCGAGATGTCCCGTACAACCGGTTGGAATTTTTTAATTTCGAGTGTGCCAGTATAACCAAGCTATACTATTTTAAAATAATTATAATGGAATTTAATGATATATTTAGATTATTTTTATTACTACGATTAATCACTACCACATTATTATAGATAATTAATTATTACTCTATACTGCTTTCCATTATGTATCCAGGAAGCTCTAGAAGTGTCATATAAGAAAACCTGAGTAGGAAATACATCGGCAATGCGTAGTATCTATTATCCAATATACCGGGATCTTACATTCGAAGTGAACAAAAACGTAAAATGTATAAAGCCAGAGATTAGGTCAAGTGACTATGCAGGCACCGGCCAAGATAACGCAAGGTTGATCGAACGCATGAACTTTTATTATAATGAAACATTAAAGTATCGTATGAATCCCAAATAAATAAAGCGCGGTTCACTTTGGTGCGGGAAGCTTTAATCCCCTGCATTGTGTTAATTCACTACTCATTAAATATTAGCATCTCCATACTAGCACGAACATAATTTCACAACTACTACCTACCGATATTTCATTCCCAGATAGCTAATGGTTCATAAACGGGAGACGGCATAAAGTATACCTAATAAAAACACCACAAGTAACACGAAGGTTGCACAAAACATCAAAATATTCGGCTGAAAATACTCAAATCCTGCGATGATGGCAATCACATATTCTATTTTCTCATTGGCTATTTTTATTATCAAGTGCTCCGTCGCGCGGTTATCTTTCATCGGCTATTTTTAAGAAATCTCGTTCAATTTGTTTGCATACCGTGAATTGTGAAAACATTTCATTACGAATGTAATTAATATGGCTGTAAACATTATGGTTGGAAAGTAATTTTAAAGTTTATTAAAAGTTTTACCAGTTAGTATTACCAGAATGATAATTTATAGAGCTTTTACGCGTAATAGGTACGTATTAAAGTACTTGTGACTTTTCGGTTCTCGTTCACTCCACTAACCTGAAACAAGAAAAAGGATTGTTAGTTGTTAAACATTAATAAAATAACACGTAAAATGCTAGCAACGTGGAATTTTAATTAAATTTAAAGTTTGAAAGTGAAACATCCATAATTCCGTGTGGCAGTGTGGCACATTAATAATTTATCAAGTTTCACGGCGAGACACTTTATTCTAATAAGAAACAGCAATCAGAGCAAACTTCGTACAATTATCAAGAGATCTAATTATTTATTTAAACTAGGACATTTATTGAAATGAAGGCATAAATAAACGTCTTACGTAATGTATGAAGGCTTTGTAAGGATTCTTCATTCTATGACCAACAATTTCATAGAAATTAGTGTTGGGAAGAACAATCCTTGGATACGAATTAAATGTGGCAAATTAAATGTGGAACGATTCATGTTCCATATATATGTTTTGTTATACATAGTAATAAACATTATTTAAATTGGGTTCCAAATTTAAAATCACAGAAAGTAGGCAGACTCCGGTATCACAAATATGTTGCTGTAACAAGACAGTTAGGATCCTTGTCATATATATTTACATAACCATTACTAGGAGTTTTTAATTACGTCACAGATCATATTATATTCATAGTATAAACAAGAATTGCTTTACAGAAGTTAACTAAATATATTCATAATAGAACAAATGGTAACAGTGAATAAGAACAAACAAAACCCTTTGCACAAATCGTTAATCAAAAGACATCGGCAGAAGAACTATTGAGAACAGAAAGCGAAACGTTATAACGATCACCTTTTACGTTCTCGTTACGTCGTTAATAAAATAGGTTAAAAAAAGGTGAATTTTCCGCCCCATTATCGGTGGCTCCGTTATCCAGACTCAGCCGGGGAATAAATTATACAAATCGAATGAATCGGTATTTTAATGCACATACATATTTTAATTGAAATTTATGTGTCACGTATTTGTATTTTACGTTTTTGCTGTTATATGTACATCGTATCATGTTGTTGTAGTATATATTTATACTTTTTATTTATACCCATGGTAAAAGAACTTTATATCAAAATATTTTACTCCGTAATTCATAAATGTTTCATTTGTCCCCAATCTTAACAAGTATAAATAAATTTATCACAAATATGTTAAATATATTATACGTCAACTACCTAATATATTCCAAACATTAACCATCAAAATGAATAGACACTTCAGCGAGATTATTAAAAGCAGCGCAGCGAGCGCGATTATTTCGAACAAGATGAAAGTAGAAACTGCCGCTAGAAGATTTAACTTTGAAGATAAATCATAGGATAATTGTCGTTCAACTTGTTCAAAAGAAATAAAACGAACCCACCTGTTCCTGTCGCGGGCTAAAGGTAGCTGTTCACAAAGCTAAGTACGCTTTCGTCGTTTGGAACTTGTACAAGAAAATCATGACAATCTTTACTCAGTCATATTTCAAAAATTGGTTGCTCATAACCTACTGCTCACATAATGCTGCTTGATTAAGGTCAATTTGAATATTACATTGCTTGCTATTTGTGATGCTTGCTGTGTGTTTGTGGTGGTAAAAGATTAATTCAACGCAATATCTTTTTTTTTAACACCATCGGTCCGGCAAACGAGTCACGACAGCCTCCGTGGCGCAGTTGGTTAGACGCCGCCTGGGAAACGAGAGGCCGCGGGTTCGATCCCCGCACCGAGACAAATATTTGTGAGATCCACAAGTATTTGTTTCGGGTCTGGGTGTTTGTGAGACCGAAAAGTCTCTCGTAGTTTCTGATACCCACGACACAAGACTCGATCTTAGTGTGGGGTCAGGACTATGTATGTGACTGTTGGGTGTATTTATTTATTTATTTATTTACCTGATGGTAAGTAATCACTGCCGCCCATAAACATCCACAACGCTGAATCATGGATGTGTTGCGGTCCATCAAATTGGGAGGAGAGCGAGAAGTAAGAAGGATGGGAAGAGGAAAGGGGTATTGGGCATCCGGAAATTTCACTCACCGAGCAAAACGCGACAGCGAAGCTGTCGTTCCCGTCGATTTCCTATGAGACAGTGAGACAGCCTACCCATTCATGCTGAATCATGACTAAAAACAGCGTGCGTTGAACAGTAGACAAAAAGATGTTGGGGAACCTATATTCCATAAGGATTTAATGGCATCAATAATTCTATGGCATGTGAAATCATCCAACCCGCACTACATCAGCGTCGTGGACTTTAGATTAATCTCTTTCAATAAAACTTTTGATTGTAGAATAGGGCTGTTCTCTGCAGGGGTATATTGTGTATGTGGTGGATCGATAATTATGTACGTTTGCTTGCAGCTTGAATCAAACAAATGCAGTTCATTCCACGAAGCGACATTGCCTTATTAACGTATAGTTAAGCAATCTTCATTTATACGGGGACAAACCTACGTTTGTTTATGTTCAAGCTGTACTCAAGCGTACAAGTCACAAATGAAGAAAGCGTGCGTATAAAGAGAAGGTACGTGGACAGTAAGCTTTACTTTAGACGAATGAGTAAATAAAGGCGCAACTGACATGAGTTATGAGAAGGGAATGGATACATTACATTACTATGGAATAATGGTTGAGTGATGTATTGGAAATATTATTCCACAGTAATAAACTGTCATGTCTCTAATATATTTCATAAATATATATTTTTTTCTACAATAAACTGGTTTTCAATATAAACTTACATTTCATTTCATATAACTTTTAGTGCGCAAATCGAACAACGTTAAACAATTTTAAATTAAATTATGCAGATTAAAAAATGTACTACGGTCAGTGTGAAGGAACAAATCTCAAATATTTTATGAATTCGTACAGAGAAATTTATAATTTAATTTTATGGAGTTTCACATTGAGTCTTCATTTTAATTAAAAAAGTATATAGGTACGTTTCATATTAATTTTTAGTATAGTTATTATATTTGTTCACACTGAACAAAGTTTGCTCGGTAAAAAACCGAGAACCGAGAGTGCTCAGCGCACTTTTATATTCTGCAAACTCAAACTTTATCATCATAAAGTGCACAACTTTTTCAACTATAAACATACGTTTTAAAGATTGTTTAGAAAGAGTTGGTATTTCACCTGTTGTTAAACAATCACAAGCATACATTACCATCTAAAACGTCTGAAGAAATGCTATGTGTATTGCTGGCCAGAATGGAAAATAAAAAGTAGGCAGGAAGAAGGCTTGCAATAATTGAACCACTGGCTATAGCAGGTTTGAGCGATTTTTTAAATTACAGGGTAGATACTAAGGCACCATAGATCAAGTGGTATGTTAAATGACTAAGACAATCTAAAACATTTTTTAGAACAAACTAATTTTAAATGACGAACAAAACTAGAAACTCAAAAACTCCATTAGCTACTTTGTAGATGTATAAAACTCTTAAGTCTAACTCGCACAAGTTTCTCTCGCACTGCTTATACTTCGCGATTTATGAACGTGATATTTTACCACCAGATAAAACTCTTTAAATATTCCTGGTGAGTTAACACCCAACGTGGCAGAGTCGCTCACTTCTAGATTATGTAATATTCACCGCGCTTATAAAATTACTTTAGCTTGCGAATTGAATTTTAATGCAGATCTCGCTAAATAGATATACTATCGAATAATTAAAACTTGGTTAATAAAATAGCGTTACAAAGTTTAAATTGTAAAGAAATTCTAAAGTTATTTTAAAATATTATCCCTTATTTAAACAGCGAAGTTAATAGCTTTTTCAGAAATCTCGTTTGTTTATCGGAAAGAATTGACACGATTTTTTTATTGCTATGAATGGCGACACGCCTTAGATATTTGCTTGATGGTAAGCGATACGACCGCTCATGAACAGAAGCAAAACATAACAACACCATGAATTACAAAGCAATGCTTAACATTCCACTGCGCTCGCCGTCCTGAGACATAAGATGTTCAGTCTCATTATGTCCAGTAGTTACTCTGGCTACAATGTCCTTCAAGCCCGAACACAATAGTGCATTTACACTGCTGTTTGGCGGGAGAAATAGAAAATACAGTGGTACCTACCCAGGCGGCCTCCCACATATGAGAGACCTAACACCTCGCGGTTTTATTCAATCTTTCTATTTAGGACCTGCAAGAATCCACGAAATGAAAATAGCAATAATCTTAAATTAAGTAACCGCTCCTGCATGCTTGATCAAATAACGCAACCGAAGTATTTAACATCGACCAATTTAGTGGTAATACTTTAAGAGTTTAAAAATTTAATCTATAAAGTGCTCTAACGTTTATTTAAGTCGCTGCGGGAGTAAAATGTAATTTAAGTGCAGAATCAAGGCAACAAGTGATAATAATTTCATTTAGAAGGCTGCCGCTACAATTTCCTCGGAACAACGCACTTTAATATACCAAGGTGCTTGGTTTTTACTCAAACCCTGCACAGCACTTTGAAAACATTATTCAGTCTTTAATGTCTAATACGAGATCATAAACTAAAGGTTTTACAACATTGACATCTAGTTAAATGAGAGCGAAACGTGTTTAAGTAAAAATGAAATACCACCATCCTATCAATATTGCTCTTTGGTACCGAAAATAATATGCCTTCAAGTCTAAATAAATATTTTTCTGGATATAGAAGCATGCAATATTCTCTGTATGTATATTATCATTCATGTATATCATATTATAATTATATTCATGCATATTATCGATTAGACTAGACTGTATCTTAAAATTTCGAATTTACCTACCACTCAACAATCACATACCCACAAAGCTACACACCAATGATTAAATTAAATTTGCAATTCCGTTGTAATTGTACCCCTTACCCGGAGCCTGCGAGATTCGATGCCATCACTCGAGTGTCAGTGAGCAGGATTACTGCGGATTACGTTGTTTCTCTACACATATGAACATATACACTGCTGCTATCATAGACTTTGGATTTTCCATACAATAAGGATTTACGGCATTCGCCGCTTATACGAGATCCGTCCGAATCCGGAATCACGTCAGTCAGCGAATGGTTAAGTGGATTAAGGCGATGACGTCCGGACGAATTAACCCCAACGCTCCGATTCGATCTGAAATAGCTCGCAGTTAACTCGATAGTTAGGTCTCTTTCATACTGAGACATTCCAAATGTTCCATGTCTGATTTTGTCATTTCGATTTCGAACCATTTCCGGCTATGTATCGGACTGTAGCGGCTGCAAAAAACCGCTTCGCCTGCAAACTTCGGGTTTTAAAATAACGTGAAGATTTTTATAGAGGATTTACATTAAAACTCTTTAAAACTGAATAAAATATTTCTTGATATGTTATTCAGTTTTAGTGTAGTGTTGCTAAATAACAAGCGGTAATAATGCAATTAAGCTAACAAGCGCTAGCTTAATTGCATTATTACTAGTAAACAGTAATGCAATTACGCACACGTGTTTAAATCTGTCATAGTGATACACAAAATGTTCATAATAATGCTGGATCAATTTACGTCTACTTTATTTTCTTATCACCCTTTTTCTATTCTCATTCTTTTCTAAGAAACGCATCCATACCTTATCATATTGTTAGACGAGCACGAAAGCCGTTACAATAATGTACAAAACAAGAATTACTGCTTTAATATACGAGTATTATATTTATATCAGCGTCAGTAGCACAATTATTTAATCACTAAAATCGTATCAAGCCAGCTCAACCGTGTCTAGATACTACATTATTCTGTCCGACTATTAGTAGGTAGCTGCTATACATTTCTAATCATGTTAAAGTGCTAACGCTGTTATGCCGTCGCGTCTCTACAATGTGTCATTTCAACCGATATTCGACGGAGCCGTGCTATGCCGGTATTTTAGTCCATTGAATATGTTTATTGTGTGTATCAAAGGAAATAATGTTAGAGTCAATGTGAACAAGAACAATTCAGTGATAAACACATAACATTGTACATAATAATAGAATGAAAACAAAGGGAATATGAAGATGTTTCAATATCAGCCAGAACAGTGATATTGATGAATAGACGTGTTATGCTATGAAATATGTTTGGTATATTTGGTGGTAGCTATATCATTTATCTGTGGTTATTAAATAAATGGAAATTCTTGTTAATGTATTTAATTAAATAGAAAACCAACTATTGGCATAAAATTAATCATCATCATCATCATCATCATCAGCCCGTTGCAGTCCACTGCTGGACATAGGCCTCTCCCAAGGTACGCCACAGAGCCCGGTCTGCTGCTTTACGCATCCAGTCGCTGCCGGCCCTTTTATGCAAGTCGTCCCGCCATCTGGCCAAAGGACGTCCCACGCTACGTTTTCCAAGACGCGGTCTCCACTCCAGAACACGCTTACTCCAGCGGTTATCCGTTCTGCGACATATGTGGCCAGCCCATTGCCACTTCAACATACTAACTTTCAGAGCTATGTCGGTCACCATGGTTCTCTGGCGGATCTCCTCGTTCCGAATTTTGTCCTTCAGAGAAACTCCGAGCATAGCTCTTTCCATAGCACGTTGAGCGACTTTAAGCTTATGGATTAGCCCCACAGTCAGTGTCCATAAAATTAATGTTACAGAATAATAATTGGTAGTGGAGTCCGTAAAATCAAATTTATTATTTTATCAACGTGATTTAAGAATACACTAAGAATAGCGCTTGTAAATATTATACTCTTAATAACTTTATATGGAGTCAAGTAATTACATTTTTTTGAAAACAACGGCGGTTGTCAAATCAAAAGAAATTTACTATATCCATCTTGTAGTTTGTTTGATGAATTACAGATAACTGAAATACAATATATTACATCTCAAAAGTATGCGAGGCCTCAAGAACTTGACCACGATGCGGTCGGCTAAGGACCGGGTTGAAACGCGGCCTGACCACGCCTCTTGCACTCGATGCGGTTGCCACTGAGCTACAAGCCTCTTAACAATATCCATACCGATACCATTCAATATTCATGCATGTATCTGCATTCTGTACGGATTTTTAATTGTATCCGGATTATTGACCTGTTTGGTATTCTTCAGGTCGGTGTCGGAGGGAAATGACAGTATAATGTATTTCAATCTATGTATCTGTATAATTTCATGCAAAACCAAAATTGTTGGTATGTTCATAGGTTTTCTGTACAATATAAGTTCGCATTGGCGACGTCGGCTATCGCCCATAGCCTTGTGAGCCAAGTTTTCGTACGCCCCCAGATGCTATATAACTTTAAAAATATTATAAGAGAAGTAGTCCATATGTACAAAAAATTCTGGATCGTATAAGGCATTGACGTGGGCGACTCAACGCCCACAACCTCGCATGCCAAAAGGTCTCGCGTCTCGATGAATAGTACTAAGACTAAGAAAAATATTCAATTCATAAATCAAAATCCTTGAGTTCCAGTAAATAGTAGTCCTAAATCTGTAGTCCTATCTACTCGCTCCAGTTTCGCTTCACCACTGCACCTCGGCAAGTTTTCAAAAACCAAAAAAATGTTTTTTTTATGTTTCAAACAAAAAAGTAACGAGTAATATGTATCAGTAATAAGTAAAATAATTCATACGTTCATCAACTACTTTAAGTCATTTTTCGTTGACCTTTAACAGTTTTTCCCTCAGAATATTAAAGTAGGTGATTTTTTTTTGCCTTTTTTCACCGGTTAATACTGTTTATTGTACTCGTATGTTACTCAGAGAGTGTTATAACTTATAATACTGTCTTACTAGTAAAATTTAAATCAGTAATAACAGTCATCTATATTCATACTACCTCATATTCCTTCATTAGTAGCCCCAAAATTTTACCACAAAGCAAGCATCTTAATATTAAATTTCATCTCAATATCTAAGATATAGTGGTAAACATGCACCGAGTAACTTGGATAGTTGGTCCGTTCAAGCATGTGTACTCGCCTAACACGATACGTAATTTTAAGACTATTTCCAAGTTCGGGATCCCGGAGCGAAAGATGAACTCCGTGTGACGCGGAGTATTGAGTTAAAGTTTGAGAGTGCTCGGAGATACCTGATATACATGGAAATAGCGTCGTGGGTCGAAAATACAAACTAGGTTTTTAATATACATATATTATTTTGCTAGATATTCGTATCGAGTCGTAGCGGCCATTGTACGCAATGATTAAAAACTATTGGAATGATAGATAATAATTTACGTAAAATATAATCTGAGATTGGATATTATCCTTTTGCGACCCGCATGGACTATCATGATTTAAGGGATAAACTACACTCAGCTTTGTAATTGTATTTAAAGACTGCAGTTTCAGAATCAGCCGCAAACTAGTGGTAAATCAAAATGTTAGTCAAATACAACTTAAGAAAATTGGAAATGAACCTCTGTAAAGAATAACTTGATATTTTCGATTGCAACATAGAAGTTTTAAGCATTATTAAAGCTTTTAGATGCAATAATTTTGCAAGCCAACTTGACCCTACAAAGTTTTTATTATTACCCGAATTATTATATATAATTTATCGCAAAACACCTGTCTAAGAACTACACACTTTTCCACCATACTATACTGGTGACCCAAACCTGAGTAAGAAATTCATACGAAATTAATATTGGGTAATAACCAACAATTATTCCGTAAATGTACGATATAATCACAATAATTGTATGAAACGTATCAGGAGAATAATACGGCGCAATGAAAGCGTTCAATTATTCGATGCCATTAAAATAATTCGTGGTTGAAACCAACGTTTCAAAGCCGGGACTGGAGTACAACTCAAATATTTGCGTTTAATCAATTTCTAGGACAGTTAATATTCAACGATAATGAAGCCAAACAAATACCCAATACACAACATCACGCCACACCGAATACATTTAACTAGGCTACCTAATTTACTGATAAATATTGTCTCGAACTGATTCCGGCATTTAAAGTAACTTGCAGAGTTTTGTTTTCATTTATTGCCTTTTCCATAACTATGTATTTATTTACTAATTTATTCTTACTTTTCTAATACAAACTAAAATAAAAAAAAGCTGGCCTAAAGTTACTAAATTTATTACCAGTTCCATAATAATGCAGAGGTATTTACTTTTTCTTCAATAAACCACAGCAAAATCGCAAAAAACAAAGCTTGTTTAATTTACTAATAGCCAGACTAAGGCGTTTCAAGCCACGTACTAACTTGTTTCTACGTTGCCATTGCCTCAATGAGCTCCCTGAGGAACGGAATCAAAGTTCGAGTGACCAAACAAGGCAGCTTTCCAACCTGGTTTCGAGTTTACGTCACACGGATGCTGTGACGATATGACAAACTGTTTTACAATTCATCTTAATTCTATTGGTGTGCGGCGAAATTTGGAACTACAATTAATATTTAAAATATATACATTAAACGTATTGTTTGCGATATGTTTTCATAATATAAACAACAATCATTTATATTCGTGATCTAATTGTATTAACATGTACAATATAATACAGTGTGAAGAGAGAAAAACTGTTCTTAATATTTTAACAACAGCATGACAACACATTCGGAAGCCAAAATATCGTAGGCAATCTTTACTTCTGTTTTGATGTTGTAACGTCAGATAATTAAGAAATATTCGTTGGTTTTCGTAGTAGTGTAGTGAAAATCACCCGATTCTTACCGGCTTCCCTAATTCATTCATACATCAATTCATGTATCTAACTTTTGCTTTGCTACTAGTGGACTTTCTTTACTAGTTATTGATGTGTACCCTGTCTAAAAATATCTATATATATGTTTCGAACTTATCTCTCGCACTGCCGTATCCGGAAATATAAAGTCGTGTTACGAAAATTATTACGTCACTTCAAGAGGTAATCTTACGCCTGAAATGTAATGAAATCTTAAATAGAAAATTTGTGGTTCGGTCGAATTAATTTTCTAGGAATTGCTTATCTAAGTATTATTCGCTTTTATAACCGAAATTTTAGAATCTTAATAGTGATTTCAGTACTCGTGTAATGAGGAATTAAACCAACTGATGCATTTTTTTAGAGTGTTAAAAAGACATAGATCTAAAATAATAAGCACAATTCTATTGTTTCTTTAATTACAAAAACATAATGATATTACTATGCGGCTTCATCAAAGTTAATACCAATTTACAAGGTGTAATTTCGCTTCCATTTTCAACACTTTGATCTCCGTTTATGAATTAATTAAAGTTTAATTTCAATGTCACGATCATAAGCAGGTAGTACATTATCTCTATTCAATTTACTGAGTAATGAAAGAAGTTCACTAGCCGGGTTAAACGAGAGTTAAACTCGACGAGGTAAATTAACATTGGGCTGGCATTAATTCAAACACAGGGCCGTGTATTATAAAAATGATTTTCGTGTTTCGCTCTGTATCGTTGGAAAAAGACCACTTCGAAGTGCTTTCGTAATGTAGAGGAAAAAATAACTCGCCACTTTATGACAGCTGAATTTATTAAACCATTTTTGATACAATTTGGCGAAAGTTTTATTACCAGTCTTTTTCTACAGCACTGTCCTTGTTTAAAGTCGTGTTTGTCTACATTCATATTTTCCAATTTATACGTTACTAAGTATTTTTCACAAAGGTTCTCTGTAGTTAGTATATGCCATACCGGACATATCCAGACTGCTACCGAATACGAAGCCAGGTAGTTTTAGTGTTAACAGACCAAATGCAATTAAAAATTTGCAAAAAAGCGTCAGTTTCGTGTTTTGGTGATAAATACCTTGTTTTTGCTACAATAATAATTTAAGCACTAGAGTACCAATGCGTCATAAAAATTAACATTATTATTTAAAAAAAAACAACAAAACAAATACAACAAAATATCGCATTTTTGCTATTGTTTTAGTTGCATTGTGTCTGAAATCACTAATAATACCTGGCTTCGTTTACGGTCGCAGTCTGGATATACCCAGTAAACTCAGAAGAAGATTTAATAATTTAGTTCAACCTCTCAACAAAATCAATCCGAGCAAAAAGCAAACACTATCGCTTTAACATCCAAAAACACTATCGTATAACGCTCGTAGGGATTTCTTCGGCCTTTAATATTCATTTAACATGGGCCTAATGATGTCATTACTGGAAAACGGTCAAGGGCAGAAAAACCGGGTAAATTACTACGAATAAGGAAGTTCTCACCGACATACCCGGACATTTTAGCGTCGCATTACCGATAGACAGAATGGCAGCGTAATTATACTATTCGATGGAGAGGAAAATAAACATACACTGCATTCGACATTATTATTATAATCGAACCCTTTGGAATACAGTTTACATTGTACAAGAATTGATGGAACCGAAATTGTGTAGTGTCTGTTAAATTTTAAAAATATGTTAAGGCGGCGATGAACTCTAAGTCTAACAAAATTATTACTACGAGTAATATATCGATATATAGTAATATATCGATACATAACTACTAAAATATAATAATTGGCTATCTCCAAAACGTGTTATTTAAGTACTGCTCGTCTCTATCCTTATACGCTATATTCTTACAAGCTAAGACAGCAAGTATACTAAGCCGACTAAGGTAACTGTTTCATTCGGCGAAAGCTTCTAAAGTAGTAAAACACATGTCCACTGGGAGCGTAGTCTTCGTCACGCCAACAATCAAGTACAGCAGAAAGCTTTCATCCATTTACCGGGCAAATTGTGCAGAACACACAAAATACGAATATAAAAACATCTACAAATAATGGAGTACCTCCTTGGCGGAGCAGATCTTTGAATGTAAATTGCACCCCCTAATTAATGAAACAGTTAATTGACAAGCTAAAATACAGCAATAACTAAACGGCAATCTTCGATAATACTGATTTTTAATTATGAAAGTCTTCATCACTGTTATATACCTTATCTATTGAAGGGAGCTACAATTTTCTTATTGATTATTTGCTTTACCAAGAGCCATTAGAGAGTAAGAGTCCTCAGTATATTTGCGTACAACAAATTAATTAACAAAACAACTTAAAATAGCGAACAAGTAGTGAAGTGCGAGCCGGCCCGCGCTTTGAGGGTTCTACAAGCTAAATTTAATAAGTTTATTGCAAACGCTATTTCTTATTTAGGTAGTCTTATTGTCTCAAAGTAACCTTGTCCAGATTCTATGTTGTTTGGAGACAAATAATCATTATGATCAAGCTTTTCGATTGGTATCGTAAAATGATGAGTTTTTTTTACCACATGGCGGGTTCGATTCTCGCTTCAGAAATGCGATTATTCAAAAATCTTTGAATGCACTTTGAATTGTTTTCAAAATCAAAATGATGTCTTCTTTCAGTAAAATTGTCTATCTACAATATTTAACATACTTTCCCTCCATGTAGTGTTGCCTTGGGACGCCCTGTATACAGCGTTGTACTGCCTCAAAAAAATCTGAGCATGGAACATACTAGCTATACAGGGTGAACAAGTCTTTTTTTTCTTCCCTTACTTTCACACCAAAGATCCTTGTGTTGGGAATAGAACCAACAGAAAATAACTCAAAATTGCTTGGAACTGTTATTTCTAACGCTTCAATACAAATGCCTGAATTTATTAGTTTACATTGATAAAGCTACCTCTTTGTTAAAGATTATAAATATTTTTTTGAAGACCATTAACAGTGAAGAAACCATATGCACCACATTTTTTCTCAAGACTTCGCAAAGTTGCAAGTACACAGTAGCAAAAGTTAGGTAACATATTAATTTGCTTACTTTGATGAAATCAGTTTGTGACTGCCTTGCTAAATCGATACATTCACTGAGTGGGTCTGATTGAGCAATTTAGTAGAATACATCTTTATAATAAAAGTAAACTAATCACAATGATTATGGCCTACGCCTGCTTTTATTGCGATGAATGGCGAGACGAGCAGGCTATTCGACTGATGGTAAGCGACACGACCGGTCATGGCCTGTAGCAAAACCAAACAACGCCATGAATTGCAAAGCTTTGCATTTTACTGCGCTCGCCATTCTGAGACATAAGATGTTAAGTCTCATTGTTCAGTAGTGACTCTGACTACAATATTCTTATATAGTCCTTATGAAGGCAACGACATAAAAAATCTTCAACGCAACATTTCAGAGCCAGCCAATATTAACCACTAGCAAAAATAAATCAAATAAAGGATGAGAGCCTGCAGGTGGGAAAGCCTGTACTATTCCTAATATGCGATGCGAACAAACGTTACCCTTCAAATAATTCGAGGTATCTTTCACGGGCCTGCGCTATATTAAATTGTTCCTCTTTAGTTTTGTGAACCTCAAATGACAAACTCGGTAGATACCGTTGTTAAATATATACAAAGGTTTCCAAAAACTGCCAACACGTAGCATTTGGACTTTTAAAAACGCTAATTCTCTACATTCCCAGTTTTTTTTTAGAGCTAAATGTCGTCCCTTTACCATTAGTCCCCAGGCACTAGGCCCGTTGAGAAGAAAATGTCATTTAAATATGAAAATTCCAGTTTAGTTTAATTTAGAGTCGTCATCTGGTATCACACGGTCGGTCATTTTGCCAACACATTCAGTTACATGTGTTATAGCATACGAACTGAGTTAAACTCCCAAGTAGTAACATAAGATTCTACGTTGGAGTTATGTTACGGCAGAAATTTTCGAGATACGCTTCTGTATGTGTCCTACCTTTAGGGTATTACAGTTTGAAACTAGTGTATGATGGTTTGCGTGAATACAGTCCACAGCGCGGGAACGAGCCTGTGTTATGATCCTCTTTCATAGCGAGTGCCTGAACGATTGTTAATGTGCAGCCACTGGTATTGTCTTTGGCATTCAAACAGTTTTGTTTATTGAAGAATATCTTTGTGCCATTTATCAACATTTACCTTTGCCCTAAATGTTTTTAAATATAACACAATAACGATGTCTTGTATTACGAGGAAAATCATGCGAAAGTAATAGGCCTACAAATGATACATGCTTTAACAGAAGCATCAAGTCTTAAAAAGCAGCACATCCATCTTAATTATTCATGGCAAAGGTATCGATCCTGCATCCCGCCGCGCCATCTGGCGGTCGCCGCTGTCGCGCCCACCTCGCGCTTTCTTATAAACGTCGTACATCTCAGCTTTGTTACAAAAAAGCTTAAGCTTTCCTAATACAGTTACCTTTTTTTAATAATTCCCTTCTATTTTTTTATCCAAGAATGAGATTATTTGTTATTTTGTACAAATCAGATATTCGTAATAAAAGACTCGACTCCTTTGTATGGCTTTGTATTGTATTACAGTTTAATTCATACATAATTCAGAACTTACTTTTGCGATGACTTACAAATGAACATGCCTGCGAAGTTACATCTATTCAAAGCTTCTAAGCCATATACGTACCTCAAAAAACGAAACCTAACACATTTTTAGTAATAATCAAAATTGACTATAAAGACAGAAGTTTCATATAGAGCTATAAAATATTTTTAATAAGGTTTTTACGCTTCGTTTTACATGCAATAATGTCAGTAATAACATTCCATATTCATTTTTTTTACAATTCATGTAATTTTGATGATGATGGCTTGATGATGGATGATTGGTGATGGCTGGAACGTGGCATTGGTTATAATATTACATTGGTATATCGTAAAGCAGTTTGCTAGCTTACGTATTCCCAACTTTTTATAATTCTGGGTTCCTTACACAAAAACTGAAGAAGCAATTGATCAGGCAAATATAAGTGTGTCAAATTTGGAAAGACTGTCTTTCACCGTTTGGCAATGAATCTATTCCGCACTGACTTGAAATCACGGGCAATGAAGTTTCTTTGCCGAGCCAGAAAAATACTACTCTGAATGCTGATTGTGTCAATCCGAACGCTAAGTTATGAAACTTTAACATTAGCCTTTCTAATGCCTGCGAGTTTCAAGCCTGGTTTACTGGTGTAGCATTGGTAGATGTGTGTATGCTTTTGCGGCTGTTTTACTAAGATCTTGTACACATCACATTGGGGAAGCAAAATGAACTAGCCTTAGACTACATTTGAGAAGTCAATACCTACTGGTGGTCTCGACGTAAAATGATATAAAATCGGGAAAATATGCCTTTTTAAAATTCTAACGCCCGAATACTGGAACGACATTCAAATAATAAGTTGCTCTTAACAGCGCACGGCTCACTTAGCCAGTACATTTAATCGGAATTAACGTAGTTAAGCGCATGTTATATTTAAGTTGCGTTCCAGTATTTGGGCGTTATAGTGTAAATAATCGTTTCTGACAGAACTATTATCTAAGTCCTTTGTTATATCAAAACCCGAAACATTTCTAATTTCAGGTGACACGAAAGTCATGTTTCTCATAACCTTCGAAAATGGGAATCGATCCACGCACGAGGCGTCTAACGAGCTACACTTACTAATATTAACACTCCAATTTTATAGCGATCGCAATACAATTCATTTCAAATCTTATTCAGTATAAGCACAATACCGTATACGCCAACAAAAAAAAGTAGAAAAGACCAAAAAGTCTCTCGTAGTTCAGGACTATTATACTACTATCAGGTATTATTATCAGGGGAAGTTTAGACAATTAGGTAACGCCTGTTGTACACTTGATACCACTAAGTGTGTATTTTGTTGCCATTAAGCATTTTGTAAAAATATGGGATTTAGAACTCCTCTTATTGCACGAATAACTAACTTAATTAAATTTTTATAAAATAAAAATATTTCTATGTACGCTTTTACCATAATGTACTTGAAAGTGCTAAGCGTAGCTTGTATTAATGTTGCTTTATTTAGGTAATTTGTTAAGTTCTCTTTACCTTCTTAGTTCTTAAGTACGGCAGACATAGGCAAAAAGCTTTCTTCTTATAATAAAATATATTGAGTAATTACGATTTTTACGATCACAAACTCGGATCTTAATTCTACAACTTTATTACAAAATCGATATGCTTAATAGCCCTTTAAAGAACGACAATCCAAAATACCGATCGTAGCCAATACCATCTGCAATGATTGCCACATATAAGCCAAGAGGGCTTTGCATGAACGCGATATTGGACCATTGGCGATCCGTCAGATTTGCGGTATTCGTTAGCTTTTAAATTTCGGTAGAATTGGACTCTAAAATGTTTTCATTGATCTTAGTGTTTGAATACGCGGAGTAAACAAATGAATTTAATGTTTATTTGATAAATCTTTACAACACAACAATAATACATTCTTCTTCCTGCCATTCCTCTAAAGTTATTTGATGTCTTGCCTTATAATTTTACAATAGACCTTGTGCTAACGTCGTCATATACGCAAACTCAGTGCTAGCCTAATGCTAGTTTGAAGTCTTCACTGACCTCGAAATCCTTGTGTTCTGCACATCTTAGGTAAGCTGCTTATTTAGAATAGTTTTCTTTAACGTCAAAACAAGCGGTAATTAGGTTCAATAATTCTTACTTGGCCTGTTGGCTGTTTGAAATAGGAACCGCACCTAAGTTCTGATCGTCCCTTCCGCTCCTAACTAAACTATCGCTGAGCTGAAAGATATACATAGTCGTATTATATGATCTACATTGCATAAACCTATTTGGCATTTATTACGAGGTCGGATACCCGTTTAGTGGGTGATTTGAGGCAGGTCTATCTAAATGGTTTCATAACGACGTGCTGAAGAGATAGCTGTGACTTATGCACCTACCGCTATTGCCTAGCACTCTAGCGGTGCATAGCGGAACAATCTGAGGCTTTTCAAAACAGAATAAGGATGTGAAAATAGTTCATCATTATGATACCGGTCGTAGTGCTGTAACAGGCTATAAATGAAAATAAGTTTCTCAATTTTGTTTTTTAAATCACAGCTTTTTTGTGACAGTTTTTAACCCAATAACATTTTCAAAAACTCCCCTTCATACTGAACGGTAAAAGCCCACAAACGCCTAATACCAAGCACAGGGCTCCTTTACAATTGAGAGTTCGATTGAGAGGACTGAAGCCATAGTCTGCCACGGTATCTGTTGCGAAGAAAGCATTCTTTCACAGAAAACATTTATTTATACTTCCACAAATATTTTTATGAAAGAAAAGAAACCTCTTTTTACAAAGAAATTAAAACACGTTTTGAACTTATAATAAAAAATAGAACAAAATAGAATTCTATTAGTACTTGAATTTAAAATTTATACATAATTAAGAAAAGCAACTTTGAAGTAAGTACGTTATTTTAATAAAAACTGTTTTTAAAAAACTTTTAATTGTTCATTAGAATTTTAAAATACTTATGTAAGGTAAGTATTTTCAATCTTGTAATTATCAGTTGCTAAGGTTTTTTTCATTAGATCTACATTACTTATGAATATTGTTCGTGCCTTCGTGCAAAAGATTATTGGGATTCCCGCTTTATATATTTTCCCGGGATAAAAATTTAAATCAACACTAAAACTTTATATATTTAATATAAGCATAGATAATAATATGTCTTAGAGTATTGTATGTTGTATGTTGTATGAACATTGTATGAGTTGGTATGATGGGTTTTCCACTATAGTGTGGCTAACCAACACTAGCTTTAGGACTCCCGGAGATCTGCCCCGCCAAAAGAAATGCAACAACATGTTGTATGTGGTCTTCTATAGGACAGTGATAACACTTTGGTCAAGCCGACCTATTTTTAGGTTAAGTACTACAAGCAGCAAAAATGTTCTGATATGATTGATTTCTTGATATCCATCAAAAATTTCAATGATTTACATACTAATTAGACGAGTCGTTATTTAAATATTTTATGTTTTAAATATATATTTTTGTTTTTCATTAAAAATTATATTAACTGTTTAAAATTTTAATATCAACTCTAAAATATTCGAAAGTTCAACGACAAGATAACATTTCCTGAATATTTAAAAAGCCGTGTTTTACTAACAAACCAATATCAATACAATCATATCACTTTACACATTAGTCTTTTATTAATTTATTATTATTGCAGCCCATATTATGCGCCCTATTAATGAATTACAATTTTCTTTATGATTTTCAGTGGTTTACAGCTTTGCCTACACTGATTATTCAATAACACTAGCCGACACAAAACAAACACACCGATAATTTCCACAACTCAATTAAACTGCAACATAGAAGTTATTCAATGAGACTGAGCTCTAATAGCGTGAATAAATTTTAGCGAGCTGTGTTTAAACAGTACAAATATCAACTCGCTACGGTATTAGCGACATAACGGCACATATTTGCCATTATATGTGTACGAGAAAGTTTCACATTTGGTGTGCGTACATGCAAGCGGTATTGATCGTCCCAGTACCTTTCGAAACGGAAACATCTGCTTTCGTTACACTTATCTGGTTCACACGCCTCCTAGCATACACACGATAAATCTAACTTTACACCCGCGATATAAGAACCTTCTTGAGAACTACACAGATTTATTACGAATGAAAAACTGCGTAAAATTCATCCTGCTACGCCACATATAATACTAACGTTCTTACATAAAACGTGTTCAAGGTTATCTCATTAAAAATATACGAAAGTTGTCAATATAAGCGCGTATGCATATCGGAATAATACATATCCATATGCTTGTTCGTTTCGAATATTATTTTATTATTTTTGAATTTTATGGAATCCAATTTGCTGGACGTTTTGGGCTGTAAATCACAAAAATTAAATGAAAGAAGTGTGGAACCATAATTCATACAATATTGGAAGCATACTCACATTTGACATTTTATGTACGTTTTACAGAAAAAATTATAGCGCGGGCCAGAAGAGGTGAAGAAGAAATATAGTAGCGATATGAGACTATCAAATAATGTAATCTGTCCCTAAGAATATCGGTTACCTGCAGCATATAAGCATACACCTTTTAACGAATCCTAAGATAAAATTTATATAAAAAATATAAGTACTATGATAGGTTTTCGAGATTTCATATTGGAGGTGCAATTTAGCAGCTTTGTATGTATACTGTATAGGTGTGCTCTTTACAAAGCAGAGATAAAGTCCTCTGTGCCCAAAGAGACTCGGAGCAATCTGCGACTCAAATCTGGCAACAGACCGCCAAGTTCATTGTGCAGGCCACATTACTGTTGAAACACTTCATAAAATGCACGCCGATTTTAAATGCACCTGTACAGAAAATCCTCGAATCTAATTCATTCCGTATTCCTCTCCCGTTTATTTTTAAATCGAATATTTCAAGCTTGTAACATTTAGATAAAAACTTTTCATTTGTAAAAACCTTTGGTCTTACGGATGAATGACTGGTTCAAACTTAAGGGAAATCAATGGTTTGTTTAATCAATTATTTTAAAAGGAAATTCGAGTTTCCATAAATATGTTTAGTTACAACGTAAATTGCAAAATATACAAAACGAACAAATGGAGTTTGGAAAGACGACATATCGTAAAAACAATATACATTAACAAAAGTAATATGTACTACAAAAGAAATGACACTATTATTTGTAAACGACGTCCCTACTATAAAATTCCTTTTGTCTCGTTTTAACACCATCTGTACCATTTCCCACGAATGTTGTGAAATCAAACTAGGCGGAAAAATATTTTTCATCATCCTTGAATTACGTCCCAAGTTTCATGTTACTAAAGAGTTTAAAGTACTGTAGTCTATCGGGATGAGTTGTAGTGTATTGTAGTGTAATCTGCGGATAGTGTAGTGTACTCGTAGGCTGTAGGTAAACGCGTTGGCCGTTGCGCCACGGCGCCGCCCGTATCGACCGCTCGCCTGTTGAATGCCGACGACCCCCTTCAACCCCTGCCACCCTAAGACCTTCCCCACCCTTTCTACTTTTCACGTGCTTAAAATAGAAGCGCGCAAAGTCGATATTTCAAACATTAGCCGAGTACAGGACACTAAGCATGACTAATTCATGTTTAAATACGCATGGAATTCATTTGTACGTTTGGTGGCTTTGTAAACGTGGACTTAACTTTCAGTCCAAATAGTTGACTTTACGGTAGCGTAATTACTGACTTTAATATTGTTTACTCGGTTAATGGAAAAGGTCTGCTTCGGAAGTTTGTTGGATAAAAATAATGACGTGTAATTAGCTAACGGGGTGAGTAATTTTGCCGTCTAATATCATTTGATTGAACCAAAATTATGTTTAGTCTACCATTAAGTTGTAATCATCAAGAGGCCCGGAAAATTACAAGTTAATTGCCCGGATATTATTTTAGTAGTTATAGGCCGTTTTTTTTTTTGTGGTTCGACAAAGTGACTGATATTAAAAATGAAATACTGTCCAGATTAGTCTTTTACCGGTCGATACAGTTATATCGGATTGTAAAGAGTTAAATATAAAAAGACACGATTTTAATATCGCTCTTGGAAACTTTGATCCTATTTAAATCCGTACAACATTTGACGCAGTATAGCCGGCACGCAAAATCGCCGGACAATGCGTGGAAAGTTTGCACACAGCCTGAACGAAACTTTCCCAACAATTTCAAATTAACAAATTAATTTTATTTTACTGGTGGTAGGTCTCTCATATGTGAGAGGCCGCCTGGGTAGGTACCACCGCAATGTCTATTTCTCCCGCCAAACAGCAGTGTAAATGCACTGTTGTGTTCCGGTTTGAAGGACATTGTAGCCAGAGTAACTACTGGACATATCGAGACTTAACATCTTATGTCTCAGGATGGCGAGCGCAGTGGAATGCCAAGCAATGCCTTGTAACTCATGGTGTTGTTTGGTTTTGCTACTGTCAATGAGCGGTCGTATCGCTTTCCATCAGGCGAATGGCAGGCTCGTCTCGTCATTCATAGCAATAAAAAAAAAAAAAAAAAAAAAATAACTAAAACCGGTTTATAGCGGAGTATAACATGTTTGACGACACGTCACTCCGTATTCGTGGTGTTATTTGACTAATTTGTAATAAGTTATTCAAAATAATATTACAGTTTTCAGGTATTTTTCTGTTGTATCAGCCCATTTACGCCCCACCGGAGGAGACGGGCCTCCTCTACAACCGAGAGTACGATTATGCAATATCACGTACTTATTCTCAAATAATGAAGAATAATAACTGCAATTTATAAATGGACTTAATTTTAGCTGATAGGTTTTTTCTACATTGTTCTTCTAAAACTCGAAGCATAAAGTAAATTTTGAACATTTCTACACAGATTTTGAATATAAAAAACCTGTTGTTATATTAAATATACATAAGTGTTTATTTTTACAAGATTTATTAGCCAGTTCGTACAATAATAACATTATGATAATAACCTTACGCTGTAACTCAGATTAATCAACTCTATTTTTCCCCAATTATTACCTTTTGTTTTCTATTGCGAAGAATGACGAGACGAGCATGCCATTCCCCTGTTGGTAAGCGATACGACCGCTCATGGACAGTAGCAAAACCATAAAACACCCTGAATCAAAGTAATGCTTGAAATTCCACTGCGCTCGCCACCCTGAGACATAAGATGTTCAGTCTCATTGTCTCCAGTAGTTACTCTAGCTACAATGTCCTTTAAACCGGAACACAACAGTGCATTTACACTGTTTGGAGGGAGATATAGACATTGCGGTGGTACTTACCCAGGCGGCCTCTCAGATATGAGAGTCGAACCACCATTCCAAAGCGGACTGAATAAATACTTTAAATACCTACTTAAAAGTGGACAAAATAAAATAATTCAGAAAAAAGTTTAAAGCATTTTCTGAACCCTTGACCCACTAAAGAAAGGAGATCGGTCGATTTGGTCCAACCGTGGACAAGAAATTCATTATTACCAAAAAAGTTGGCGTATTTTTTTAGATTAATTTCTCTATTTATTTTTATCTTACACCATTGGAATTAGATTTACAAAAAAATGAGGATATCATGAAATATTTCTACCATTTTTGTATTTGTCAGCAACATTCATAGAGTTGACATCTGTCACGAGACTATTATCTGTCAAATTGCATTGTTTACTTCGTCGTGTACTAATGTGTATTTATAATTGAATTAATTTGAAAATCATATAATTTCGTTTTGTGGCTGGGTGTTGTGTTTATTCTCTACGGCGTCCCTTGCAGTCAATTGCTTACCTCGATCCAACCATACTATAGCATATAAATAAGTTAAAATGTTTATAATCGTCATGCAAGCAAAAACTACGGGAAATCATTGATGCGCGCCTGAAGCCAACAACTACGAGACACCGATCGTAAAGGCGCAAAGGCTTACATGATCTGTAATGTCTGAATGGATTCATCCTCAATCATTGTTTTATTTTTTCTTTATTGTGTACGGTAGCTTCAGATATTTTTTAAACTAGCGCATGACAAAGTGATTAACTACATACAATAAACCTGATATAAAAATAATATACATTTAAATATTCAAATGTGTTTTTCTGTCTTCCTTGATAAACTTACGTACTTTATAATAATGTATATTCATACTCATCTCAAACTTAAAATATAAGCCAACTATGATATTACGTATTCAGATAGCAGAAAATGGTAGATTTTGTAAAACTTTAAGAGGATAAATCTTAAAAACCCCGTATCCTAGCTTAAAAAGACTATGTCTTATTTGAAGGATAAAAAATCCTTATTATTTAATTCTATGTCTCATTTGTCTCCCCCATGTTTCCACTACTAGGCCCAATATTCATAGGAAAACGACCGATCTCCTTTCAGTTTAATTTATTGAACAGCAATAAATTGTAATAAATTAGATGTAATAAATTCTAAAATACTTTTAATATGGGGTTTAGTCTACTAAAGCAAAATAGCTGAATATAAAATGTGGCGGTGCGAGAGATTAATGGTCGCGCCGAATTGTGCGCTGTCTGCAATAACTGCCTAAGCCTTGCTTTGACGTGAATGAATAAATACCATTTAGATATAAACTTGCCGCATTATATAAAAATGATACAATATACATCGCTTTCAAATTTTTGATAAAAAACATAAATAAGAGTCTTAAGGAAAGGCAGACTATAGGTCGTCTACGATCTTCTGTCACCGATTGCACTGTTGTTAAAATAACAAGAATAGTTTTTTTCTCTTCTTATTTGTATACATCGGACATGTTTATATTATTATATTACGAGTTTAATTGTTTATTTATATTAGTAAAAACTTAACTTAAACATTGCCTTAAATAGATAGATTTTTTTAATATTATTTGTAGTTCCAAATTTTGCCATTCGCCAACAGCTGATAGATGCGCTGTAGCTTTATAAGACCAAAATAAAGGTCATATCATTTTTTGTGACGATTTAATAGATATCTACTAACGGCCTTATTCATAGACAGTGATAAAACCTATTTTAGTTATAGAATGTTTTGTCTTCTTCGCTCAAACTGAATTCAAAAGTCGTTTGCAAGGGACAAAACATTCGATAACTAAAATGGGTTTAAAAACTGTCTATGAATGAGACCTTAAATAGGTTATTCCAAAATTTGTTTGCACTGTAGAAACATTATACTCGCTAACATCTGTATATTCCTGAAGCCAGAGATGCTAGTGTCTCCCGCGGTTGGACGAGCCTATTTCCGTCTCAAGATATTATATCGAACCTATAGCCATGCCGGGCGCAATTCTATTTCCGGATATTTCATTTAAAAAATACATTTACAAATTGAACTGGTCGACCTGATAATCGAATCAGGAATATCAAAATCTCGCGGCGCGCAGGTATTATGATTTAAACTTATCTTTTAGTGATGTTTAATCGTAAAAGAATTCTAGAGTATGTAGTTTACTAACATTAATTAATTACGTATTTGCAATTAATAATTAATACATTTTAGACAAGTTCCAATAATTAAATAAAAGCATAGTAAGGAGGACTCTGTTACTGCCCCATAGCTATAAATATGTTTAATTTATTGTATGTATTATAATTATAATAAGACAATTTCCAAAACTACTTATTAAAATTAATGTAAGGTTTCTGAAACCCCTTTGTTTCATAAGAGTGACATCTAGGAAAAACATCAGAATATTCTTGTCAATCCATTATTTACTTTACAGCGCCATCTTGTATCTGATACTAAAATATTAAACGTGAGGAGAAGTCGCTTGGCAGCAGTGCAAGAGTTTATTCACCTGTGCGTTAGATGGCGCTGAACAACAATAACTGAAGATAGAGCTGCTCTACGATAGAAATACTGTACTGAAACTAAAAATATTCAGTACGTTACATACTTGCAAAATATAGAATATTTCTTTCGTCATCCAGATAATTTATAAATAATTTATCAATCTGAGGATTTACGATATTACGTATTCGCGGATAATTGATACTTTTTCACCTAAAATAAAATTAAAAGCACGAGTCACAAAAAAAACAAACACGAAAACGAAAATTCATTTGACATTTAATTTTCTAATTTATTACAATGCTAATTATAAAATAGCCGGGGTACAATACATACAGTACACTTTTTAAGTTTATTTTAACTTGTCCTTGGGCTAGTCACCTCAAATGCGACTTGACCTTATACTTCGAAGAATAGAAAATGATGACAAGTTCTATAAAATTTATATTTAGGTTAACACGACATCTATATATATAAAAGAAAGTCGTGTTAGTTACACTATTTATAACTCAGGAACGGCTGTACTGATTTGGATAAAAAATGGTGGGGAGGTAGCTTAGAACCAGGAGACGGACATAGAATGACGGTAACCTGTGATCTTAAACATCAATATTTTAACTCCAACCCTTCCTATTGATTTTCATTGCCGGTAAAAGACAAGGCGTCGAAATTCTTTCTGCAAATTTGAATCTTTGTAATAATTCTTTGTTCAGACTAGCAATACATGACTTTGTAGACCAGTTTGTAACACACATGCTAAGCCTGAAACGCGATACAATCGCATGAGTCATTGTGACGGATTTTCCGCTATTGTGTTCGGTGGTCATTATCGACGCAGATCCGAATGCACTACCGCCTATGTATGATTAGAGGCTTTGTGGTACAAGGTATTGCGAAATTAACTTCTTATTGGGATTTTTTCCGGGGACTATTGCAATAGGTTCTAGACGGATAATAAAGTTTTTTCAAGGGAAGGGAACGTACAACTAATGCTTATAGTGTTAGTATACGTACCTACGTATACTTACACTGTAATCATTAATTGTATGTTTATAAGTATAAGTACTATACCTATATATTATATACCTATATAATATAACATATATTCATTTTCCACCATCAGGCGGACTCTACATTTTTTTAATTTACAATTGTGATTCTCATAACCAATCAATAAGTAAAAACGACCATTACCGTAATTAATCTTAATTGTATCATTTATGATGTGAATCCGAAAAATAATAACACTACAAAACTTGACCCCATTAACAAAGTATTTCGATTCCGTGCCAACTCCATTTAGGTCGCACAATTTAAAAAATGCAATAACAGCAATTTAGTGAAACGGCCCTATAAAGTTTACAAACAGCGAAATAAAGTTATCTACTTGTAATATTTAAAATAAAATTATAATTAATATTACAATTTAAAAAAATATTTTTTTCTCTATAATTATCTTAACTTCAGACAAAGGTAGTCTACTGTTGAACATAGAGTTCACGAATACCAATTTTCAATTGTTCTATATTTGTCTGGGCTAATGTTTCAGTGGATCTGTCATGGGAAAGCTTGATGGATAAGTAGGAAAAAAATGCGACAGTTAATTAGCTGCATTTCATGCGTAACAAAAATGTAATTCTCGAGCAAAGGGAGAAAGACTATATAATATGAGTTTATAGGTTGTTTGTGTTACTTTCTATGTATAAGTTCAACATGAACAAGCAGTAGTTACTTTGATAAATATAGTTCCAAATAACTATACTCTCTGTCTCAGTGACGTAGTTGTACTGCGATATGACTACAAAGTTGAGGTCACGGGTTCGAATCCCGGGTCGGGCAAAGTGATATTGGAAATTCTATTCATTAGTAGCCTGGTGTCAGGTATTTGTGCCCGATATGGCGATAGGCTCGCCCCCTATCACATCATCGGACACATGGAACACATAAGGCGAAACATGGATGTTCTGGTAGCACCTCCGCCTTCCCCTTCTGGGAAAGTGGCGAGATGTTTATGTATGTATGTAACTATACTCTCAATACGCATCAATGTGATTCAACTGACAACCATAAACTGTGGTTATAATACAGTGTTAAAAAATCAAAACTTATTTTTTATGCGTGCACAGTAGATTTCAATAAATTTAGTACCTAATAATAAAAAAATAGAAAGCTCTTCTTTATTTATTTTTTCCAATACTATTTAGAGGAAAATTTGGGGAAAATACGTAAAGAGGAAGAGACAGACCCAAACATTTCCCTAATTATAAAAATGTGACTTGTCTGGGCGACTAATTTTTCGAAATTGATTCCATTAATCATCGTGCGGTCGTAAAATAGTAAACCAAATTAGTATTGACCAAAGACGTTAGAGACTATATCTGAAGCCCTCTCAATCGAGCTCACGATTGTAGAGTCGTGACGTGTCCAGCAGCAGCCGTATTTGGGCGGATATAACCACACAAATCACATCCACAAGCGAGTATTAAGACCTACTCAAGTACAATAATCATTTCGAGGGTATATAGGTCAATAGGACATTTCGAATTGATATGGTATAATAAGGGTAATATTATGGGATCGACGAAAGGTAACTAAATAATAATTCCGATAATAAGTGATTGCATTACACGGTATTCTTACTATTGATATTGACAACAATAAGCGATATGCCAATCTATGGTGGACTGAAATGTAGTCTCACTTTTTGTGTAACAAAATGTGTAACATTCGAGTAAATCTAAGAAACCATTAGGCTGAGCCTACCCAACTGATGTGGGTCACTATAGCGGGTTTTCCACCATCAAGCTGATAATATGGCAGAAACGAATATTACACCAAAAACTACCAGGTACACTATGGGTCGTAAACTAAGAGAAAAAATAATTAGACTTGAATAAAATCACTAATCGCCGAACCTTGTACGTATAGGTTAGGGCAAGGAGACAATGATGAAGTAAGAAGAAAGAAAAATAATATTATTTATTGACGCGATTACAATTTACAATACAAAACATACAGCAAATATAAAAGAGAAGAATAAAAAAAAACAAGGAGAAGGAAACAATATTATAAAAGAATACTAATTAAAAAAAGAAAGGCGTATTAAAACGCAATCAAATAAAAAATTAAATAATATATTAAGTACATAATTTCGTAAACGTGCCAAAAGGCTGCCATTTCAGCATTATTGCTGAATTGTCATGACAATGACAACACAGCGCTGGTTTTCAGAAGCAACCGAAGCACGAAGACATCTTTTGTAGCATTATGAAGTCAAGCCATAGAGTATAGTAATACACTGGGTAGGTTAAACCTGGTGATGGGAGTTCCTTTGATCTGTGTAATTGATTGCGAGATAAGTAACTTTACGGATCGCAGATACAAATACACACATTTTACCTGTATGTGCACAATTTCCTCGAATAAATTGCCTCGCATATTTCCCATAACGAGTAAATCGTCATTACATATGCTGCTGGTTTAGTAATGACTTTGGAATAAAAGTACGTTTGCGGATTCTGATTTCACTTCATGGCATTTTGTATTGCTTGTGGACATAATAAAAGTCCATTAATGTTGCGTAATTATATTAAAGAAATGTATATATCCTACATTAATAAATTAAATGTTTCATGTGAACCAACACAGCTGTGAGATACCTAATCATTTTAACAGTTCAGCATTATAAAGGACGATGTAGACAAAACGGCATTAATTAAAACCACATACAGGGTGTCGCGACGGATGGAATTACGAGCATTTAGTATACATAGATTACTAAATTCATTACTCTTGCTTTTGGCTTTGATGGCAAATAACTTTTCGAAGTATTCAGGGGTGTTAGAAGTTCGCCATGATATCCCCTGTCTATCGTAAAAACCTCCAGCCGCTGGTGGGTTTATCGTCTCATCGATAAAACAGGGCAGACAGAATTTAGAGCTTCCCTCCTGTTGACAATAAATAAAAAAGGGGTAGTTTTGGGCCCAAAATGTATCTTAGAAAAATAATCGAAAAGTACACATTCTTACCGTAACTTGGCATTATAAAAAAATATGTGTGGGAAAGATTGCCGCATAATCTGATAAAATTGCGATACTGACAATGCAGCTACCGAGAACAAACATCTTTTATAGTTTGCATATTACATATCTCCACAGAGCTGATAAATCTCATATGATGTAAGCGCTTCTCAACAAACTTTCCGCACAATTTCAAGAACTGTAGGTAGTGAAGTTACTAATTATAATTTAATACTCGCTTTGAAGAATTTTTATTATTGCGATGAGTGGCGAGACGAGCATACCATTCGACTGATGGTAAGCGATACGAACCCTCATGGACAGTAGCAAAACCCAACAACACAATTCCACTGCGCTCGCCATTTGACACAAAGGATGTTAAGTCTCATTATGTCCAGTAGTTACTCTGGCTATAATATCCTTCAAATCGTAATACAACAGTGAATTTATACTACTGTTTGGCTGGAGAAATAGACATTTCGGTGGAACATACCCAGACGGCCTCTCACATATGAGAGACTACCACAGTACCACCAGTAAATTGTTGCCCTTTCTACAATTAATCGTTAAAAAATACTTAATAAATCTACGTATGCAACGGTACGCTTCAACCAAAAACGTTCATGAGCCAGATATCTGTGACTAATACATAAGAAATGCAGGTCTTGTCACAGAATATTCGATGAAAAATAATGATGCATTTTTGAAAAACATCGCGGCATCGCCATTTTTGTCTTTTTCTAGATATGACAAATACATCATCGTTCATCTTTATCACGATTATCGACTAGAGACACTGTTATTTCTCACCAATCGAAACAATTATGCCGGTCTACGTGAAACAGAATAAACACGCGTCGAACTCGAAACCTAATATATAATACATATTTTGACAGATATGAATATTCTACCATCATCTAGATCGTGATGCAAAGTGCAACAAGAAAAAAGTAAGGTTTTTTCACAGTTATTTTTGCCCTTGCCTCTGTCAGTTTACTTCATTTTGTATTAACATGTTAAGGTCATTCATACCTGATATAAACTACATCTGCGCAATGAAAACACGCGCAAAACCTAGTCTTAATATAAAGAAGTTAGGTGAAATTTAAACGAATGTTTTCTTTCCGAGGCGATAATGTACGTCTCATTTGTCATGTGTACTATTATCCAGAAAACCTCATCTGTTCACGCGTATATTTTAAAATACATGTTGACAGCTGGTCTGCGTTAGGTTTTTTGCGGTGGATTATTTAATATTCATATTTCACCATAGCCGTAACATAAACAAAATCCAGTAAAAATGAGCAGGCCATCGATCATGCGTCGACTGACGTTATAAACAAACAGAATAGCCGCGCGCGGTATAATTGGATCCGTATCGAATACAGTTATTGATGCTTCCCGAAAAACATAGTTAAAACTCATTAATGAATAAGTGAATTGCTCCTATTGTAAACATTATTCTCATGCTGATACTAAGCAATTATAGCTCAGTGGTTCACGATGTAGGTATTACTGGTATTGTTACTATGGAATACTCTAACGGAAACTATCACGTGAGTCGTGAACTAATGCTTAACTGGAACGTCTACGTATTGCGTATTCGAGCAAATGTCGATTATAAAATTTAGATACAGTTAAAATTAATTCGTTAAAGCCAATTACACGAGTTATCATTATTGATATTGTCAATGTGAGAGTTCTTTTGCTTGTTTATCTTTTCCCGAAGCAAAGATTCGTGATATGAAATCTTTTTATATGTATAGTTAATAAATATACATTTTTCACCCCGGAAAAAGATTGAACTATTACGTGGTTAGACCTCAAACCAAATATAATACTGCAGAAACAAGTCAACAAAACTATTCAAATTCAAAAACAATTTATCCGCAGATAAATTAAAAAAAAAATTGGGCTATTTTATTTCCGAGTCAAACAATTCCGTAATCCCATAAATCAGACAGAGTTTTGCTCACTGTCTGGTACGCTTGTACTGTGTCGATCAATAAGTCAATGCACAGAGAAACCAAGTCACTTTACATATGAATAAAGTGGTAAGTCAAAGCTGTGCTCCGCAAAAATAACATTTGTATTTCCGGTTCGTATTGCTGTGTTCTGTTTTTGAAAACCTCGTCCCAAATTCAAACCAAAAAGAGTTTTTAAAACGTATTTTAGAAATAAAAGGATGTTACGCTAGACATGATCTTGAAAGAAACATGATAAATATTTAAAAAGTTATGAGAATAATAAATATATTCTTATTCATACTATATGATTTTGCTGTAACGTACAAATAAGGATAAGTAATATGTTCGAAGCTAAAGTTACCTTTATATTTTTAAGCTGATTATATTTACCACCGTTTGCTTTATGAATCAATAAAGTGTGTGACTGCGTCTAACTTTTATAGAGGAGCTTAAATTCTGCACGAGGCATTATAAGCTTAATGGCAAAGTTAAGATTTATTCTGCTTCTTGTGTAGTCTTCATAGTAATGTATAAGCTATTTTGGATATAATATAGTATGAAGTATTTTGTTCATAGATCCAAGAGAGCATTAAAAATACAGATATTGTGATGACTTATTTACGTAGTTAGAGCCACGAATCGGCTGTAGATTTAATGCCTTCTCATAAACTGAAACGAGGTCTTTGTACTTTGCGTAAAGTGTTATAGCCCAATCACGCGTGTATTTCACCATATTGGGTACTCGGGTGTGCCTGAAGAAATCTAAAGAAACAGAAAAGTAGGTAATTATACTGATTGACGTTAACAACTCCGTCGGCCGTGTAGACTGTATTATATGGATAGGTATGACATACATACTTTCTAACGTAGGGAAGGAACTTTTCCGACATTGGAATAAGTTTGGGCTGGTACAAATTGTCATAATACAAATATTGGTAGGGGTAGAGTCAAGCTATACTAAACGTATAGGATATTCTGAATTCCATCTGGCTAGGTAGCAAAAATCGAATACTACTCGTACGACGCAAAACCCTTCGGAATGAATCGTGAAAACCTTTAATCAGCTTTCCATATCATATAATAGTTATCGCTTTTCATGCAGGGTATTAATATATATTTGAATTACATCGATCAGCGAATGACAAAGAATCTCTTGACTAAAATACTAGTGGATTGTACTGCACTTACAATCTCATGTTTTGTAGTCTCTTTGCCGTGCTCGGTGCTAATACATAAAAAAATCATGAAAATATCTTTAACAAATTATCTTCTTGTACTGATTATTCAAAACCAAACAACAACAAAAAATAAAGCTAAAACACAGCACACATGTTGCACATAAAACCGAAGCTGCAAACACCGGCAATACCACTAACACGCTACCAATAACAATGGTTTATTGCAATTGGCAACGTAACCATAATCCCAAATCCCAATACGTACTACGTGCGTCTTAAAATAAAATGCTAAAGTTCTGAATCCTAGTAAGGATTCAGAATTTTAGCATAAATGTGTTGACCAGTTTGTTTGTTCAAACATTCTGTCGTATCTTCTTAACTGATCGTCTTAAAATTTTAGATACACATGGTCAAGGCTACAGTTAATAATAAAAAAATATTAAATACATCCAACAGTCACATATATAGTCCTGACACCACACTAAGATCGACTTGTGCCGAGGGTATCAGAAACTACAAGAGACTGTTTGGTCTCACAAACTCCCAGTCCCGGAACAAATATCTGTGGATCACGGTAATATTTGTCTCGGTGCACAGTCGTAACCAAATGCGCCACAGAGGCTGTCAGTTATTAGGCTACCTTTCTAGAAAAGCGTATGTTCCCAAGAAATAAATGTAGTCTGTGCCAACCGACAACCTAAATTGATTGACAAAACCTAGACGTGAGCAAAATCGTGAGCATAACAAAGTAAAGTAATAAAATGCTATTCCGAACTTCTTTTCATCTCCATACAATTTATCGCTTTCAGCAAGAGTTGTAAAATTTGAAGATGTACGGAATAGGAATGGTGATTTTGTTTTGATTTTGTTATACAAAGTGGATTATACTGGTTATTGCATATTTTATCAAAAGCAGCTGCAACAATACCCAGAAAAACAGGTGTAACATTCCTCACATATTAGAGGCGAATACCACATTTCGAGCGTGCTGAGTGTTTAAAGTTATATGAATAAGACAAAACAAAAGCGCCGAAAATATTTAAATCTGTTGTAGATACTTTCAGTCTTCAGGTATCGATACATAATATATTCTCAAAAACGTACTACAGAACAAAATATGTAATAAAGTACTGAAAAAAACATTTTTGGTTATTAAGGATTACAAGTATGGAATTAGTATTGAGTCTATTAATATTATCAACAATCAATTGCTCGAACATTACAGATTTTAAATTTAGTTATAATCTTTGTTTTTTCCTGGTGTACAATAAATAATATATAAATAAGTATACTTAAATAAAATAAAATTAATTTACAGATATTCTGCCTTAATTAGTTAGTGCGACGAGTTAGTGAAATATTTAACAAAATTTATTAAATTGCAAGAGGTAAATAAGTAAACTTGTTTGATGGTGAGCGGTTACCATTCACTGTACAATTACTACACAAGGGGCATCAATACAAAAATTGATATTCGTGCAATAAATAAGAACCCTAGTAAAACCCAGGTGAATCTATAACTCAAGTTTAATTTGCGGGTTCGGTCTGTGTATTTCCGGATACAATCAGGTCAGCATGATTGTGTTGACTGGCGATAAATAACCCATGTCAGTGGATACTCTATCTGAATTATTTATAATTGTAATCAGTGATTACGATACACCATAATATATGACCATATAGTAATTACAAAACACATATGGTGTCCGCATAACGTGTAGTTCCAAACCTTGCCAAAGCAACGACAAGTAATGAGGCACATTTTAGCATTTACAAAATTTAAAATCGGATAATATAACACACCGGGCTGTTACTCAGTAGACTGAGTAGAAAAGCATATAAAACCAATGAATATAAATTGCCAAGTTATATTTTCTGTGAAATGAAACAGTGTTTCGTTTGGAATACTGCCATACAAAACTAGGATTGGAAAGCGAAATGAGTGTATTCAGAGGCGATTATGTTTTTTTTCTATTTGATATCTATTTTTCCTCTATTCAATAATATGCATTTCATATACGACACGTATATAATTATTTTTAATATAATTTATTTCTGACTGCAATAAAAGATTTTTATTTATTTTTCATATAGGTACATCTACGACATTACAAATTTCTTTCAAGTTATTATGAACAACACGAAACGAAAAGATGGTTTCTAAATGTCCATATATTTAGAGAGTTCTATGAATAATATAAAATTAATGGACTATTCCCAATACCTCGATCTGTTGGGAATTGGTGAGGTTTCGGAGGGTTATTAAATACGCTATGAATAACACGAAGTTTTGGGTCAATCATTGAGCCAGACATTGATTACGTTGGCAATAAGAGACATTCATAATATATATATTATAGAGCGAACGTCAATTACAAATGGGCCCATTTTGAAAATATTTGCCATACTTATTGTAGCATATAAACAAAATCTTTCATAAATCATACAATCTAACATAAAAATGTCCACAAATTTATTTTTTTTATCTTTAATTTATTTAGGTGTTTGTCCTAATTTAACATAACGAATATATTCCTTGTGGCACTGACCTACCCAATCTATTTAAGACTTAGATCAACAATACCCAGAAAAACAGGTGTAACATTCCTCACATATTAGAGGCGAATACCACATTTCGAGCGTGCTGAGTGTTTAAAGTTATATGAATAAGACAAAACAAAAGCGCCGAAAATATTTAAATCTGTTGTAGATACTTTCAGTCTTCAGGTATCGATACATAATATATTCTCAAAAACGTACTACAGAACAAAATATGTAATAAAGTACTGAAAAAAACATTTTTGGTTATTAAGGATTACAAGTATGGAATTAGTATTGAGTCTATTAATATTATCAACAATCAATTGCTCGAACATTACAGATTTTAAATTTAGTTATAATCTTTGTTTTTTCCTGGTGTACAATAAATAATATATAAATAAGTATACTTAAATAAAATAAAATTAATTTACAGATATTCTGCCTTAATTAGTTAGTGCGACGAGTTAGTGAAATATTTAACAAAATTTATTAAATTGCAAGAGGTAAATAAGTAAACTTGTTTGATGGTGAGCGGTTACCATTCACTGTACAATTACTACACAAGGGGCATCAATACAAAAATTGATATTCGTGCAATAAATAAGAACCCTAGTAAAACCCAGGTGAATCTATAACTCAAGTTTAATTTGCGGGTTCGGTCTGTGTATTTCCGGATACAATCAGGTCAGCATGATTGTGTTGACTGGCGATAAATAACCCATGTCAGTGGATACTCTATCTGAATTATTTATAATTGTAATCAGTGATTACGATACACCATAATATATGACCATATAGTAATTACAAAACACATATGGTGTCCGCATAACGTGTAGTTCCAAACCTTGCCAAAGCAACGACAAGTAATGAGGCACATTTTAGCATTTACAAAATTTAAAATCGGATAATATAACACACCGGGCTGTTACTCAGTAGACTGAGTAGAAAAGCATATAAAACCAATGAATATAAATTGCCAAGTTATATTTTCTGTGAAATGAAACAGTGTTTCGTTTGGAATACTGCCATACAAAACTAGGATTGGAAAGCGAAATGAGTGTATTCAGAGGCGATTATGTTTTTTTTCTATTTGATATCTATTTTTCCTCTATTCAATAATATGCATTTCATATACGACACGTATATAATTATTTTTAATATAATTTATTTCTGACTGCAATAAAAGATTTTTATTTATTTTTCATATAGGTACATCTACGACATTACAAATTTCTTTCAAGTTATTATGAACAACACGAAACGAAAAGATGGTTTCTAAATGTCCATATATTTAGAGAGTTCTATGAATAATATAAAATTAATGGACTATTCCCAATACCTCGATCTGTTGGGAATTGGTGAGGTTTCGGAGGGTTATTAAATACGCTATGAATAACACGAAGTTTTGGGTCAATCATTGAGCCAGACATTGATTACGTTGGCAATAAGAGACATTCATAATATATATATTATAGAGCGAACGTCAATTACAAATGGGCCCATTTTGAAAATATTTGCCATACTTATTGTAGCATATAAACAAAATCTTTCATAAATCATACAATCTAACATAAAAATGTCCACAAATTTATTTTTTTTATCTTTAATTTATTTAGGTGTTTGTCCTAATTTAACATAACGAATATATTCCTTGTGGCACTGACCTACCCAATCTATTTAAGACTTAGATCTAAAAATTCGAGGTTTTAGACATCTAGGTTGTACTAAAACAATCTGCGTTTTTTGCGTTCACATGCTCTCTAGATTCTAAAGTAAACCAAATACAATAAAACCAAATATAACCCGTATTTCAAGACTTCTTGCCCGTTTCTCTGGCAAAAATTGCGTTCCAAATTAAATGATAATAAAAAGAAAAAACTGTGTATAAACTATTATACTTTAGGGATTTAATACAATAATTTCCTTTTATTTCCACATAATGTATCCTAAGTAGTTATAGGAAACAAAATACCTCCTCACATTTCCACGGTAAGTTGTCATTCTGTGAGTTGGTAATCTCATAGTCTTTACTTGACTATAAACCTGTGAATATTTAACGGTCAATCTATAATACCATTTAAACTTCGGGCATTACAATATTTAGCCCCCCATATAATTGTAAAGGCTTAACATTCAAAGGTATTCGGTGCGTTCATATCAACTCAAATGGATATTTATGTTGTTTTAGTTTAAAGTTATAGTTTGCTAGAATTGTTTTAAACGTATAAAATTAGTGTTCGTAACATACTTTTAAAATATACTACTAATCTAGATTATTTTGATGTAATAAATCTAACATGCTAAGAAATCGTAAAGCTCGAAATATTATAATTAAATGACTTTAAAAAGTATTGAAACACCATAAAAAACACAACAATGTAAAAAAATAAAGTATTCAGGAAACACATTTTTCGAATTATCATTTTATCTATGCAAAAGAAATATCTGTAATTAAATCTTTATACCTTTTTTTAAGATACACCTAATTAATATAAAAATTACTTGTGTCTGATACAATTAATTTTAGGTTTCGTACTCTAAAATACAAAAAATATTTTCAACCTTATTACTGTTTTCCACGCTACTCAATTCAAACGCAGAACAATGACGCGGAAATTTATACCTTTACGTTCCTCGTGACTTATAAGACTTATAAATCTGCTAGACTCATGACATGAAGCATTTCCTTGAGTCAGCGCTAATGGAGCCCTAGAATATAACCAGCAGTTATATCCGCTATCAACTTTACAGGAATAGTATTTAGGTTAAATTACGTCTTATGATCTATGCTATTATGTTATAATAATAATAATATAGTATATATACGGCGTATAATAAGTTAATGAATTATTTTATGACTGACTTGACAAGAATACTTTCAGATATGGTCAGAACATCCGATGTTAGTTCACCCATTTGGTAATGTTGATAACGCAATGTTTCCCGATTTTTTATTAACAAACTAATAATAATTAGATGTGTAGCCTGTTCAAACTCACGACTTTTGCCGCCGAATAATATAATGCCAGCTACTGATATTATATTATAAAATCAAATTAAAAATAACGTGACCCAGTTGGCATTCACGATTTACAATAACTAATCTCCGTGAATCTAAAATTATTTCGCGAATGTAATCCAATATTTACGATCGGAATTCATCTTGCAATCTCGAATTTCAATTTAGCATTCCACAATGTGCGAAGTAATGGACGAAACTTGAGGCAAAACATAAAAGCCACAGAACGCGGGTGCTCTCAAGTTGCCAGTTAATTTTACACATCTGCAGGAGCCGTCAACGTGTTATGACTTGCCGCTGATTGTTCTACAAACTCGTCCAACAATTTACAATACAACTTTGTTGTTAGCCGTAATGCTGTTTTACAAACCTTTTAAGACACCTCTTGTACGCGGAAAAAAGAAACTTTTTGATGAAACGACATTTTGTAGTAAGGGAAATATCCTCAGTAATAACTGTTTTGAAATATGATAGAGTCAATGTGCAATACAGTGAAGAATTGAAGGCATTCGGCAACAGTACAATCGCTACGAGTGAATTAATAGGTTAGTTAGTAGGTTATAGGTAGTTCATATTTGACTGCCTCAGTGGCGTACTTGTATGATACGATAACAAAGCTGAAGTCTCGGGTTTGAATCCTGGGTCGAGCAAACTGAAATTGGATTAGTACCATGGCAATTTATCTAAGAAACAAATATTCAGCAGCAATAATGTAATGATTTTCGGTCTACAAACAGCTGACACGATACACTGTACTATGTATGTATGTGTAGTTTAATAAAATAAATTTTTTTACCGCTAGATATATGGTATTAAGAACTTCGATTCGATGTATAAACGATCAGAAGCAAAATTGGATTCGGACTTCGATATAACGTAGGTTCTAGCTAACACCACGGGAGGTGTCTGCTACTATCGATCTAGCAAGCAATCACACGCTTTCTCAACATTTTATTGCCTTAGCTACAAATGTAACTTTAATAAATATTTTTTCTCTTTATATACGAGTACAGTTTGCTGCAGCTTCTTTTCGACCTCAGTCCCGCTTTTCAACATTTGTAATCAGAGTCAGCAAAAAATCATTACTCGCTTAAATAAATAAACTTATTGTAGATGCATTGTATGCCTCATTGTGAAACGATTTCACCAAACGCTCTGAAGCGCTAGAAAAACCCAAAAGACAAAGCTCTGCAATTTTGTTCAAATAAACCATATTACCATTAAACTTTTTATTTCAAAGTACTGAGTTGGGAGAACAAAACGTTTTATCGCAGAATATGAAAGATTTTAAAACATTTAGTGTCCCGCGATGTTTGAGTTTGCTTGAATCCATTTTGAGAAAGCAGAATCATGCGGGGTCTATCTGATTTTATTCTCGTCGTTTATCCCATTTTATATGTACCATTACTTTTCTTTAGTTAAATGTGTTATTCTTTGTCGAGAGGTCAATGGAAGCATTTATGCGAATTTAAAATTAGTACTACATCAACCAAATATGTTATTATATTTGGTCTCCAGGTCAAGAACTAGTTTCACACACTATCAAATCTTCGAGCGGAAATTAGTTCGGCGGACCAAGGTGGCTCTATTGATACCTCTGCCTACACACTTTGAAATATGCAGGTATAGTCCATTTATGTATGTCTATTATACCTTAACTTTTACAAGAAACGCATACCATAATTTTAATAATTCAGAAGTTTTTTTTTCAATTAACAGTAAAACGATTATCAAGATGTCCAAAAAATGTTTCGAATTCGCCTTCAGTAACCGAGAGGGGTTACTGAATTGCATACTTTCGCAATAATGCCGATTGGAGCGATTAGCCTAAGCACCCGGAGGCTAATCGGCTAACAATAATATTAATTACGGTTAATTAGTCGCCACATTAGGCCGTCAATTTTGTGATTCAATTTCAATATCAAAAAATGTTTTTCTACACTTACGGGCATTAGGGGTGACATGATTTTATACATATTGCTTCATCATCATTATCATCAATCATTTCGCTTAAAAATATACGATCCCTTCTCTACGCCATCAATCCTTATTCATATAGAAAAATTCGTTAAAAGTATATTGGGCGAATTAAAAAACTAACCTAAGAATTCAAACTGTTTAAGTTAGTAACGCTGTTTAAAGTTGTACGACACTAACTACAGGTCAAAGCTTTGTTTATTGCTTTTGTAGGCAATTAAATAGCTCTTATCACAAGCTCTTATTATAATACTTGTTTTTCGGTAGTCTTTGTTTGGTTTCGTTTGTCATATTACGTATTTAAATTTACATTTAGCCATTCATAATTTTAGTTATAATTAATTGATTACTTACATTGTCTGATTTTGATATATTAAGTTCACAAAAATATTTAATATTTTTAGTTAATTGTAGGATTTTAGAATTGTAATAAGTGAATACTTCAGTGCCCCAGGAGGTCGCAATGTGCAAGAGAACATGCCAGACTTCTTTACTAGAACTATAATAGCCCGTAGTAATAAGTATCCTTATAATAAAAGTCCGGTAGATGCGTTATCGAATTAGGAAGTTTATTATAAAATGTTATAGAATTATCCACAAAAGATTTTTTAGACGTTTCTAATCTAAATGAGGCTATTGCTAGTTTATTTTTATTTCTCGTATTAATACTGTGGGTGTCACTAACCTTACAATTGATTGAAATAAAACAAATTTTTACGGACTTTTTTGGGGGTTTGGTTTACTTTTTACATTTTTAACTTTCCGACGTTTCGATTGCTTTACAGCTTTCGTGGTCGCGGGGCGGTCGTAGAGTTAGGGGTTGAAGAGTAAGAGGCTTGGCTCTATATGAGATCTGATAACTTTTTACAATGCGAGTCACATGGTCTCGTCTTGGCAACATTTTACATGAAAACATTTTTGATGGGATAAGACATTACAAGAACGTATCATCGTACCAATCACAATAATCTCATAACATACTTAGAAAGAGCAATACGCAAGATGAAACTTGTAATAAGCTACGGATCTTCGCACACGATTTCTCTAACAATATGACTGGAGCGTAATGAATAGACGGCTGTGTCGTTATTACTAAATAGACATGTTAGTATTATAGCACCTGGCATGTGTTAATCGCGAGAGATATCTGTCCATCGTCAGTCGATAATTTTGACGGCCCTACTTTACTTAATATTATTGTAATCGCTCTGCCAATAAAGTATATAAATGAATGACAAATGATACGCTGTTGTTTTATTAAGATATGAGCATGGACTATGGTGTGTCTGCGAACCCGCACTGGCCCAGCATGGAGGATTATTGTCTAACCCAATGTTTTTCTATCTTTTTGAACACGCCTTTACAGGTTGAAATCTTCTGGCGACCCCCTTGGGCCATAGATAAACAAAAAATAGGTACCTTAAAAGACTATCATTATGATTTTCTCATTGGTACCTATTTTTATTATTAAGACCTATACTCTTTAAGAGAGGCAACTCCTTGAGTAAGGCTTCGCGGGGTCGCTTTAGGGATCGCGACCCACAGGTTGAAAAACACTGGTCTAACCAGTCAAATAGTATTCTCGATTGCAGAGGGAGCTCATGCCCTACCGTGAGACATATGTAAATAGGCTGGATAATTATTATATGCGGTGTAATTTTGATGCAGACGATGCTGTTTAGGATCCAAATACGACTGCAGATTAGAGTACTAAGCATTTTCGAATGATCAAAGTTCAGAGTAGGTACTGACGTTAAGGGGCTAAAACCTAATCCCGCTGGTATCAAGGACAATATATGTAGTTCGTCGATCTTGACTATTATTATATACACATATGTACCTACATGTATCTCGTCTCGATAGCCGAAACGGATAGAAGTGCGACGATTGCACTTAAGCATCGTCAATATCAAGCATGACTACCAGCTAACGTAAATAAATTTCTATGAAAAATACTCAAATACAATTTAACTGGCCAATCTGTATTTGGAGCTGTCTAAACACAATTACTATTAAAAAAATCAAGGAAGGTGATTCCAAGGCTTACTTTAAATGTTAATATAATAAAATCATTGAGAAAAGAAAATTAAATCAACATCATTAGCCCGTTGCAGTCTACTGGTGGACGGAGGCCTCCCAAGGTAAGCCACAGAGCCAGGTTTAAAATTAAGTACCTACCTTTAGTCAAATTTACATTTTTTTAAATCCTTATATTTAGTGGAATTTTTATTTCATATGCGATATAATTTCATGATGTTGTTTAATTTCGCCTTTAAAATAGGGAAAATTGAGCGTAGGATCTCATTCGAGAAATCAAGGTCCGCCATAATATTTGGATGAAAATCAGCTCGAAAAACAAACAGTTGTCCCATCCGTGATGTATGGCGTCGTAATATCCGTACTGAACTTTAAATCACCCACGTAGGAAATAAATTTCAACTACTAAACTACGGAGTTGCTGCATTCCAATATTTTCGCCTTTGCATGTCGCCATTTCATTATATTAGTATTGAATGATATTGGATCATTGAAGAACGTGATAATAAAAAATTATAGACTATAGAACTTTATATAAAGACATAATCGAATTAAAAAAGACAGTTCGATTATAAAACATACTATATTACATGATAAATCACTTACAAAAGAATAACATATCACTAAAGAAATTTAATCGTCTCCCGGTTGTAGAGGAGGCTCATGCCTGCAGTGGGACGTAAATATACGGGCTGATGCAAATACAAAATAAATAAATAAATAAATAAATACACATAGTTGTAATGGCCTTAAAAAGGTGTTACTTTTATTTAAATATATTTTGTACTAGTTTCTGCCCACAAACTTCGTCTGCGTGATTAACTTTATTTGAAATTTACTTTATTTGGAATTTCCCTTCCCGTCCCGTCTCGTCCCGTTATATCCCGTCCATCCCGTCTCATTGTCACTCAAGGCGTATATTCCAATCTCATCCCATCCCTTTAAGGGTAAAAAAGTAACAAAGGTAACGGAGTTCCTTCCTCATCCCACGGGAACACTAAATATTTCGGGATAAAAAGTGTTAATCTAGATTCTAGGGTGTCAGCTACATCCATACCAAATTTCATCAAAATCCGTTAAGCCGTTTCTGAATTCATCGCGCACAACCATACAGAAAAACAGACAAAAATTCTAAAAATCATTGTTTACATTTGTCCTTTAACTAAGAATTAACACAGATTATAATACATTTTAAATTATTAATAATATATTTATAGAGGTCACAACCCCACCCCCCTAATCAAATAAACCACCCGTCATCATTCCTGGAGCAAACGAACCCAAAATACAGGAGGCATTTCCTCTTTGGATGGCGATAGCTATCCTTTGCGTAAGGAACCACCCAGAGCGATAGTCCCTTCCCAGATCTCTAAGACGGCGGCCAATATCTTTAACCAACATTTTGGCTTCAGATCCCCAACAGCCAGTCACCTCAACGGCAAAGGGAACAAAAAAGTAGTTCCTTAAAAGTGGAGCATATTTTGCTCGCTTCGACTCAGCAGCTACTTCAGCAGCAGCTGCAGCCGCCCTCGTTGTTCGGCCTAAGTGGCTCACAGCGAAGGTGCTAACGCACGTGGCGTCCCAAACCAGGCACTTACCTCTGAGCCAAGGCAACAAAGTAAGACCATCAGGCCTTTTACCATCGGTGCGTATTAAGCCCGGGGGCTCCAGCAAGCAAGGCACATTTGCGGACACGAGAGCCCTCCGGATAATATCGTTGAGGGCATGATGACGCGCAAATCTACCCGAACAACGGAAACAACTTAGTGCGTGATGGCCGTTGGCTGCCACTATGGAACCACAAGTGCAAGTGTGCGTCTCACACACATTGCAACCCAAACGCAGGGCTACGGCCACACACAGAGAGTCGCCGTCAAGAAGTGTGCCCAGGTGAGGTGATGGTAAGGCGTGTAACCATGCTCCCGATTCAAGAGTGGATACTCCTTTCAGCCTAGCCACATCAACCCCCGTAGCGCCCTCTATAAGTTGGTCCCGCAATCTAGTCGCTCCAACATCATCCCACAAGCGCTGTCTATTTAGAAATTTAGGAAGCTCCGCTCCCGGATTGCAGACCGACCAAGCTTCACAAGCGTCAGAGGCAAATGGTATATCCATCCGATCACAATTGGGAGATAAAATACTTGTGACCAGATCTGCAACACCATTGGCCGACGCAAGAAAAGCAGGCAGACCTACATCCCGGGCTCGTCTTATACCCAAACCCCCATGCCGAATCGGTAAAGCCGCTTGGTCCCACTGTGCCTCGTTTAAAGAAACGTTCAACAAGGTCTCCACTGACATTTTAAGGACGTTGTCAAAGTTCGAGATTTCGACAGGGAATAACCATGTGGGCGCAGTACGTAATAAATACGTGATTCTTGGTACAGCGAAGCACATTCTCAACAGAACTAGAGCAACATGTGGAGTAAGGTTATTTAACCGTGCTTGAGCAGCAAGAAGGAGTTCCCTACGCTGGTCAACAGCCGCCGGAACTCCCTCAGTAAAGATAGGCGATCCCAATAAGGTGAAAGTCTCGGCGGTGAGTTCAGTAAGACCAGGGAGGATTGCGTTAAATTGGGATACCAACTGATGCGTTCCAGGCCCACAAGAGTAAAGTTGGCACTTGGTGGAATTCAAACTAAGACCGAATTCACTGAAACGGGGAATCAAAGAAAGCAAATCGCTCTCCACTTGCTCAGGCATCCCCCCTATGGTGCCGTCATCCAAGTACCAAATATTTAACGGGGACTTCAAAACGGAAATAAATCATTGTTTTGGGTTCTATTAGGTTAATACAGACCCATATTAGTTTTTGTCATTAATCTTCCATGAACAGACATCGATCGGTTACAAATTTATTATATGTACAGATTTTTAGTGTAAGTAAAATTTGGATGTACCACTAATTATCCTAATAAATAAATAGGACATAAACACTTATTTAAATCGATTGTTTCATAAACGAAATGAAACACAATGAAACAAACCACAAACACCAAATAAACTTGGCACAAAATAAATAAATAGCTACTAATTTGTATCGCACTAAAGCCAACGAGAAAATCAAGTTCACACGTGAAGGGGCCAGACTTATTGGCTATAACGTGTACCGTCAACAAACCAAAACTAATCTATTAGACAGTTGACGTAGTCGACGTTAATTAATTAACTATATAAACATAGTTAGCAAAGTTAAACACCGTAGAATTGCATGTCACGAGGATTTAACGCACTTAAACAGGTTTGCTTCAAAATACGGTTCATTAAATTTGAATGCTATTAAAAATTCTGACTAGTGTTAGATTAAATCTTTTTACGAATGGTCAAAAGTTTAAGGAATATGAAATTAAATAACGTCACGATTCAGGATGTTCGTGCCCTTGAAATTGTGTACAATATGAAATTGTGTACAATTTTTTTATAATATTACAGTATTGTTATGATTTGATGACAGTCACTCCTTGCAATTTACCCTTCCATAGATGTCATACCGCGAGTTCATGGTGTTTAGTGAATAAAATACATAATTATATTTCTGTCATTATGTTGACTGTTGTATACAGGGTATATCTAGACTGCGACTGAAAATGAAGCTAGGTGGTAGTTTAGTGACTTCAGACACAATGCAACTAAAAATTTCGCTAAACATTTTTGGATTTTTTTATTTATCGTCGTTTTTGGGTGATAAATACATAGTTTTCCTAAAATAATAATGTAAGCCTTTTTATTTTTAAAGACACAATGGTCGTAAGGGTTTAAATTACTATTTTCGCAAAAACTAGTTATTTACCACCCACATATTGATGACATTTAAAAATTGCTAAAAAAAAAGCTATTGCTTTTTTGTTACATTTTTAGTTGCATTGTGTCTGTAAAACTACCACCTGGCTTCGTTTTCAGTCGCAGTCTTGATATACCCTGTATAATGAAATAAAGGGTCTCGGTGTAAGTGCTTATGTTAATTCACACTAACATATATTTCATATTGGCGTCTGGGTAATCAAATTTTAATGAATATTTGATGCCAAATACGCTATGAAGTCAAACCGAATATCCATTATAATAGAAATAACTATTACATAATTCAACATAACTAGATCTGAGAGCACACACAATAATAAAACGGAAATCGCTGGAGAGTATAACTTCCATCGCCAGTAATTAAATAATATTGTAGCCGTAGCTGGCTTCATCGGTGAAAATATTACAAAAGTGGATGATAAATGTTTTTTCTTCATAAATCAAAACTTGTTCAATTTATTCTATACTAGTTACCAATAAGTTTACAGTTGTTTCAGTTGCAATATTCCATTGGGGATGTATCAGATTTGTATCTGCCGTGTCGGTGCGCGTAGAATCAGAGTTTTAGCTTGCCCCGGTTGGGAAATCGAGTACTCATGAGCTCAACTCACAATTCGAGTACACCATTACGTGTGGGTTTTGCGATAAAAAAATATAAGTTATACTAATAATTTCCCGAAGTAGTTGACGGAATGTTGCTTGAACAGGTTTTAGAAATAAAGAAGAAATTAAGGTTAATGGCATCAATGAATATAATATTATTCTGATATACAATAATAATAAAAAAGTAATTAAATAGGAATCACAGGTAAAAACAATAATACCTGTTACGAGTACGACACAAAAGAAAATTAAGTGTTAACAGCGATGCATAATAGCTTAAATATCAAAGAACAAAAATTACGGATGTATAGTTCAACGCGGTGCGCCTTATACTAACGTAATTTCAGTCTTGCCAAGCTAAAAGGAAGGAAAGCACGTGTTAATAGCACGAAGATAAGTAGGTAAAGATAATTAATTACTCCATAAAACTTTACGATAGATCACACCAGAAATGAAGATTTATCAGAAGATAATATTATACTTTATTAAAATTTGGAACACTTATTTTTCCTGAGAACCTGTTTGGAGCTGCCACCCAGTAATGATTTGTCACTCGGGGATTTTGTGACTAAGACTGATGATAATAAAATTCAATGGAAAATTGCAAATAAATTCTAGTATATGTAACTAAGAGAGAGCTTTGGTACTAGTTCTGTCACATTTAGTTCGGTCGGCCGAATGCCCAATAATCCTTTCCTCTGCCCCTCATTTTTCCTTCCCGCACTCCTCCATATTTAATGGGCCTGCAAATCATCCATGATCCAGCGTTGTGTGTGTTCATGGGCGACAGTGATCACTAACCATCAGGTCACCTATTTCGGATCTATGCAATAAAAACAAATAATTAACTGGCAATTTGTAAGAAATATACAAATATTAACCCTTCATTATGAAAGGAAAGAAACATTAACATTCGAGGCATTCAAAGTGAACTAAACGACTCAAGAAAAGAATATGAACGTGTTTTAATGTCCAATTATGGAACTGTTAGGCAGGATTTAGTAAGGAAACATAGGTCGGTTGGAAACTTGGCGGTTTGCCACATGAACACAGACTTCTTGACTTATAAAACAGGGTTAAGTGAGTGCTCTAAGGCATCTTTTATTAGACACGATAGATTAACAACTCGAGGGTTTGTTTAATATTTCAAGCATGTACCGAGTATACCGATAAGTATTTTAATTTGGTGTATTTTCACAAGCTATTTGTTTTTTTTTAAACCATTCAAGAAATTGCTTATAATGCTCATTAATATTTTATTTACATTAAAAGCAAGTAAGTTAAATAAATTCATATTAATATACTACATTTACGCCGCAAAGTAGAATATAATTAGATCTAATTTCCATATTAAATGTGATAATGCTGTAACTTAAAGCCGTACTCACAATTGCTTCATAATTAATTGACTGATAATGTTACAGGTTATACAATTTAACAATGATTTCTGTTCATTTAAAATTATGACTGTTAGCTTAAACACACTTACTATAATTTTGCATAAATAAATGACGTTTAATATGATTTCATATATTGTATATTAAATTGGTAGTATCTATACCATGATAAAGTAATCAATTTGGTCAATTGATTGAGATTTATAAATTGAATTGAACAATTTCGCAACATTGTTATCTCAAATCTGTTCATAATATTGGCGAATCATTGACGTCATCTTATTTATAGGCGGATATTGTAAACACAAGTGTGCAACATGAAATACAAGTTCACGAGAGAGGTTTGTAACAATTTACATTACAATCAAAACAGTTTCCTGAGGCTACGCCACCACGACGACACGGAATATAGGTAATATCTAGCGGATTATGTTTGCATCTAAAATTATTTATTCCAGTTTTCAAATTTTGTGATGCGAGAGAAGCTCCGTATATTTATGTAAACATAGTATTCACGATAGGGCTATTATAAATATACTAATGTTTGTCAGGCGGTTGAAATAAGATAAAAAATCATTAAATAATTAATTTGTGAGTATTCATAATTTAAAAATCTAAATGTCATGTCGGTGACTTTTTTTATAACACAAAATTTGCCAAAAACTACACCCGTAGAGACACGGAAGAAAAAAAATTAAGGCGATGTGCTCTCACAACAACTTGACTTGAAGAAACAGTCAACATTTTACTATTTTTCAATAAAAGTTGCCAATTGCAGCGACAGTTTTTCAGTTGCCACGATTGTAAATAAATATGATAGGTTTATTCAACTAAAGTTGCTATGTGTGCATACATAATGATATACATGGTACTTACCTTCTACAAGAGCCCGGTGCGACAGGCCAGCTGCGTCGCGAGCGCAACACTAGCGCCACCCGCGGCATAGACCCGTGGATGTTGCTCATCTGCGGCGCTGAGGTGCGCTTGCGACTCCACCCACGACGGCTGGTGTTGGCGCCCCACAGGTGAGACGTGCCGTACTCTGTGGATAGGATATGGGTTAGGAATGTTGGATCGTATCGTATTGGAGTGTTAGATCGTGGTGGAAAGACGAAAAGTTCTCACTAGCAAGAGGTTTCTAAAATGCTGCTTCGAAGAAGCCTGTGTTTAGCAATGGACTCGCTGAATATGGTTGCCAATATATTAAGACGTTATTTGAATTTATAAATATTGCAATAAGAATATTCAATAGAAAAGGGCTTTCGAAATATTTATATTGTTTCTCTGTCTTAGTTTGGTCGTGTGAGAATGGCAGCCCGTTTATTTGTGCCATTGAAATAAAATATTTTATTTTTAGATAGTAGTACCATATTAGGTACGGTTATTGCCTTATCAGACAGACAATATAACATACAACTGTCAATATACTGTGAATTCACGAAAGCATCACATAAATGAGAAACTGTTCGACATTCGACACATTGTATTCAAACCGCCACGGAACAAGAAAGAAATAGGCCCAATAAGCGTTTGTTTATTGTAAACATTTTATTGGTTTTTGAAAACACGAACCACAGGGACAAAGTGACATGCAATCTAAAACCCTGACATTGTTATTTAGTTTTCACTCGCAACTAAAACATAAAATATACGATGCTTAACAAACCGGTGACCGTGCTAACTGCGTTATCAAAATCAATAGACAAATATATGACCTAACGAAGTCCTAACCCAACACAATAATGTATTTATAAATACTGCCTCGGTGGCGTATTTGTACTACGGTACAATTACAAAGCTGACGTCCCGGATTCGAATCCTGGGTCGGGCAAAGTGATATTGGATTTTTCTATTCATTATCAGCCGGGAGTCAGAAATTTGTGCCCGATATGGCGATAGCCTCGCCCCCTATCACATCGTGGGCTGGAACATACAAGGCGAAATTTGGGTGTTCTGGTGGCGCCTTTACCTATCCCTTCTGGGATTAAGGCGTGAGTTTATGTATGTATGTACATAGAAAACTAAAAAGCACATCAACCCACAAGCGACATACATTCAACTAACCAATATTCCCCCGCTGTTGAATACTGGACTCCTTATACGATCAAAAGCTCGATTGCGGAGGCTTAGGCCATACATCAAATTGCGTTCATTGTGCTAGGACTAAGAAAAAAATATATGAGTACCATAAGGCACTAAGTTGTATTGTAGATACCATTGATAACCTGTATCTGTATTATATTTTCATCCCACTGCCGGTCACAGGCATTTCCAACAATCTAGAGTTCGATTAATAGGGGTTAGGCTCATTTGGTTAGGCCATATAGTCCACCACGCTGGCCTAGTGTGGGTTGGCGGACAATACATAACGTAGAAATTCTGAATTTTGAAATATAAAGTATGACGAAAAAATTGTAACCCTTTTAAAATCACATTTACTCGTTAAGCCGGTAGCTATAACTCGGCAAACGTCAACAAGATAGATAAAATGAGAAAATATGGCTATCCGCCGGCGGAAAGTTATTCGCTTTATGATTTACAACACGTGCTTTGAGTCCCAAGTATTTTTAACATGCAAATCTAAACGTAATACCACTATGGTAACCGATTGCTCTCCTAAACTTTTGTACATTTAATTAATAGGTAGAAAAAAGGCGTAGATGCCTTTTGTTTGTTTTCAAGTGTTTAATAGTTATTTTTTAAACACGCGTATCTGAAATTTTGTAGAGGAGCCACGTGCCCTGCAGTGGAACGTATATGGGCTGATACAGTACTTTATATTTCCCTAATTTCAGGTGTTCACTATCAAAAGTGATTCACATACAATGCCTTTTATCGACTGTACATTTTTTGTATTCATTATTATAATGACTATTTATATCTTTATCTGAGTGTGGCACGTGCCTGTAGCGTGATAAAGGAAATTTTAAACTACATGCTTATAAACTATTTATATTACCCTTTCCTAGAATTACGGCGATAGGGTAGCTCTAATCGATTCATATTTACGTGTTCACCCCAACTGTCGTGCACTGTAAATACGATAGGCTTTTTTTAAATTACATTTTGTATGGTATATTGATGTTTCCTTTGTGTGAAACAGTCAGCTTGTATTCACCATTAAAGAAAAAATTGTTCTACACTGAAGTCTGAAGGTAACAAAAAATATTTTGGAATGAAATGTAACAATTATATTCGCAGAGCTTCAAGCCAAAAAGGTAGTTCTTCATAATGCAAGACCTACTTAAAACAATGTGTTTGTGACGGCATGAACTCTCCCCCGCAGCGAGCTCCGATAATAACAATAAACTAAATTGATATTACTTTCGTTTATATTACTTCCTTATTTAATAGGGCTTTCCGATATATTACTCATGAAATGATAATAATAACAACTATTATGTATAGAATTTCATCAATAAAATATAATAAATGAATTTTCCTTTACCTACTATACAAGCTATAAAATTTGTCAATTTTTTGTTAAATTTTAAATAAACGTATTTTTGTCTCCTTGGTGAGATAGGTTTAACATTAACATTTATTTATTTATTACACAACAAGAACTTAGATCTAAGGTTGGTGTGGCTAGCACCACATACAGTTCGCCGAACTTTTGTTCCCTATGATACGATACGGGGCGAACCTATAGCCACGCCGGACACAAATTCTAGTTCCGGGCCACCATACCGAAAATCATACACAAAGAATTTTGCTCAATCAAAAATCCAACTCTAGTTCTCAGCGCATACATACTAGGTACCTAAAACATATGAATGTTCAAAATATTTTTACATGTACTGCCTCTCTCAGTCTTTCATTACCCATCAATTAACACCAAATTATGTTCCCTTTACTAAGACTATATTAACATCAATCTTATCGTAAACATTTCGTTAATAAAATAGAACGGAATTAATAACATCACTCACGCATATAGGGTAGGGACGGATGCGGCCCCTGTTCGGAGCAGGCTCGGCGGCCGCGCGCGCTCATGAGCACCTCCCGGCGCGGGCGCTCCGCCAGCACACCGTCGTCGACGGGACTGTCGGGCCGGGACTCACCGCCGCCCTCGTCGCGACCCTCCTCTAACACGCACGCCGACATCACTATCCTTATCAACCGAGACAAGTCTAAATTAATTTTATTGGATCACGAACACTGAGTCGCATTACACTGCCACTGGCGAAATGTTGTATCACTGTCACTTGAGTTGCATTTGGATCACACGTCACGGGAGGTGGAATTTTCTGCCACTATGTCACTGTTTATCCGAGTCTTTTCTCATACCGTCAATCTGGAACAATATGTAATGATTAGATAAGGTCGCTTATAACAATGGTTTGAGGGTATTTGTCAATTAATAAGTAAAATGGCAATTTGACTCCAACCTCGATTGATAAAACGATAAATGAAAACACAGAGTAGTTTTATTAAAAAAAAACCTTTCCTTAAATATAGATATAAGCAAATGACCCGGCCCTTTTTAAACACAATTAGTTTCAATTAACAATTTTGTACAGTTTCCTTTGTTCTATGGCGTTTGCCACAAGGTAGGTAAGCATAAAAGGATTTTTGTGAAATCAACCCAAGCCGAAAGGAATAAATTATGACAAGGGACCAAGTGGAATACGTAGGGTGAAAATCACTAAGCCCACAAAGTAACTCCGAAGAAAAATTGTTTCAGTTTTTTTATTAAGTTTCTAAAAAGTATCTGAGAACAACCATATTCCAGAGGCAATGTATCAAATAATACTTATTTACAGCAAATCTACAGACTGTCGGCAAGATGACAAATGGTAAAGGAAACCAAGAGAAATTCAAGAAGACATGATCGGATTGAATGCGATGCTTATTGGTTTTGTCGATAATATATGATGTACGAGAAAGCAAGGGCCGAAAGTATTGTGTGATTCGATTTGGAAATAATTTTGCTTTTTGAGGGTTCCAATATTCTGTCATTAGATAACCTATATTTATTTTTTAATACTTTGTTAGTTTAATTATCTATTTGAAATGGAAGATTGGCACTTAGCTCATTTTGCATAGTAATTCGTTTTATTGCTATTTTATGAGTGTTCGTGAAGAATGAATATGCATTTGTGGTATTAAAACGCGATTACTAGATTTCTCTCTCTCCTTGCATATGGGTCAATTACTAATGAAAGCTGTGAATGATAACATCGATGACTATATCGATATACAGCATGTGGAGTGCGGGAACTGGCACAATGTGACAGAAATAATACATCTACAGAATTTCCTACAACCATCGATTATTAAAAACACTTTCCGCGTTAGAATCTTATGATATGCATAAACAAAATTCTCCAGCTTCCCGCTTACGTCTCTTATCGACCATTGTAAATAGGCCCTTAATAAAACCTTGCCATAAAACCAATTCTACAACTTGTCAAGTCGAGGTTGAAGTGTAATTGCTTGGTCTTGATTTTATTAGAGTGACTTGATTTTATTTCCGAAAAACAGGGCGTTGAGCAGACCCACTGGCGATAAACCAAATCTTTCTGCAACATGCCTGATATATCTTGTTGCGTATAATAATTATGATAATATGACTTACGTAACTATTCAATAACATACGTGTACCTTGGTTAGAAAACTTACAATAAAATTTTAGACTTTGCCTAATATTCTTTTAAATCTAGGTTTTATTACCAGACAAACCATTTTAAAGTGACTTAACCAAAGCATAGGTAGCAAATCCTAGACGCCGCGCCGTGTGAATCCAGTACAATAATGCCCCCGGGCTACTTTTAGGCTCGCTCCGTTTCTGCACTATGCCTAACAAGTGCGAGTAACTAGCAGCTGTTGTTGTATGAATATACTGAGAGACATTCATATACTGGATGGTAAGTATCCTTGAGGTAAGTCATGCAATCATCACGATTACGGGACATTATTCAAAAAAATATTATTAGTATTTTAAGAATATTATACAATAAATGCAGAATTATATAATGAAGTTAGTGGTTTATCCGACAATAACTATTCGAGCAAGAATCCAGAAGAATTGTGTACGTGTTGCCAAAGTTTAATGACTGCTCGCTATAGGTAGTATACTTAATTTTCAAAAAATTGGTATTTTATGTTTTCAAATTACATATTGAAATAAAACTAATTTTACGGAGTTTATGGCGGACTTCGTTTAATTTTTACTTTTTTTAACTTCCCGACGTTTCGATTGCTTTACATCTTTCGTGGTCACGGGGCGGACTCAAAATGTAAAAATTAAACCAAATCTGCAATAAAATCCGTAAAATTAGTTTTATTTTAATGTGTAACATTCGCGTAAATTTAATAAACCACTATTCAAATTAAGTGTTAACCATATTCCGACATCATAATTTCAAAAAGCGCTTATATTCATTAGATGGCGCAAATTCAATTTTTATCCACGTTGTATATCGATCGGTGTTAACACCACGGGCGGAAACTTTATTACTTTAATCGAGTAATCCCCAGGTGACGGGGCGCCGTTGTGGCCCAATAATTACATATTTAAAAATACAGACGCGATACCACGCTCTACAACCTTAATATGCTTAAGTCTTCAATTTATTACTGAAGCGTTTGCTATTTATCGCTAAGTATAGCCTTTATGTTTAATAAACGGAAAAGGAATAAAATAAGAAAACAGTTAGAGCCGTTCAAGAATATTCTTCAACACATGTTCTGAAGCAGTGGCAGGTTTAAACAACAATTCAAAATGTCTCGTGAAAAATGTTTTTTTTTATAATGTCTTTAATATTTTTATTGCGATGAATGACGAGACGGGCATGCCATTTGCCTGATGGTAAGCTACGACCGCTCATGAACTATGGTTCATGGTTGTTTGGTTTTGCTATGGCAAAACCAAACAACACAATGAATTATAACGCAATGCTTAACATTCCACTGCGCTCGCCATCCTGAGACATAAAATGTTAAGTCTCATTATGTCCAGTAGTCACTATGGCTACATTGTGCTTCAAACCGGAACACTACAGTGTATTTACACTGCTGTTTGTCTAGCCTATAATCTACATATTTTACGTAGATACTTCGTCATCCAATTATGATTATGCCAGTTAGCTAAAACGCTTCACTAATTGCAAATCAGTTTCATCTTGTAGGGGAAGGGCGGACAAGATGTCCACTTTATTCAAACTGGTTAAACCTAGGAAGGTTTTTGGGTTTAAGGTGTAAAGTTTTTATACAAATTTCAAATTTATTTGACGCTGGGCTTAATTAATTAATTAAAGCTTAAAATGTCACAGTCGGAATCGGTTGAATGAATTGGTTCTTCATTCCAACAATCTTTATTGCTCCATCTTATATATTTGATTACCTAATGGCTAATACAAATGCATACTCAAACAAACCATTCCATCTTGCCTTTTTTTTTTTTTTTGTGTCCAAGAGGAAAAGCTATTAAGCTCCCCTTTCGGTACCCCGGGGGAGGCCGAAAGGGGTATGCCAGTGTCTCTGGCCTTCCAACCCGTCACGTTGCGGATTGTGGTCGGGCTGGGACCCTAACAAAACCTATGCCAGCATACTGACTAAAAACCCCTCGGTGACCTTCACACGCATTTTGGGCGGCACCGGACATCCCAGGGCAACAATCGCCCCGATATACGTCCGCGTAACCGCCCAGCGCAAAACTGTTGCTGGTCCTTCCGTAGTGGGGGCCTGAATGCCCCACATTTGCTACTAGTTTGGACGCCCGTTTAGGATGTTGTGGGCGTCCACGACAGAGTCTGACCCATGCACTCTATCACACATCTCGAGGTCGTTATGAGTGAGGGCGCACCGCCCCCGCAGTTTGCCCAACGACCCCGATGGCCCCTTTAAGTCGCCTCTTACGACAGGCAGGAGGTACCGTGGCGGAATTCTTGCACCCCCGAACCACTGGGCGAAGGCGCCGGTTCAGCCGTTTATCACCCGGCGCCTTCTTCTTTGCAGACGGCGGCGAGCGGGATCGTTCCGCTCCCGATCCCGGTCCGCGCTCTCCTTCTGCGACATCGTGATCTCGCAGAAGGAGAGCATTGCCTGCCACGACCTCCGACTCTCGACCATGGAGGGAATCACGGCCGAGAGCGAGAGGTCAACTCCGACGGCTGCACGGAGTGTTCTTCGCTCATCACTCCAGGCTGGGCACTCCGAGAGAGTGTGCTGGGCTGTGTCCTCCGGGCAGTTGTCACAGTGGTGACACACGGGAGTGTCTTCCTTTCTCGCCACCCGCCACAGGTATCTACCGAAGCAGCCGTGCCCCGATAGGACCTGTGTCAGGCGGAACGTCATCCCGCCGTGGCGCCTGTTCAGCCACTGGTCAAGAACAGGTCGCACTGCCGCAATAGTCCACTCACCAGCACTGGGATTGTACAGCCTGGAGCGCCACTCCTCCACAGCGGCCACGCGCAGGGAGGCCCGTTTGGCCTCAACCTCTCTAAGGGCAGGTAGTTCCCCTCGACGAGACGCTTCCTCTCGCCAGTAATAAACTGACGACAGGGCTTTGGCGTCGATGTCCCAGGGAAGGAAACCAGCCAAAACGCAGGCCGCTTCATGGGAGATCGTACGATATCCCCTGATCATCCGCTGCGCCACAACTCGTTGCGGTTGACGCAAGAGAGCTGCACAGCGTCTGCTCAGAGATTCAGCCCAAACGGGACATCCGTATAGGGCCATTGATCGTACGACTCCTGCATACAGTCTCCGGCAAGGGATGCCGGGACCTTCGAGGTTGGGAAGCAGGCTAGACAAAGCGCCTGCTGCCCTGACTAACTTCGGTCTTAGGCCTTTAAAATGGGCATGAAAGTTCCATCGGCTGTCCATGACAACCCCAAGATATTTCATGGAAGAACCGACGGAGACCTCCACGCCATCGACCGTTATGTGGGCCCCTATAGGTGGCCCTCTCCGAGGCCCGTGAAAACATATAGCCTCAGATTTATGAAGGGCCACTGTGAGGCCCAGCCGCCGTATTCTCCTTACCACGTTGCCAGTGCCCAACGCAGCAAGGGTGGCAGTCTCCTCGAATGTCCCGCCACACGCTGTTACCAACGTGTCGTCGGCGTAGCAAACTACGTCGACACCCCGGGCGTTGGCACCACGGAGCACCCAGTCGTAACCGATGTTCCACAAGAGAGGTCCGAGAACCGAACCTTGTGGGACACCGCACGACATAGCTCTACGGTGACATCCCTCAGCGCCTGGATACACTACGTACCTGTCCGATAGGTACGAGTGCACCAAACGCTGAAGATAGAGCGGCACCTCGTGGTACCGCAGTGCTTCCTCGATGCAGGGCCAGGGCAAGGTGTTGAATGCATTGGCGATGTCTAACGACACCGCCACAATACATTTTCCCCGGCCTACTGCCTCCTCCGCTTGTGTTTTCACCCGCAGAATCGCTGAGATGGTCGATCGGCCTTTCCGGAACCCGTATTGGCACTCTGTCAGGTTCGGACCGACCCTCTCGAGGTGCTCGACGAGGCGCATATGAATAATACGCTCAAAGAGCTTTGCAACCTCGTCGAGCAGAACGATGGGCCGGTAGGCCGATGGCGATTCTGCGGGCCTTCCTGCCTTCCTGAGCAAGACCAACTTCCCTGTCTTCCAGCATGACGGGAAGAGGCCCTGCTCCATGCACGCGGAGAGGAGGCTAAGGAGTCTCACCTCCAGGTACTCAACAGTAAGCACCCAGACTCGTCCGGGGATACCGTCGAGACCTGGAGCAGAGTTTTTCCTCCTCAGCCGTAACACTGCTGCCCTAAGTTCCCCAGGTGTTACACTGGGGACTAGGGCCTCCGAGGTCTCCCTTACCGGACTTGTTGACGATGCCGCCGAGTGTCTGCGCCATGACGGCCGCTGACGTGGCGGCATCGGTGGAGGAGTGGTCGCCGCGGTGGCCGGAAAGAGGGCGGTGACTACGTCATCCAGGAGCTCCGGCCTTAGACTCTGGGTTAGTGGGGGCACCGGCGGGCGCAATTTATTAAATGCAAGTCGGTATGGTCGCCCCCACGGGTCGCGGTCCAGAGTTTCCAGGAACTCCTTTCTGGCCGCAGTTTTCGCCCTATGAATGGCCACCCGGAACGTCTTTTTAGCCTGTCTAAAGAGGCCATGAAGAAGCCGCTGCTGATCCTCGTGGCTAGGATGGTCTAGGTGACGTGTCCGCCGGCGACGATGCCTGGTGAGCTCACGACGCGCCGCCATGCAAGCAGCGCGTAATTGAGCAAGCTCTGCTGACCACCAGTAGACCTGCCGCCGCGGAGCGAGGCGGTGCACCCGGGGCATAGCTGCGTCGCAAATTTGTGACATTGCCGCCCCAAACCATTTCGCCTCTTCCTCTACTTGCACCGGAGAATCCGGTGCGGGTAGCCACGCTTTGACCCGTGCGGCCACCTCCAAGGCCTCTCTATCCAGGCATTTTAATGCCCACCGCGGGCTGTCCCTACTCAGAGTGTTCGGACTCCCACCAGGCTGGTTGGTGGTGGACGCAGAGACGTCGAACATAATATAACGATGGTCCGACAACGTCTCTACGTCCACCAAAACCCTCCATCCCCGAACACGGCGGGCAACGGCTGGACTCGCGAACGCTATATCTATGACGGATCCGCCATTGTGCCTCACGCACGTGTCCTCCGATCCCCGATTAAGGACAGAGATTCCGAAAGAGATCGCCCATTCCTCCAGTACCCGGCCACGCTAGTTGGTCACCGACGATCCCCACGCCAAGGACTTGGCGTTGAAATCGCCGGCGACAACCACGGGGCCAGGTAGGCCTTGTACCACTAGGGCCCCCAGCCTAACGAGAAAAGCCTCGAAATCGGCCAGGGGTCTGTTGGGAGAAAAATATACTCCCACGATCCAAAGATCTCCCAACAGAACCGCTACGCATCCCCGGTCCTTCGCTACTTTTTCGAAGGGCGGGGAACCAGCGGACCCCTGTGTGATGATGGCCACTGAACCATCTAAGTCCCCAGCCCAATTATCTTGGGGTGGGACGGAGTACGGCTCAGCGACCACAGCCACGTTCACCAACCATTCCGCAATGCTCTGAGTAAGCACACAGTGTGCATCATAGCAATGGTTGATGTTCGCCTGGAGAAACTTTAGGTCCATTATTGGGCGATCTCCATCGTCTCAATCTCAGCCTGCGGTGGGTGGACGGGCTGCGATTGGACCGTGGTCTCAATGGCAGTCCCTCCCCGTCTTTTGTTGGGCTTCCGCCGATGTCGGCGAGACCCAGGGTACAGTGCTATGCATGCCTTGCCTCCTAAGACATGACCCGTAGGCTTGCCACCAGCTGCGCACACGGCGCAACACGGTGCCGCGGAGCATCCTCGTGCCCGGTGGCCCGCTTGACCGCACCGGTAGCATATACTGCTACGGTCGATTTGAGACGTGCAGCGCTCCCGAACATGCCCGATCTCGAGGCAGCGGAAGCACCGCAGTGGCCTTGGGTCTAGCACAGTGACCCGAGCCGCGGACCACCCGACTAGGAGGCGTCCTGACCTTGCCACCGAATCCGCTGTTTTAGCTGGTGCCCTAAGCCACACCACGCCCAGACCTGTACGATCCGGGTGGACCTCACCAACCCTAAGTTGGTCCACCGGACATCCTGTGGTCCTTGCAAAGGCCGCTGCAACTTTTTCCGAATTGACGGACTCGTCTAATCCCGTCAGTCGCAGTTCCACAGTCTTTTGTGGTCGAGAAATACGTAATTCCTCGGACTCGTGGAATGCTTCTCTCAATTTTGAAGCTAGTGAGTCGGCCTTTGCCTCACTTTCAGGTCCAGGCACCTCCAAGATGTATGCACCTGTGGCCGCTTTTTTATTAATTAAGGAAGTGATGCCGAGGTCTGCTAGATTGATCCGCTCTTGAGCCTCGGCCATCAGGCGACCATAGGTGTAGCCCTTTGAAATGGCCTCGGGCGTCAGCGTGAGCGTGACTGCCTCGGAACGTGGCACGCGCAGTGCACGTTCCAGCTTGCGCTGTTGCGACTGCGGTGGTTGTGGACCCGCGCCCAGAGCCCGCTGGCGTCGCCTCTTCCCACCTGCCACTACGGTCCACTCTCGGGACATGTCAGTTGGAGCCGGCGGTAGTGGGCGGGGTTCCCTCGGGCGGGTCTGAGGTACGTTCCTTTGTCCCTTCGGGCCCTTGCGGGGCCTCCCGGGCGTCGTAGTACATGCAGGCGCGGGACACAAGTTTGTGGCGACAGATGGCGCGGTGCCTACGGAATGCATTTCCTGCGATGGCCGCGATGAAGGATTTGGGTGCGTCTGCTGACATGCACCACATTCCGCCTTGTACTGTTGGGCCACCGTTTGAACCGTCCGCTTGCCCTTGCCTTTCCCCTTCACAGGGCGGGGGGGCTGCACTGCTGGAGCTGTCGATGGCCCGGCGATGGCAGACGATAGCGAGTGTGACAATGGTGTCACAACATTTCGCATCTTGTCAGCGGCGAGAGGCGGACGGAGTCGCGGCTCTGGAGGCAGCCGGCACGCCATATTATCTATTTTGGCGTTCATAATATTTAAAAGCCGCGCCTCCAACTCTCCAGACTTAGAGTCACCCTTGGCCGAGAGTGTGGCAATCTCCTCTTTTAGGCGCGTGTTCTCAGCCTCGAGCCTCTCGTACTTGGCACGCAGTTGAGCCACTTCAGCCGCGAGTCCCGTTCCCTCTGCCTTCCCTGTTTGGTCAGCCATTGCCAGCAAATCCCGGTGGACGTTGTTCAAATCGCGAACGAACGTCCCCTTGAGGTGGCTTGACTTGCTGGCAACCGTCTTCACCACCTCAGCCAAGCGGAGCTGCTGCTCACGCTGAGTGGCTGAGGTTGTCGCTGTTTTCGTCTTTGCAGGCCGACCCCTGCCCCTACGCACTACGGCCGATATTTTGGCTGCGGGTTCACCGTCGTCCTCACTTGACAGTGAAAGTCGTGACCGAGAACTGCCACTGTCATGGTCGGTTCCCTGCGACCAGAATTTCCCCCTTTGTCGAGAATGAGCACGGCTCCGCCCGGACTCTGAGTCAAGTTCTAGAGCGGAGGCTGGTCTCTTCTCTCCAGCAATATTTGCGGGAGTCACACCCGACTTCTCCTTATCTATACTTCCACCATCAGGCTTGCGCCCTCTGGTCACCACCTGTGAAACAGGCAACTTCGTTGTTGGTTTAATTTTATTTTTATTTTCCATAGAATTCCCACGAGTAAGGGGGAAAGAGAAGGTCCACCCAGACAGTGCCCCCTGTATCTGGGTAAGCCTAGCGTGACCCGCCAAGAGTGTCGGCCGGTACTCCGGCGGGGGTCGCACTAAAGACCGAACTTCCCATCGGCCATGCATCCTCTCGCGGTGCGCCGCCGCTTAGGATTCGGAGTAATTTTTATAGAGGTGTTCTTCCTCGCGATCCAGCCAATTAAGGCAAGACCCTCGGTCCCAATTAGGTCGCGAGACATGACCACGACACCCAATTCGGGATTACGAGATTGACGGTGGCTGACGAGAGTGAACTCTACGCCAACCTGACCGGTGGCAGTGTGAGTGCACGCCGGTCCCGCCTCGTTTCATCCACTATGTCCTCTGCTGTTCAGAGGAGATGTGGATAAAAACCGCCCCGCTGGTTTTGGTCCACGCCGTTACCGGAACCCCCAATGGGGGCTTTCTCCTATCCGCCACCCAGGAGACGCGCCCGATGGGAGACCAGCCAACTCCACACGGGTCCATCTTGCCTTCATACCCAATTCTCCATCTTGCCATACGCCCCACTGGTAATGCAAACATGAGAAATTTAAAAGATCCTTTATATAATATATCTTTTAATATAAATTCATTTAATCAACCCCTGATCGTTACTATCTATAAAAATAAAATTTTAAAATTATTTACAGTGTAAATAATATCACTGCAAAAATTTCAAGCACAATTATTTGACACAAAAAGAAGAACCACCTGCTCTAGTCGCCACCTGGCTGTAGGGCTGAGTTTCTGTTTTTACATTATAAAAGATCCTTGTATCTCCGTATGCTCGTCGCATGGTTTGGTATATATGGAAAGTTGCCATCTTGCCCAGTAATTTCATTTTGCCCTTCCTTACCTTACATAAATGATAATTTGACGGCCTCCGTGGCGCAGTTGGTTAGACGCCGCCTGTGAAACGTGAGGCCGCGGGTTCGATCCCCGCACCGAAACAAATATTTGTGTGATCCACAGGTATTTGTTTCGGGTCTGGGTGTTTGTGAGACCGAAAAGTCTCTCGTAGTTTCTGATACCCACGACACAAGACTCGATCTTAGTGTGGGGTCAGGACTATGTATGTGACTGTTGGGTGTATTTATTTATTTATAATTCAATCCAATCAACAGTCTAAATTAAAATCTGGCGAAGACTCTTGAATATCGTAATGAAGCCTCTAGGTTTCAGAATTAGCGCTTAAGTCCGATAATTTGATTCCTGAACTAGATTGCCTCGCAAAATTTAATCTTAGAAACTGTCATTGAATAAGATATGGAGTATTTTCAAATAGGAAATGAAAGGTCAGGTGCGCATGGGACCGTGTGGAATTAGATTACATAGACCTATATCACCACGAATGAGGCAAGGATGTTAACAAAGCTCTACAGAAATTGCAATACTCTCAATATTTTTTATCCTTATCATTTATGCCAAATTGTGGCATATCTGCACCATTTTCGATCATTTTTCGAGTCAAGCATGAATCAAAATTGCGTCAAAACTTTTCAGGACGAAATAAGCTTAATTTAAAGATATTGGTGCTGTGTTTTGTTTAGCTAATTTTAATATAGATTTACGTAGGGTTGACACACACATTTTTTGTAGTGAAGCAAAAAATGTTTTTTAAATATATATTTAACTACAAACTTATTTAGGTATTTATTAAATTCTTTTTTGCGCTACAGAGTGATATACAAATGCAAAATTACACAATAAAAATATTAGTACAAGTGTACAAATCATCTGTCACCATGGTTGGTGATTGCCGATATTCAGATTTAACTCGATTGACTTAAATATCACCTCACCACATTGGACCAATATTCATGGTTACCCTTCACGTTTCTCTTTAATATTATGATGCATATATTGCAATAGTAGTGCAATTGCAACCTGTACGAAATAGCGGAATGATATATAGAACAAGGATCCTTTTATGACGTGCCGTTCTCAGCACATTTTACCACACGCAAGAGTACTTGATGCACTGCCAACAATGCCACAAGCTAGGCGAGGCGACAATGAATCGCAACATTTTCTTGGTCTTACAATGTCGTTTTACTACCTGAAAGTTTGAAATTCTGTCGCATATTACTATTACGCCGGCCCATAAACAAAAGCACCAGTCAAAGCTTAAATTATTAAACATTGCACTGTGCTCGTTACTCCAGGATATTAGGTTTTATATCATTTAATCTCTAACAATCACTGGTTAGAATGTTTCTCAATTCAAACATAGCTCGTGTTTCCACACTACTGATAGGCGGTAGAAGTGGACGAAATTATGGTAACTACGTAATTAGTTCGTCATAGTAGGGCCTTCAGTATTGCATACCAGATATGTATAATACTATTAGCAAATAAATATCATGCTATCACGAAAAGACTGCAACAAAAAGCAGATCCCCTGATATTACTTGCTTATTGATGTCTTTGAAAATGGGGAGGAGGGTGATGAGGGGTGAACCGTAATTATTGTTGGTCTATCAACTAAGATCCTTCTATCAAAAGTTTCTAAAAATGACTGCTGTAAAGTACCACTTTTAATTACAAATTTTAACTCACCCCGTTGAGTTGTTAGAAGTTGAAAAACCAACGAACATACAAACTCATTAACTTTTGCATCATACTGATATTAAAAATGTAAAAATATTTGAATGTATAAAGTGTTTTTGACTTCTAACGGGTCAATGACTTTAAAGAGCCTTTAATAAAGAGGCTTTGGACATGTTTAATAGGGAGAATTGGAATAATAATGGAATTGCAATCACGCACAATGGAGCGGAGCCCTTAGCTTATAAAATTTGTATAATGTAATATTCCAATAAATTAATACAGTGCAACTGAGTGCTTTACCACCATAATGGGAAAATACAAGTATGCAAACAATTTGTTTTCCTCTCGACGTAGGTTGTTTGAATGCAAAACCAAGCTGATGTATTCGCGGGGACACGTTCCGTACCCCGTACTCGATCACTTCCCATTACACAAATTGGTTTAAACGCAGCCGTGAGCAAGTTGAAGCGTGAAATTAAATAAACACGCTGTTTATAAGTATGGAAAAATAATCGTTATAAGATTTTGTTACCTATAGAAAGTGCTTTTTGAATATAAATTCCTGTAATTACATACACACATACATAAACTCACGCCTTTATCCGCGAAAGGGTAGGCAGAGGCGCCACCAGGACACCCACATTTCGACTTGTATGTTCCGTCCCACGATGTGATAGGGGGCGAGCCTATCGCCATATCGGGCACTAATTTCTGACTCCGGACTGATAATGAATTGAAAAATCCAATTACACTTTGCCCGACCCGGGACTCGAACCCGAGACCTCAGTTTTGTAACCGTACCGTAATACAACTACGCCACCGAGGCAGTTTCCTGTAATTATGCGCACAAATATTTTGATCAGAACGGATGAATATAAAAATTATACTAGTAAATATTTCTTGGACATTATACATGAGTAGACTTTCATTTTAATTCACCGAAATCATTGCCAGAAGCATCGTTCGTGTTTAAATATATTAGAACATTCACTGTTTAACAGTCAAAATTAATCAACTCGATCCATTTCGATCTCAAAATAGACCAATTAGGTCAATGATTTACCGACACACCCGCATTTGACTTATCTTGATTGTTTCATTTTTGGGACCGACCCCTTGATGGCGTTTAGGATTGATCTTTAATATCGGACGTTAATAGACAATGTTCGCTATGTCAATGTTAAAAATTCGCATTCCAGCTTTCTCAGAACACATGAATTCTCCGAATTGTATAGATGTATTCTCAGAATACATACCATTTTTATTTTGAAATATTTGCTCACACAAACAATTCGTGATTGCTATTGTTTTTTTCACTTTTACAAGCACTACATGCGCCTTTCCGTGTGGAAGTAAAGCGCACATGGCGCATTAATACACATGGTGCAGGTAAACTGCAGTGGTACTCGCTTGTTACACCAAACGGTACCCGCTCGATATCCGACCCACTTACAAAACGTACACTTCCCATGCTTTCACCGCGTCCCTTTTTTGACGTATTGTTACATATTTGGAGGAATATAACCCACATTGCGTCTGGAACATGAAATGAATTTTTATGTTTACTGATTTAGTTTAGTGAAGATGTGTCTCGTAAGCTAATATTGCGATGTGGTTTTTATGTACGGAATACAAGTCAAAGAATTGGGACACTTTCGTGTATCGCAAGATATGAGAAATGTTGTATCAAAACGTTTTTACGTTTCTGATGTTTGTTTATTTCTTTATATTAACTATATACGTTTACAACAGGTAAATTCTATAGTAATAATGACACAACTAATAGTATAATAATAATTATTTGCACATACCTACTATCTCATTTTCATTATTTCATAACTATTTGTTTTTACTGAATATCAGATCAGAAGTTTGAGGTTGAATTATTGAAAATTGGAAATTTCGTGTCAACTTCATATATTATTGAGCGATTTATAAACATGCTTTCTCTACAAACTTGTTTAGATCTATATTGGTTCCGAAGCTACTTTAAAAAAACATAGCACATCATCGGATTAAAATGCAAGAATAATTTATAAACATTGGTTTCTTTAAATTGTTTTGTAAATTAAGTTTCTACGACTTATACGACATTGACAACAAATGTATTGACCTCAATTGCAGGTACTAATGAAAGTTAAAAAGCTTAAGTTCGACAAAACGAATAAGTAGTGCTGAAACTTCCACGGCTCATAATACCGAAAGTTTAACAGTGCCGCTAGTTCTATGATATCAAATTACTAGGAATGAAAATGTTTCGTTCCACGCAACCATTCTTGCACAACTTCGCAAAAGAGCGCTCTATGTGCATAAGTGAATCTTTATTCAAAGTGATTTTTCCGTCAACACATTTAAGTAATGTGTATAAACTTAGTATGTATCACTTTTATTTTATTTCTTGTAAACCAATAAATACGGTTCTTCTATTGAATTACATATTATTATAATAAGATCAGGTGTTCATCTCGTTAACAAAAAAGTTATGTCGAATGTGTCGACATAGCTTCCACATTAAACTTTATTCCAAAATTAAATTTAAATAAAAATCATAATGGAGCGGTAAATATTTTATACTGTATTGTGGAAACCTTGAGAGCTGGAATGAATAAACAAAAATTGTGAAATATCCAGAAACACGGCATGAAAGGAAGTAGGCTATCAAAAAAAAACTCCGCGAGCGTTTACAGACAAACACTTCTGTCCTAATGAGTTTTACTTATACAGGGCGTCCCACGACGTTGCCACATGTAGGGGAAGTATCTTAAATATTGTAGATGGACAATTTCACTCAAAGAAGGCATTTCGATTTTGAAAACAATTCATACTGCATTCAAAGATTTTTGAATAATCGTATTTTTGAAGCGGGAATAGAACCCGCCATGTGGTAAAGAATAACCACCCATCATTTTACGATACCAATAAAAAGACTCAATCATAAGGAGGATCTCCAAATAACATAGCTTCGTGGGACGCCCTGTATATCCGCGTTTACAGTCATAATTAAAGTTTTTGATATTCACTTTTTAATGAAGATGGCGTGTATGATGTAGGTTACTGAAGATGAACGAAATAAATCCGACTTAAAAAAACAAGGTCTTCCTAGCTTAAGGCGAGTGTTTATATTTGGCCCCGCTCAACTCCAAAATATATTCATCAAGATTACTTTTTTCAGTTACAGAAACTCCACTGCCTAACAGGGTTGTTTTAAAATATATTAAGGGTTGAATTTAAATATTTGTTTATCTTTTTAGTTCTTTGTTTTTACGCTGTCTTATTATACTATTTATTTTTGTTTTTGCTTTAGTGCAAATATAATGTTAAGCAAGAATTCGACCACAGTTAGCTACCTACCATAATTAAAACCAATACAAATTTTAGTGACGACCTATCGAAAACATATTTTGATTTGAGGAGCCCCTACGTCTAATTACAATGACTTGTGAAAAAACTTCAGCGACGTGGATTGTACTAATGACTCTACCTATCCTTTCCGTGATATATGCGTGAGCTTAAGAGACAACATAATATATAGACGCCTTATATCGATCTTCAGAAACATTAATTATATATATTTACCAAAGAAATGGTCGGAATATAACCAAAATTGCTGAAATTCATTCCCTAGTTTTAGACAGCTATTGTATGTACGATAATGGTCTCTAATACCAGGCTATAAAATAGGTTAGCAAACAATATTACTTTCAGCAATCAATTTCAAGAAACGGCTCCGCCGAACTGAATGCCTTATAACTCCGAGGTTAATCTCCGTTAAAAGGATCAAATGTGCGAGAGATAATTAAGCTTTGACCTGTAATTAAATAATGGCTTTCAGAGCCTAAAGAGATTGCGTTTTATAGGATTTTTTTTGTTATTTACTTATGTTTTTAACGCACATATTGCTCGTAGAGGTAAACGATCTGAAAAAATATATTTTTTTTTACTGGATAAGTGTATAGACTTAAACGAATCCTAGATTTTTTTCTTGTAAAGTATCATTCTATTATAGGTTAGTATAAATGTACCAGCTCCATTACTTCATGTTATTTTATATTATAGTTTACATGGGTGTGCAATCGTTGAGATATAATATTTATGTTATGAAATTACGACCCATTTCTTCCATATACGAACAAGACAACGCCTTATGAAATAAAATGATGTCCTCAGAAGCTCCATCAACTGTTTTTCCACCGTCTTTATCAAATATATATAAATCAGAAAAATACTCCGTAAAATGTTTTCATAAAAGAAAAAAGGCAAGAGTCGAAAATTACTTAATAAAAATAATAGCTTTTTATTTTAAATATGACTCAAAATTATATTTAAATTATACATAATATTACGATGGCTGTCAATTGAATATTAATATCTTTTAATAAAATCCGATTACCGAAAATCACCTACATAAATAATTCAATGATAACAATTAAAGCCACGGAATAATGACAATTATTGTAATAATAGATCACATTTTTCATGTGCGCACCCTTCAAGAGTTATTAATAACAACAACGCTATTGTACTCCAAGTTGACATAGGTCTAGCATTGCCAGTACAAACTTCTCTAATAATAACTTTGTGACATACTTCCATAAAACACTACTACGTGAGGAGAATGAGCAGCTTTTTAATTCTATACGAAATAGTAAAAAATACAGGCTGAATGCATCTAAATGTGAATCTAGCTTTGAATGGTCGATAAACAGGGATTTTCTCGTACACCTACGAAACTCCTGTAAGCCAGAATCGAAATGGCACGCATTTTAATGACATCGATTTGGTATGGTTAATTATAAAGGACTACATTTGTGCGATAGATTTTTTCTCCAACATCACTTAAGCTAATAAACGACAGAAGCCTAAAAAATACTCTAATTATTTTTATACATTTGCAACTAAACATGATGTTATTTTCGTCGATAATAAAACTCATTAATTATGTTATTGGGAATTAATTAACAATAATTAATTTTACCATAGGTAGCCACAGGGATCGTTAGTCCAACCTCAAAAAGTTATTTATTCCTATAACTAACGCACTTTGGGATCGCTGATCATTAGTTATCGCAAAAACCTACCTATATTATGTAAGTAGGGCGGGCAATATCATATTTACTAAAGTAATTAATTTGGGCAGCTTACTTCAATTTCTAGAAAATAAAACAATTACTGGTGAAAATTGAAAATGGTCCTGGAAATGGCTTATCTAATAGTAACGGCCTTATTCATACACTTTCATAAACCTATTTTAGCTATCGAATATTTTGTCTTCTTCGCTGAAACTGAATTCAAAAGTCGTTCGAAAGGGACATCACATTCGATAAGTAAAACAATTTTAAAACTGTCTATGAATAAGGCCGTAAGTGTTTACCGTGGCTATAAACAACACTTTGAACGTGGATTCTGTAGGTAATGACTGCACCATACCTAGTGTGAAGTAATTGATGATACCATAAATACATGACATATCAAGAGTACCCCGCAACGACATAAATTCATAAAGACGACTCGTGACCTCAATGACGCAAAAATTATATGTCAGGATCGAAGTGGAGAACTAGTCCCTACCCTTATCGGATTGAGAGGTAATCTTGTAAGTATGTATATGCATATCTATGTATTTTTTAAACTATACTGTCCCACTAATGGGCAAAGGTCTGCCTTAACTCTTTCCAGTTATCCCTATCAGTTGCTGGTACCATCTAAATGCTGCTAAATTGGTCGAGGTCGTCACGCCACCTTTTTCGAGGCCTACCTCGTCGTCTCTTCACATCTTTTGCATATATTTAGCTTTTATCCAAAATTTTCCAATGCAGAACATCTACCATTGATATCCAACCAACCATTGATATCCGATCCAACATCTACTAGATATGTAGATCGATTTCTTGAAAGTGGTCTGCATCCAACGACTATCCGCAACCTTTGTTGGGTCGTTTGTCCACCTTGTATTATCAAATTACTTACAAAATTGAGTGACAAAGAGACATGTTCCATTATTATTACATCAAATTTCTTTGTTGCAAAATGTTTAAAATTTATCTTTTTAACATTAATGGACGAGCTATTCAGAAGTCTTTTGTGTAAAATGATGGCCAATGAAACTAATGTATTTGATTCGTGGAATTACTCTGTTACTCTACGAATTATTTTTTTAATACAATTCGATTGAGCAACAATTACTTAATTTAACTTATATTTATAGATAAACCGATACAGAAGTTTAGTTTAAGTTTATAATAGGTATGAAAACACACAACAGTATTATAAATTAACAGGTTAATTTACGTACGGTCATAAACTATGTTAATTGATTACATAATAATAGTTTAAAAACTCGTTGCCTGAGTAAATATTAATATAACAAATTGGATACAAACACGCATTGCGTTGTATTTATGGATCCAAGCCCCTTTATATAATGACCTAAAGGAAAACAATGCTTTTGTAGTATTTGTTTATCTACTACGAATATATATTTTATATATTATGTCCATTGTTTGACACACTATTAACATAAAAATACGACACCTACCTAATCGAATTGAATCATCCACAATATTGAAAATAAATGTAAATAGCGAAAAACCTACAGGAACCGAGGTATTTGGCAAAATTGGATTTTGTAACATTTGACCTCCGATTATATCAGTCGCGGACATCCTACTATATGTAAGTTTTGAGACAACTTTTAAAATGTCAAAATACAAATTTATACGAGTTTATAGCTTGGTATTTCAAATTCCTAGATATTTACCTAATTTTGAATGACTAGACTATACTGTCAGTTAACACTTTTAGATTTATTTTTGTGGAGTTATTTGAATTCAAATGTCAACAAGCCGACATCCAGCCGTGCTTTAAAAGACGAAATTCACCGTTGCATCAACAAAACTCAACCACATTTATGCAAAATGGTCACTAAATATTTGACGAAATAATGCGTATTTGCCAGCAAATTCCAGAGCATTTGCCCGATTTCTTATGCCATAAATAAGCTTATTCTATGTTCTTTATAATTCAGTGAAAATATAACAATCAAAATACTTAAATTCTAATCTGTCGTAAATTTTGGGACATAAGTACACAATATAAGTACAAAATAAAACTTATTAAGCAATCATGCCGTTTCTAAACATGGACACTTTCTAAACCTAACCTCATTAGCATAGCATTTATCCATTTCCACCACTTTACAGCTTCAAAACCTCAATTTAGGAGTGCATGGTTACTATGAGAAACTCCTTATGAGTTAAGACGCTTACCGGCCGTAATTCAATGATATTTGGTGCACGACCCGACGGCACTCGCTAAGTCAGCATAATGCACTGAATGCACGCGAGAATAGCTTAAACTGTGCTAAGAAGCTTACCCATTACACGTATGTATAGCAATTTATATGTTTCTGTAGCAATTTATACGTTGCATATTGAAGTACTTGGAAACTGTGCAGGTAATGGTGATGGTTCCAGGAAAGGAACAACATAATATGTAATTTTATTGTAGTATTACATAAATACATAAACTCACGTCTTTATCCCAGAAAAGATAGGCAGAGGCGCCACCAGGACACCCACATTCCGCCTTGTATGTTCCGTCCCATCATGTGATAGGGGGCGAGCCTATCGTCATATCGGGCACAAATTCCTGACTCCGGGCTGATAATGAACAGAAATCCAATATCAATTTGACCGACCCGGGATTCGAATCCGAAACCTTAGCTTTGTAATCGTACCGTAGTACAACTACGCTACCGAGGTAGTCTTAATCTTCAATATTATTGCAAGATTAGGGACATGATGAAATGTATTTTAAGTTCACACGACGACAAATTCTCGCAAACTGCTGCCGCTTAAGTCTTTAAACTAATGCAGAGTTTAACACGCAAGTTTTCTCATTAGTATTTTATTTGGGGTTGTTTCCGAACAACATTATCACATTAATTGATGGTAATACTGCGCTTATTTATGTTTAAATGTTTTACAAAACTAGTGCAAATCTTTGGGCAATAGTTTTCGCGGTTTGAATCAGTTTCATCGCATACTGCATCCAGCTAGACAATGGACAAGGCTCAAACAACAAATATCTGGATATCCATCACAGATATGGTGTAGCTAAATGACAAGTTGATCACGAGCAAGCGCAACATCAATGCAAAAAGCTACGTCCTGCCTTCGCCAACCGTGACGAGTATATGAAAAACCCTCCAATATGTTAGAAATCCTTAGACGACACCGTCTTTATCAGTGGCTGTTTTATACCGGGTATATCAAGACTGCGACCGAAAACGAAGCCAGGCGGTAGTTTCAGTGGTTACAGACACGATGCAAATAAAAATATCACCAAAACAGCGACAGATATTTTTTTAGATTTTTTTGCAAATCGTCTTGTTTAGGTGGTAAATACCTAGTTTTTGCGAAAATAATAATTTAAACCCTTACGCACCATTGAGTGTTTAAAAATAAAGAGGTCTACATCATTATTTTAGGAAAACTATGTGTTTATCACCCAAATACGACGATAAGAAAAAAGATTAAAAAAAAGTTGTCGATTTTTTTTGCGTTTTTACTTGCATTGTTTATGCAGTCACTAATACTACCACCTGGCTTCGTTTTCGGTCGCAGTCTTGATATACCCTGTATATGAAGATCAAGAAATAATGCTACAAGAATTCCAAAAACGTTGAATTAATTATTATGAAGTGAACAGAAAGCCTCAAGGCCTATGATCGACATTACATAGGGGCAGAGTCTAAGATGTTCGCTTCCTGGCAGAGAGTTCGTGGTGACAATACTGCACTGATGAATATTAGCATAGCCTACAGATATTTTTCCGGTACTCGCAGCTGGTGCCTGCGGAAATTGTGTTTATTAAAGGCATTCGCGACACAGGAAGTTCCAGTGCAGGCAATAAAAATAAAAATACAGTTTTCAAAAAATATTCCAATGCACGTACTTATAGTTTATTAATAGACAGACAAATCAACAGCCAGGATTTCTTACACGTAATAAAAACAATCGATTTTTATCGACATAAACTCACGCTTTTTACCCAGAAGGGTGTGCAGAGGTGCTACCCGGATATCCACGTTTCGCCTTGTGTGTTCCGTCCCACGATGTGATATGGAGATGAGCCTATCGCCATATCGGGCACAAACTTCTGACTATCAGCCGATAAGGAGTAGAAAAATCCAATATCGCTTCACCCGACCCAGTACTCGAACCTGAGACCTGAGAATTGTAATCGTAGCGTAGTACAACTGCACCACCGAGGCAGTCAAGTCGATTTTTAAATACACTGCCAAAAAGTCACTGTGAATGTTTTTTATGGACCGATATTTATTTAAAAAATTCCACATTATTATCCCTTACAAACTCTAGCTATTTCCTAAAACATGACAACCCACTTTTATGATAATGGCATGGCCCTTTATTTTAATTCAACCTCGATCTTTGCTATAGAACCGAGCCTGAACACCAAACACAATTTCGTTATAAAGAAAAGGAACGTCCAATCTGTTTTCATTAATTATGTAGTTTTAAAATTAAGAATTGGTCTCGTAGATTTGGCAACAATAATAATGTTCCCATACCATTAGATTCTTAGACCATTTTTAAAAAATAGAGGGAGCGCTGGTACTTCAAAAACGTAGATAAAAATGGGGGTGCCGTGCTACCTTTTTCTGCCCTCCTATTGGCTGACATTTGACAGGTTGTGCAATGTACACGAATTATTTAAAATAGAAAATAAAAAGTAGTTCAGGGATATTGAATTAAACTCAAACTAGTTTAAGACGGATATAAGTAGTATAGTAGTATAGTTTTTAGTTTAATTATACTTTCGGTTACCAACGGAGTTTATTGTAATTAGTAGTTAAATATAATTACTTAAATTTTCACTCATATAGCACTGCTACCAACATTACGTACAAAAATAATCCTACATTTTTGAAGACGCAAATTTATGACAGTGCTCCTCTTATTCTAACTCTTATAGTTTTACAACCAATAAAAATGATTATTGCCTATAATTATTCTATGTGACCTTATCTATGGGGAAACTAAGAAGGGATTTCTAACTGGAGAAAGTAGTGTCTAATTTTACAAAATAAACAAATTTAATATTCTAAAGGAGCGTAAATAAGTTATCATCTCTGCAATAAAAGTTAATATAGCAGGAATCTCGCGCAAATTGTGCTCAGAATACTTCTATCGTTATTGGTCGTGTTAGTCTCCAAGGCTTATCAAGTTTATTTTCATATGCTAAATTGTCCATTACTGCGTCCCGAACGACATGTAAGAAACGGTCGAGTATGTAAATTGCATTTAGTTAGAAATGCATTCTCTGCCATAAAGTAAATTGCTTCGGCGCTGATTACTTTGCGAGTGGCATACTGAAGCGCTTCACACGAGACTAATATGACCCGTTCCAATGCTTGAACGTTATGTTCATTTCAAAATATATTTGAATATTTTCGGAGTTTGAAATTCAGTTGTAGTCCATTAGTCAATAGATGAGGCCGTACCCGTTAAGAACCGTTATTAAGACTTTAATTTTATAATTTTATATTGAAAAAGGCACTTAAACATGTACCTACGAATTACGAAATATGAACCTACTTACGAAATAATGTATTCCAATATCATTAAATACGACAATGAAAAAACTCAAAAACCTACCGCCCAAAATATACGTTGCCTTTTTAAAATAAATATGAAACATACAATATTTGTAAATGTTAACAAGTTTCTATGAATGCTACGTGATGCGAGAGTCTCGCAAGCCATGCCACATTGAAATCGATAGCAATAACTATAATCGTGCCTCTCCACTCGTGAACCGGCTCTGCAATTCAAAACAAAGTTTAAACTGCCCAACGAAATTATATTAGAAACTGAATTAACTACGGCTCCACTCCTATTGTACAGTTCTAACGATTCAAATTTGAGAAAACATAATGAGATCATCTCAACCCGACTGACAAACAAACCGATTTCAAATTGCCTCTTGACATTCTTCTAAATGCCAATATCACGTCGTAAATTTTAATTGAATGTACTTCAACTGGAGATTGATTAGAAATTGCGTGATTAAGGGTGGGTTGCAGAAAATAACTTTAACATTAACTAAGGGCTAATCAGCCGTCAAATCGACGGTTATGCAATTTTCGGGTTGCATAAAATTAACAATTGTTAAAATGACGTCACGTATAACATTAACATTAACCGTTCAATTTCGGGCGGTTATTGTTAAAGTCACGGTTATCTTTCGTTATTTGTTCGTGTTCTCTGTATTGATAAGTGTCATTTGTGTATCGATTTGAATTATAACCTGTACTTTAAAACAATTTACAAAAATACGCTGATAAATTCCGACATAAAATCGCATCGCATCATTTCACTGATCACTCTTTTAACTTTAACTATAACAATTATGACAATGGTGCAACAAAAGAATTTTCTATCCCGTGGTCATTGTTATTGTCACTGCTAAAGTTAACTTTACCTTTAACAATAACGTCAGATTTTCTGCAACTCATCCTTATTGTGCAGGCCACAAAACTGAATGTCATATCATTTGACAGCCTCCGTGGCGCAATAATTGGTTAAGCGTTGGCTGTGAAACGAGAGGCCGCAGGTTCGATCCCCACACCGAGACAAATATTTGTGTGATCTACAGGTATTTGTGTCGGGTCCGGGTGTTTGAGAGACCGAAAGATCTCTCGTTGTTTATGATACCCACGACACACGACTCGAACTTAGTGTGGCTCAAGATGTATGTGACTGTTGGGTGTTTTATAGGGAAGGTAATAAACTAGCTTCAATACTTGCAACAATATGGAAGTAATTAGAAACAGATGTATATTTTACTTATTTCTGAATACGTCTTCAGTATTTACCGTTATCAATGTTGGAAAATAATTGAACCGAAAATAACGTTCTATGTGAACGTTACCTTTGGAGGGATTATGCTTTGAGAATGTTCACTATACCGATATGTACCACACAGTTACCCATACACCTTTTAGATACAGAACAATTGTCCCCTTTAATAAGTAAAATATTTCCGTTTTTCTCTCAAATTAATTGGACTTTGAAGACGTATATAACGGCATTCATTTTATATTGAAAATAATCTAAATTATGCTTGTTTTATTAACCTGACACGGGACAATTCCCACATATATTATAATATTATGCATATCATCGTGAGTTGCATTTTAAATCAATACAAGGGCATAAAAGAAAATAATATTTATAAAATATTTTGTAGTATCTTATTGTTTACGTATGTTTTTATTTTAATATGTATTAAAATTATATTTATCTATTAATTATTTATATTTTTTAAGTATTAGAATATTATTAATATGTGCTTTCCCTTCTTATATTGTGTACCACCATTTACGTCAATTTCCCATTCAATCCATATAAAGGTTGGCTGGGAGAGATCGCTCAAAGCGAAAAGATCGCCCATTGTGATTCCATTAAGCATTGAAATATCATTTAAATAGTTTTGTATATATCGTTTTTGTTGAGGTACAATTTGTCTTGAAGTGTATTGTTTCTGGTGATTGCGTGATTCGAATTTACTGATCAAAAAATGGTATGGAAAATTCGTTAAAAAATGTTTTAGTTGGACCATTAATACATAATCATACGGTAACCCCCCAATTATTCCCAATAAACTTTAAAGCAGTAGGTACTCTCAATAAAGGGATATAACACAATTATTTAATGTTCAAATAGTTAAATAAAGTACACAAGCTATGAAACACTGAAAACGGACACCTGAAGTGCGGCAGACCACGGCAATTCCCAATAAGGGTAAACAATCATACAATACGATTAAACTTTGCAAACAACGTAGTATTAAAACAGACGGTTGCTTTGAGCATAATATAACGTGCCAATACCTATTTTGTTATACTTTTTTTTTTGTGCCTGTGTATTTAGCGACATGAGCACATTTTCTTAGATTTTATAAAATGAATATATGATTTTAAGGAAGCTTTAAATGTTTCTAGCGCTTTCTTTCTATAGCGCTAGATTTTCCAATAAAACACATTGAAATTGTTTTCAAAGTATTCCGTACATTTCATCTCACTCACTCTCCACTCAGTGCACACCAAACACCACACCGAAAATGCAGGAAAGAATTCCGATAGACGTCTTATACGCGAAGTTATAATGCTTTGAAATAATATCAGCGATAGACATCCCCTGCAAGAACCAAGGTCGTTAGAGGTCACTGAATCTTCGAACATTTTAGTCGGGAATACTTTTGAGAAATTTATGTGGCTGCTAAAGATGATTTACCGAGTAATAACACTCTCGCTGATCGATTGCTCTTTACAAATAACCAAATTAATCAACAAGATCTGTTAGAAGAACGCTTCCCCGTAGAAACAGGCGAAAATAAACACTTTTAATAATAATATTTCAAAGCCAAAGAGTTAATAAATCACCTCCCTGAAGTAACAAATAGATGGGTGCCATGTATACTGGATTCTTGGGTACATAGTAGTGCAAGATGTGGGCCTGTCACCTGTCTGAGTGGCTCTCAGCTAAATTGCACGTTCCGCCAACAACGGAGCGAAATGACTTTACTGAAAAGAATTAAAAGACTCGAATGCTTCTTAAAGTAATGCCAGACGTTAATTAAAGGAAAAAAAAGCTAGCGCAGAAATTACGAAACAGAAAAATCTCTTGCTAAAAACTTAATTTGAAACGTTCTGGTAATGAAAATAAAAGAAATAAGAACACAAAATGCGCCATGTAGCAGCATGCAACGTACGCAATGAACATTGGATCGCTTTTAATCCAGCTACTTATAGACTTAATAGAAAATCAATATGAATGCGTTACATCAACTGTTTGATTGTACCGCTGTAGACAATAATACAATTATCTTTTACCTTCAATGAAAAAATTGCGGGATAGGTTGATTGCCAACTGGACACTGTCCATTTATTTATAAAACATAATCAGATTTTTACTGCGTAATTTATTAGATATATATGCCTTCGCAGAAAGATTTGATTTACAAATATTTCTGTAAACTATTAAAGCCCAAAAAAAATATAGTTTTCTGCTGCGATACGTACCGACACAAGTTTTTTTTTAATAATCATGAAAGTAGTTTGATGGACGTACAACTCATTAACCTTTACATTAATTAATCATATATGCCGGTATTAAAAAGTTGCCACATTACGGTTCTTATACTTCATAGACCGTCAAACGAGCAGGCGCAGCACGTATTGTTGGTCAAACTTACCCATGAAATACAACAATTATAGAGGAATCGAAGGCATATATTTCTTTTCTAAACCTTACAATGCCTCTAGCGATCTCACTCGCCACTGAAGACAACAATAAAGCCCTATTACTTCAGATCAGTTGTCAATAAGATCGTGTTACTCTTCGATGGAGACGGTTCCTTCAGGCAGTCGTAACAGCCTATTTGCCCCGTCTTATTGCTTTTGATCACATAACTTTAGTTATGAAGTGCAAATTAAGTCACATGAATAAACTAGATACTCACTACTCCCTAATTTGAGTTATTAATGGATATTCGCCATCGACATAGAATTTTGAAACCGATTTGATTCTTTCAAATTATTTTTAATTTTGTAATATACAATTAATTACAGGTCTATGTGGCGATTCATGGGGGAGTCTTATGTTCAGCAGTGGAAATCATGTGGCTGAAGAGAGAGATACAATTAATGCTTCTAATGGTCACATTATAAATCGTGCTGCCTCGGTGGCGTAGTTGTACTACGGTACGACTACAAAGCTGAGGTCTCGGGTTCGAATCCCGGGTCGGGCAAAATGATATTGGGTTTTTCTATTCATTATCAGCCCGGAGTCAGGAATTAGTGCCCGATATGGCGATAGGCTCGCCCCCTATCACATCATGGGACGGAACATACAAGGCGGAATGTGGGTGTCCTGGTGGCGCCGCGTGAGTTTATGTATGTATAAATCGTGCAATCCATCTAATCTTATTAAACAGAAAGCGTGTATTTTTCGGCATTATGTTGCTGTCTACTCTCATAAGCGGAACTTTTTCGATTCGTTGCTGCATGAAACAAAATACAATTGTGATTATTTTATAAGGGAGTACTCTGAAGCGATTTCAGAATATATTAGGTAATAAATAGTTTTGTTGAGTACTAAAGCTTTTATTATAAAATTCCTACGGCTACTCTAAGTGCATCATAACAATACCCTGCAATTTTTCCTGGGTAATGGTTTTTCCTGTTTTATAACACATGCCTCTAGCAGGCAAAATTATGCTGCAGTAAAGAGCTATTAATTTTATCCATGACACAACTACAAGTCTCAGAACCTCATTATCATTTTCTATATTAATTGGAAAACCCGATAAAACGTCAACTATAATAAAACCACAGACTTTAATATGAAGGCAATTAAAATCCACTAGCGACTAATGATGGAATGCGAGAGCACATGTCTCTCTGTTTGTAACCATTTCTATAAATCGGATTATATTAAAATTATTTAAAGTTTAAAACTATGGTCTACGAACTAAACGAGGTCATAGGCACCTTTCCATTGCTTCGTTTAACCCCTAATCGGATTAAATGAAAAGCTTTGTAAAAGACATAATGTATTTTGAGGCAGTTTGATTTGAAACTTGCTATTAATGTTACTTAACACGACTATACTCGCGTTTCAGCCTTTAATCATTCCAACCCGAAATGAAGAAAAGTTTGTATGGGAAATAATATTTATTACCAAAATACTGGGTGGAGTACGATGTAGAGTCAAAACATTATTGCTCTCAGATGAAACTGGACCGTTCCGCTAGCACAAAATAAATGTTAGTTACCAAGAGATCTCACGGAGTATATAAATACAATTATAATACCAAAATGCTCCCCAAGTTTTCTCCGAGGAATAAAGCCCTTGTGTCCATAATAAAATTGTATTCATTCCAGCTCAGGATTGCGTACAAAAAAGTAATTTCCTTTTTTCTACATCGTGTCCTACACGTTTCCCGCGAATACTTTAACACTTACGTTTGTTTGGTTACGGAATGTCGATTTGTATGTTTACCGAAAATATTTTGACCTAGAATTGGATTTAAGAGACGGCTTCATAGAGCATTAATTTACTTGTAAAGTTTGCTTTGTATTTCATTAATGTGTAAGGTGTATTGAGGCTTATACGACCCTTCCTGTACGAATATCGATTATTCTATTCACCGTTTTCAAAGTCCAGCACGCAGCCACGATTCCTAGCTTTATTGCATGTTCACTTACGGCCGTGCCACGTGCTTCATGTCGCTTCTATGCGATAAATACGACTACCGCAATTTAGCATCGGAATTTCATACCCGAACTAATGTGGCTGGGATTAGAACAATCTATAAAAACCCCAGTAACGACAAAAATAAATATTAAAGCTGAAATATTCCGTGATTATCTTTACTGTCTTTGGATTAAGTTAGCATAAAAATGCGGTCGTACCTATTCTAATTTCTCATTACGTATATACCAACAATATACAAACCAAATTACATATTGACGTGTATTATTCGTTTAATAATAGAGAGGAATAACGTTTCTTTATAGCGATATTCACCAAAATAATAGCAAAATATTTATTATCAATATCAGAGATAAAAAATCTGTTATGTGTGTTTGTACCTCAATTTTCTTTCACAAAGGCACATATCACATAACGAGACTAGATCTCGGCTACGTGCAGCAACTTCGTGATGAAATCAATAGCTGTGAGTTATGCCCCTGTGAGAACGGCATACAATAACTTTCCACTCTGAATCGTATTGACTTCCTACAATACCTATTTTATTTATTTCTACGATCGTGTTATTGCTAGTTTTTAAAACTTTATACGACTCTCGGTTTTAATGCTAATAAACTATCGGAAAGGTAATAAATATATTGCTTTTATCGGAAACAAAGCTTAGTAAAAGTAAGGAAGAAAATGCTTCAATTATGCAAGTCGAGATATAGTGTCGGATGATGTGGTATATAAATCTGTCGTTAGTCGATCATCTATCATTTTTATAACACTTTGCCAAGTTAGTGCCAAAAATCAAGTATTTTTTTTCAACTGGATTCTAAACAACGAGACATTTGATTCACCATAAAATGCTTAGTAAACAATTGTAGTGCGTGGTGGCCTGTCGGTAAAACGGACCAGCCGTGACTGCCAATATGTTCACGGCGGTCGTGGGTTCAAATACAAGGACGCACGTCACCTCTGACTTATTGGGAGTCATGTGTGTATTGATAGTCAATCACCACGCACTCTAACGGTAAAGGATAACATCGTAAGAAAACCTATGCAGGATTCATGATATGCACCATAGCGATATGTAAGAATTTCTATGGTATGTACGGTCCGTTAACCCGCACTAGGCCAGCGTGGTGGACTCTATGGCCTAACCACTCTCAATCGTACTCTTGATTGTAGAGGAGCTCGTGCCCTGCAGTGGGACGTATATGGGCTGATACAATACAAAAACAATTGTAAGAAAATATTCCGAGTTATTTGATTAGAATGTTGCTGAAACCATCCGAAAGGTAAAGTACCTTTTATCAAACAAACCTATGATAATAGAGTTGAAAACAATGAGAATTTCAAACCAGTAAACATTTATGTTTTCAAGGATTGTTTGGAGCCTCTGAATTTGACTTCCTATTTTATTGCCAATTCACAATGATTTTAGTTTCTAACTGGTATCTAACAATAGAATTGTAGTACAAAAATAACTTTTTTACCTACAAATATTTGTCATTAATGTTCGATTTCGACACTTACAACTTTTAGCTGTTTAATATTCATATGGCCTAGCTTATGATCATTTTCTTTTAAGAATCTATTAATTACGTGAAGATAAAGGTTATTTCTCATAATTTAGGAACGCTTACATCAACATTTTCTTGATGAACAACAAATACAAATGTCATTTATTACAATTTATTTGACACTTACACGATAGACTCGAATGTAAAATGGAATGTATTATGAAGAACAACATAATTTTTTTATTTATACGTTAGAGCTCATAACTTAGATGCATATGTACCTAACAATTGAGATATGCATTGACATAATGAAATAGAACTTGAAACGTCTCTGAACTTAGGTAGATACATATCGATCGCGTGCATTGACCCTTCACAACACTTGAAACTTCCTTCAAACAGTACAAGGGGTTGTTAGTTTCTAGTCCTATAACAATATTATATTAGTATAGCAAAGTAAATCACATTAATGCGGACTATATCCATGACTTGGACGTGTTCCTCTCTCTCTCACTCTCTCTCTCTCTCTTCAGCCACAGGAAGTCCACTGCTGAACATAGGTCTCTTCCATGGATCGACATATAGACCTGTTGGAAGCGGCCTCCATCCAGCTACTTCCTGCTACCTTAACCAGGTCGTCCGTCCACCTTGTAGGTGGGTGTCCGACACTTCGTTTGCTTGAACGTGACCTCCTCTCCAGAACCTTTCAGCCCCAGCAGCCATGAGTTCTGCGTGCTCATTGTTCACTCAGAACAAATTGAAATAAAACGAATTTTATATAATTATTATCGTATTATAAACCGGTCAAAATCAAGTATATTCCTATAAACTGAGTGATAAGTCAATATCACTCAATATGTCAATATTACCACTACTTTAAACCACTAAGTATCTGCTAAATGTTGGTATCACCCAGAATAATATCCGCGTAAACACTTTTGGCTTTGTATTTAATGGTTACCAAATATTTTGTAACTCTTTATTTTGATAGCTTCATCTATAGACATCCATATTAGGTAGGTATAAATAAAACATGTTCACTTATTTCCGTCATTAACATCGTGCTATAAACGGAAATCAATCCGCTAGAGCTAAATTCGATAATTCCATTCTAGCATTGACTACCCAAATTAATGGTCGAGATGCCATTAAACGGTTAGCCATTATTCGTAATGAAGAAGGAATCCGAGACATCTGGAAAACATTACAGTATAGATACATTGTTACGAAGTAGGTGATTAAAAGTCTGCAACAACTATTTCATAGTTGCAGTATGGCTGTACTGTGTGACAGAATAAAGTGTCAACCAATTATAAAGAACTGGATTGTAAGAGCAGTTTAATGCAATTGGAGTATCCACAGGCCATACATCTTTCTCTCTCTATCTCTCTCTCTCTCTCTCTTCAGCCACAGGAAGTCCACTGCTGAACATAGGCCTCCCACATAGATCGTCACATAGACCTGTTGGAAATGGCCACATAAGCCTGTTGGATACCTTTTTATGTATCATGAATAGACATAATTATGCTGGCTTAGTCAATAGTTTAAGGTGGACGGACGACCTGGATAAGGTCGCTGGAAGTCGCTGGATGCAGGCCGCTTCCAACAGGTTTATGACCATGTCCGTGTCCATTGGGGAGGCCTATGTTCTGCAGTGGACTTCCTGTGGCTGAAATGAGAGAGAGAGAGAGTCAAACGTTTAAGCATTAATCACTGATAAGTTTTTCTTATTACAGTATTTATCTGAATTTATAGCAATATTATGCCAACGACTTTATGCTCAATCATCTCACTGACATGACGGAATGAAGCACTAAAAATGTCACTTCACATCGGTTTTCGGTGGATCAATGGTACCCATCGGGCTAAGCCGTAGTACACGTAATGTAGTTTTAACAACCTAAAGCAAGGATGTGTCGCTAGTATTCATATAGTACTGAATTTTAAGCTAACAAAGATTCATATAATGCTCCATATTATTTATGATTCAAGATTTTTAGGATATAAAATATGTAAATATAGTGTATCTGCCAGACGTAAGGAAATTTCGTACTTATCACACATTTATTTGAAAATGGAATTCGGGTCTATTTTAAAAGATGTTTTTTTTAATGACACAAAAAGACGTTGAGTGTAGAGATACTAATTACAACCGCCAGTAATAATAAGCAATCCTTTTTTTCACATAAAATAAGATCTTATAAAATGAAGTTAGTACTGTACTGTACAGTATCAGCCCATATACAGTAACTTGATAGTATGCACCTATGTATTTGACAACATGTAAAAATTTAGGTAAACGGTATTTTCATGTAGAAAATGCTTGAAATCAAATTGGATACAAATATCTCATCTCAAAGTAACAATAAAAAATAAACTTTCAAAAATTGCGTTATAAGCTAGACTGATACGCCTATTTAAGATTACAAAACGCTGTTTAAACAAAAAAATAGCATAAAACCATACATTTATCAACTTTAAAAAATTTCTTTATTAAGACCGCTTACTTATTTCGCCACAGATTCTATTTTAATTAGTGACGGTAATTAGGTAACAGAATGGAGACAGGCTTTATATTATCCTTTAATCTCGGGCCGCGGCGTCGCGTCGCGTTTCTTAGACTCTGAGGCCAAATTACATAAATATTATTGCGTCAACATTTCCACTTGACGAATAAAATTAAAATATCTACTAAAAATGTTAAAGTAAATGTATACACGGTTTTGATTAGGCCGAATTGTACCGATCGGTAAGAGATAGGTTTTCGTAGATATTTGTCGCTGATATAGATCGGCGACAAATATCGGTGACCTAGAAGTGTGTAGACAGTTCTTGGTCCTTGGTTTTATTTTTCCCTGACAGTTTAAAAAAATACAGCAGCATGCGGTTTAATACAGATTACAGAGTATGTAACGCATCTCTACATCATACACTATGATTGAATTAAACAGTTGTATTAACACTTTGAACGCTATGTAAGTGTAATTTACGATTTTATTTATCTTCCATTATAAACAAAATTAAAACACAGGTCGATGTGGAGACCTTTGGGAGAGGCTTGTGTTCAGCAGTAGACTGCCTGCGGCAGAATAGAGACAAAAAATGTCTAAGATGAACAAGAAACACTAAAGTTATGGCATTATAAAAATATTAACGAAAAATCATAAATATTTTTAATGATTCTAAAGAAAAACAACCTCTGCTCATGATGTGAGTGACATCGCCTTCGAGGTGTTAGATAAATAAAAACCAATTTCACAATGACGGAAACGAAAAATGAAATACGGTACAATGTAGAGGTTCAAAATTATATAACACTAATGCCTAAACAACTTTTGTTCAACTCTCTAGCACCAAATTTAATTAAATCCATTCAAATGAAACTGATTCACTAAGACCTCTCCAGTTACGAAGTTAAATAAGTCGACACTTCTTAAACTTCGATATTGAATTTAGCCGAAAATGAAATGCGGTGTAATGGCTGGCTTGACATTAAAATATGTCTCAGTTTATTCGCTTCCTCAAGCCTCAATTAATTAAAGTTTGCAACTACGGTAAGCTGGATTAAGAATAACCCAGAAATATCTCAGTTTACACGAAAGGGGAAATTCGCTAATTACAGTCATTAATACCTTTTAACAATTCATCACATGCGTTCAGAAACTGGTATTATACGAACTAACATAAGTAAAGAAAATTCATTAAATATTAATACTGCACCTACTGGAATGTGTTCTACTGCCGTATTATCAAAATATTATAATATTATGTAGAGCATGAAAAAAAAATGAAGAAAAGATTCCTCAATTAATTTACACCCGAACTGTTTTATTCCCAACACACACCAATAAATCTGCAAAGTATTATAAACAAAAATTACAAACTTGCGAAGATAAAAGTAAAAAAAAAAAACAAAAGATGTTTCCAACGAATAAATAAAGTTATAAATAAGAACACGGAATAGATGAAATTGCGTGAAATGATGAATGAGTGTCCAGAAGGCACATGGAGCGTGTAATGTGAAGAGAATCGAGGGTTTACTCCCGCACCCACATCACACGCAACGTCCGTAATAGTAGGGCTGAATTAACTATAAACCAAATTCTATCGGAGTTCCTACAATATATACAAGTTTTTTCACACTCGGAGTACTTTTCTATCTTACATTATTCGGGATAGTGTCAAGGCCCGCTTTTCTACTTAATTTTCGCCACTTCACCTGGTATTCCGGCATTAGACCAGCGCTTTTTTGAACGACTTCATGGCATCGCCCTAGCTATGTTAAGGCCCAGAGACATGACTACAAAGACCCTGGTGATAGGTGCAGTGCAGTATCGTAAGTAATCACTGTTACGAGGTGACTATTTCACAAATCGACAAAAGTATGCCGGCCAGATTATCTCCAGGTATGTTCCTTAGTAGCACTATAAAAACGAAAGCTATATTAACCGATACAAGGCGCATTGTTAGGGGATTGCACGTAGGGATTGCAATCCCGCAAAACGGGATCCCGCAATCCCGCGGGATCCCGCTGCATTTATTGGTCTGCCGGATCCCGCACCTTCAAAACGCGGATCCCGCAAATATTAGAAAATTGGCGCTAAAACTTTCGTGAAGTATCGCGTAAAATCGCGAGTGGCGCGCGCGTGACTTTGCCGCTCCTCGCAAAGGAGCGACGACTAGAGGGCGCCTCAAGCAGCTAGTTTTCAGCATTTTGAGCATCAGGATATATTTGCAGTTCACTCAGAAGGCTCGGAGATGAGACTATGCCATTTGTTTTTTACGAGCGTATTTTCATAAGTTATCACCATAGGTTACTCATAGTAGTAATAGCATCTAGATTGTGATTGTATTATTAGTCATTATACAGAGTATATCAAGACCGCGACCGAAAACGAAGCCAGGTGGTAGTATAAGTGACTTCAGACACAATGCAAGTAAAAATTTCGCAAAAAAAAATCGACTACTATTTTTTGTAATTTTTTACTTTTCGTCGTATTTGGGTGATAAATACATAGTTTTCCTAAAATAATGATGTAGACCTCTTTATTTTTAAACACTCGATGGTACGTAAGGGTTTAAATTATTATTTTCGCAAAAACTAGGTATTTACCACCCAAACAAGACGATTTTAAAAAAAAAAATTAAAAAAGTATCTGTCGATGTTTTGGTGAAATTTTTATTTGCATCGTGTTTGTAACCACTAAAACTACCACCTGGCTTCGTTTTCGGTCGCAGTCTTGATATACCCGGTATAAATGAGACTGAATTAAAAATATTATAAAACTGTTATTAGAATGGAAATAAGGGCAAATTAAAGTTTTTAATGGTTGATTGAAGACTGATTTCTTGAACTTAATTAATTTTATTTTATTAGGAAATAAATGATTTCATGTTGCATAATGTAAGACATTTTGAATTTTTTTTTAAAAGAAAACCTAGTTTCATTTAATTCGGTTTTAAAATATAATACCAATAATGCGGGATCCCGCGGGATCCGCGCGGGATCGATCGATCCAGCATATCGATCCCGCGGGATTGAAAGAGCTGCGGGATTGCAATCCCTAATTGCACGTCTCCTCTTATTCCACGTTGTGTGCAGCTTAGGTACGATATCACGCTGGTCCATTATACTTGATATATTTATGTATATATGATATAGATACTAGTGTGAGTTATGCTGTATTAATTTCTATAGACATTGGCTGTTACATTTTAGTTAACAGTGATTTGACATTTATAATATGTAAGTTATAAAACTACGTTTCTCTCTGTTACATATAGTTTCTTCCATTAGTTGTAAGTCTAGCTGTATCAGTATAGATACTAGTTGTTATATTCTAGTTTAAAGTGATTTGACATTCGTAATACGTAGTATTAAAATCTACATATATCCCATTATATCAGTGATCGGAAATAAATAGAAAAGTATACAATAAAGTTTTAAAATGCATGCGAATTATTCCCCAATAATTTAAGCTAGCCAAAGGTTTTTCGAATAATTCTGATAAATGCATAGAGAAAATGTAAAATATTTTATTGTGAGGATTAAAACTGTGATGTCCGATTGAGTTTTCAATTTGTTAAATTGTTTAATCTTACAATAAACAGATATAGCCGTGGGCATATTCGAAATATAAATAATAACTTCTGACATAAAATCCACATGTACATGTTTTACCATTAGCTGCTATGAATATTTAAGTTTAAGTTTACATTAACGTAAAAGAAAACTGAGCTGCAACAATCACTATTTAACAAACAACCTAAAGTAAAAGAAATACCACATTCGAAAAATATTATTTAATTTCGTAAATATTCTGCCTTCAAAGTTAACGATTAAAAGCAAAGGAGCATTAGGGTTCCGCTTTAAAACGACACTAATTAATTCGTAAGCAAAATCATAACGTAGATATTTCCCGCGATTTTAAAATTTGCCTTATAAGTCTGAGTCACAAGAATACTAAATTCTGCTAGCAATACCTGCATATTACAAGGGTCAATGGAATATTGATCGTAGGAAGGTTGCGTGAGTTTGGTATGCCACAGTCATAGCAACTGTCCCACATTTATATTTATACATACATATTTATAGTCCCTATTATTTATAGCAGACTTCACGTAATTTATTTTAAGCGCGATAAAAATAACCTCATTGTTATAAGTGACCTTAGTGAACAACATAAATTGTAGTAGACAGGTACGCAAGCCGTGTTGCCAAGAAATGTATTTGTTTTCTCAAGAAATTACCGAGTACAAGACAAACGCGCCCAATAAATACTTACTTCGTTGAGTACTTTAACGACTTTTATTAGTTCTTAAGTTACAGCAAAATAAATATTAAATTTCCAATTTATTTCTTAAACATTATTGGAAAGTTTTAACTAACTTTAAACAAGTTAAACAAGAGAATCAATTGACAAAAAATATTTTGAAATTAAAGTTTTTCTTTTTGTAAAATCTATGAAAAGATGTAACATTGGCACCAAGTATGTTCTGTAACAAATATTGTGATAAAAAAACATCAATAACGGATGATAGCTTTACATTTTATTCAATTTGGTAGGTAGCTAAAGAAAAACAAAAACAATAAAGAAATATTTATTAGTTTTTAAATACTTTTAAGCGTCGTCGCACTTTTAAATTGAACTCGTAACGAAGAAGACATTAACGTAGGTTGCATGTGGACTTTGAACAAATATCTTTAGGACATACAAATGTTTGACCAAGTGGTGATCGAACTCGCAACCTTTAGATCAGAAAGGATCTATTTAAGTATATCATGATATATGTTATGTATGTATATTAATTGTAGTGTCAATGCAACCATATTTCCAGTTATAAATATTAAAAGACTGACTGCCTCAGTGGCGTAGTTGTGTTACGGTACGGTTGCAAAGCTGAGGTCTCGGGTTCGAGTCCCGGGTCGGGCAAAGTGATATTGGATTTTTCTATTCATTATCAGCCCGGAGTCAGGAATTTGTGCCCGATATGGCGATAGGCTCGCCCCCTATCACATCGTGGGACGGAAAATGAAGGCGAAATGTGGGTGTCCTAGTAGCACCTCTGCCTACCCCTTCGGGGATAAAGGCGTGAGTTTATGTATGTATGTATGTATGTAAATATTAAAAGGTAATGTAAATTGTGGAAACAATGTCACTTATAACTTTTATCAATTTAATGCCTTAATGGATGAAAACAATTTCAATACACGATTCACATATCGTTCTGAGTTTATCAATTCACGTAAAACCAATCATATAACTGAATTAGGGAATAATATAAGCCGACACGACGCAGTAATCTTATTTTGCATGTTTCATCCGTCTGAAAAGAACAAAGAAAATAAACACGGAGACGGCGAGATATTTCAGCGACACTTTAAAGAAGTGCGTTATGTGGGAAATCGAGCTGTAATCTAATTTACTTTAATTTCCACAATCCTGTTTTCTTAAGGGTTAATATAAATGCTAATGGCGAGTGTCACCTCTGCTTACACTGTGATGTTGTAGACAGGTGGGGATCGCAAGATTGTTATTTATTAACGTATTCTACATAATTAAGTGGAGGAACGCAAAATAACGCTATATTTTTATGGAAATTACTTTTATACTTTATAGAGATGTTTTAACAGCATACTTGCTGATATTACTACATGTTAATTAGGAAATGTTATATGAAAGCTTTGACTAACATGATATTAAGAAACTTGCTTTCAAGATTGACAGACAACATCAAGGTCACGGGTCACTGCATGCATGCAGCTTATGTCAGTGTGGAATTTTTCGGGTAAACCTAAATTCAGTAGTGGCGTATCATAATATTATTTAAATCACAATTTTAATACTATGATGACAATCTCCTTGGGACTGAAGATGATGATAATAAAATATATAGTCGCATTGATACGTAAAAAACTCAATAAATCATATCAAAAATGATTCCGTGAAACCTTGCTTAAAAATGCTAAAAATCAACAGTAATGTTTCATTAAAATTCGTGAACACGATTTAGTAACATACCGCACTTCAAATTCATGAGCGAAAACCTAATAGCATTTGATACTTTCCATTTTGTACAGTTGAAATCGCATGGGCGGTCGTTAGAGAATTATTTAAACCACGTGCACTTAAAAAAATAGATAGATCTATCTTAATTCTACTGATCTTTAACTGAGCGAACATCTTGGAAACGTAGTAACATGTAAATTATAACTTGAAGTTATATTAAACATATCGCATTGGGGACACTACCCTACATGAAATTAACACACTTTTTACACATTAACTTTATGACATACTTTTTTCAGCTCTTAGTAAAATATTAAATACCTAATTTACGCAATCATTGCATCATTTTTTATGCGTGGTATATATTTCTATTATTTTTAGGCGTCGTGATTACTGAGTTATTGCCTTGTTCATAAAATTGAAAATCTAGGTATACCCTAAGTTACTTAAAGTTAATTAAATTAAACATACACGAAATATTGTTTAGAAATGATTACAATAAACTATTACAATATTGTAGTTTGACGTTATTAAGATGCAATACATACTTGTAGATCAGCCCATGTGCGTCCACTGCTAAGCCATAGAGATCCTATACAATCGATAGTTCCATTAAGATAGCTTACTTCAAGACTACTGCATATATAATCACAAAATATATTCGGTGTCTTAATAATAATGTACAAACTTCAAATGTCTAAGCCATTCCACTTACTGATACGTCTCATTTTGTTCGCGGCATAATTGATGGGTCGTTCTGCCCTTATTAAGGAATCGTTTCCGCGAATTTCCTTAGACGTAATTTTGTAGCATTACCGAAGTTTCACTGCTTCACGAGCACCGTTTTTTATTTAAAATGTTTTAAGAAAAAGTCCCATTGTTACCTTAATGGGATGGAGTATGCACAATGAGAACTATAAGGGTCGGAGTTTGGTTTTTAGGTTGGGATAATAGCCAAAGTTTAATTTTCTGAAAATAGGTCGTAAAACAAGCCAAATAATTTTGCAACGTGTATAATGTTGCGTCGACCCTAGGTGGGGTTGTCAGATAAGGACAGATAATAGTTATCTTTATATCAGAGCTTAATAACTCTTAGCTATATAATATATTGTTTCCCGCTGTGTGGAAGAAGATCATTACTTGTTACCAATTCTTATTATCTCTCTCTTATTCTTCCCAAGCTTCAGCACTCGGTCATTTATTTGTGTGCTGCTGATCCTAGTTGATAGTAGTTGCAGTGGTGCGGGTGAAGACGAGATAATCCAAAAGAAATGGTTTTAGAAGAGAAAAGAACATCGTAACAGGTTTTAGTTTATCAAATGGCGTCAAGAACAGTAGGAATAATCCAGTGGATTTTATTCTACATATAGCATTTAACACCTATACTATTGCATACATCATTACAACTAAAACCGTGTTGACTACTGACATATTAATTAACTTTTTGGCAAGACCAATGAATCAAATATGTAAATACAATGCAATGCAAAAGGTCTGTAATGCGATAGTCTGTAAGATTGTATTGGAATTGAATAAGTAAAGTTGAAGGGAATATCATTATAATCGTACTCAATTCGTTGCTCAAATCAGCTCCTTACATCTGTTGACAAAGTTCTGGCAACATTCACATCACGTTGAATGCTTACAGATATTGATACCCGCCGGCCATTGATATTGTTGGCATTGAGGTGAGCCCGCAGAATGGACTCGGAGGTGTAATCAGCGAACCGAGCCTATTGTGACAAATGCGAAACCTCGTTTTCAACACAATGCAACGTATTGAATCCAACACGTCCATAGGCCGCGTAAGAGTTTCCTGTAAGAAATTTTAACATAATTTAAAAGTTTCGCCGCAAATTCTCTCATGACATAACAATGCTTTTATAAAGGAAAACTGAGCGCAACCGCAAAATACTGTTATAACACAACCGAGACCACAGAACTACTTCACCTATTATAAAGTCACGTTGCTTTCTTCAAATGAAATGTCTAAAACATTTAGCCGGTACATTTAGGAAACATTTATTTACATCGGAAACTTTTGGAGGTCGTTTTGATTATTCTATTTGTGTTGTACATGAAATGACTAGATCGCGACTGTTAATTTATAAATCACGCACTGACGTCACGAGTCCTAACCCAATATTGTTTTACGAAGTATACGGAGGCTTGACACACAAAAACGCTTTAAAATGTAAACGTCTTATTAACAAGGGATAAGCGTAACTAACACTTTGTACACTTTCGGTGTCAACGCGACGTTCTTTACTCGGCAAACATTTCAAGAAAGCACAGAACTAAGCCAAAATATAAACATCAATTTGGCTGGTTCGAACAATACGTTGCTATCTCATTATAGTTTCTATGGGGGCAAAACAATGCATTCTCTACTATATCACAAATGACTTTAATAAATAATGTATGAGTTGAGTTTTGCAGATGAAGTATCTCTGCGTCGAATGTATGCCGATAAAAACAATTAAACTTCATTTATTTGCGCCGACAGGCTGTTTTAATGAAATACGGAGCTTGTGTTGTTTGAATTGTTTGTTAATAACTAGCGCCGGTGCTTGGAAGACAATGGTTTTATTGCGCTATCTTATTATGCAGAACAGTACTGCCACTTAGCACCTTAAGTTTACCCGAGTGATGTTACACTAGAAATCAATCGATGGCGTGTAACCAATCGATAAGTGAATCACCATATCTACTTTTTCATTCGTTGTATACCTACAAACATGATTTTAAAAGAAAATAAAAGTATATAATAACGTCATGTGTGTGTCATATTTTAGAATTATTAAGTTTTTTGTTGTTTGAACAACTTTATCTAGTATCTATTTCATAAAAAAAATAGTAATTTGAAATTAATATCGCCTAAAAGTTTAATAAATACATATTGGTTGAAATAAAAATAATTTTAAGGATTATATTGCGATTTGGTTTAATTTTTAAATTTATCAGTCCGCCCCGTGACCACGAAAGCTGTAAAACAATCGAAACGTCGGGAAGTTAAAAAATGTTAAAATTAAACCAAATCGCGATAAAATCCGTAAAAATGAGTTTTATTTCCATGTGTAACATTCGCATTAATCCAAAAACCCAAAATACATATAGATAAAAAAAATTGCCTTCAACAATACCAATAAAAGCGTAGACCTGCTTGCCTTGTTTAAAACTACGTTCATAATCATATCAGAAAGCCCAAACACCGCTTTGAAAAAGCATTTTAACTAATACAAAACGTAGAAATTACAAGAAAATTACGTATTGTAAGAAAATAAAATCGGCAAGACAAACTCTTTGTGTAAAATATTCGCGCAGCCACGTGACGTCGAAAGTACTAGAAACCCTTTCACGCCTTATTTTAATTTATAATGCCCTCTCAAAACATTTTATCATGTTAAATAGAAATCGCAAATCCTTTTCAACGGAAATACATTACGTAATTCATTCATATTGTAACTATTTCATAAGCCGATTACGGTTTTATAATACATTTCATACAATACAAATGCCAACATTTTGCCCTGATTCGCCTGAGTAATTTTCTATAAAAATTAAAGATTTTTATTTTGCTTGCTCCGCCCAGTCACTTATGTCTGGATGTATTGATTTTTTAACATTAAATATTCTCTTGATCTTTATCATTTGTGTTACATCGTGTACAATCTTTATCCATCTTTATCAGTAGCATCTTCACAGAAATGTAAAAACCCACTGCAGAACACGGGTCTCTCTCAAGGACTATTCTAGCGTCCTCTTTGCATCCAGATGCTTCATGTAACCTTTGTCGTTTGTCTACCTTGATCACTCAAGTATTTTAAATAATAAAATTATGAGATTAATATTATTTATACTATTTTCGATATAGTATGTTTTACTCGCAATTTGTTTGTATTATTTATCTAGACAAACAAATATGTTATTTTCCTACCCATCAGGAATAGCACCATTTTTGTGGATAAAAGGTACCGTATGTCCGTTTCTATACCCTTGATAAAGTGTACCGAAATTTCACGATGATTAGTTGAGTAGGTAGTAAAAGCCCAAGCGTAGTAAAATCTTACTACGTTTATAAAATTATTTAGTATGGTAGTTTGACAGTCTGAACCTGACATTAAATTAATTATTATACATTGCCTTTGAACACATACATAAATTCATAAAGGTATAATACAGCGCTAAAACAATTGAAATCTAAAGCTTTGGCAACCACGCCAAAATAGCACCGACATTCAAAGTAAACACATTTATGGTCTCCAGGTGGCAAGTACACAATAATATTTTATATACAACTTTGACTCATCTGTACATATTTGTTATTTAAAACCTTCTATTACATAATTCTGCCTTAAACTGATTCATAAATCTTAGATAACGTCTTAAAACTATTCAGATTGAAATATATCAAATTATTTTATAAAGGATACCCTTTCACGCCCTAATTACTCAGCGATAAAATCTTCAAACCCACCATGTCATGGACACAGAAAAGGACATAGTAAAGGTACTTTTTATCCAGATAAAAGTCTTGTTCCCGGGAGATAGTTACTTTTAAATGCAAAGAAGCTCTGGTACCTTTATAATCTAATCCACTGAACTGATCGTAATGTCACAAGGATATTCTAGGACTTGGTGATGCACTTAGGCTACTTTTTTGAATTGAACTCATAAGGGAAGAAAGCAGGCTAGCGTTATTGAATCAATATGAGAAATAAAATGTTAGATTAATTTACATCTTGGTGCTAATTGCACCTGGCCGAAACCGGGTCGAATCGCTAGTTATAAAATTCTACTTACATTTCGTATTAATATAATTTATAATCATAATGTTACAGGTATAATAAAATCCAAACTTCCTGTATTCGGAGAATCACTTATCGCCGAGTATTTATATTGGTAAAAGCCACTGATATTGTCAGCGCAGGCATTAAGTATTCATATTGTGTTGATTATCGATAAAATTTATGATTTAATAAGTAAATTATTTATCCTTTTTATTTTATTTTATGGTTCTTATTAATACGCATAAGGGAGTATTCGGAACATATAAGTTAATTTAAATATTATACCAACATGACGCTCGTGTTACAGAATTGTTTTCCGTAGAATTAGTTTCCTTCTGTAGACCATTTTATTTTAATTTCACAAAGGCTTTTAACCAATTGCGCTACGGAGGCTGCCAATAAAAGATGAAGATTAACTATAAAATCCCGCCATTAATATAAAAGTCAATATTTCACCTGACTGTGATGCGGCGTGATCAATCCATTAACCTCGATAACACTCTATTAATCCAATTTGTATTAAATGAATTGTTTGTATGCTCTATGAACATAGCCTGATAAACTTTAATATCTACTGTATGTATGTATGTGGAAGATGTTTGTTAGTAAACAATCGTTTCTTTTTATAAAAACAATGATTTAAAATAAGACGTAAACTTGATTTTTTCTTGGTTCGGTTACCCGTTTAAAGTTTAGCATAATTATTTTTTTCTTTACAAACACTTGCCGTGAAGCTAATAAAGTTCCATAGTAGTTAGTACAATAAACACTTTTAATTTATTTACCTTTCACAGACAACGCTGCGTTAAATACAATCTGGCGAGTTGATAATGTTGTGAGAAAATTTATACTTGTAAATACCTTTTTCAAGAGGCAACGAGGAAGTAAGATAAAAATATGTATATTATGACCCCGGCTTTTTTGTATCGTTTATCAATTTTGCTGCAGCTTTAAAATATGCGATTACATCTTTTTTCTAGGCTAATTATACTTATTGCAAAGTTGACTCAGTCAATTAATTCCAAATTGTTTATCGATAGTCAATTACCACGCACTATAACGGTGAAGGATAACATCGTGAGGAAATCTGCTTATCAGGGTGACTCGGAAGAATTCCTACGTAAAAGTCCGCCAATCGGCACTAGGCCAGCGTGTTGGAGTATATAGTCTATCCCCCCCCCAATTGTACTCTCGATTATAGAGGAGGCTCGTGCCCTGCAGAGGGTCGCATATGGGCTGATACAGATACAGATGCTTAATATATCTTGCGACTCTCGTACTCATAAGAAATTTAATCCTTCTGAATTTAAGGGTATATGTCAGAGATTTGAGAAACAAACCCTCGCCATACCAACGTAAAATAACAATTTTGCAAAGAAGTTATGAGATGGACATCAGAGATATTTTATATTTTCTGGAAGAATGAAGAATGTTAACTAATTTTGATTATTAGCACTCCATATTCTCTGGCAAAAATAAAAAATACTAGTGAAAGAATTACTTCGATATGTCAATTAGTTTCCGATTTAGAAGTAAAACAAGTTGTAACCGTACGACCCGGGCTGCCGGTTACGGTGTGACGTCATAGCACAACACGCTCACTGGCTCACTCAGTCCGCTCGTGGTCGCGCGCCCGTGCCGTTGAATTTATACCCACAGAGTACTATAATATTACGTTTATACCTAAAGACTTTTAACAATGTCCAATCCAAATACTAGGAAATCATGTGTTGTGCCTAAATGCACAAATACAACTACCAATTCGCCAGAAAAGAAAGTCTGGAATAACACATAGGCTACTTTTAATACTGGGAAAATGTACAGCTTCTAAGGGAAACTGGGGCGAAGCTGCTGGCGGAAGCTAGTTTGCAATAAATCAATATAGGTATGTATGTATTCCATCGATCAATTATACTTGATCGATGATGTATTCATTTAAATTTACTAAGAAGAGCGTTACCTACTTTAACTTACAAATTTAATGGTAGGTAGGTAGTTCTACTATTTGAGTTGTATTCTTCCATTACGACATTAGTTGGGTATTTTGTTTTGATAAAACAATTTAGAACAGATAAACTATTAAGCATAAGTAGTAGCACGGAAATTTCACTTACTGTTGCATTTTTACACGCTTTTTATTAGCTTCACCTGTATGTTTGTATGTTTGTTTGTAACCGACTTCGTTGGGCGCGATTTTGACCCACTTTAAACGGCCAGATTTCGTTCAAACTTTGTAGATTTATTGAGGACCGATGACAATACACTAATTTGATAAAATTATTCCATTTTTCAATTTGCAAAATATGATAAATATAATAAATAATCCAAACTAAAAAGTAGAAAATAAATAATAGTTTAAAAAAACTAAAAAACACGCTTTTTATAGAAAACCGAACAAAAAGTAGAAAATAAATTTTAATGAATTTAAATTAAGAAAATAGTGTTAAAAATTTCAATGAATATAAATTAATAATAGTGTGAATAAAAAAAAATATTTTATTTTAAAAAAAGCGTGGGGTGCTTTTTAAGATATTATCGAAATGATAATCACTCTACTCATATCTGTCAATAAAATATTTATAACTATTGACACCATGCACCCCACGCTTTTTTTTAAATATTTTTTTTTTTTATTCACACTATTATTAATTTATATTCATTGAAATTTTTAACACTATTTTCTTAATTTAAATTCATTAAAATTTATTTTCTATTTTTTAGTTCGGTTTTCTATAAAAAGCGTGTTTTTTATTTTTTTTTAAGTATTATTATTCCTCGCATTTCGGCGGCAACGAAATCACTATTTGTTGATAAGTAATGCGCAACCATTAATCCATCTATTTTAGGTAGATTAACCGATTGCCCTTTTTCGAATCCTTCATCCATTTTATTAATCGAATAATATTTACTATTATTAAACTATTAACTTAATACGCGAACGAAAACCAACAACAAAACACTGCGCAAGCTATTACAACTACTATAATCGCTGGCGATTTGATACGAAGCGAGTCGTTGCCCGTGCGGCGCGTTGCGAAATGACGTCACAAGCGATCACGCGACTGTAGCGGGACTCGATATTTTTCAAAACTTTGAATACCTATAAAATCAAAACTACTAGGTATTTTTGACTACAACAAAAACTAGTGTGTTTGTATACATAAAGGCTTTACTGAGACATTTCAAGCAATTTGGCAGACCTAGTAACTTTGTCCATTTAGTTCTCTTGGATTATTTCAGATATCTATTTCAGCGACAGACATACCTACCCACAAAATTGCGTCCGCTGGATGTGATGAAAGTTTCTAACCAAACAGATTATATTCCGGTCAACAAAAGCGACACACTACGTCAGCATGTAATCTTATTTCCCGCAATAAATCACGTTAGATTCCCTCACGGTAATATAAACCTTATGTATATTTGGATTGTATGAAATACGAGATCTGATTACGCAGAGTAAAACGATTGATCTATAAAATATCTAAAAGTAAAACATGATTTGCTAGGAATAGGATGGTTTCCCCAATGATTGACGATAACATGAAGCTTGTTGACTGCCAATCTTTGTGTAGTGTGCAAAAAGATATGTTACAACGTCTTCCCGTAAGCGTGTTTTAATGGCATATAGACAATGAGAAAATTAACACTTACATCCAACAGTGCTGATTTTTACACTAGTAAAACTAAGTAGTATTCTTCTCGTATGAAAGATACCAAATATGAAGGTACTACTGCTTCGTCTTTTTCTGGTGCCAACCAGTAATGTGGTAGCTCTTAGCGCTCAAATGTTTCTGATTAAGCAGTGAAATTACTAGAGACTACATTATAAGTGACTTCGTAGTGATGCGCGCAATGCGGTGACGGCACCGCATGGGCAGTCCTTGAAACAAGTACTGGGTGTTGTTGCTCTTCTTTTTTGAATGACATCACACTTTTGACCATCAGGCGTACAGCCAATTATGTTTAGTTATTCTCATTATAAGAAAATAAATACATAGTTCTACCAAAGTCCTGGGCAAAAGTGCTATGACGCCTTGTGCTCGTTCATGGAGATACCGAGATGTCCTCCCCCATCATCTATCCAAACTCATGTGAAAATCAGTAAAACTAGGTCGGTACAACCCTTCATTACTTGCGCCCGACTCGATCATCCCACCGCTCCTTTCACATATTATTTATTTAATCATGTGGTGAAGCGTGACTGTTGTCCTCAATATAAATTAAATTCTTATTTTAATGTTGAAAACAGAAAAAATCATGTTAGCGTTGTCACCAATCCCGATCACCGGTATCGAAGTAATTTAACTGTCAGCGAACATGCGTTCAAAATCGATTTAATCATTTCTAGCCCCAGTTGCACCAGCTAACTTTGACGATAACTTCGACTTTGAAAATGTCAATCCTATACGCTCCGTATCGCTCGGTATCTCAAATGTATGGGCATTGACAGTGTCAAAGTTAAATTAATAGTTGATGCTATTATACTGGTTAAGTTATACTGGTCTTAGGACGTAAGAAATCTAAAAAACGTGTCTACGTGTTACTAATAACCATATTATGACTTTAAGAAAATACACTTTTGAGTCGTAGCCAAATACCTCTACAGAATTTAAAATTAAGATGTAATTTTACATTAAGTCTTTATTATTCTCACTGTTGTAGAAAGTCAACACAATACCAATGTTCATAATATTCATATAAATCTACCACGAGTTAAAATTAGACTCAACAATAAGGAACTTCGTTCCAATAGGCCTGGTTGATAGTTCTACAATAACGTTCATTTGTTAATTTGTTTGATGTCTTATCATTTCGTCAGCACGAAATATGCTGAAAAGGGTAATTACTCATTTTACATCAAATTAAAAATATCATAAACATAACTAGTGCGTGGTTGCCTGTTGGTAACGGACCAGACGATTATGTTCACGGTGGTCGCGGGTTCAAATCCCAGGGCACACCTCCGACTTTTCGGAGTTATGTGTGTATTGATAGTCAATCACCACGCAGTTTAACGGTGAAGGAAAACATCGTGAAGAAACCTGCATACCGTAGCGATTTTAAGGAATTTCTACGGTATGTAAGTCCGCCAACCCGCACTAGGCCAGCGTGGTGCACTATATGGCCTAACCACTCTCAATCGAGTCTCTCGATTGTAGAGTAGGCCCGTGCTCTGCAGTGGGACGTATATGGGCTGATATAGATATAGATATATAGATAACTTGCACTGTTAATATATGAAACTTACGTCGAAAATTTCCACGTTTAAGGATGAGTTTCTCTGCCTCATTAGTATTCAGTATTCTATTAAAAAATCCATCACTATGTAATTAAAGATTGATAATAAATGCGTTGATGTTGTTGTAAATTACGCAGATAGCTTATACCCGCTATCCGTTGTATCCGGTCATGTTATTTCGGCCCTTCTAATCTTATCTATGCACTTACAAAATGTTTCATATCCGTTGTAGATTTTATACAACTACTGAGGGTAATATTTTTCATAGCTAAGGTGAACAAGGAATCAATGGGAGCTACTCGTAAATATTGTACGCACAAAAATACACAAGATTCGTCGAAAGCCTTTACAACCTTATATAAGTAATTGTCCATGGCGTACCAATTTTTATTACGCTCTGTTTGTTTTTAAGGAATTCGTGACGACGAAATTGCTTTTTCTCTTTCCTTCCTATCCTCATTTTACTCTTACTAAATACTTAACATGTTCGTTACAAAAATAAAGATTGTATCAAAATACCTTTAGTTCTACGAAAGGTAACCTGGCAAAATTCACTTCTTTCGAACATAAGGTTAGGTCTTGTTTCACCACGCCAGCCTATGTGAATTAGTAGATTATGTATATCTTTAAAAGTCAACCTAAAAGCTCTCAATGTTTACGTGAAAATGTTCAACATTAAACAATCTATAATAAACTGTGAATACATATGACATTTAATTAATTATTAATTATTTCGCAAAAAGCTTTCTTTGCAAAATATTTTTGACCAAATCCAAGAGTAGACAAGTTATCTCAAAAACATTAAGATTCGAAGTCAGATGTAGGCTAAGATGTCTTTAAACGTTGTTTAATTTAGCTTAAGCACAGGATCAAAAGAATCTCAAATTGTTCTTTAACGAAAGTTGAATAATTTTGATGGAACACAAAAACACAAAAAGTAGAAATTAATGTATTTCACAGTAATATGTCACAAGAAAATAAATTGGGGATACTTTTATTTGATCCTCTAATTAATTATGATCTAATTAAATAATTGTAAATGTGAACTATTTATCATCGAGCTCTTTCAATATGTTGCGTCTTTATATTATCATTAAGTGAAATGTTGATAATAAACGATCGTTTTTTATTGCATTAAATAGCGAGACGAACATGCCATTCGCCTGATGGTAAGCCATAGGACCGCTCATAGACAGTAGCAAAACCACAGAAAACCATTAATTACAAAGCAATGCTTGGCATTCCACAGCCTCACCACCCTGAGACATAAAATGTTAAGTTTCATTAGGTACAGCAGGTACTCTAGCTACAATGATTTACAATTTTGTTTAAAATAAGCATTGACAATTTAGTAGTTCGCCTACATTAAACGCCTATAAATAAAAAAATAGATACAACCGTAGGGAAAAAGCATTGAATTCATTTCATTTTTGAAGCGTGTGAATTATTGTCATCATCATCAGTTTCAGCGAAATGAAGTCCGCTTCTGAGGACAGGCCTCCCTGCTGGAAATAGCCACCATCTAATGACTTCCGTCAACTTTATTAGATCGTCTATCCACATTACGATCAGCATTAGCATACTATAATTCATCTAAATTCTACTGGCGTGTGGTGAAATTTGGAACAACAAATAAAATTTTAAAAATATCTAATAAACTAATTCTTGGAGATATGTTTTCATAATATAAACAACAAGCATTTATACTCGTATTCAATAGTATTAACATGTCTAATATAATAGAATGTGAAGACAGAAAAACCGTTCCTAATATTTTGACAACAGCGTGATAACAACGCCAAAAGACCGTGGACGTTATACACTTTATTTTGACACTTCAATTTAGGTATTATCTATCTACTTAACTTTTAATGTAGTTTATTTATTAAAGTAGTATTTCAATTTGTGTAATGTTATTGGCTTTGTCACCTTCAAATGGAAACCATGACACGCGTCAAGGATAATGTTATCCGAATAAAAATAATTCTGTCAGACTAACATCTAGAACCTCAATTTTACTAGCACATAAACTATAATTTACTCGCAACAAGATCTCAAAAGAAAAACAAAATTCATTCGTGAAAATAAATATTTTATCAAGTTACAAAATAAACAAAGTAAGAAAAACCTCGTATTTACATACACACTTTGTTACGCGTTTTTGGTTCACTAGGTCTGTTTATCTAACTGAGCCACGAGATAAAGGTATGTCCTACTCTGTGGAACATCTTATACCTGACCTTGTAACTTTGTACACTGTGAGTAATTTTGTTCGTATGCTTTGAATATAAGTACAGAAATATACGGGATTTCAGTAATCATTTATATTGCCACGAAACAATGGCAGAAAAAAGATGTAAAAGTCACCTATCTTTTATTGGCGTGTATGATTTATTTTCTATTTATTTGGACTAGTTTTAATTGAGTCGGCCAGTGAGAGATAACTGTACCTTGCCGATGGATCTCGTCTATTTTAGGATTGCACTGCCCTTACATTGAAGTCCATTGCAGTCACTTTGCCGTACCAATACAAAAAACATATTCTTATACGAATTTTTGCTTTTAGGTCGACGGTGTTCATTCGGGTTATGTAGTCTGGGCCTACAGTGTATTTAGCACAATACATAATAGTAAGACGTGTGTTAGTCACCGCAAATGGGGATTTACGACAGTACGTATTTAACATTGCATAGGTGTGGCTTTAACCACGCAGTACTAATACCCGAAGCTTCTACAAATACCAGGAAAAAAAATAATTTTACAAATTGGTGCCTAGTATGCACATTGCATGAATTTTCTTAATGATATGAAGTATTAGAAATTGTTACGGACAACTCGACTGAAGTGACTGGCAGGCTTTTTTAACAATATAAATGGTGTTCTTTGCATAAGGCAATTTCAATTTCCATATATAAACTAAATAAATAAAAATAATCTGCAAATCAACAAAAAATCCAAAGTATGGCCTGATTTTTTGGTAAAAAATCACAAATGACATAACATTGGCCTCAATCCATGCACATAAACGTATCTAAAGTGTAAATTAGAACGTAAACTATTACACTATCGAAATACGTAGTCTATTAAGCGTACATGCCGCGAACAACATAGGCTTGCTACTGCACATGGCAGTGTTACACGTCTCTATCAGGCTACACTAACTCAGCTATCGTTTAAACATGTCTCCTTGCCAATCTTTATGAAGGACAAGCTGTGCATTCAGTCTATTCGATGAACGCAATAGTTGTGGGTAATGAACTGTCTATTTAATTCATATACTCACTCACGCCTATAAAGTATTTTATAGTTAATTCATTCAAATAAAAAATCTGCTTCTGAAAAACTCTTTCACAAACTTTTCCAATTCTTTCAAAACCTAAATCTACTAAAGTACAATACCTTATAGGAAATAAAATATTGTGCGTTCACATTCATACTATCAAAGAGTAGAATTAGGCAGGTTAGAAACTCACTTTTTCGCTGTCTGCTTCATATGAAGTGCCCCTTATGCTGCTACTAGATGTATGAGACGAATTATTCATTCGTCATCCATTTTTTTTCTTTTCAACGAAATAGTCTGCGCCAATGCCCAATACAATAGTTGCTAAACACGTATGAATAGGCAGAAAAATTACCTTCGGTAGATGAACCTAAAAAAATTTCGTCGTGTAAGTGTTAACATAATTCTCAAAACGAATAAACCTTTACGGACCCTTGTTAGGGCTGAATGCTCATTTAGTTACACGTAGCTAATTATTATATAGAGCCTAAAATCTACAGCAGTCAAATAGTCTCTCTGATTGCATACCACTAAACACGAACCTCGGCTTCTTTCATCCAATCCAAGGCACTCTGCGAAGATCAAGCTCCACTTTTGCCAACCTAGATAGTGTCATTAACACAAAGAAACCTCAAGTACTTCCACGTCTAAAATGTTGAATTTACCAAAAGTTACTCAGACAAGTTGTGAGACGGATAAGTACAAATGACGTAAACTTTAAACAACTTGAACATTTTAAAACCGATATGTCTTGAAGATGTTGCATGTTTTATTCCGTGTAAGGTGACCAGGTGTGTCCTATTTGAAAACTTTGAGCCGCAATACATTTGGGTATTACTAATGTCCTAATGCTTTTCTTTCCCACACTAATAAAATATGGATATCGTTATAAATACTATTCACGGTTTCATTTTACAATTTTTGAAACTGATCAGTAGACCAAATGAAGGTTTCAGGAAATCACTGGATGCTTCCTGTTCGGCAGTGTACTTCTTCTGACTGAGAATGACAATGAATTATCTCTTTGTGTAATTTTTACCCACAATTAATATTTAATTTTTTTATAATATTTGAGTAATACATACAACTTCCAATAATTATAAGATTGACCGTACATACTAAATTCTTATTCCTACCCGCTCCCCTCCCAGTTTGATGGGCCTCTATCACATGTATGATCTAAGTATTGTGGATGTTCATGGGCGGCAGTGATCACTTACCATCAGGTGAGCTGTTTTCTCGTTTGCCGGATCTATTTAGTAAAAATAATATTTAATTAATTTTAAAGCATTTTTACCAGTTCACTCGCTACAAGAATATAGGCATGGCAATCTTCTGCGAAGTTCAAGAACGTACGCTATTGTCGTTTACTTAAAGACAACGTTCTCTTAACAATTTCACGACGTTTCAACATATTATGCAAAATTCAGCTTTATTGTCCTCCGTGAAGGTTGACTATCGTATGAAAAGCGTAGTGAAATAGAATAAAAGTTATTTGTGAACTTACATTTGGGTCTTTCGTGCGTACCTAAGCGAGAAGTCACTTGTCAGCGAAGTTTTCCGAGTCGATGTTTATAACCAAAATCCGTGCTAATACTCACTTGGAGTCACAAAATTGCCCCAGCCATCTACCAAGTGTCTGCTTTAAATGTCTTAGAAATATATAATTTTATTTTAAATGTAACAATCTTGGCTGACGTAGACAATGTCTACGTTAAGTGCTAATGCATTCAAAGACAAAGCTTTATGAACGTACCTTAACACGTGATAAATAAAATGAATTTATTAAAGCTACACGAAATATACAAAGAATATCTTTAAGTCGGTCGTGTAGGGTTATCACAACTGCAGAAAACTTTATAATTTACTGTGACATTTCAGAAGTAGCGCGTTGTGAAACCAGATCATTTCTATTGTTGCTCGGTTTCAACTACATAAAAGAAGAAAGGTACAAAAGTGAAGCTATGAACGATCTTACAACAGTCTGCACTTTGCACTTATTTATAAACTTACGTAAATTCACGCTTGTATCTAATGGGCTGGCAGATTTGCCAAAAGTAACAACTAACACCTACAATTCACGGAGACTATTTCTGTCACGTTATGTGATATCGGTAAACCTATTGCCATGCTGGGAATGAATTTTAGCTTCAAGCGACACATTTGAGAAACTTTCATATTTTGAATTAAAACTAATTTTTAAATGAGTTCGAGTCCGCCCCGTGACCACGAAAGCTGGAATGCAATCGAAACGTCTCGTCGGGATATAAAAAAAATAAACCTAATCCTAATGAATGTGTAGCATTCGCGTAAATCTAAATAACCATAATTGTTACAATATTAATCTTCAGATAAGAATAATGGAAAAATATATATATTTGAGGTAAAAAAAACAGTCTCCCGAAAACATAACAAATTCAAGAGTACGGACGGCGTTGAAACTCCAAAACAGATAAAACGATCCACATGCATAATTTAATAAGTCATTCAGTATAAGTACTTGTGCCAGGCATTTATGACGTGTTATTCGACAAATAAGCACCGTAGTTCGTAACTCCGCAGCTAGGCTTCGCTAAAATAATGAATTCCACGAAATAAAAGGTAGTTAGCGAACCTATTTACGAGGGTTGACGTATAAATTAATCTGACACGTTGCCATTATCTATAGTCTATACAAATATTATAAAGAGGAAAGATTTGTATGTAAGTATGTTTGTAACGAATTGGCTCAAAAAGTACTGGACCGATTTTAAAAATTCTTTCACCATTTGAATGCTACATTATCACTGATTAATATAGGCTATTTTATTTGCAATAAAAAAATAAGGATCCCTACTAAAACTACAATAATGTTTCCCACGGCGTAAAAAAATGCCTATAAAATATCTTTCATCGCATGCGCTGCAAACTATTGATGATAGAAAAAAATTGTTCCACAATATTAAAGAACATATCAATATCTACAAAAAATGTCACGATAGCATGTGTCTAACTAAAGTAGTTATGTCACTTTAACTACTTTTAAACATTTTAAACTTTAATAGAAATTCCGACCAAAATCAGACCAAGTTATTTATACCTTTGCCGTAATCCTTACCTAAATAAATGATTTCTCAAGCAAGGCTGTTTACCTGTAAATTATGTAGTGTTCCCGTGGAATGAACCAGGTATTCAGTTCAAAAATATATATTTCCTACTTTTTAAATACGAATGGATGGCACGGGACAGGAGAGGACAAGATTGCATTCTTTTCGTCATGGGACAAAATAAGATGGGATAGAATGGCGTATTATGGGGTAGGACGGGACGGGAAAAGCAATATAATAGTCGACGGCACGGTCACATTGAGATTAAATATAAAACAGTTAGTACGCAAAATAATATGTTGTTGACGTAGACTGGACTCAAAAACTATCTGCACCCGGGCGAAGCCGGGCCCGACCGTTAGTTAATATAAGCGTTTGTTAATAGTCTCTGTGTTATAGTGACTTGTGGCTTTACCCATGTCAATCCCAATCTCACTGCTGACAAAGTTTAGAGAATCCCGGTAAAGCACTTAAGTAATTTATGCGAGTTAGAAAAAATACTGTTAAATATTAATAACGTAATATTATGAATCGGATGAAACGTCGAAAATAATTTATTAAATACATATATACAGGGTATATCAAGACTGCGACCGAAAAAGAAGCCAGATGGTAGTATTGGTGACTTCAGACATAATGCAACTAAAAATTTCGCATTAAAAATCGTTAACTTTTTTTTGATAATTTTGTACTTATAGTCGTATTTGGGTGATAAATACATAGTTTTCCTAAAATAATGGTATACATAATTTTTTAATTTTTTAAGACGCAATGATACGTTATGGTTTAAATTACTTTTTTCGCAATAACTAGGTATTTACTACCCAAAAACAATGATTTTTAAAAAATTGCAAAAAAGAAACTGTCGCTTATTTTGCGAAATTTTTATTTGCATTGTGTCTGTAACCACTAAAACTACCACCCGGCTTCGTTTTCGGTCGCAGTCTTGATATACCCGGTATATATATGAAGAGCTGCGTCGTTATTGAAGTAAAATAACACGAAATTACATGACATTATATTAAAGAGTCCGCTGCACCTGCTGTGAATCGATTATAATTTTGACAACAAAAACGTAAAAAACATAAGAATTTTATGCAGCGCTGGCATAACTTGAGCATCAAATATCTCGGTTAGAGAAAACACTCAGAACAATGGCTATCATCGGATACGTGCATCTGTTTTGTTCTCACAATTGTTATTAACTGGAAGTACGCGAGGTGTACTTCCACAATAAGGAAAGACTCGATATTCCATCAATTCACAACACCATTTTTATCTTTACTAACGCCACGATATATTTAGATTTTTATCGTGTATAAAGCTGTCCATACCTTCGCTCGCATGGTTTTGAGCAGCGCTGTCGATATTTTTCGAGCAACTAAAAATCTACGTTACTATTTTTTTTTCTTTTTACTGCCTGCATTGGTCACACAAAACTTCACGTGATGGAAACCGATGACGGACCAACTAACTAATGAGTCGTAGATTCGTTGCCGACCTCTCGTAATTTAAAATGAAATGATCAAGGGAGAAGGATCAAAGACATATTTGGCCTCGGTAATCTCACTCGTCGAACATATTACACTGAAGGTAACCTTCACAATTATAATTGTTTACTTCAGTCAACATATACATTTTAAACTGTCTGTTTAGAAGTACGGAAATGATTGTTTGACGGTTCCGACTGATGTTCAGCCTCCGTGGCGCAGTTGGTTAGACGCCGTCAAACGCCAGGCCGCGAGTTCGATCCCCGCCCTGAGACAAATATTTGTTTCGGGTCTGGGTTTTTGTGAGACGGAAAAATCTCCCGTAGTTCTTGATACCCACGACCCAAAACTTGATCTTAGTGTGGGGTCTGGACTATGTATGCGATTGTTGCGTGTATTTATTTATTTATTTATGTGAGGGTAATTTTCTTATATAGTTTTGTACTGTAGATAGTTACGACAGAAAACTCTCTATACCACATAGTAAAACAATATTCCATAGGAAATACCCCTGATATTTAATTTTACGACGTAGTCATCAATGTATACAATTCAATTGTCTTAAATAAAACGCATTAGCGATTAAATATAAGGAGATGAATGACGAAGGCGGATTAATAGCGCTGGTTGGGATAACCCCTGATAGAAAAATATACTTAAAAGTCCAAGTCCTTGATAAAATAATAGAACTATCAATGGTTAGTACAGTAGCGATACAATATTGTGCCATAGTGACTAATTGGACATTAGCAGTATGACGGCACAATATTATAGCGCATTGTTATGCTCTAAAACGTATTTTTCTTATTTAATTGGGTACGGATTTATGCGGGTTCAACTCACACGAAAATGTATTTATTTAAACTGACTCGGTTTTAGTATTAAATTATTTCACTTTTACAGCTAGTAATTAAACAAATCCCCAGGGATTTGAACACTCGAAAGCCTAGCACTGAAAATGAAACAAAATCTTACTAATACGCAAATTTTCGGAGCGGAATATTAAGATTCATTATCTCCTGTTTTCACAGAGCAACGATAGAAAAACAACATAACACTGTTTTGCTTTACAATATTTTAAATAATATTATATTTTTGCAGCGATAACAAAAACCCATTTGATCCTCTTTTATGTTTATGATTATTATAACAAACTTGTTATATTTATGATCATAAACTCTTTCAAGTTTGTAGCTAACTAAATGTTTCCAACATCGGCTTATATTTATTATATTAGCGCACATTGATTAAACTTTCAATACTAAAATCTCCTCATCGTTCCCGGACCAGTTATCATCGATGACACGACTCTCGAAGTTGTCAACGAATTTTTAAACCAAAAATCTTACAAATTGTGGACTGCCCGACCTACCTACCGACCTACATGGTTGACGACTTATTCTACTACTAGACAACTATAACTGGTGGTAGGTCTCTCATATGTAAGAGGTCGCCTGTGTAGGTACCACCGCAATTTTTTTTCCTCCCGCCAAACAGCAGTGTAAATGCACTGTTGTATTCCGGTTTGAAGGACATTGTAGCCAGAGTAACTGGACATAATGAGGCTTAACATCTTACGTCTCAGGATGGTGAGCGCAGTGGAATGCCAAGCATTGCTTTGTTATTCATGGTTTTGTTTGCGTTTGCTACTGTCCACGAGCGGTCCTATTGCTTACCATCAGGCGAATGCAAAGCTCGTCTCGCCATACACCGAAATAAAAATAAATAAAAAGATAGACCAATGAGGCACAAAAAAGGTTTCTTCAAAAGTAATAAATAGGTAATGGACAAAGGTTATTGAAAATGTGTGTTGCCAAAGAATAAACAAGTATTGTCGCCGCCTCCAATACTTATTGTCTTGTGTCTCATTCCATAGCTACAACACATATGTTGATTGCCAAATATCCGGTACAGTCTGAGACTGTCTGTGTGAAGCGAGCGAATGGAACTTCGCTATACATGTCTCTATAATTGTATTGTTACAAAAACTGCACATTAAGATTTTATTATTAGAGCAATTTTACTAACGATTTTGTTAATTTAATTACGAAAATTCTTGAACTAGAAAATATAATAATTATAAATATCAAATAGGATCTATAAATGTATTTAAACAATTCTATTTTTGACACATGTCTTATCTACTGTGATTATACGTAATATTTTATCTTAGGCATATTTGTGTATATTTTATCAACAAGAAATGTGAAAATAAAACGACCCATCAGATGGTAAACAGTTTTCGTATGTTTGCGACACAAGATGTTCCTAGCCGAGAACACGTTCTGTAAAACTATTTTACTACTTATTTTATAGTCCTCGTATATCTGACGTTTACATATATTCCAAGTAGTCCCGAATCCTCCAGAAGCCCTACTCAAACAAATCGTCCCCTCGAACATGTAACACTTCAATAACGTTTAGCAAAAAAAAACATTTTTATAGGCTGTATTTTTGCGTCCTTAGAGGCTATATACGTCCAGTCGATGCCTGCCCTCTTGTGCAAGTCGTTCCGCCATCTGGCCAGAGGACGTCCCACGCTACGTTATCCAAGACGCGGTCTCCACTCCAGAACACGCTTACTCCAGCGTAAAGCACCAGACTGGGCTCTATGGCGTACCTTGGGAGAGGCCTATGTCCAGCAGTGGACTGCAACGGGCTGATGATGATGATGATGACGATAATGATGATGATGACGATGATGATATACGACCCCTTTAGTTATGTCTAAGGAAGTTGAGCATTGGTTCAGGCCAGCTCGTTGAGAGACACAAAGGCTATTCGACTACGTAGTGTCAGAGACTCCCAGTACAATGTAAAAGTTTACTAAAACATTTATTCATTTTTGTTAAAATACACAACTGGCACACGACTGGAATTATCTATAAAATAATGCTCACAAAATATCGCAGTGTCAATCTGTATAATTGCGTCTACATGCTTCAGCATGGGTACTTCAGTACCCCAAGGACATAAGTCCTTAACATATTGTACCACAGCTTGTTACAAGCAAAACGCGCTTCACTATCTCAACTATGCATTCTTTCATTTGACTTTGTATTTTATTTACAAAGTACTTTATTTCATAGCTCATGGCTTATCTCCTGAACACAATGCACGATCTGTGCAGTCAATGAGCTGAGCATCCAAGTTCAAAAGTTCAACAGGTCTTGATTGTAATCTCGACGTTCTGCTCTATATTCATAAGCTGCTTCTATTTGTATGCTGGTTCTGTTTACATGATATCCCAATAACTATTGAATTGTTGAACTCCCTGTACATTAGAGACTCTGGTCTAAACTTATGTGAATTCTTTAGCCTTTTTTATACAATAAAAAAGTGTATGAATACGTTATTATTGCTCATATTGCAGCCAATTATATTCTTTTGTTTGTGTAAAACTTAAACAAAATTATATTTTTATGTACGTTTGTACAGAACTGTAATTATCATAGTACTATCTTATAACGTGTGCCCTATCAATAACGTTATTACTTTTAAGACGAATACATTAAACATGTAGATAAAAATTAATAGTTAAAAAAACTAACAAAAAACGCTTTAAAAAATAGAATTCAGATTATCCTACTAAGGATAACGGGTCAAACTGTTTAAAATATTGAATTATCATCGGTCCTTAAGCCAGGCCAAATTTCGAGTTAATCCGACGTTTTGAAGGGGGTCAAAATCATGTTCAAAGATTCCGTTACATACATACATCTAAAGCTAATATAAAGCGTATTAAAAATCAGATCGCTTGAACATAAAGAAGGTTTATTGCTTCGACGTTTAAATACCAACTCTCTCTCTCTCTCTCAGTTTTTAACCAAAATAGTAAGAATATTTACTATTAACCTTATCAACAATACCATCAATCAACTTAAAAATAAATACCCTAATTTCACTTAATTTAATAATGCAATTCCAAAAGATCGAATACCTACACCCATTACAATGTCTGATATAATAATATGAAAAAACCCGCGCAATAAAAATATCCGAAATTGCCGTCATAAGTACCCCACAAATCTTCGTATATAATACTATAATATGTTCACATGCCTATTATGCGTCATCCCCTTCAGGTTCTATGCAAGAAAATAGGTGTATTATGCCCGTTCAGTCATCCACGCAATAGATTAGATATTTGCTTGAATACTTTTTACGCTTTCGGAATATATTTTGGTGTGAGGAACGTTACGTATATTATTACTATTAGCAGTGGCGCAATTAATTAGAAGCCTGCTGTAAAATGAGAGATCGCGGGGTCGTCGTTACCTGGAGACAAATGTTTGTGTGACCCACAAATATTATTAGCGGTTCAAGGTGCTGTAAGGCTACAAAGCCTCTCGTAGTTTCTGATACCCACGACACAAGACTTAAG